>CM076458.1:29551418-30171418 GCA_038419695.1 Scomberomorus guttatus
GATATCTTTCAATGTTACAGTCTTTTTAGTGTCAAAGTCCCTCTTTTTGTTACTATACTTCCACCACAGCTCCACAGGGAAACACTGTCCGAGGAAACACAAAGATGCTAAAAAGACTGTAAATGTGGCAGATATCCACTTGATATGACTCAGACTCAGACTGCTGAAGCCTCATATAAGCTTTAGATCAACTTTTAAATGCATTTTTGCACAAAATTACTGTGTGGACACACTGTGGATTTTAGCCCCCATCACTTACATTGAAGCAACTGATGTTGTCATTTTTGTTGGGAGGACAGTCTCAGTGTATCATACATGATCAGACTGTATCATGCTTAATTATATTCCCCACATGCAGTCTTTCATTTACTTTGTGATACAAGCAATGGCCGTAACGTATATGTTATTTCATTACTGAATATGATAATATTCCCTGTATTTACATTTTGTCATTCACTGTTGTAGAGAGTGGTTTTTGTGAAGAGAGTGGATTTTAGCTCTTAAATGTTTTCAGAAAGTCCCCACACAGAGACCACATTGCCTATGTTACCAACTTTTCCTTTCAAACATGGACACTACTACAAAAATATACATTGTTATATAATCATAATTCTGCTATATCCCTATAAACTGCTATATGTTTATGCTACATACTGTTATATTCAGTACCTGTGTCACAGGTCTCCCTCCCTTGAATGCCATTAAATTTTAAATTAATCTGGCCTGCTGACAGTAACGGTGTGTCCAGACATCAAGCTCATGAGGAACAGAGAGGGCATCCCACATGATCATCTGGTGCCACACAGGAACTGCCTCAGAGTCCTGTTTGGTGGAGATGAATCATGAAGGATCAGGCAGTGAAAACACTGTTCCAGTGATGTTTATTCATTTGCCTCACTTACATTATAATGTTGTGGTGAGTATAGGCTGATACCAATCAGCACCTGATCAAATGGAGCACTCTCAGTGTAAACAGTCTAACCTCTCCTTGCATCATGTCTGCTCTATATGACAGCATGAATTCTCATCCTTTTCTTCAGCTTTGGTCTGTTTTGAGTTTGGTCAGAAATAAACTCTTTCCCCTCGGATTAAATGCTTCATAGATTGCTTCTCTCATGCACTGAGTTCTAGAAAACAAACATGCTGTTCAATTCTCAGACTCTTAGTCTCAAACTCAGTTTTCTATCCCCTTCTCTCAATCTGCCACATCCAACCATAGATGTCAGCCGGGTCGTACTGCTACTTAGTGTTTGGTAGCATTTGTCTGTCCGTGGCCGTCTATGTCTACGTTGTCATCCCTGAGACCAAAAACAAGACCTTCATGGAGATCAGCCGGATGTTCTCTAAGAAGGAGGCCATTCTAGAGACCCAGGGCCTGATCCACGTGGACCAGCTGAAGCTAAAGAAGATGAACGGTTACGGCGGCCTGGAACACACGTCACTGGAGTTTGACAGCTCTTCCTCTGTACCTTAATGAAGGTTTGGGCTCTTGCTGGGACTACAGATCTAGATTGTACACATTAACCAAACACTGTTTCACTTGGATCATACTCAGGTTCAAAACATTGCTGAACAGTACAGTATGTGGTTCTGATATGTGCAACTTCTTATCAATTTCATGTTTTAGTCAATCTAAGCCATTAAAGAAAAGTTGGGACTATGGAGATGTCCTTGCTTTCTGTAATCATAAAGTGTATTCACCCAGGTAATTGTTGAGATCTGGGAACATGGGAACATTGCTGAAAAAAAGTCCAACGGGTCAAGAAACACGAGCAGTCAGATGATCAGACTTATAAACATCCAGCTTAGTCCAACTTATTTAAAAGAGAAAATGAAGGCAAAGTCGGAGTTGACAGATCCAGGAATAAGGCATTATTAGCAACATTTCAGGTGTACTCTCTTTTAAGGCTGCAGTTAACGATTTAATGATTACTTTCATTTTTTATTAATATCTGCTGATTATTTTCTAAATGTATCAACTCATTGTTTGGTCTATAAAATGTCAGAAAGTAGTGAAAAGTACCCATAACAGTTCAAGTATCAAATGTCTTGTTTTATCTGACCAACCATCCAAAACTTAAAGACATTCAGTTTACTATCACATAAGACAAAGAATAAGCGACAATTTAGACACCCGAATAAGGGATATTTTTTAGGGGTATTAATTGATTATCAAAAGTTGAGTTGTCAATATTTTTTCTGTCAATTGACTAATAAATGAATTGTTTCAGCTCTACTCATTTTCAGTCTGACCTCCAAGTAGTTTAGATCATTTGTTTCCCACCTGTCTGATCGTCTGATTGCTTGTGTTTTCTTGACCCGTCATTCTTGTTTTAGTGATGTCACCATGTTCCCAGATCTCAGTGGTTAAGTGCAACACATATCTGGCACGTAGTGGACACTTGCAGTACACACCAGGCACATCAAAAAGATAGTTACAGTAGCCAGGATGTGCTGAGGCAGAGTCAGAATAGAGCAATGGCATAGCTTGACAAGTTTTAATCCCTGGGCACTTATCACAATGGAGGGAGGTTGTCTATCACTTTAATAAAAAATGTCATGTTAGTTGTAGTAGTGTTTGTAATATAATGTGCACCGCTTGCTGCAAGCTACCATGTACGTATCTATTGTTTGAATACTAGCAGTGCTTAAGTTGTGTATATGCATGTCCCACATGTCAGCATGGTAACACACAAACAATTAAAAATATAACTTAAGGGTAGACTCAACAAAATGATTAGAGCTTGTGGGAAATGAGGTGTGTGCAGTATGAATGTGTGACAGAAATTAACCTAAATACATTTTTGAATATTTTGTATATTGCAGTAAGAAATACTCTATAATGTGAAATTCCAATATTTATGCATGTTTTTGACTGTCATGTTGTTTTTGTTGCAAAGTTATATTACTTGTTAATATTGTTTCGCTTGTAGTCAAATATAAATCCTTGTACCAGCTCTTAATACTCAGTCATTTAACAGACTGTATCAGAGCAGTCTGTACTATCTGAGCTGTACAGTATAGTGTGCTAAACTGTACAACCCAGTTTGTTTCAATACATGGAAATATGTATAAACATTTTTCAATTGTGTTGAAAGATAACTACATGAATTAAATCATATTGTAATATTGTAGTGTGTTTTTTGACAGTTATTCTCAAACACATTTACCATCTCTCCAACAATGAGCCACATCAGTGTAATAACCAGCTCTGGTTTATGCTGTATATTAATGAGGAAAATAAAAAAAATAATATTAACTCCACAGCTTGGTGGGGAAAGTTAAAATTCCTATGATGGACTATATCATTTAATGGGTTTTTGGTTTACAATGTAACAAAGTCCACAAAGTTTAGCAGTTAAGAATATAAATTTACTTTGGACTTTAGTCTGTTACTTGTTGTAAGTGAATGGGACGTGACTACTAGAGCCCCCAAACAATTCATAATGGAATGAAAAAAGTAGTGTCCATGGCATGTATGCTTCTTTCTGCTAACAATCCCACAATGCAATGCATCACATTTTATAGATGCAAAAATTACCATTATGCAACAGCTGTCAGTGATTAGACTGTTCCAGAATCTCATTTATCACTATTGAGTAAACTATTGAGTGTCTGTTATAAATGGAGCAGTTAATGAGTAAACAAAGGAAGTGATTCTGGACAAAACTCACACGACTCAAGTCACACTCATGATAGGCTGTTTTCACCACAGGTATTTTGACTTGTGACAAAAGCAAAGGTGTAACAATAACAATGAGTGAGGCAGCATGCACAATACCAGGATCTGAAACTGAAGCAGCTAAATGGAATTCAGCCATCATTCATTTGATTATTTACCTGTACCTGTGCTTTTCCTGCTGTTGCATGTTGAAATATTGAAATTGATAGTTAAACCTAACTTGAAGCTTTACATACTCAATTACACTTACACTTTCTTTTACAGGCACACACCATTTTGTCCCTCATTGACCAACACCAAACCTAACTCACTTCTGACCCTTAGTGGTCAAAAAGTGAATTATCACACTTAACGCTTTGTTAATGAAGCTTTTCACACAGATTCATGGCTGAGGCTCAGATACTTTGTTGTTGTTTTTTAATTTTATTGCTTTCACCTAAAAATAAATATGTCAGATCAACAGTTATAATCAGACAGTGAAAAACATATACACAGTCAGGGGCTGTAGAGTAATGTAATGAAAGAAACTGAGTTATGTAGAAGCATGCAGGCCTACTGTACATAATCTTTTATATGTATGACTTAACACGACAAGCTTAAATGGTTTGTCTGATGACATTTTTCATTGAAGGAACCTATTTCTCAGCATCACTGATAAATGAACATATGATATATTTCAATAAATAAGTGATGTCATTCTCAGCAGTCTCATCAAGAAGTATAGACTCTCTTTGTTAACTGACCATCTGTGAGGGCTCTGCCATTAGACATGAAGAATAATATTCAGCCTGAATCCAACATGTCACAAACTTCAGCTTCTTCATGTCTGTTGATCATTGTTGGTCCTGGTCCTGGCCATACTGCCAACAACTCATCTGGATGGTGTTCATGCGTTTATGCTCTTGTTTGCTTATAATTCTGGAGGTCTCTGACCATCTATTATCAAGTCTACTGTTAAGCTAAGTGCTCAGGCATTAACAACAGAAATAACACACATGCAGCACTCACAAGAGCAAATGATCACCTCCACAATCCACTGTTCACATCCCTTCCATCTATATCTATATCATGTATATTACTCAGCTGAACACTGTATGTATAGATGTACTGTATGTGTCCATGGTTACATAATTATATATGGGAATATATGTTGGGACATTAAAGGGTAGGTTTACAATTTTTCAAGTGTGTCTTAAAACAGCAGTCATGTGTCCATATGAACAGTGAAAGAGGTTTTCCTCGCTGTAATCATTCCTCCTGTTCATACTGGCTATTAAAAGATCCCCTTCAAATGTACTTTCAATGTAAGTGATGGAGGACAAAATCCACAGTGTGTCCACACAGTCATTTAGGACTGTGGATTTTGTCCTCCATCACTTACATTGTAAGTACATTATGAAGGAATCTTCTAATGGTCAGTATGAACAGGAGGAATGATTACAGCAAGAAAAACATGTTTCACTGTTCACCTACAGTATGTACCAATGTACATGTGACCGTGTGTTCATAGTATGTGTTGCATGTATCTGTATGTTTTTCATGTGAGACATGTAAATATGAAGGCTTTGAAAACAAATCTCCCTCCTAAAGTTGAGCTGAGAGTACAGGTGCATACATGCTACCATGCTTAGGCATGTAACCACTAGCAGGGACACTAGACGCAGTATTTCCCTTATTCTACCACTGCATCTCTCTAGTTATCATGTGAGACCAGAGGTCATTGTAAAACCAGCCTCATTAAATGACTGATTCATGAAAAACACTACTCATTGTCATTTATGAACTGGGCAGGGTGGATAGTGACATCACTGCAGGACCTCAATACTGCACCATTAACTTAAATGCCCAGTATGTTCTCATAAACAATACCAAGTGTGTGTCCTCCCTACACACACTTGAGTATTGGTTGAATATTTATGCTGGACTGTCTAGCTAATAAAATGATGTTAATTTAAATTCCTTGATGTTTTCCTTATATGACTTGCCTAAGGAAGTTATAGTCTGTGTGTAATGCAGCATAATGCACTTCATCTATCAATATGTCTATGTCGCCATCTCTCTCTCTCTCACGCACGCACACACACATGCACAAACACACACACATAACACCTCATCATCCCAGCATTGTAATTAATGGCAGTACCTCTGTCCCTAATAAGCTTTCTGGTGATCTTTATTGCAGTGTGTTCCCCTCTGGTCATACAAGCGTGCGTGTGTGTGTGTGTGTGTGTGTCAGCATCCCTTGCCAAGTGGTTGTCACTGGTACTGGTGGCATTACAGCAGGGAGGCACAGGACAGTGACAAATGTCTGTTATCATGGAACAAGGCCGCTGACAGATAGAGTGGTGACAATGTCACTGAGTAATAAAACTAGATGGATGATCCAGCAGCTAAAGCTCCACTACAGCCACTCACTGCTGCTGTAATTAAACCAGAGAGGCAGAACAGAGGGGGACAAGAGAGAGCTACAATAATAGTAGGATACAGTGCAGAAAAAGAATAAGAACAAATCAATCTGCTGTACAAACACACTACAACTAACAATTGTACACTTAATAAGCTATTAAGTAAAATGCATTTCCGATAAGGATAATATAATAACAGTGAGGCAAAGAAATCAATAAAAATGGTGTAAAAGTGTGTATAAATGATTCACATTATTGGTAAAATTCCAAGACAAACACACATGAAGAATATGAGAGTATAATGCTAATGCTGCTGCAGTGTTGCTCCATCAGAGGAATTATTTAGAATTTCTGGCTGCAGTCTTGTTGGACTGATGGAAGTCCCACAGGGCTTTTTGGCTTCATCCTCAGAGGCTCTTTTTCTTTTTCATGCCCTCACTGCAGCTCTGTCACCAGTCAGCTCACCACCTACCTGACAGCTGCATCAAGTCATCTACTCCCTCCATTTGGGATGAGAATGTACCTTCCATCTTGCAGGGTCAGAGTGGTTTGTGAGAAAATGGATTTGACAGTTGATTAAAAATGCTACCTGTATCCCTGTTATGTGTTGTGCGTGTCAACACCTTATCCTGTTTTCAGAAACATGGATACTTGTGTGTATGTAAGCGCACTCAATAACTCCAGGCAGCCACATTTGGACCCTTAATTAAATCACTGATTAATATGGATATTACAATATGAGCACCAACAGAATCAATCTGCGGCTTTGGAAGACCAATGTAAATTTCACTTCACTAAGACAAAGATACTTTTTTCTTTTGTTTTCTTAGATCTGTCTGTGGATGCCTCATCACCATCCACAATTAATTTACATTTTTGCAGCTGCGAGTAGCTCATCCATTTCCTTTGTGCATTGCACTGTGGGACAGCAGTTTACATCAACAGTACATAGCTTTCTTTGTTTGCATACTGACTGTTTGTTTGCATACTGAGTGTATTTATCTTTTATATTTAGTTTTTTTCCAGTGTGGAAACATAATATACTCAAAACCTGCTTCGAATTAATGTGCAGTATGTTTTAATACATTGTATTACTGTTCACACTACAAGGTGAGACTGGTGTTTTCATAGTAATCCACTCTGAAGAGCACCATTTTCACAGTTTGGTTCCTCTGCTGAGTCTCAGCCATAGACTGTATATACAGATGGATGTAGCGAGGTGTGACGTCATGTTAGCTACTTTAGCTAAATTGTGCTAACAGGTGGTATCATAATCAAGTAATGTTAAACTTAAAACATTAAACCCACGCAGCAGGTGAGCCAACTGTCAATCACAGATGTCAATCAACAACCACATGGCAGACATCAAAGCTACTATAAGTCTTCAAATCTTATTAACGGAGTAATAATTTCCAAATTGACCACCAGAACACTTATTAGAGGGTCTGAATTTAGCGATTGAGACCATAAAGACTCACTGAACAAAGTTATTGACTTAGTATTTCTAGAGAAAAGTTTAGGCTTTTTGAATGGGAGTCAGTTGGAGCATCTAATGGCCCTTCTTGGCATTGCACTTTTAGGTACGTCCACATTGGCTGCAGCCTCAAGTTGTGGTAGGTGCCGCTTGGTATCAGCTGGTTAAACATCTGTTCAGTCTCCTCCTGCTCTCTGGCATCACCCACGCTGTGTTTTCATACAGCTGGTTCATGATTTAATTTCCGTCATTTACATATTTGTCTGTTTCTGTTGTCCAATAAGTGATTTGATTGTGGCTCGTGAATACTACCTGTTAAATAACCAGGTGAACAGAAATTCATTGTTTTATAATTGAAAATGTAATGAAATTGATTCTGACAGAATCATACAGATTAATGACAACAGCTGCTTGCTTTATTGCCACACACTGCATTGTTTTCTAAAACAATGATGTCACACACCTTATTGTTTTCTAAAAACTCTGTGACCTGCTCATTAATTAATTAATGGAAAAAGACAACATCAAAATACCTAAAATCTCTATTTTCCACCTGTATAATTCTATAGTTTGACTCATATACAAATGACTCCTCACATCAGAATGAATTAGTGCAGTTCCTCCTCCGTGTCCTCTGTCTCTCAGAGCTGTTGATGGTGGGTGTGTAAATGCTCTAGCAGACAGCTGATGAATGTGGCACTTCCCTGCTACAGGCTGTAAGCGTTTTGTGACAGAGTGTCTTACAACTGGGCTGGCCTATCTTTTATACTTTAGCACCGTCCTGCCACACAGACAGCCCTGTGGCCACACATACAGTATGTTTCTCTGTCACATAAATACATCAGGAAGAACAGACTGAGAGGGTTTAAATCATCTTTCACTGAAACTGCAGTGAGCTTATACATGTCACTTCACATTCATTTTATGCCCAAAAATGACACGTTATCTTATCGTATATGTGATTCATTTTTAATGGAGCTATTGGTGAATGCTGTGACTGCGCCTGCTAATACAAACTGCAGCACTGACACAATAAAGGAGTTTTAACACCGATATAACACTTAGATCAGTGGTTCACAACCTGGGGGTGGGGACCCCTAAGAGATCACACAATCTGAAAGATGATTCATAAGATAGGAGTGAAGAGTAAAAACATTTCTGCTTCATTATGATTAATATTGTTTTAATTATCTGAATTTGTTTAAGTTTAATGTTTCATTAACCTGGAACCTTACCTTACCTTACCTTACTAAATCTCTTGTGATGAGCTGACATGCCTCAGGGACCACCACCCTGACTGAACCTACTGGTATCCCCAGCTGCACATTTGTAACATTATGTGTAAAAGAAAAATTAAAAGTAGACATACAAAGCCACATTCAAATCATTTAACCTGCGGAATATGTCCAGAGTACAAACTAAACAGGCAGCCAGTTGTGGATCTTCACTTATGCTGTATGGAAGAACTCAGAGAGACAGTAATATTTCCCTCTGTTCATTAATAAGCTATTTTAGGAAATTATTGCTTTTGATGTGAGGGTGATGGAGAGACACAATTACAGGCATATTTGATGCCCATACTAAGAGACACTACATGTGAAATGCTTCCAGTGCACACTGGAACCATGCAGATGTAACAGAGCCACTTCACAGCCTAAATGCAATGTAATGTGTAAATTCTTGTGTCCACACATGTTTCAGCCATGTTTTTCAGTCATCCTCTCTCACATCTGGTGGAACACACATGATTTCATTTTCATCATTTTCTTTACATCAGCCATATATCTTACATAACTGTAACCCAAAGCACCTTTTTAGGATCCAAGTCAACCTCTATTTTCTTCACACTTAAGTAACTACATTGATTGATGTATCTGTGTGCTGTGGATGAACACATCCTGCTGCTGCTCTCTACTGTATGCAAAGTCCAGTCTCAGCACCAGGCTTTGTCTGTTGTCCGCCTGTATCTTGAGGAATTAAAGTTAGATACACAGAGATTTTTTGTAATCTAATAACAATGAGTTTAATATGGGAAATAATTATATTAGTATATGTCTAATTTTAATTAACAAAAATCTATTTATAGATATTTCAAAACTTCCATACACATCCTGCAATACCAGCACAGACCACCAGGGGTCTGAAACAGTGACATCATCAGAGGACACAAAAACCATTATGTGGGTTAGCAGCTTCATCAATAGCAGGGTAACCATGACTTCTTATTTTTAACACAAATTATGTGTAAATGAACAAAATTGTAACTTCTTCAGCAGTTAAACTCAAATTGAAATGTGTGAAAATCCTTTTATTTGGAAAAATTACTGAACAAAAAGTTTGCCAGGGTAATCTGCATGTTCAAGCAAGTGACGGTATATGACATGAAGAGAAATATTCAAATCCTAGACAACATGATTTACAGTATTGCGTTTTCCCAAAAATTTAACTGCCATATTTTCTATCTTTGGAAACTTTTGGATGTCCACTATAATTTAGAATAACAAGAGCAGGGGTAGTGGGGAGTTCTGGGCCTGTTTTAAATGTTAATCACCACTGCCTTGCCCCGGGGCCACAGACACGGACACAGATGCTGGTATGCTAATGTGGCCAGCCAATAAGCATCTGCTGTTTCCAGAGCTAAACTGCTTTCTCCTGACCTCTCCACTATACTCACATGTTTATTCTGCCACATCATTAAAGTCAGTCACATGTTGATTGCAGTCTTTCATTCCTCAATGTGTATGTGTTAGGGTGTTTTTCCACCTGTTGGCTTTGATGTGGATGAGCAATGTGTGGTGTAAGTGGAAATGTAAGGCTATTGTCAGGCTCAATTTAAAAGTGTCCTAATTGAACTGAGCTGATAATTAGTGAGTTGTCTGAGCTGATTTATCCTTGTCTTCACTGAACAGAAACTGCCACTAGAGGTCACTAGTGATGCATTTCAAACTGCTTGTTGCTTTATCATACTAGAAAAGGAAAACTTGAGGTCAGCAGGTGGAAGTAGGACAGATGTGGTGATATCAGCACATCCTTAAGCTCAGTTAGTCCAGACCCTCAGACTGGGCCAGGCTCCCATGCAGCATCCCTCTGTTTGATCACAACATTATTGCTCTGCAGGGTCACAACAACATCACCCCGGCCCTCCTCCATTCACTCTCCTTTCACTGGCAAACATGGCACAGACATGTTATTACTCTATTCATTTACGACTCTCAAAACCCCGAAAACAACAAATCACCAATACACAGCTCAATACACAAGGTGGCCCTCAGTGTCTGTGACTTGATGGGCCCAAGCCCTTCTTTTGTACAGAGGGAGTTTACCTTGAAACCTATTTGAAGTCATTGTACCCTACAGCGGTTCATTGTGTACTAGACCCTCATCTCAACAAGTAGCGACAGTTCGCAACTACCTGTAATGGTGGATCCCCCAACAGCGCTCAAAAGAGAAACCTGAGTGTCTGCCTCTACGAATAACAATACAACCATTTCCCAGTTGTGGCCCCTGTGTTTGGTCCCTGTGATCCCACAGTGGGTCTTTTGGGCCCTGTGAAGGCTCTTTACGGTCACTAATACACGAAACACAACAATAGCAGCTTCTCCAGATGCTACCATGATTGGCTGAGCTGTGACTTGAGCCAGGGTGTAAAAATACAATCAGGTCTTTGGGTTTTGGAGAGCTGAATAGCAGTTTGATTGGGTGTTAATAGTGCTTAGGTTACTAGAACTACATACTTGAGCTAATTGTCCAAAATGGACTAAGTTTTAACTGTGCTTTGCCGATTAGATGCTTGGGTTTTTGAGTAGTTGGGATTTATTCAGAGTGTTTAACATCTCACTCTGAATTAAAAATTCTGAGAAGAAAAAGTAAGTTCCCCTTAAAAAACACTGTTAAAATCAGCTACTGCTGTCGCTGCTTCCACTTTACATTGACATAAAATACAGGTGCCGTCTCACTGGTAAAACTGGGAGATGTAGTTTTTTTGTATGCTAACAAATTAATTGTTTTTTAACTATATTAAAACTAATTGTAAGTGCTGTAGTAAATACTCATTTATCTAAATATAAATAGCAAACCACAGGAACATGTTTCACTTTTATTTTTTTAAATGAACCGTCAATAATGGACTGAATTTTGTTATACAAGCCAGTGAAACAGCAGAGAGACAGGAAGTAACGTCAGGATTTCAGCTGTGTTGTCACCAGGCAGAAAGAGACAGAAAAAAGGATGATAGTTGACTTAGTTAACTAGAATGTAAGACATGTTGTGCTTTAAGACAGGATGCAGATCCACAATGAAGTATGGCAAACCACCAAAAGAAATACATAGACCAATTTAAGATAGTGCTTTCACCAAATCAATTATCAATCCGAGTATCCATTAAACAGGGTTGGGTTGGCAACAGGGTTTTAAAAGACGATCTCTGGTTTAAAAGAATTAAATATGGACTTTTAGAGCTTGTGCATAAATTGATATTTCACAGTAGCCTTTGGTCTGTGCAGGAGCACAGCCAAGGTGATAACGCATAGGTCTGACTATGCTTGGTTGGTTAGGGGAGCTGTGGTCAGAGGTGTGTCCACCCAGCGGGGTTGGATACACCCTGGAGTTCAGTCCACGTAGAGCATAGCAAGAAGTGACCATATGTAACCTGTGATTTCAGCAGCAGCCACATTCTGGAGCTGGCCCGGAAGATATGGCTCTGATCTGTGAGACTGACCCAGGTCAACTCTTAGACCTGGAGTCTGTCATCAAACTCAACACTTGCACTCTGCCTGAGCTCCCATTCAACAATGTAGCCTGTAGGTGTAGACAAGTGAAAATTGCAAGCATCATTGGTAGGATCATCCAGCAGACTGGTCAAGTTAGTATGCACCTGCTGACGTCTAGCGTATTCAGAACTAATAGTCTCAGTCAAAGACTCATAGCAATAAACAAAACCATAGAGGTGTTGAAAGCAGACATGCAGATATTTCATCAATACACGTTTCCATGCTAATGCTGGGATAAAATCAAATCAACCAAACCACCTTTGGTTTCACTATGAGATATTCAGAGTATTTCTCAGAGACAAGGTTGGTTTGGACACTAAAATATTTTTACTTTGCCTAAAAGTCAGTGGAAAGGGCAAGAGAAACCAGTTTCCTGGCTACGTAACATAGCTAAAGCTCAGTTTAAACAGCAAGAGGGACAAAATGAGTTAGCCATGCTAATGTAGCCTACATGCTGTGTCGGCAGAATGTGAAGAAAACCTCTCTCTTGGGAATGTTCACAAATAATTTGAACATGATTAGCCCCAATGCTAGCTATGCAGTCACATCAGATAAATGTAAATTAGTGACTTGTGTTAGAAATTCATCACAGTTCATTAACATGTGAAAGCAGATAAAAATAATACAGCTAATCTTTAATTAGCTGAATCGATTGTATGAAAGACTATAATTATAAAATATTTTTTGACAGTTTTCCACCTAGCTAACAACGACTTCAAAATTGTAATTGTTTGACTCTGCCCACAGAGGCTTAGCATGATAAGCTAAATGTGTGCAAAACGTGCAATTTAGGTGACAGAACGCACCTATGCAGTTTTTATACAGTTTCAGAAGCTCCAGCAGTAACAATGCATTCAAAAATGCAGTGAGCTACTGAACATTTTATTCTGTCAGACTATTTGGTAAGAGCTTTGCATGTCTTCTCTCTTTTCTACAGCAACCACAAGAACTGAAGTTTAAAAAGACATCACATTCTCCATCTTTCTCTGACAAAGAGAATATTTCACTTTCCTCTCTAGTCCTCGTTCTTTTTTCCTGATCCAGCTCCATGTGTCCCAACCAGTGTTTTTCACCCTTGGAGAAGCAAAGACATCTCATCACAATTTGTCCAAATCACAGCACAGTCCTCGTGTAATGAGCAAGCCACCACAGCTATGATGATTACAGCGTCGGCAGTGGCTAGCAAGCCACAATAATAACTGGTGGGAGCTGGCAGAAATTGTAGGAAGAGAATAAGAGCAGGAGAGAGTTTGAATGGAAAGATGAAGTGAATAGAGGGAGAGACAAATGTGCTGTAGGAGGTGCCTTGCTTATAGCTGTATTTTAATGTTTTTATTGTTATAACAGTTTCCAAATACAATACAACCTGTGATATTTCTACTAATTGTCTATTGTGCATATTTGAAATGCTACATGTACAAATTCAGATATTTCTCTCATGTTTTCAATTGTGTTATATTTACAATGTATTAAAACGAGTACCAATTTTACACCTAAACCTCAGTTCATGGTTCTACTCTGCCTGTAAAAACAGTTGTATAATGTCTTCTGTGGCTCTGGAGGAGCTTCATCAAGTTTGAGAAGATAACCCTGATGATGTCATACTGACTTCACCAGGTTATCTTGCCTTGGACCTATATTACAGAGAGACCCTGTTACAAAAGGAGTTTGAAAGATGCAGGCATTATCAGGCAACTGGGGTCTAGCAAAAATATACTATTGGTTGCATTATGGGAAATGTAGGATGTTTGGCCCATACTAGGGACTGAAAGTCAGGATGTTTTGGCTTCTGCTGTACAGATGTTGACTATTCTTGCCTTGCATGAATCCCCCAACTTTATGAAAGTGCAATACTAAATTGCTGGAGTGTCCCTTTAATATTCATTTTATATTATTAAACCAGCAGCAGCCAGTTCTAACTACAGCTGAAAAGACTTTGAGCAGGCAATCCAGTCTCCACATGCAACTATTCTATATTAATGATGTACAGTCAGTTGCAGTTCAGTGCCCATGTAGTCCAGTATGATCATGCAGAGCAGTGTAAAGCCAGGGTGTGGTGGTAACTAACTACAACTACTACAACTAACTAAAGATTTCTTTATTGTCATTTCTCAGGACCTGGGACGGCCAGGGTTCGATCCCAATTGCCGTGAGGCAACAGTGCTAACCACTGAGCCACCGGAGAGAGGGATGGAGGGATGGAGTGCACCCGGATGAGGAAGAAGGAAAATCCACAGAGGCTGGCGGGACTCCACAGAGTGGAGACAAACAGCAGACAGCAGCTGTACCTCAACACAAACACATGACCACACACACACAAACAGACAAATTCACGAAGTGTTTCCCACACAACACAAACAAGTCAACATCAGCTATTTCAGCTATGCGTGCTATGCTGTATCTCTCTCCTCCCTCTCACTCATCTCAGCTCATTTACATTTTTACATTCTCTCTCTCTGTGTGTGACTCTGGCGTAAGCACTCACAGACACTCTTACACCCATTCACAATTCCACTGTGCTGACACACTGAGGTCATGCCGCACAGGAACAGAACACTGTTATTTAAGTGAGTAAATTATCCTTGGATGGTAAAAATATGATTTGAATATTCTGAAATGTTATTTGTAAACATAGATTAAAGGCTCATTCTTAGCACTATAGTACCTTTGTACCATAGTAGTTTGTCTACTATGAATCTTAACTCAAAGTCCACTTGCTGCACTAGAATTCTATCTGGCACTTTCAGCCACATCATTCATCTTTCCTTAGTGGATGGAGTTTTTTCAGTTATGGAGATGGTTCAGTTGCCCTCACATGACCCATGTATGTAACTTTGCTCCACTTCCCTTCTAAGCAAGAAACAGAGACTGAGGGACTGAGAAACCACAGCAGACACTGTTAATAAGGACAGATGGGTCATGAATCAACTTACCTAAACATGAGTTGACCATAGCTGAAACTGCAGTATCACATAAGGGTCTAAAATTCACAGTTACACCCAAAAAAAGTCCCAGAGGATGAAATCATACCAGCTTCTGGGCTCTCGTGGGGGGTGTAACTAGGATGTTAAAGGCCAGGTTAACAATTTTTCAAGTCTGTCTTAAAACAACAGTCAAGTGCCCAAATGAACATTGAAATAGGTTTTCCTACAGTCTTTTTAGTGCCAAAGTCCCTCTTTTTGTTACTATACTTCCACCACAGCGCAACAGAGAAACACTGTCCGAGGAAACACAAAGAGGGAATTTGATGCTAAAAAGACTGTAAATGTGGCAGATATGCACTTGATATGACTAACTCAGACTGCTGAAGCCTCATATAAGCCTCACATCAACTCAGATGCCTCTTGTCTAAGAACCTCTTTCAGTGTTCATTTGGGCACCTAACTGTTGTTTCTCGCAGAAAGAACAGAGAGCTCTGATGGAACTCAACAACTGAGCAAACGTTCTTGTTAATGAAGGCCATGAGATATGGCTGAAAACCATTCTCTGCCTAGTCTGATAGGCTTAGGTTTAGGTTTTATTTGTTCTGGTTTTTGAGATATGTCTTCCTGAGATTTAGATATGATTTTTAATAAACTACAGATATCAGTATTAGATATTGTAACATTACCTCAGAAATGAAGTATTTATCAGTTCTTATCAGTTATCTTAGGTACAGTTTGCCTAGTTGTGATCATTCCAGAAAAGCCATTTTTTCTCATGGAAACAACCTGTCAGCAGTGTGTGTGTGTGTTAGTAGTGACTCCTCTCATTAGCATACAGCTTCAGCTAGAGATGGATTGTTCTTCTGTTGGTCTCATCCTATAGGTGATTGATCTGTTAACAACTATTTCCCTTACAGACATTTGATTGAGTGCTGCTTATCTTTGCCTGAAAGGTTCAGTGTGTGTGTGTGTGTGTGTGTGTGTGTGTGTGTGTGTGTGTGTGTGTGTGTGTGTCTGTGTGTGTGTGGCTAGAGGCCGGCCCAGAGCAGCCTCAGCTGGAGGTCTTTCAGCTCTCTATTTATGAGCTCTTCTTTACATATTCATTCTGCTACTGTTAAACAAAGGCCACAGGTTGCCTTTCTCCCTCTGTGACTGTAGTGCAGTGTGTGTGTGTGTCAGTGTGTGTGTGTTGATGAGAGAAAGACTGAGAGAAAAGAGGAAAGACAAGCAAGAGACCATATTGCTGTAACAGACTTGTTTTTGCATCATTTTGAATTGTTGATATTTGGGACCATTATTAAATATTGTTAAATATGAATACTTTCAGTGGGCATATATGGAGGTAACACTTGAATAAAAAACATAAATATGGCTTAACATTGGAACGTACTCAATGTAAATGCATGAATACAAACATTGCAAAAACATGGCACTGTTGTACACATACAAAGTTTCAAACGAAACATTTATTTTCACATCTTACAACACATGAAATGGACTGTGTAGCACAAAGCCTCCACATTCACATACAAAGAGTATGTAGGGTATGTTTCAGGCTTTAAAGGCTAATTCCAGTTTATTATAAACTTTAATCTCATTTATACTGCTTTTTTTCTACAGTTTTACATTGACATTTTTTTTACTCACCACGTTAATAGCTGAGATCTGGGAACACAGTGACATTGCTAAAAGGGAATCTGATGGGTCAAGAAACAGGTTGGAAACAAATTACCCAAATTAGGGGCATCCTGCTAGTGGAATGGTTAAGGCACATACCACAGGAGACCTGTATACCCCTTTTTCTGTCTGCTACTGTAGTGTTATCAGTAATCTGTCTACTCTCACTGTGCATTGTGCACACAGATTTCTTGTACAATGAGGGATTATTAGTGCTCACTTCAGATGCTCACTTTCAGTTTGACCTCTAAATAAAGCGGTTTACATCATCTGGATTCTGATTGTCTGACTGCTCGTGTTTCTTGACCACTTGGAGTTATTTTTAGTGATGTTGCCGCATGCCCATATCTCAGCAATTACTTTTGTGAGTACAATGTTATGATAACTGACAGAACCAATGGTTAGAGTTCCAAAAATACAACCCAAGTTGTAATAACCAGAGTTTTCCTTAATTCATACCACCGTGCAAAATTAGGGAGCCTGAAAATCATGAGGCTGACAATACACAAGTCCTCTCACAACTCAGGTACATCTAGTCTTGATGAGCATAGGAAACCGAGAAAAAGGACACAAAGAATACAAGCTGTACTGTGACCAATGGCAGGTGATGTTGGATACCCCAACTGTTTCTGCCAGTGAGACAGTGCAAAGTGTAGTAAGCGGCCCAGACTCAAGGACAGAGGAAAGAGAGAGAGAGCTGACAGCTGTGTAGATAACAGGGCACTGGTTGCCATGGTGAGAGGATTTGATTGGCAGGGGTTGATTGATAAGGACCCCCCTGCTACTCCAGTGACAGCTCCTGTCAGAGAGCCAGTTTGTCTCACATCAGATGCATCAACTGGTACAGCCTGCTCCCACCCCCAACAAACACACACACACACACATGCACACGCATACACACACGCATACACACACTTTTTTCCACATTTGACGGAGTGTGTATACCTTAGATACCCACTGTTTATAATTTATATTTCCTCCAAGTGTTGTTCTAATCAGGGTGAAAAGACTGCATTTAAACAATCATGGAACACTAAAACACTTATTTATTATTTATTACTTACTACTATTGCAGTTGCCAGCTATTTAAGAGCAGGTGAGGGAAACTTTATTCAGTGCTGCTTTTAAGTTAAGATTTTATAAAAGTGAGTATTGAACAATTCAGTGATGAACAAATGACTGATTAAAATGTACAACACATGAAACATCATGTTTTCTAGGTTTTAGATCAGTTAAATCAGAGGTGGATGACACTGACTGGCCAATATACAATATTCCATAAAAAACTACAATTTCCTAAAACATCAGCAAATCAAACTCTCAGTGCACTAGCTGTGAGGTCAGACAGGCCAGGTGTCAGACTGAGCTCCTTGTTAACCCTGGTAGCTATTTCAGTCTGCTGATAAGCAGAAACACATGCAAAGGGTCCTACAACAGCACAGAAAAGTTCTGAGAAGGTGAAGAGAGTTCAGTGTCCAAATTAGAACAAATAGTCTGGGTGAAGACAGATACTTTCACACCTGCAGGTCGGTTCATTAGGACCGGAGCAAGGGAAAAAATGATACATTGTGACCTTTTCGTTCTGGACTGGTTCAGGTTCACGCTGACTTTTCGCAAATGAACCAAGAGCTGTAAACATAAAGTTATACAGACTGACAGGTAATTCATTGATTGGACAGTTTTGGTGACTCAAACCCCTTTCTGTACACGAATTTAAGGTTCCTTTTTTCTAGCTTACTTCGATATATTTTTGAACATATGTGATGCTGATTCTGATATATGTGATGATGAATCTGATGTAATGTGTAAATATAAGATATTTGTTTTGATATTTGTGATATTTTTGATGTATTGTGTTTGAAGAATGGCCTTTTTATTCCTACTCTTCTCTCTCTACTTTATTTAATTATTAATTGCTTTAAGATGTTTATAACCCTTGGCGGGTTTGGATGGTTAACCACACCTGTCATCACTGAGCTTGTCATTTGTGTGCATGGATTAATAAATATGGGTGTGTTTTCCATTTTTACAAATGTTCCGAGCTGACAAAGATCCACATAGGATCGAAATGTTGTCCAGATAAAATTTTAGAAGTGTGCAGGCATTACTTTTTTTCATTGATACAGTTTTGGTGACTATTGGTGATTATTATCAGAGCTACATGGATCCACATGGGAAATCCGATTCCAGTGACTGACAGCAAGTCATGCAGCACAGAGCCCTGATCGCAACATCATGGAGTCAGTCTGAGATTACATGAAGAGACAGAAGCAGCTAAAACGCCTAAATCCACAGAAGAACTGTGGCAACTTCTCCAAGATGCAGGAACAACCGACCTGCCAAGTACCTGAAAAACTGTGTGCAGGTGTACCGAGGAGAACTGCTGCTGTTTTAAAAGCAAAGCTGCTCACACCAAATATTGATTTCATTTAGGTTTCTGCTGTTTACTCCACTTTGTATGAAGTTAATTTATAAATAAAACAGTTCATGACATTATTTTTGAAAGCATCCTTACTTGACTTTTAGTGCCTAAAACTTTTGCACAGTACTGTATATAGTGTATGTGTTTTTATGCTTTCAACATATCATGTCACTTCACGCCCTGACAACTAGCTTGAAAGATGTAGGCATGATGAGATGGAGGCCAGACTGCCAAGGAGTTACAAAGTGGGAACAGGAAATGACCTTGTGAAAGGGTCAAGACAGAGGCATAAATGATTGACCCAGTCCATGCCAATCAGTTCATCCATGGGTGTTTACTTCCATAGAGTTATAAACCAACCTCTGACTTTCTAAGAACTCTGAGTGGACTTGGGTTCTGTCATGTTTTCAGTTTCAGTTTTGTAAATGGCTTTTTTGACATGTTGTGTTTTCTGTAATGTTATGTTTTGTGAGACGGTGTTGTGTTTTCCATTTTGTTAATGTGTTGTTTTGCACCTCAGGGTCACTATACATATCACAAAACTCAATTTGTAAGCAGACTGAGACTCATCTTTTCAGGCAGTCTTTGTCTGCTTGTTTGATCCACAAAACAGAGTTCAGCTGACATCTTACACATCCGCCCAAACAAACCACACCAAACAGGCAAATGTATCAGAGTTTGTTTGAACTGAACCAAACAAACAACCAGATCAATCCTTACTTATGTAGTGCCTCATAAGTAAGGAGGCACTGTTGATTCTAGCCTTAAGCATTATGAAGTTTGGTTTTATAGTTTCCATGATTTCATTCCTCATTTTATAATGATTAGGTATTTATAACTTTTACCCCTCTGGGCATGTGAAATATTTTACATATGTTTTCTATTTTGTTGCATGTAAATTATTATTGTGTCCTGACATACTACTGTACTGTTTGTTGGTTATATATTGTACTTAGGTTGATTGCAGCTGTATGCAACACTGTTGCTGGTAACCCCACTATGGTAAATGGTAAATGGACTGTACTTGTATAGCGCCTTTCTAGTCATTCGACTACTCAAAGCGCTTTTAACACTACGAGTCAATTCACCCATTCACACACATTCATACGCTGAATGGGTACAGGGGCTACCATACAAGGTCCCAACCTGCCCATCAGAGGAAAGCTAACCATTCACACACATTCATACACTGATGGCACAGCCATCAGGAGCAATTTGGGGTTCAGTATCTTGCCCAAGGATACTTCGACATGCGGACTGGAGGAGCCGGGAATCGAACCGCCAATCTTCCGATTAGTAGACGACCCGCTCTACCTCCTGCGCCACAGCCGCACTATAAGGGCAGGACTTTAGAGATGTGTTATAGTTGCACCAGACCTTAGTTTCCAGAGTCTACTAGATAAATCTGGAAATAATGTGTGTTTCAAAGGGATGCGCTCCAATGCCAACTGTCCCTAAAATGACAATGTCTTGTTTTAACATTTCTATTTATACACATGGTAAATATACAAGATACAACATGTAAATCAGACCGATTTGGAGTTGTTGGAGTTGTTTTCACTTCTCTCTCTACTGGACACATAGCTCATATCCATCTTTTCATCTGACTCTGAAAAAGACAGCAAAAAAGCATATCCATCTGTGATATGATAGCATCCTTTGCATCCAGTTGGGCTGTGTTCAGACTAACATTAGCACTGCATCAACATACATAGCCCCCCTCATTCATTTCACAGAGACCATTGTGTTGGAACAGGCTCCAGCTAAAAGCAAAATCCTTGAACCTGGCTCAACCTGTGTCACAACGCAATCTGATGTCATCACACAATGCCTTCAAACAGTTCAGTGCAAATGCAGGAAGGAGTGAACCCTTTATGTAGTGAGGGAAAAATAAAGGTGTGGAGGTCAGGCATAGGCATGTAGCACATTCACCTTTAATGCACGAGACTGGAGTTTGTGTCCAGTTAACATTTGTTGATTTTTAGTCCTCTGATCACAATCTTTCCCAAACCTAAACCATATCATAGTTGTCATGCTCAGATATTGTACAAAGAAATACGTTTGTTTTTTTTTTAAAACACTGCCATTAAAAATGTCATTGAGTATAATCCAGTATTTTCTAGAAATGTCCAATAAAAATGTTCTTGTCTGGCGATAGGGCTGAAATACATGCACACCACCCTAACACAACTCTGGTGAAAACACCTTGGAGTTTTGGAAGAGCATAAAAGTGGTCACATCTTTAAATTATCGAATACCCACACAAAATATGAATCCTTATCAACTGTCTAACACCAATAGTTTGAACCATAAAGCCATACTTCCATTCAGTCTGAGTGCTCCCACATCCAAAAGAAGAGAAAGATGAGAAGGTGTGTGTGGAGGAGTGAATGTGCTGTCAGTCCTTCTAGCTGGACAGCGAGGGTCTCTGCTCTGCAGGTCTTCAGGGTTATCAACCTTTCTCAGATATGAGCAACCACCTCTGTCGCCACCCAGGGGTGATAGGCTCACCGACAGGGCAGAGCACAGATAATACATCGGATTGACAGCCTCGTCTTTCCCCTCTAAACTGTAGCCCTCCCCCGCTGCTGCAGAGCATTCCTCTGTGGCTCTAGTACTGGCTAAATATGGGCTGGTGACCCAACAGAGGATTAGAAGGCAACAGTGGAAGAAGTTGAAAATATGACTCATCTGTATGACGGAGGTGAGAGGTAATTCTGATGTAATTAGCACCGAAATTACACCTCAGCTACCTGTGGGTCATACCAACATGCAGGGGTCGAAGGTCAAGGTGGTTCATGCCAGGTGTTGGGGATATATAACACCAGTGACATATCATCATGTATCTTTTATTATATATAATTTTATTTAGTTAGTTCTTGTCAAAATGAAGCATGTAACAAATAATGTAATAAACATTTCAGATCAAATTCACATTAAAAGCAAACAGTGTTTGCAGAAAAAGATTTTAAAATTCAAGGCAAGAAACACCACAGAACCAAAGTACACCAAATGAAGGTTAATTATAATTGAAACATTTGAATTACATTTAAGACTAACTGAAAAAAAATTACTAATGAATCGGCATATATATCCTTGATGTTTGTTTTGACAAAATTATAATTACCAAAAAGAATAAATTAAAATTTGGGGAACGCTTTATTTTACATATCCTTTAATTTTATACTAATTTCCTGATAATTAATATAAAAATTGTTTGCAGGTATTTTAAGACATCTTACAGAGACCATGGTGCAATTTGATACAAATTATAAGATTTAGTTGGTAATTTTTCTTTAACTGACTGAAAATACTCAGTTTTGTGTGTCAAACTACATATCAGCATATTACATTGTTTCTGAAAACAGCACATTTCCTGTACCAAATTATATAACCCTTTCAAAGAAATGTATGTTATCTAT
The DNA here is from genome assembly GCA_038419695.1 of Scomberomorus guttatus. Lineage (NCBI taxonomy): Eukaryota > Metazoa > Chordata > Actinopteri > Scombriformes > Scombridae > Scomberomorus > Scomberomorus guttatus. The sequence continues at coordinate 29,574,194 of CM076458.1, forward strand.
GAATTATCAGTTACACAGCAGCTACTTAAAAAATTTTTTGAAAAAACTTAATAGGTTACAGCACTACCTGTTGCTGTGAGCTCTGGACCCATGTAAGAAAGACGACTAATATTAGCTAGCCTCCTCTGGTCTGTAATGCAGGATCAATACAGCAGCTGATGACTCAGCACATTGAAATAGCATGAACTAAAAGTAAAGTCTAACAGGGATCAGTGCAAACATTAGCAAGCTAGACTGATTAGCTTCCACTTTCTTTGTAGAATACAACCTTAACAGTACAATGGTCCAAATATTGAATCTTGTAAAGGGGCAGATGTGGTAAATCATTAATTGTTGACAGCTAACACTGTGCGGATTTGTTGGTACTGTACAATATTCTCCAGTCAGCACAACAACATGGACGTTTACAGTGCATCTACATGTACAGCTGCTCTGGGAGAAGCTCAGTCAGAGGCTTAAAGCTGAGACAGTCTCCACAAATATGTCCAAAAATGGTTTTCTCCTCTTTTGAAAAATGAAAACCAATAGCTGCAGCATCATTATAGTTAATATTTCCTTACAGACAGAGGAGAATTCATATTTGAGTTTGACTTTATAGAAAGTCTATAAATTAATTTGAAATGATTTCAAAGACATTTGGCTGCCTGTGCATATATTACATCATGTGATGGATGTCATAAGACAGATAACCTCCAATAAATACAAAAATAATTCAAAGGAAATACATAATTAAAGTTATTTAGTACAGTGTGTAAACTGTGCTGAGGAGGGTTTATGCTCCATTAAACCTCTGCTTGCATCCAGTTCCTCCAGGGACAGTTAACCCCAGTCTGAGCTGTGAATGTCAAGTCTTCACAAAGTCCTATGGCTGCAGTCTGTCCGTCACTGAGTCACTCACTCACTGACTGACTGAGTAATGAAGTTACACCACTGTATCGCAGAATGCATTTCGCACCAAATGGTGACAATGGTGGAGATTTTGAGCCAGGCCAAAAGCTGTAAATTTTACTGTAGGACTGTTATGTATATGAAATATGTCACTTTAAATATTTCACTTTATTAAGTTTTAATACTTTTCCAAGCAAGAAAGTAACTATATAGATTCCCGATATGTGGTCAGTTTATCCAAATAACGCCTATTTGGAAATTTGCTCCAACATTTTCAGAGCCGGGTGCCAGCCAGTCATCTCAGCTGCTAGCAGTCTAGCAGTCAGACTGGCCACACCAGAGCACAGAAGCAATCCCAGTGGGCCGGTTGCTATGTGGTCTGCTTGAGCAGCCCATTATACAAAAACAAGAGCTTCTAATGTCTTTTCCTCCCTTGATGTCACCAAACATAAAACCTCTTGTTTAGACAGGTTTTTTAACTTTATTTGGAAAAATAAGCTACACAAGGTAAAAAAAGGAGGTTATGTCTATGTCTCTAACAGAGGGAGGTCTTAAAGTTTTGGACTTCCTCATTCAACCATATTATCAAAATTAACTGGATCAAAAGATTTCTTAAAGACCCAGATAGCATGTGGAATATAAATTTTTTGTTAATGTGCCCTTATGCTGTCAGTAAACTTCCTAGCAAACTCTCCAACTTTCATAGGCAAGCTCTTATGTGTTGGTCCCTTCTATATGAGCACAAATTTTTATGGAATAATGTCAATATCACGTCAGAAACAAATCATTATTTTTTGAAAATTGGTTTAACAACATTTGGCTTGTAAAACAGCTATTTAACTGTGAAGGGCTTCTGTGTTCATATCAAGATTTTATAGAGAAATATAGTGTTCCTGTCTCCCAAAGTGAGCATAGTACTGTAATTAATGCACTGTCAACTGACATTATATGCTTATCACATTGCTTATTACGTATATTCCTAATATAGAAGACAAATGCTCTATTTGCAATTATTTGGTGGAAATGCTAGAACGTGTTTATTCAGTGTGTACATGTGACAATATTTTGGGCTTTTCAGCTGGATCTCAAAATATATTTTGGTAAGGAAATTTTACTTAAATAACATGATTTGTTATTAATATTCAACTATCCTAATTTCTCCAGCAATAAATAATATGTCATTAATTTGCTTATTATTTTAGCCAAATTTTACATTCATAAAATTAAATTCTTGAAGAAGTTACTATCTTATATTACATTTAAACAAACAGATCTAAGCATATATCTTCAAACATTTCATACACGGTCCAGCCATATACTGGGTTTTGACCTAGTCTTATTTAAACACACACTCCAGTGGAGCGGCAGCCGCTCAGTCTCTCTGTCATCAGCAAGTAGTCTGTCAGCATACTGTATGTTTGCAGGTTCACCTGGAGTGCCACAGTGAAGCTGCCTACTAAGCCCTGTCCTGGCCATCATGAGCCCCACTCCCTGCAGCTCCAGTCCTGCAGGTACTGTGCAGTGCCGTGCTCCAGCTCTAACCCCCAGAGCAGTGTATGGTAAAGCCATCAGGGCCAGCGTCCCTTTGAAGAGGGGGACTGAGAGAAACACAACAGCTCTGAACACGATGCCGCGTCTCCCTTTTCAACCAGCCCTTTTTTTCCTCTTCGAAAATTCCTGCAAGACCCCGTACCACTCTCTGCTTTTTCAATTTATTTCCCCTCTTGCTCGCTGCCTGATCTCTCAGACTCTCACTCCCACTTAACCCTAAACTCTCTCTTGATTTTGCCCTCACTTTCTCTCAGTTTCTTTCTACATTCACACCAAAACTCAAAGTATCCCAATTCTGACTTTTCCCCTCACAATGGACGCAGATTATCTGTTTTCTGAACAACAAAACCCTGCATGGAGTCACACTTTTTCACTTCCCATTTGGGCCACAAGGATCAGTGTTACAAAATCACACAGCATCACTGTGGAAAAGTTTACATTTAAACAGCTTCTCTTGTTCATACAAACTTGCTGGAATGGAAACTGGAACTGGACTGAAGCTGGTGGCAGTCACTGTTTACTGCCAAATTTCAGCTACTTTCATTCCCAAATACAAGCAAATTTCAAGTGATTGTCACCTCAGAAGCATGTAGACAAGTAGTTGCCAACATTTTCCGCTTGTGACAGATTTGGAAATGAGTTGTGTGCAGTTCAACCAAAGATTGCATTTCCTCCTTTGTTTCATTTTTGTTTCATTTTGAGGATTTTTAGTGTCCGAAAGAGGTATTTCACAAGAAAAAATCTGTCACTTATCACTCTGTGCAACAGAATTTATTTTCATTCGTGGTCCCAATATCCCCAAATTGGTCCCAAGACCAGTCCAAACATTGGGGTTTGGACTGGTCTTGACCATCACAGAACACTAAAACTCAAATTTGTTTTTGAGCCAAACCAAATGAAAAAATGAAACAAAGAAGAAGTTAATGTATGTGCATGTGCATCATATATTGGTGTGTGTGTGTGCGTGTGTGTGTGTGTGTGCGTCTGTCAGAGATGTCACACATGCTGCTCCACTCAGCATCAGACCCATTTGGTGGTCGTCCTCTCAGGAATGTGAAGACTGCATCACCTGATGTCCTGTGTACTCACTCTAATGTCACTGTCATGGAGGTTACACATATATATGTCAATAAGTGGGAAATAATAGTCATTCAGAAGTCAGTATCACTGCTGAAGATCAAGCAGATGGCTTGATTTTGTGCTGATATTGATATTGTGCTGAATGTGTAACTTCTCAAGCCAAAAAAAAGAAACAGGTGCGATAAAACTCATGTTTTTATCTCTTATATCATTCACACTAGCTACTTTCTTCCAAGAAATAGTATACCTAAGAAAACTTTGTTTTTCATTGATGTGAGCAGCAATAACTTAATTGCATTCACCTCCATTGTATAGAAGTGGAAGCAGGAATCTCAGAGTATCTCAAAAAATGTACAAATAAAACCAAAACTCAGAACACTGCAGTGATACGTGTGGTATGTCTATTTTTTAAAATAGAATTTAAATTATGCTGTCAAATTTGCAATCCAAGCCATTATAGCCTTCATGGGAGCAAGATAGGTAAATGATTAAAAATATGTCGTTATAATGTTTCTAAAGCAAAACATCTGTTTGTTTTCCATATGTATATGTTTAAACTACATGTCAGGATTTTTTCATCGGTATGTACTAAATTTGACCAACTAATTAGAACACTTGTAAGGCCACGGTATTCTTCAAATAATCTACATCATTAGTTAATTGTACAAATGGGGATAACTGAGTGCACTTCCAGAGAGATGGTTTCAGTGAAGTAATTGTTTGAAGAGAAAAAAACAAGAAAAAAATACAAACTTCACCTACTTTCACACCTCCACACAACCTGACCAATCACTGCATGAAGTGAGCGTGATTGTTGGATTGTCTGTTTTAGAAAGGTTCTTAAAATGGCCAATGCACTCTTCAAATTGAGATATTGGAAAAGGGGTTTCAGATGCTTCAGATGTTATTAAGACAATCAATCAAGCACTTTGTTGGAAGCATACTGAAGCCTTTACTCAGTCAGTGCATGCATGCTTTTAAATAACTGGGGTATGGCCCAATTTCCACTCCCACAAATGGATGTAGACTCCTAACCACCATTTGCATATCAGTACATCTGCCTGCCTGAGTAATTTTTAAGCATTTTTGCCTTTATTTAATAGTTGAAATATGAATGAAGAGAGAAAAGAACCATGGTTAGAGGGAGGGGTATGACATGCAGCACAAGGAAACAGTGAAATTGTCAAACAACATAAAACAAAACATATTTTACTACAAGATTATGTCTCTCACCTTATTTTGATGTCTGAAGTCTACATGAGGCACACATATTCTCACCACTGAACTGGTGTATGCAGGATTTGTTTATATAACTGGCACATAGTGTATGCACAGATGGACGTAGCGAGGTGTGACGTCACCTGTTGGTTTGCATTGGAGCCGGTTTGAAGCCCAGAGTTGCAGCTTCTGGTTGGCGCCATCTTTTCCATTTGGAGCCAGTTTTGGAGTGCAGGGTGTTGCCTTTCATGCTCTGGAAACACACCCTGCTACCTAAGACCCAAGCTAATGTTAGTTACTTTAGTTAAACTGTGCTAACAGGGCAGGAATCAAACATCATATAATCAACATCAAAGACATCAAAGCTACCGTAAGTCTTCAAATCTGTGCAATAATTTACTAAATGACCACCAGCACACTTATTAAAGGGCCTGAATTTAGAGATTGAGACCATAATGACTAGTTGAAAAATATGATTTGCTTAGTTTTTCCAGAGAGAAGTTGACTGGAATTTTTTGGAACCAGCATCTAACAGTCGTCAATGGAATTGCACTTTAAGGTACTTCCACATTGGCTTCAGCCTCAGGCCGTGGTAGTTGCTGCTTAATCTGGCGCCTTCTTTTGTGCATGTAAACATGTTGAAAGTCCTCTGTCATGGACTTGGATACAAGCTAAATATGTTTTCCTATTAATGCAAGGTATTTCAGAAAATAACAGTAATTTAACTTTGACTTCTTAACCTTTAAATTCTAACTCATTAACTTAACATATATCTTAATAATTGTTAATCTACAGATTTATATTCACTTTACTTACTTGAACGACTATCAATGACAAAGGTCTTTCTCAACTGCATTGTAGTACACAGTAGACATGCAGTTATCAGGAGGAGTTTGTCCAAAATAATTTATTTTGTGCTTATTGATTGTGTTGATTGGTTAATTGACCTGAGCTGCACTGCTGCTGTGGTAGATGGTCGAGCAGGTAATCCTTTCATTGTACAGTTGATGGTTCAATCCTCAGCTCCTCCTGTCCAGATGCTGAAGCATGATACTGAACACTAAAATTCAATGGTCTGTTCAAATGTTCAAATGTATATAATGGTAGTGTGTGTTTCCTGTACACTGTAGTCTTCATATGAACACAGGTGCCTAGGAACCCACCATGTGTCAAGCTCATAATACTGTACATCAGTCAGTGATGTCAAACACACACAGGTGTTATGATGACTGATAACCTCAGATGAACCCTGGTCTCCAGAACACACTCTTCACCTCTAATCTGATTTCATAAACAGAGATCAGGCAGTGAGGTGTTGAGCTGCAGTTGACAAAAGTCATCTGAAACTCATTTATCAATATCCTGCTCGTATGTACAAAGATTTACCAAACTGATTTGACTCACAGAGCTGTGTTGATCCAAAACAACTCATCTCCACCTCTTCCTCTCTCAACATACATTTGTGGAGCTATGCCGGGGAAATTAAGGACCAGTTGGTATTCAAATCAATTGGGTAGACGCCATCTCTCTCTCTCTCTCTCTCTCTCTCTCTCACACACACACACACACACACACACACACACACACACTCCTCACACCATGTCCACCAATGTGAACAGAGCAGCTTCCGCCTTTAACCCACGCTGCTCTACTCGCCAAACTGTGGGAACAGTTTCCCACGCTGGTTTACACTCGTCTACCTCACCGCCTCGCCCACAGCTGCACGTGTGTGTAGGTGTGCTTAGTACTATGTGTGTGTACATGTATGTTTTGTAGTTCTATATTTAATGTTCAATGTCTGTGTGTTTTAACTGAATATCTGTGCACGTATGTGTGCATTAGGTGACTGTAGTGTTTGTCTGTACATGTATGATGCCTGTGTGTGTGTTTTTGTATATTTGCTATCATGTGCATTTTAGTCTGTGTGCATGTGACTGTGGATGTATGTGTGTACTTGTACATGTGATGTTCATGTATGTAAGTGTGCAAGTGTGAATGTACCCACAGTCTGGTTGCTGCAGCGCTCTCAGACATTCACTCAGTTCAGCTAATTCTCAGCAGCGGCAGGTTGCCAGGCATTTTTACTGCCTCACCTCTGTGTGTGTGTGTGTGTGTTTGTCATGGATGGTGTTAGCAGAGCATGGATGTGAAAAGCAGCCCAGTGACGTCCAGAGGACTGTAGTGAAAGCAGAAAACATGGCAAAGCCTGGAGTAGATCCAGAGGCAGCATTCCCACCACTGTCTGCATACACTGGCAAACACTCATACCCACAATGTTTTTACCTTGTTTTCATTTCACATTGGTTCACTTTGGTTTGTACAATTTAAAATGAAAACAAAAATTAAAAAGTAAAGGCCAACCAGCATCACAGGTATGTTTAAAAAAGTCCACTAACATGTTACTTTGGATAAAGTTTACCTTTACACCACAGTTTGATACTTTGGGAAAGTTTGCCAATGAATAGTTTAGCATTTTGACAATACATTTGTTCAGTTATTCTCTGAGAGTGAGATGAGAAAATTGATATCATTCTCGTGTCTGTGTCAACAGTTTATCCATCTGCCCAATGCAGCGTCTCCAGCTACAGCTACCGCCAAATACCAAAAAAACAACGAAAAATATAGAAAATCACCACTTAGTGAGAAATTGTCCAGTATCTTAGTGTTGTTCTTTTTTTTCAAACTAATCTGTCATTCTGCAGAATAATTGTTAGCAGAGGGTGTTTCTAGTCTACTGCGATATGTGGTTGTGGTTCTTTATGTTTTTTATGTGGTTCACTCATAAAAAGAAGGTGACTTTGGTTTGACTGTTTCATCCAGTCTAAGTATCAGATAGCTTCCATGAAGTGTGGGAATAGGCAGATACACAATATGCTGTATTGTCATGAAGTGTGTGTTCTTTTTCCTAAACTGAAAAAAATACATTTAAGGGGAAATATTGAAAGCTTCCAAATTAATGATTATCGTGTGTGTGTGTGTGTATGTGTGTGTGTGAAGTCAATCTGTATATATTCAGTATGTCAGAATGTCCTTATCTATGTCAGTGAAGCAGAAACATGGACTGCAGCCACTGAGGTCATCTCCAAGTAACAGCTCAAGTCATGAAACATATGTGAGGCTCTGTGTAAAGACTCTTAGCTGACCTCTGCATCAACATGACCCTGTGCCACCAGGTCAGAGCCAGAGTCCAACTCTGGCTCTACTAAAACTCTGTGTGTGTGTGTGTGTGTGTGTGTGTGTGTGTGTGTGTGTGTGTGTGTGTGTGTTACACACCCAGGTCTGGGTGTGTAATTAGATGAGTGTGTGTGTCAGAGAGTCAATGTGGTGGTCCTGTGATGTAGCCCACAGACTGGAACAGCATCACAAACACGTCACCATACAATGTTTTCCATTAACAACTACTCTGTTCCATTATTAACGTAACTGACAACAAGTCAGTTATTAACTAATTAGCTCCTTTAGTTTGTTTTTAGCAGTACAGAGGGAATGAAACAGAAGTTCAGCTGAAAGCAGCTGAACTTCTTAAGGTAAAGTTGTGTGCCAGGCATACTGTAAGCTGATGACAGTTGATGATTTCAACTACAATTGTTTGGATGTAATGGTTACATGTCACCAACATCTTAAGGTTCATTTAAATCTTAATCATGGCTATCATTCAGAAATTATGCTAGAAAATTATGGTTGTTAGGTTCTGGCTACACAGTCCTTAATTCAGCCAATGAGACTGAAGTGACTGATCTGATCTTATTTTCAACCAGAAGTGATCAGTCACTGTGCACTTAATGTGGAAATAACTGGAGAGATGCAACCTGACCTCATACGAGTGCCAAAATGAACTGAACTATTAACATTATGCTGAACTTATTACACTTACACAACATTTATATGTTTGTACATACTTTATGTAATTTTGTCAGTTTGTTCCTTCATGATATAATTCTACTCATCAGCATCAAGGTTCTAAGGACAGAGGGCATTGTGCTGAGTGTAAAGCTATATAAGACTGAGCTGATGTGACTTAAAAGGAAAACAAGCTTATTGTCAGCATGACAACCATTCAGACTGTGGCAAAGAGGCAACACAGATTATGGAGAGGGAGCATGATCTATGTTTGATTTAGATACCCAGAGAGGATGTGCTGAATGGTGAGTTGTAAAAATGGCTTGTTTCTGGTGTTTGTTCAAATGTAATGGTATTGAAATTGGACAATGTCACTGAGAAGGCTTGTTTCATCTTAAAATGTTAACCACAGGTCAGCACTTCACAGGAACAGCTCCAGGCAGCTGAGCACTCAGCATGATGGAGATGCTCTGCAGATTCCTCTCCTGCAAACATGGCTCTACTGTCAGACTGCAGCGTAACAGATCCAGGCATCAGAGCTGGGTTTATCTTTGTAGAGGGAGCAAACAGGCCAGTGGCTGCTGCTGAAGCTGAAGCTGCTGTGCTGGGTTTAAGTGCTCATATGGAAATGGGGTATTACTAGCATGTGTTCCTTGAAAGAGGGTATATTTGGTCAAACCCAGCGGGGCAATCAAAGTCGCTCTGCGTTTGAGACTGGAAATGTCTGTAAGCCTATAGATGCCAGTCTCTCTCTCTCTCTCTCTCTCTCTCTCTCTCTCTCTCTCTCTCTCTCTCTCTCTCGTCTCCTCTCTCTCTCTCTCCTCTCTCTCTCTCCATCCAGATGGAATAAACAGTTGAAGGCGCAACACACACCTAATGACACTGGGGGTCTAGGAAAGTGTGTGGAGGAGCACATTGTAACTTGAGAAACTTCTTGCTTGTCTTATTTTGCTGGTTTGTTTTTGAGACAGAGCAGTCAGTCATGACTTCTGTTGAGCAGAACACCAGAACCTTCATGAACACAATTCCCTGTGTAAGATGAAAAGTACACAGAGATACACTGTGCTGGTTAGACTCAGGATCCGGGATACTGCAGGAATAACTTTGGGTTGGATGGTTGTTTAACTTTGTACATGCATCATCAATCTGCTCTCACTCTCAACTGACACCATGAGTCCATCCATCCCATTTCTGCTGCTTATCATAATACAAGTTACAGTGGTGGAGGACACACAAAGCAAAGTGGCCACACTTTCATCTCCCACACTCTGTCTCCCTTCTGGAGGACACTGTACAGTATGTTGTTCCCACAGCATGCTCTGGACTTCCCCCCGGGTCACCTCGCTGCTGGACATTCCTTCAGTACAGAGACATCCAGGCGATCCTAAGCTTATCATACTTGACACACAAACACTAGTCTTGTTTCAGTTTCATCTCCTCTGTGAGATGGCAGACACTGTTCAATCAGAGAAAGACAATTATATTACCAACAATGGGCCTCGTGCAAGAAGCACTCGTACGAGCAGATTTGTTCTTAAGATGCACATATGAGTGATTTAGGAACATTTGTGGCATTCATCAATTTTCATGTACTTCGAATTTTCTCTTAGATACAGACAAAATTTACAAGTGAGTCAGATAGTCTCTGCTTTTCTTCACATCACAATCATCATTACAATCATAATGCCGTAATCTGAATTAATTTGGAGTTTAAATATGATACAGAAATTAACAAAAATTAAATATATAACAAAAAAACTTAATGCAAATTGTATATTCTGTTTATCACATTATCATCATCATGCCAATTTACTGAAAGGTTTAGATTTTTATTGGCATATTTTGAAACTTCTACATTTCAGTAGTTGTTGGAAACTTTTTCTCACTCTGACACCTGCCTCTGTGTCTCTCTGCAGCTCTCTGTCCAGTATCATCTTGTGTTGCAGCTGACAGTGTGACATCACCTGTAGACTATAACATTCTCCTCTAATATCTCTGTGGCTGTCACATGACCACCTCCCATTACGGAGCGCTTTGCTTTAGAAAGATGTTTTTTTAGCATCTAACTTCATGTCAAAGCATTCCCTCTTTATTTCTGTCACAGTACAGAGCTGCTCTGATGACATGTTAGCTGGATTCATATTTTCTAATTGTTTCAGGTCTCCTACTGTCACTCCTAAATGTTATATGTGTTTGTCTTCTGATGTCTGAAAGCAGGATTTAAAGTTGTGCAGTGTTTTTAAACTTTGGCAACTTTTTGTGAATGAAACTTGCCCACAAACTCAGCAGAACATGGAGCCTTATATGGCAAGGGGAGGTGACTATGCTAATGATCACATCTCACTAACGCACACCTCATGAACAGGTGACATTCATCAGCATTATGGCTAACCTTTTCATTTCCTTACAGTCCAACCATGGGTGAAAGTCTGCCTCATTCATGTAAGCAAACCACATGGATGAGTATCTGCATGGTTCGGTTAGCTGGCAAGCTGCCCCAGATGTAGACCCCTGTGCAGTTAGCCATAATACTGCTACAGGCGGCTAGTTCATGTGTCATGACGCTTATAATAGCAATCTGAGCCTGTCAGTGGCAAAAACAAGCACTTTTAGTGGATGTACTTTGTCAGGCGCAATTGCCCCCAAGGATTACATTGCAGCCCGTTTCGCGACTGCCAGCTCTCACTAAATACTGAACCAATTTCCAATTAATTTGTCCCCATTAGTCACTTAGACCCAAAATGATGGAAAAATAGGGTCCAGGTTGAAAAATACCAAAGTTTCCCTTTAAGGAAATGGAGGGAGAACAAAGAGAAAGAGAGAGAGAGGAGCAAGAGCAGAGGGAGGAGGGGAGGTGGCAGATGGCTGCATATTGGTGTGGAGGGAGAGAGAGGTGTAACCAAAGGTAGTGAATGAAAGAGAGGGAAGGAAAGCCCTTTTCTTCGACAAAATACATCGTTTGTAACTGCCCATTAGAATGTCACATAGAAGCTGACACCCCTATCCAGCAGGACCACATCCTTTGTCAGTGATTTGTGACTGTTTTGGAAGGCACAGACAAATGATGTCATCCAGTCGATAGGGCCATCAGATCAAAAAGCACTTGTACAGTATGTGAGTGCATGGACCATGATTTGTTGTTTAATTTGGAGGACTGGTTGTTTGTTTATAACCTGTCTGACAGCCTGACTGCTGCTGTTTCTTGACCCATTTGACCAAGTGATGCCACTTGGTGAGTGCTCATAACACCCATGTTGTAATAAACTAGAATTATCCTGTTCTGTAAATTCATCACAAACATCATGTCTGCTTTTATTGTTGTCAGTTACATCATCGTTGCAGAGTAATGCAGTGCAGACTATTAAAATCAGTCACTAATGCCTTACCACACAACAACATATAACTTCAAGGCAGTAAAAGCAGTGATGCATTACATAACCAAAGTCTCTGTAAATATACAGTATGTTTATACCATGCTGAAATGAATGGAAACCAATTGCTGGTCACAATCTAAAACTGAAAAATATTTACTAATGTAAAGAACAAATAGTTGGTGATAATTGTGGGAAAAAAATGTATTCAGCTTCCCTTAAAATGTTCTGCTTTAGTGTCCCATGATGGTCCAAATGCTGATTTTAGAGACGTTTGCTATCTGACAAGAATATACAGAGGAAACACAAAAAATACTTAATATATAGCCTATGCTCTTTTTTTGATGAAGATTGTCAATTAATTATGTATTTATTTACAGTTTAAAATATATGTTTCATAACTCCACACTAAAGGCTTGGTCATGAGTGGAGAAAAGAGAGAGGAGAGGGAGAGTAGGAGCAGAGGGGGAAGGGTGTTTGCCCCCTGCAGGGCTGCTGATGGATGCAGGGCTCCTGGGGTTAAGGGGAGGGCAGGCAGGCCTTGAGCCAGGGTACAGAGTGGCAGCTACCTGCCGCTCATCACACACACACACATACACACACACACACACACACACACACACACTGTGTGTGTCACACTGTGACATACAGTCCAGTACCTTTCATTACAATTTTTAGTCTAGCACCACCACTTTTACTCACATCATCTAGCACACCCTGACCCACTTTATGTCTCACATTGGGGTGACAAGTTTAACTTGTACCCCTCACACTCTCTGTCTCTCACATATACACACATGCAGTCACACACACACACACACACACACACACACACACACACACACGCACACACACACAGAAGATGCTAATGGGAGGGAGGGAAGGAAACAGTAAAAACAAACCATCTGACAACATGAAGCCTGTCAGTGAAGAAGATAACAGACGAAGAGACTGCAGCATGCCACACATACAGAGAAGAGCTCCATTCACTACCCTGCACTGTCCTTCATACTGTCTGTCTTATTACGCCGTCAAGGACACTGGAGTCAACAGACTCAGCCGACACCTAACCATCTCCTCTGGAGCGCCCACTGGTGTATTAATCCGATATAACAGGTTTACAGTGAAATCACGCTCTCTGATGGTTGTGGACTGCTTGAGACTTCAGTTGGGATGTAATGGTGCTCTGATATGTCTTATAACACAGCCTTTCGGGTCACCCTCAAGAAATTGTGCTAGTAAAATGCCTAACAGACCAACCTTTGTGCGCGTTTGGCTCCTGATCTGCTGACTTGCACCTTCCAGCTAGTTGAGTAGTCTGAACTCTGCAGAGCGACTCGCTTTACACTACAAACAGAGTGCAGTGATGTTCTCAATGGGCCACTTTAAGCCTTTCCAGTTAATTTAATGATTCCTTAAATGGTGTTTATTTATCAGACTGTGAGTTTCTGTGCTCTTGTTGTGGCCGATACTGAGGAAGCACGTAGTCTAATTAATTGTCAAATCAATCAATAAAGTCTGACTGATAGTAGTCGCGTTCAATGGCTGTTCGTTAATAAAAGGGCGCGGTTTGCAGATAATGAATGCGGTTTGTGTCAAAAACAAAATGGGCCTGTTTAATGTCATTGACCAGGCTGCGAGGTGTGAATGTGCCATCCTTGTCCAGTCCTAGTTCTGCTGTCTGCGTCGTCACAATGAATGGATTTTTCACTGTCATCTTCAGCAGTTTAGCTTTCCAGAGTTTCATTTATTACTTCGGATTAAGTCATGAATAAGTCTTTAAAAGCCTGTTTGTTTCTGCAGTTCAGTTAAACCTTTAAGGCGAGAAGAGGCCGCTCTCTTTATCAAATGAAGGGAGGGGGTGTTTTAAAAACGCTAATCGCCTGTAATCCTTTTAATATGTCTCACACTTTGCTCTGTCAATACACAAAGCTGAGCAGCTCCAGCTTCACTGAGCACATCCCAAGACTGGAAACAAACGAGTCGTGCTGGACAGAGAGAAGAGGAGAGGGTCTGCGGGGTCATCAGGTTACCGCTGATGATTTATCACAACACAGTTGATGCACTCACAACTGTTTATGATGATGATGAGAGGCGGTAATATTGTATTTTAGTGTGTTGGCAGTGGCAGCCAGGCTCCTCCTCGCCTCTTTCTCCCCCTGCCAAGTGTGGATCGCTCCTCAGGTAAAGAGATGTTTTGAATCAAAGGGGGAGGGAAGGGAGAGTGTGGGGAGGGGGGGTGTCTGCTTTTGTTCTGCAGAAAAAGGGGGCTTGTTCTTAGCAGATCAGCCTGCCATTTTAACCGGGGGTGTGTGAGCGCCGAGCGAGAGGCTTGACAGCGGTGTGGGATGGGAGCAGAGAGTGGAGAGAAGGAGCGTCCTGCCTGCAGTCCTGCCACAGCCGAGCATCGAGCCACTCCGAGAGCACTGAGGAGCCACAGCCAGCCCGAGTCTCCTCTGCAGCGGATCACACACACCTGAAGGCCGCGGAGGACCACAGGGATTATAAACCAGACGGAATAAGTCTGACAGCCCGAATGATTTCCCCTTTGCATCAGGGTTTTATCTTCTTAGTAAAAAATAAAGAATTCAATCCTGCAGCGCTTTACCCAAAACTTTAACGTACAGCTCCGTTTCTGCAAGTGCACTTAAACTTTGTGTAGCCATCTGGTAGAACCAGACGCTCTTTATTTTAATTACCAGTGACCATTCATCACTGTTATTCAGCCTTTTCAGCGGAGCAGGAGCTTGCCTGTGATGGACATTGATTTGATAAAGAATGAGTCCGCTGTGCGTTCATGAGCCTCTCTGCCAGCACCTCTGACCTTTTTGTGGATTTCAGTGAAATCTTTTGGACTTGATCGTTTTATTTCCAACGAGATCAGCTGGACTTCGCAGCTCTGAAAGGATCCTGGACAGAATTTAGCTACTGGAAGAGCTTTTCACCTTCATCCATCATGCGACCCATCCCGTCCAGACTCAGCTATCTGTGAGTGCTTTTCCTCCTTCACTTCTACTCTTTACGTAGTGTTAATGCACCTACACGCAGCTCTGAATTAAGTGACTTAATTCATGTTATTCTTCTTTGCAGGTTTCTACACCTATTCGCATTTTGCTACTATGCTCAGGTACGTCTCTGCTTTTATTCCTTTTTATATAGATATAAATGTTTAGAATAATCTTTTTTATGTTGAACACTACAATATGATAAGGTTCAAAAATATCTAAAACCAACGGTAGCCAAAGCTGGTGATGCACAGCGCAGTAACAGCGAGAGGAGGAAAGGTGAGGGATCATCATAACATTATGTGATACAACAATATCGGATGGCTCCCACGGCGCGGCGGGCAGCGGGGCGCGCGGCCTGCTGGCAGGTTGCTGATGAACAGACCGGCACCTGGCACAGGACGCGCGAGCACAAACGTGGGCATCAGGGCACGGGGAAATGCTTGCGAGTCTTGTGAAAAATGTCGTGGGGTTTAAAGTAAACGAGGGCCAATGTTTCCGTCAGCAGCACTCATTCCATCACAGCGGAGCGCGGCGGAGAGAGAGAAATAAAGATTTAGGGTTAGTGTGAGGTTAACGTCAGCGACCTGTTAGTTCACATACTAAAGAATGAAAAGTTGAGCATTCATTCCGTTTATAAAGTGTTTTTGCTGTGCGCTGCGGCTCGCATTCTCCTGTACGCACAACCTGTAATCACACTGTGCGTCTGTTTTGGAAGCAGTTAATTTCATTTGGCAACAGCTCTTCTGGAACTTGTTACACTTGTCACTCGAGAAAAAACAACAACAAGCTGTTATTGCGTTAGGATATCTTTTCCCTCTGTGATTAAGATTTCCTACAGTAACCCGAAGGCAAGCGATTGGCTTCACTCTCAGTATTTTAGTTCTGATTTGATTTTTTTCTCTCTTTTGCGCAAATTAATGTCAGTTAAAAATAAGAATAAAAGAGATAAATGTACACATACTGATTGTGATGACATCTAATTTCTGACAGGTAACCAATCAGTCCCCGCCTAATTTCACGCAGCATGTAAGCGAGCAGAGCAAAGTGACGGACCGCGTGAGCCGCAGGTTGATCCGGATCTACCAGCTGTACAGCCGGACCAGCGGCAAGCATGTGCAGGTCCTGCCCAACAAGAAGATCAACGCCATGGCTGACGATGGAGATGTGCACGGTAAGGCCCCGCAATTCACTAAAGACAAATAATATCTTTTAATGTTGGGAGAAAGTGTCAAGTTTTGTATCGTATTTTTTAAAGATTCAAATATTTTTGTTAGTTTTTGGCTCCAATAAACGAATAGTCTCGATTTATTTAGTTTTATGTACATTTTCCATTTACGCCCACTGAGCGAAAGGAAATCTTTCACTATGCGCACTTCAAGGTCTCGAAGCATGTACATTTCAGGTATTCGAATTTAATTTCTTTAATTTCTCCATGCAGTTCTTTTAAAATGTGTCGCTATTACATCATATCCTCGCTGGCCTGCATTTACACCATTTTAATATTTAAATCTCCTTTTTTAACGTATTGTTATTTTTGTAGTCTCAGTATCTAGAATTAATTTTCTATTCCTAAATTTCTACTGTGAAGGAACATTTTCACTGCACTTTTTTAACATGGCTCAAGGCCAATGTTATAATGTCATTCAAATAGTGAAATAAGGGCTGTATATCCATGACCTGAAGCATTTTAAGAGAAGAAATATGACACATATATGATAGTTGCAAATCTGTTACAGCACAACCACCTACCTCCCAAAAAACATATATTTAAATTTTATATTTATTTCTTATTTTCATAAAGATATGAAAATATCTAAGTAAAACAAGAGAGGATCTTTTCTAATCATTTCTAATGCAGAATCTCTTTAATCAGTCATTCAGAGATCTGACAAATTCTTCCTTGTTTCAAGATGCTGAAATTCCTCAAATAAGGAAAGACTTGGTGACTCATAGAGAAGGTCATTCTTTGCACTATTTGTGATCCAAGTCACTACTGGTGGACGGGAAGAGGCTTGTAGCTCAGAGAAACTGCCCACTGGATTGTAGATGGTGCTAGAGATGATCCTCCAGAGATCCTGCAGGTCTGGAAGAGCCATTAGAAGTCATCTTACTTTTACCTCCTGAACATTTCCTGCATAGCTCCTTCTCTCCCCCCTCCACCCCCACTCCATCCAGCTTTAGAACGTAAACTGGCCTCATTGAGCTTTGCAGCCTACATTAACAGCCTACAGTTTCTGTTGTATTTAGAGTAGATTCAATTTCATAAGGAGTATTAACTCATTAAATAAAATATGTATTGATTTAGTCTGTTTGTTGCTGCTGTCTTTACAGGCAGGGAGCTCAAATGTAGCTGTTACAGGATATAATCTTGTGCACGTGTGTGGCCGCAAGCTGAAGTAATTTTGTATGAAATGAGAGAGAAAGTGCGAGAGTGGGAATGTGTGTGTGTGTCCCACATCTTTCTTTGACTCAGACTCTGCCCGTTATTCAGCTCAGCTATAACTGCTGGTTGCGACCACAACTATAACTCTCAGACATGTAGTGGTTAGTCAGTGGGTGGGTGGAAAAGGCCCTGACCATTCCCAGTGACCCCAGTAACCCTGTGGCCGACGCCATGGAACCATTTTTACGAGACAATGTGGATTAAATGTGGAATTTATATACGCTCATCTGCTATTTGCTTTCAATGTTCTGGATCAATATCTGTGAGAATGTCAAATTGCTACAATGCTGATTCAAACACATTGTGTGCATCAGACTGGAAATAACCTGTCATTCTGCAAATTCACTCACATTTATAAATCCAGACCAGTTTTTTATCTTGTTGAAAAGCAACACAAAAATGCAACTGTCCATATTTCCTGTGTCTTTCAGTACTTCTCGGGATATAGAGATAAATGTGGAGCT
This sequence comes from Scomberomorus guttatus, assembly GCA_038419695.1. NCBI lineage: Eukaryota > Metazoa > Chordata > Actinopteri > Scombriformes > Scombridae > Scomberomorus > Scomberomorus guttatus. Next base: position 29,592,057 of record CM076458.1, read on the forward strand.
TTATGTGTGAGGGCAATGCAGATTTATTTGAAAAGGAATTCTTGATGGGCCTGCCAGGGTCGCCTCTTTAGCTTTCAAAGAATCAGGAGACACGTGGTTTTATCATTTTGCAAGAATTTCAGCTTGCATAAATCCCCAGGAATGGTCCCACAGGTTTTAGTGTGTGTGTGTATATGTGTGTGAGTGTGTGTGTGTGTGTGTGTGAGGATAGAGACTATGCATGCTTGGAAACACACTCAAGCATTTCTGCGTGTGTTGTCGATGCTTTTATGTCCATGCACACATGCGTGCGCACTGTTAAGTCATTCATTCAGGTTTTAATGTTTTAAAAATATTTCAGCAAAAGAAGCCACCCTGTGCTAAAACCACCTAAACCTTTTACCACCCTCACAGTCCTTCTTTCAGCTGTAGTTGTTAATGAAACTTTTTTGTTTCATTTCTTTAGCGAAACTCATTGTGGAAACAGACACATTTGGGAGCCGTGTGCGCATCAAGGGAGCTGAGACCGGCTTCTACATCTGCATGAACAAGAGGGGGAAGCTCATCGGCAAGGTGAGGGGAAACATTGATCTCAACCAGCAGAAGTAGAAGCAAAAAAACAGTTGGCTAGCTTATTGTAAAGTCAAAATGTCAACAGTTGTAGCAGCACAGTTAGAAGAGGACTTAGGGTTTGTCTCGTGGATTTGTGTGGTATAAAGGAAAACCCTGAGACAAATTGTTAAGAGCAGAAGTTGAATTGTTGAGACCAAAATCACCCATTTGTCCATTTGCTTTGGTGCTCCATGCTAATCCTCCTTTTCCATTTTGTGAAAAGTGAAAAAATAAAAAGTTGTAGAAGGTCTAAAGCTAAATCATCAGTAGTCTTGATAATCCTAGAAATAAAGCTTTTGTTGAAGACAGTTAAGATTTACAGTAAATATATTAAATAACCATATTATTTTTAACTAGCTGGGACTACTTTCCCTTGTGTCCATAGGACTAAAATGTGTTGGACGATAAGAGACCTTGTGCAAGATACATACATTGTTTCTGATCATTTTAGACAATAAGGCATATTCTATATTTTTCTTATTGTCAATAAATCCCACAAAAAGACCAAAACCAACCAACAAATTGATCCTACTGATCCTCATTCCGCTGCAGAAAATAGTCCCCAAGAAATGCACTACATCTTCCTGTTTGAGTAATGTTTGAAAAAAACTACAGTGACCAGCTGTTTTAGGAAAATATTATTTTTTGCTTTTTAATGGGATTTGTTGACAATAAGAGACACTTAGAATGATTTCAGCCTCTTGCCATGTCTTTAAGACTTTGCTTTAGGTGATAGTAGTAGCCTATTATGCTAAATGTTTAGCATGTTGTACTGGTTTAACCTTTTGTGTGTGATTTTGGTGTTGTCATGACTTCAGGATGATGACCAGCTACATAATTTCAGGAGTTTTGTTTGATGCTTCTATGATCAGAGTGTTTAGAGGTTAATAGAGGCTGATGATGGATAAACGATAGCTAGCCCTGCATGATGTTTGTATTATAGCCTTTAAACTGGTCTTCTACAATATAAGGCTGCAGGTTAGGGCTCAGCTGTACAGTGTATTTGTTGCTGTTATGCGAGTGTGTAGGTGTGCAATTCAGGCTGAGGTTATCTCTCTCTCTCTCTCTTACTGTGATGGCTAATAAACAGAGCTGCCAGCCTCCCTGCACACACTCCCCCCGCCCACCCAGCACCCTGCCTCGTACACCATCTGCCCTGAGCTACCGGCCCAGTCACAGCCTGCCCCAGCCACAGTGTGTGTGTGTGTGTGTGTGTGTGTGTGTGTGTGAAGAGAGAAGGAATGAACAGAGTGTGTCTTTTGGATATGTGTGTGCACACGGGTGCATCATGACTATTTTTAACACACTATTTTGTCCAAAAAGGTGGGAGCTTGTTACAGTAGACTAGCACTGTGTGTCCATGTCCAGTAGATGTTGTTTCAGCTGACCTCACTGTACATTTTATTACTAATGAATTACTGATCAATTGTGTAACGTTAATGTTACTTGATGATATCACAAACTGGAGGTCACAGTTCACTCACTTTTTTATTTACCACCTCCTCTCTGTCCTGCATTGTTGTTTAAAGTCAACAAGCTGATCTACTGGGGCCTTAATTGAACACAGAAGAGAGGTGCTGAGATGTATTTAAGGATCTATCGATTGATACTCGATTCGAGAAGCACTGGTCGGTTAAATTTAACCACAAATGCGACAGGAGATCAAACCAGGAGTGAAAGTGATACTCCGGGGCTGATTAGGGCTTTATGGCTGGAAGGTCCGTCCTGCAGCTACTGACCCACGAGGGCTGCTGGATGTTTGTTGAAGGGGGAGAAGAGTCATCGCTTACTGTCATCCCCCTCTCTCTGATCTGTAATGACTGTAGCATATGCTGCATGTACAGTATGAGGGGAGGGCTGTGTGTGTGTGTGTGAGAGAGAGAGAGAGAGAGTGCATGCATGCCTGCGTGTGTGAGTGTGTACATGCAGGGGACAGGCTGCACAGGGAAGCCTTTATACATTTGATATTTCCCATCTGTAAATCTTCATTGAGCTGTTCTCTGTGAACATTCCGACTGACTGTGTGTGTTTCTGCAGAAAAACGGACAAGGCCGAGACTGTATCTTCACCGAGATTGTGCTGGAGAACAACTATACGGCGCTGAGGAACGCCCGCTATGAGGGCTGGTACATGGCCTTCACTCGCCGCGGACGGCCAAGGAAAGGCTCGCAGACACGCCAGCACCAACGCGAGGTCCATTTTATGAAGAGGCTGCCAAAGGGCCAGCAGCCCGCCCACCCAAGTCACCACCGGCCTTTCGACTTCATCCACTACCCCTTCAGTCAAAGGACTAAACGTACACGATATTCGTCAGAGCGCTGAGGAGGGGGAGGAAGATAGAAAAGGCAGAGAGTGAAAGAGGGGAAACTGACAGACTGAATTACCAGGAGCCGACACACTCCTCTGTTCTCCAAAAAAACCTCTAGAGACATTTTTATACTGTGCATTACTATATCTAAATGTGTAGTTTGTTTTCTATTTTTCTCAAAGTTAAAAAAAGCTGTAAATAGACAAAAACATGAGAAATCTATTTTTGTACTCCAGACTTTTAGTACTGACCTGTGTAAAAAAAGCAAAAGAAAAGTTTTTTTTAGATGCACATAACTCATTGACTTATCGGGGACATCTTAGTAGAGTGCGTTGTATTGTTTTTTTTTATGTCATTTTGACCAGTGGAGTCGTTTTTTGGACTCTTGCCTGCTGCTCAAGGAGACTTGAAGGGCCCTGATTGACCGCACTGCCAGGGAACGCTGCGTTCAGAGACACAAACTGTCACACACTGTGTTGGAGAGCAGGTTCAGTAAACGTTGCGTAACCACGTGGTGGTCACACTGCAGGGTTTAGCCTCTTGCTAGATGCTGCATCATGACCCAGATCATTCTGTATCACAAAGTTAAAGCAAACGGCGCCTTGGGAGCGTCTGATGGAACAACGGGGCAGCTACATTTGATAATCACAGGTTTCCTGTTCTGACTGTAAAGTTAATGTGTAGAAAATGCATTGAAGTGTAAGGAACCCCTTAACAAACCCACTACCCCTCACCCTCTTGTGTTCTTGTTGCCCCTTGTATGTCTTTTTTTATACATATAAAAATATATTTTTATTTGAGGATGTGTAAAATAATTTTAAGGATGGAATATTTATTTAAAATGTTTAATAAATGTACATTAGAATACTGATATTAAACTCTTGTTTGGTACATGCTTGCTTTGGACCGCTTTGTGAAACATAACACACACACACCTTTACTGATGACCATTATTATCAACATTTTCATACTTAGTTGTATCTAATTATGCTTAGTGTTAATATGAAACCACAGCTAGAGCACCTGCTGCTCTAGCTGTTTTGTGGTGTTTCAGGATATCCTTTTGATATCCACTGATAGTGGCTTCCAGGTGGAATATGAAGCTCACTGGTAATGTTTTGAATTGTCAACTATTTGTTCTTTATAGTTATAATCCAACGTTTCAAATAAACAGGTCAACATTCTGGGAAATACACACTAAAAATAATATCCATCTCATGTCTGTGTCAGGATGTGGTTAGCCTAGCTTAGCATAAGGAAGCAGATGGAAACAGCTAGCCTCTGTCTAAAGTTCAAAAATACACATACAAATATCACTAAAGCTGGTGTAACATGGTGTATCTAATTTGTTTAAATGCAAATCTGTCAATTTGTGGTTTTAGAAGGAGGTACTTCCCAAAAGTTTTTGCATCTTCCCAGGACATTTCAGCAAGTGCCCTAAAACAGCATATATTTACGTTCAAGTGACCGCGCCCTCTAGCGGCTGCAGTGATGCGAGCATAGGAGGAAATCAAGTAATGTTATTTTAGAGCAGGGGCTACTCAAATAGACTCAAAGTCTTGGAGGTACACTTAATGAATTTCCACAGCATCAAAGGTCCAGTAAGGCTGCATTACCTGATGATATGTATTTCAGTACAAAAACTAGTAGTAGTATTTCTATATTAATGGGAGACGGGAAACCTTTTTTGCATAACCATGTCATTAAACTTGAGCATAAAAAGGAGTGATGACCAGGCAGAGACATGACACTAGAGACATGACTTCCTCACTGCATTCATTGTTTAAAATGTTTGATTTTACAATTATTCTGCTGAAGTCTTGATATCATGATTCCAACTGGTTCAATTTTATAAATTTTGCTCCCAGTCTGGATTAAATTGTTATTACGTCTGGATCAGGACTGACGTCCACCTATTGAGTATGTAGATCAACAGTTCAGACAGTAACTTATTACAGTAATATAATTACTTTTTTCAGTAACAAGTAGTGTAAAGGGTTACAATCTGAAGCAATTATATTACAATTAGTAATCCCCATAATGCTGTGTTACCTTTACACTTGGGGGTCAGTGTGCTCCCTGTCTTACTGGGATTAATGGAGGGTGGATGTCAGTGTGGTCTCTGCGATCAGCTGACAGAAATGCTTCTTACAGTAATTCCAAAGTTGTCTTATTCACATGTTGTGTGTTGTTGCTTGCTAACGTTAGTCACGGTCACACCTACATTCAGGAGTTACGTGACGCTAATTTAGTTCAGAGTTGGAGAGTTTGTGAATCATGATTACAATTTGCCCAAGACTGTAGAGCAACAAAGTCTGTGTGGAGTTAAAAACATATCAGACTTTAACATGGGAGAATACTGTTCATTTCCCATTTCTAACTGCGAACACAAGTTTATTTTAAAGCATCACCACAATTGCCCCCAAACCTTAACAACATGGTTGCTATTGTAACCATGATGACAAAGGTCCCCTACCAAAGTAACAAAGTAGTACTTTAAAATAAAACCACGATGTTTGCTAAACCTAACCAAACAGCCTTGTCACATCATACTTTTTTTTTTTTTTTAACAGTGATTTGGAATGGTTTTGAAAGCAGAGACAGTTGATGTGGTCCTGCTGATAGGTCTGTCAGAACAGAAAACACTTCTGTGTCGTTCTGGGGTACATGGACCAACAACGTATTTTATTGTTTAATTCAGAGGACTTGATCCTCCCAGCACTTCTGTGCAGTGTCTCTGGCTAAAGCATGGGTTACCATATTCAGCCTCAGCACAGCTTTTGGTTTCTGTACTGGCACAGTGGTACCAAACCTGGAAACCTTGCTGTGATGAGAAGACTTCAGGAAGCTATGCTCAATCACTGCACCCAACTGTTGTTTGCCAAAATAGTTTCAGCAAGTAACTACCCCCAAAATGCCAAGTTGTTATTTTTACATGTCTGTTTGTGTGCAGATTAAACAAACAAGATATAACATGTTAATCAGTGAGCTTTAGAGGTGTTGGTAGGTGTATTTTTGAACTTTGCCACAGTGCCAGGCTAACCGTTTCCCCCTGCTTCTGGTCTTTATAGGCTACCATATATTTTAAAACTTGGATACTGCGACCTATTAGTCAATTTTTAGAACTTACTTTATGTTTGTTTCAATATCTACTATCTTAAAGCAACTTTTTTCCCTCCTATATGTAAGAACAACGGCAGCTGAGCTATCTGTAATACTGTATACTAATGTTATGACATACACATGCAATGGAGGCAGAGAGCTTCCACAAAGTCAACAGTGCTCCAGTGGACTTCTTTGTAGGTTTTGACATTTTGTTATATATACTTTACAGATCATTAATTTGGTGTTTACATAGTGTCAGCTTGTTAGTCATTTAGCTGTATGTGGCCAGCTATCCATCACTGTCTTTCATGTTGTTTCCACAGAACTGTTGCTACAGTGGAAGACTGCAGTATATGTTTGGAATTGGAGTCTTCACATGTCTGAAAATTTGTACCTGCAACTATTGCACCTAAAATAAAATAAAAATCCAAACCGACAGAAAAACAGACCCAAAGTGACCCAATACCAGAAACTTTGGTTAACACTCAAAGTTTGATGATGTTGCTCTTCAAATTAGATCCAAGCCTGAGTTGAGCACTGGCTCATCTGCCGCTTCACTTGGAAAATCTTTGGAAATGGGTTCATCCAAATTAAAACATATTTTCTCACGTTACTCGTGGCATCCATCCATACAGATAGTTTTAGTTTCATTTGTCCAGGTTCTGAGATTTTTTTGAGATTTCTGCCTACAGCCCAATACAGTGGAGGTGAATGGAATTTAGTTTGAGTTTTATTTTATTTTTCCAGGAGGGTTGTTGAGAGATAAACATGTACCTTCTCAAGCATTGGTACTAACTGTCTTGCACCAGCACCTCTTAACCAAACAGAAAGGAAACACTGTGGCCTTTGGTTTCTCCCCACATGAAACCTGACCAGGGAAAGCTAACAGGGAGGGTATTCTTAGTCTGATCTCAACAGGGATAACAAGGTCATTTGAAGTCATGAAGATCACCCCCCTCCTTCCTTTTTAGCAGATAGCAGCATGTCAGTGTCAGGGCACTTTGCTGTTGTAGAGATGATACCACTGTGTTTGTTTTTAGGCTTTAGCTTCCTCCAGGTTCTGTAACTCTCAGTATCTCCACTGTTATTCTTTCATCTCCCGCCTTTTAACACCCCAGGATTTAATCTGATTGGACAATCCCAACATGCACTATAGTGTGTCTATGCAGGTATGTTTGTGTGAAAGAGAGTTAGATTGCTATATTGATTTGTTTGTATGAGTCTCATATTGGCCTCTTATTGGTTGTCTTAGTGTCATCCACCTATGATAACATATGATGCACTTTGCTTGAATAAAATGTTTGTGTGATTGATCAAAACTACACACTACTACACTTTAACCTGAACTCGTTAACAGTCAGTCCAAGAAAGAAGTTGTGTTCTGGAAAACCTCTGCTGAGTGCCTGTGTGTTGATGTCTGACTTGTGTATGGGTGTGTCAGTGTCTCTGTGTTAGTTTATGTGTTTGTTTGCCAACAGGGGAGCAAATAGTTCCAGCACTGCTGATTGAAAGTTGGCCATAAAGTTCCTTCAAGAGGACTTTTGTTGTTGACCATTCATTCTTCATTCACACAATGTCATACTGGAGTTCTAAGAAGCCTGGGTCTGGCAACTTGTATTGTCAATTTTATTAATTTGTGCCTATAATAAACTTTTTCATAATACCTGCTGGAGTTTGGTCATTCAGAAATATTGTTGCGATGAAGAACGGTCTATATATATATATCATTTCTCTTTTGCTTCTCTATGTTTACAGTTGTGCACTGAAGAGAGCACTATGCTCTAGTGGCAAAGTCACTGAACATGTCATAGCAGTTGTCAGACCGAGTAGGCAAGAGAAATGCTGACAGGTTAGTCTTTTAATTGGTAAATGTTGAGGCATTCCAAATGCTGACTCAGTTGTCTTCTACTATTACACACGACATGAGATAAACCAGCTATTTTTGCAAAAAGCTCTCATCTTTGTTACCAACGCTCCATGTCAGTATTACAATATTAGCAGGCTGATATTGTATAATGTGATCCCAGCATTAGATGAAACTAACAATACAATGAGCATTTTTTATATTTTTAAAGCATGGACACACACACACACACAGTAACACATACAGTGCATGAAACAAGTGCCCAGTTTTCTTTTGTAAGCACAAACATTTGTGCAAGTGCTATCACCTCAATTCATGCCACCTGAAGCAAATATTTGTAAGTCTTTGTATGCTTTCATATCCCCTCTAATTTTCACCTTGCTTTCAGTCTGAACACACCTGCCTTAGCAGTCTTGAGCCATATTTCCTGAGGATGGTACCAGTGAAAACCATAAAATCAAAAAAGTTAACATCTTCTTGGGCACATGAATATATTCTCCAACCACTCAGACAGATGGAACATCATATAGTACAGACTAAATGTTTTAAAATGTTCAGGAGCTATTGGAGTTAGAATGTTTCTGATGTTTAACTGACCTTAGAATGGACAAACACCACAGGAGGAAATGTCCAATTTAAGTTTTCACCTCATTTAATGCTAAATCGTCATGATATCTTTTATCATGGTTAAGAAAAAAAAGAAAAGAAAAGATTTCCTAGAAATTCTTTCTTCCACTTTACATAATATGGCAATATTTTTTAAGCAATATAGCAGTGAAAGTAAAGGGTTAGGGTTAAACTAACCAAGTGTTTCAACCATTTAAAAAAGACAACATGCGTTTCCACTGCAGCCTCACAAAAGACAATAGCTGTGGCAAACTCTGCGAGCTCCGTTAGTGGTGCTATTCTTCACACAGGTCTGAACAACCAGATATTGAGATATTTAGCACTATTTGGTCAGTGGATCAGTTTTAAATTTTGCAGGGGGGAATATTACAAGCAGAAACAGCCACAGTGAGATGTTAGATGAAGAGTTAGACAGGCTCTTACAGAAAACCAGCACACCTGCAACATATTGTCAAGGTAGACAACTTTTTTTTACCTTGCCATGCTGTGCAGTGGAAAAACACTCGTACTATGCCAGTACAGCTCGTGGCTGCTCACAGCATGGCTCGGCATGACTACCCCACCACTAGTGAAGTTCCTTCACTAGTTAATCCTGACCTATGTAAACCTGTCTAACTGAAATCACTGAATTAAATGGTCTTGACAAAACTTGACATTAATCTGCTTAAGTCCTTCCACATAGGATTAACAGAGGGATTTGTCCCCGAGGACTTCCCATAGAAGCTCCTAGACACCAGATCATTCAATTATAGCCAGTGCCTCATGTTTATGTGAATTAAGCGTTTATGATGCTGCTTCTCAAATCCAGGATTTATGGACCCTCTGGAGGGCCAGTAGACTATAGCCATTTTCACATATGAACTCCAGACAATGTCCGGACCTGATTGTCCTGACAGTCAGTTCCGGACATTGTACAGAGTTGCAATTTCGTCAGAAATAAAACGGCTTTTATTTTATGAGGAATCACAGGAAGTCCTCTCTCCCATTAGCACTAGTTTCACAGCAGACCGTTCAGGCCCAGTCAAAACAATGCAGCTTAGCTGGCCTGCTGCCATCGCCAACCGCATGATAGAAATGTCATCAACACACCCACTTACTCAATGTGAATTCTCTGGAAAATGAGCTGCTGTATTCACACATGGGCAGGTTAAAGTCTGTGTAATGTCCAGTCCAACTGATTTGGACATTTGCGTTCACACATACAGCTCCTCCGGGTAATGTTCGGATACCTTCAGGGTTGCAGTGCATGTGTGAAATGGGCTTATGTGCAAATTGATTGACTTAGGGCCCTAGTCTGGCCTCTCCATTACAGCCCCCAACCACTACCTCCAGTCAGAGTGAACCTTGGGGAAGAGCCGACTTGTGGGAAAAATCACACCTTCTGTGTCGCCAGTGCTGCCATGCAAATGTGGAGCTATTCTGGTGCAGAAAAACGGGGGTAAGATCGCTTTCATCCATTTTATTGAGCCACAACCATCATCCTTAACCCCGGATAAACAAACAGAGCTACCTTCTTCATTTGCTTAGGGAGCAATTTAACCCCTGCCTCGACCCCCCCTGTGGAGGCCGTAGAATAGCAGGGGTGACCAGGGAACGTGACCCTGCCTCCCTAAGCAGCCTCGAATGCCACAAGATGACACAGAAGCTGCTCCCATCAAAAAGCACTTACAACCTCCAACCACTTGTGTACGCTCTGAAATAGTCAGTGAGATGAGGATTTTCCCAGGGAGCAAACAACCCTTGTTGACCCTCTGGGCTGACTTTCATGTACTGCAGATTGGGAGTCATAGAAAAGCATTGAGGTGTCAGAGGAATATCTGTACATGGTGAATAAGTGAATAATATTACAAAGTCCTGTAGTATCAGGAATGTTGTCAAAAATATCATTTGCCAGTTTATGAAGCGTGGAGTTATATATATATATATATATATATATATATATATATATATATATATATATATATATATATATATATATATATATTTCCACTGTACAAATAATTTCATGTCATGTGTTTTCAAAATGTCTATTTGTGACTTGTCAGAGAGAAACCTGAGATAAAATACCCTGTATGTGACATCAGTGATTTCATGCTGCACTGTACTGAGCTGCTAACCAACAGTTCTCTGGAGATGTTAGTAAGGTGGATGGATTCTCGATCAAAAATGACAGACAGCCCATTAAATCCAAGCCTCCATTCAGCAGTGTTAACAAAAGCCACCAGTCCGACCAGGCTGGATAATTGAAATGCAAACAACTGATCAAAGTGAAGCTCCAGCTCAACAGTTTCATTGTTTATGTACGGGCCTTATGCGAGACCTGTTGACTTTTCCAATTGGAGCTGTAAACTTTTGTTTGTCCATGCATTTCCAAGACTGATTGTCAGTCTGATCTGAACAATTACTGGCTAAATGTGTTTGCCAGCTCAGGGAGAGCCCCCCTCCCTCTTTGCTGCCCTAAAAAGATCAAAAGGGAAGACACCACCACCCCATAAGCCCCCTTAAAACACCCCCACCCCAAGCCCCCAAACATCCCCCTCCACTCTCTGTATCCCTCCTCCCAACCTCTTCATTTCCTTTTAGCCATGACAGCTCAGCTGGAAAGCCAACCATAAATGATTTTTTTCGACGGCCCGGTGTTTGGGACATGGCCTTTTAGAACGCACAGCTTTCAACGAGGGGACATGTCTTTAAAAAAAGAAAGAAAGAAGAACGATCTGCATATTTCAATTATGTGCAGTTGTGCTCAGCTGATCAAAGAGCTGCAGGGATGCCACTCGTAACTGAAGGCTTGAGGACCCTCATGATGTGAATGAGCACAAATTAATGCTACTGATGCTAAACGGTTAAGTGCCTCACAAAATGTCATAAGGTCAATCAACTTTTGGTAGTCATTTGACCGTGACACAACCTTGGCAGTTTTAGTGGCTCAACAGGCCTCAGGGCTGTGCTGGGCTGGTTTCCACTTTCATTCAGCTTTACAATGTCTGTAAAAATTACAATATGAGATGAGGAGGTGAAGCTGGTGCATATGTGTGGCAGTAAAGACATTTTGATCACACAGTATCTAGTGTTCATCAGAAAATTAATGTAACTGGAGAAGCTTTGTTAATTTCAATGTCCACCTACTATCTTTTTCTGGAGCTTTCAACTGCATCTCATGGTCTTCAGAGAATGAAGTTTACTGTTGATAGTGTTATTGTTGATCAGTGACTGTGGTTAAAAGCTCTGGAAAAAGCTAGTAAGTTGATCTTGAATTAAGATTCTCCTGTTTTTTTACACTCAGGAGAAAATAATTTGGGTGAACTGACCCCTTTAAGCCGTCTAGAGAAATATGACAAGTTGAATGAATGTCCTGTTGAGTGCTCACTGAACTCATCAAATTATTTGTATGTAGGTTAAAGCTCTCCTGGAAGCCTCCTCTTTTCTAGTTTGAAGAAAAGTAACATGATGGGAACTTGCATGTCTTTATACACATGATTGATCAAGTCCCCCTTGTCTGTGTATTAGCTCTGGTACAAAGACGATGTATTGTCCTACAGCCACAGCTATGAGGAAATAAAGAGCTGGTTTAAACCCTTACTCAAGATTATGCTGTGCTCTTCATTCATTTATCAAAGCAAATATGGTCATTTAGAAGTAATATCATTGTTTATGTTTATGTTTATGTTTATGTTTATGTTTATGTTTATGTTTATGTTTATGTTTATGTTTATGTTTATGTTTATGTTTTTAACAAACACAATTTCCCAGAAGTCCTAGGCTGTTATGGATTATACATCAACAGCTCCACAGAATGAAGTGAGTCCAAGGGAGAGTCAAATGGCCGTAGCTCCAGACATGGGTGTAACAGCAGTACGACAGGAGGACTGAATTGTGTAGATATTTTCAGTCAGCACAGAGTACGGCTAAAAGTTGAAAAGATGAATGTACAAGAGAGCCTCGTGGTTATTATATATATGCAAGAAACCAAGTAATAATGAGAAAAGTATACGTGTGCTGCCAATTTCTTTTTCTTTTATTTCTTTTTTTGTATTAGTGCAATAAGGCATAACATTACTGTACAGAGCATAAAATACATTTGACACAACAGAACCTACAAATAAAAACTATAGTAAACCAGAGTGGACAACAGAGCAGTGTATGATAATGTCTGGATGCATAGTTACAAGTATATGGGTGAGTGTGAGCATGTATGGACATATAGGGGATGCAGCAAAAATAAAAATACATGAATTGAAAAACAAAATTATATATCAGGCTTTGATACACACACATATTTGTTAGCAATTCAGTGTTGGTTTGACTCTGCACATGGGATTTGTTGACAAGAATAAAAATATTGAATATATATACATATATACATGTGGAACCCTGTGTGTGATGAGCTGACCCTAAAGCTGCAAACAGGACTGTGTTGGCTCTTCAGACTGCTTCAGTACAAGGAGAAAGGAGCATGCACTGTGAGAAACCCTGCACTGTCAGCATGACAGTCACAAACAACTGTAAATATTATCTTTGCACCTTGTTAACTAATTCCCCACGCAAAACTTATGAATAAATACCAAACAAAAAATGTACATATAGCATATACAGTATATTGGTCACATGCTTTATAACCCTATTATCCTCTTAGCTGTTTTAGTTGAGACCTTGTCATCTATCAGTGGACAGTATATAAATTCAAGTCAGTGGGGTTAAAGGTGCAGTGTAAACAAATGTGTTCCTGGAATCTATTGATTTTGTAGAATATGAAGGGTGTGATAATGTACAATGTACAATTTTTACAGCATTTTACTATAGAAGCAAGGACAAAGTTACAATCTCCACCCCACTGACAACCACCTCGTATCACATGTGTAAAGTTGCTCTTATACCACATGATTACAATATTTTGAATTTCAAAAGTTTTACACATCACACTTGTGTTAGTTGCATACTGGACCATGATTGGCTCATAACTAATTGTGATGTCACAAAATCATGCTTACAGGTACATATCTTCAACTGAGATTTAAGGTGAGCTCAGAGAAATTTTTCCTTTTCAGCAGATGAATGTGAAAACATCACATGAAATCAATCATTCATTCATACATCATTCTGCACACTGAAGCTCAAACATCACAATAAAGTCACAATAAGCAACACATTTTTGAGTGTGCAATAGTCCAACCTTCTCAATCCTTTGTAACATGGTTTAGAAAAAGTGCCCATGATTAAATATAGTTATTCTTATCATTAATGTTATTATTTTTATTACTATGTGATAGATGCAGGGACACTTGGCAGCATCTGTGTGCAACTCAGTGTGTTGCTGTATATGCTGTAATGCATTGATTGTTATTGTGATATATAAGTAGGAATAAGAGACACTCACAACTTCTATCTTCTTGATTATGTTTTTGGAAACTGTATTGCAACACTAATCTCAGTTAGAAATGCACAAATAATAATAAATAATAAAGAGAAAATATGAATCAAATAAATAAATTCACATTCACAAGACACCCTGAGGAATCCAAGCGTGCTGATACACGTTAGTGTATTTTTAATGTAGCAGCCCATATTCATCAAAGGCTTTTTATTTTTAACCATCCACTTTGAATGCCTAGAATTGGGTTTTTTTGCCACACCGCACCCATGGATAAGGGAATATTGTTTCCTCCTTAAAATGTATAAATTCACATATTTGAAATGATAAACTCACATTCATATAACAACACAAAGTACACGTTATTCAGGGGTATTTGGACAGCAATTAATTTGACGTAGCCTACACACAAAAATGTGAGCCCAGAGACACGGTCACTGTCATTTAAAAAAATAACAAAAAAAACTTCTCAGGTGTTTCTTTCTTTTGTTTCCTTTGATACTCAAAAGGCAGTACTGAGCATCATTTCAAAGCCACTCGCAGCGAAACTAAACATACACGTCATCACGTCCGATTACGTATTGCGTCGTCATCAGGTGTCAGTTCATTGCTGGAATGGCTTCCTGTTTCCTCTGTCTTGCAGCTCTCTGAAACATGGAATATTGTTTACTTTGTTTATCGCCCGTTTTTACACCCACCAGGTGCGGGGCAACACACCGCCGAGAGCCGAACACAGAGTGTGTGAGGCGGGAAGAGCAGTGCTGACAGAGCGCTCAGCATGCTGTTACCCCAGCTGCCAGAGGATGTCCTCTATCACATCTTGTCTTATTTGGACTACAAATCTCTCAGTCGCCTCTCTCAAGTTTGTAAAACCATTTATCACTTTGTAAACCGGGACGCTGTGTGGAGGAGGATTGCTAAAGAGTTTCTGAACACTGGAATTACTCGGAATGGGACGGACATGTAAGATAACAGTCACACACTGATGCAAACCTGCTGTGTACAGTATTTTTAGCTTAGCGTTAGCCTAAACCGTATGCAGTGGCAGTCTTTATTGACCGTTGCTGAAACATTGTTTCTCTACGACCACATATATGTAGGCTATTAGTGGCTGGTCATTTTACATTCCTGTGTACAGTCAGAGGGTAATGGAAGAGGCACACACCTACAGCAGCACTGGCTCAACACCTGTAGCTTGGACTAATTAACACTGAATTTTGCTTGCAGGCAGCCTGAATATGTTGAGGTTCTGGCAGGGCAAGTAAGAACCCTCCATGGCACACCAGTCTATGTCAGTGGTACCTAATTTTACAAAAAACTGTAAATATTACTCACTTTACTTTGATGAGGAATTCCTTCTTAGACCAGATTTCAACAGCATGAGAGTGACGTTGACACGTAAGAATAGGTCTATTAATATAAAAGAGTACTGTATGGGCATCCAATTCATTCGGTACTGTTTATGACATATCAGTTTAGTAATGTATAAATGTTCTGCCTGACGAGTGCAGTGTCCTTGATGCGCCATCAAATTTTAGGCCTGGGGCTGTGGCGTAAATAATTTGCTCTACTCTCCCCTCTCTGTTTAATATGTACAGGTTTTCCATGTTGCCATACCAACTGGCAACAGCTTTGTGTTAAATTGATTTAACATGTTTGTGTAGGAATAAGCAAAACATGAACACAAAACTGAGATAATGAAGATCTTATACCTTGATTTGGACATTAAGGCCAGGGTATGCTTGAAATAAACAATTACTGGCTGTTCTGAATGCATCACTCGAAGGTGTGGGAGAAATCCCTGCTGTCATAGGGAAGGGCGAGACACAATTATCATACAAATGGGGATAATGGTGCACACTTCATTTTTAACTTTGTATGGCTCAAGTTTTTCTCAACTTTGGCATCAGTATGCCTTGGTTAAAACATACTAAGGCCCCTATCATTTCCTTTCATATTGTGCTTTATTAGTGCATATTCATAAAGAAATAATCAATTAAATTAGCATAAATCAGTTAACTCACAGTAAGCCTGGAGGTTTTAGGGTCCCTGGGGCAGTCAAAGATTAGTTTTGGCTGTAAATTCTATCGGTGATAACAATGTACTCACCAAGTCTACTACTGAGATCTGAGAATGCAGCAATATCGCTGAAAAAAGGGCCAGAAACACAAGCAGTCAGATGATCAGACAGTTTGAAAACAAGTGATGTCTCTGTGTTCCTAGATGTGAGCAATTACTTTGTTGAGTACAGTGTTAGTATAACTGATTATTGTTATTGTGTCCCCCACTCTCTATGATGGCCCGCTTTGACCTCCACCTTCAAGCTATAGAAACATTTGCTTTCCGACATGGTCGTAAAACTCATTGTATGAACTAGTTCTTTCTGATCATAACCAGGCCCTTATTTTGTCAGGTACTCTCCAGTTTGTCAGGGCAAAGCAATCATCCTTCCAGTGTAAAGTGGATCTGACTCACACTGATTGGCCAAGAGCCACACTGGTATCCCAGTATCCGCCCTCAGGCCTTTCCTCTAGAGGCTGAATCAGACCCTCAGGGGTCACTCTAGTAGCCTCACTGCTGCAGGTGAAGGCCAATGTAATAGCAGTTGTGGACCCTGCTGAGAGCGTGAGCATGACACTTCCTGTAGATCCTCACAGTGAGACAGCATCAAGCTGCTTCCTCCTGTTCTCTGTCCTCCCCTTCTGGCATGGGCTCACTCAACACATGTGAATGCATATGCTACTGTTCTGGATGAGTGTGGGCTGCTCCTACACACAGGCCCAACACCTCAGACATGCACAAGAGTAATGACGAGCTACATACGTTCTTGTAGAACTGGAATTACATCCAACCTTGTCTCACCTCAGAACATACATGAGTTGTCTGCAGCTTACTGTAGAGAATTTTGCTATTTCTATGATTGCATTGCAAGGCACAGAACAATAGCCAGTGTTTTTAACATACTATGAGGCTTTTTTGAAGACATGTTCAACAGTTTTTTATTACTAACTTATTTTACACCACACACCATCATCTAATAAATCCCCAGGCTATTTGTAATGATAAGAACAGCCCACCAAATGTGAAAAAATACTGACTGTTGGAATATTCTATGTCTGGTATTTTCCCTAGTTGTGTTTTATTTGCCATTTCATGGTCTAGAACCCGCCATAAACCATACTAAGAATCTGTGTGTATCAATTTTGGAGAGGACCCAACCACAGTTAAAGCAGTTAAAGACCATTCCAGTGATTTTGCATGTTTAAGCCAAATAACTACTATCTGCATACACCTTCTGTTAGTGCTAGTCATTTTCATTTGCATGTTTTACATGCAGCCATATTTTAGCTTTTGTATAATTCACAGAATTCTCTAAATTTTCAAAATTACATGTTCAGCTGATACACCATCTTAAATTTAGTGCTGCACCCACCAGAACACACACCCACATTTATAACTCATGGTATTACAATTTTGCTTGTAAAAATCTTTTATCTTTGGACTAATTTTCATGGTGGAGATATACTGTCATTTTACATACTGTCAAAGTTTACAGGACATTGGACTTGTCCCTGAGGCCTCTGGATACTGGACAAGGGTCAAACCCCACTCGAGTCACAAGCCCAACCATAGACATGAGGGAGCCTAAAATTCTGCAGTGTCCTGGGGAAGATATCCTCTCAGTCTCAATTACCAGAGAAGGCCGAATAGTTTTGACATATGTGTCGGTTATGCTCCCTACGATCCCTTTTTAACCCTCATTAGAGATTTTTAGAGACTCATGCAATTATATGAAATGCTCCTATGATCCTATGATGAAATTATCCTATATAGTTTAAAGCATCCGCAGATATCACACAACTCTACAACTGACCACAGTGGGTAAACAGTTCTAATGAAATGGCAATTCTACACAACTGTGCAATCCAAAGAAGAAGCTTCTCTCGACAAAAAGTCAAACTAAAATAAATAAACATATAGGAATATAATGAGGGAACATAGGAAAGGTTTAGATTACTCTGAAATATTGCTTTTGTAGTTTTTACCATTGACCAGCAGAGGGTACAATAAAAATGCAAGTCTCTACAAAACCAAAGTATGATGGTTAGTTAAAATGATTTGCTTGAAATTTATATAGATATAGCTACTAGCACAGACTGGGCCTAATAAAAATACCACTTTTTAAACTGCCATTTATATAAAATATAATAATGATAATAATAATAATAATAATAATAGAATAAAAATATAAAAGTAGCTTTGATGTAGCAAACTATTTTTGCCATGTTGCTGTAGCTTGGCTAGCTACATTTCTCTGGGGGATAGCTTCAATGTAGTGGTATTGTATTCACAATAAAAAGTTAAGCAATAAGCAAAAATTATTCCATACTATTATAATTAACTAATTATACCATACGACCATCAGCACTTCAATGTTCGGTCGAGGGGTCAGAATTTCTGAGTCACAGATTGCAAAATAAGTCTTTGTCTCCCCCCGCGTTACTCCTGCTATGGAGGCCCACGAGGAACTGTTCAGAGTACAGGTTTGGCACCTGAGCTTTGCTTTCGTTGTAACTAAGGAGGAGAAGCCTGTTGTTGGGACCATGAGCAAGCATCGCACAGCCTCTTTGGTGCTATGTTCTCCTTGGGGATATTGGAGCTTAGCTCCTCTTCCATCTTTCCTCTTCTCCCTCAAATTCATCAAGATATGCAAAACCCTTCTCCCCCCATTACCTATGTATTTGATGGAAGACACACAGTTTCCTGCCTCTCTCATTTCCTGCTCCAGGAATGAGAAAAGTTCAACCCGTCTTCCCCAATAATGTTTCCCTGTTAGATTTACTTTTCCTTTTTTTTCTTGTTCCACACTAAAGCATATCTCCTTAGTTCCAAAAGGATTCCAAAATGTAAATAGTTAATTCAAGCCTGGCATAACGTTAACCCCTTTGGGTTTCAAGTTTCTGGGCTGCTTCCAGTGTCTCCCATTGGGGTTATGTTATTTTCTTATAATTTTAATTTTAGTGAGGGGTTGCCTTCCTGGGGTAGGAGGGATTTTCCCCAGAAATGAAGGTAAGCTACATCACTATTAAATAGACCTGAATTATTTGGTCTACTACGGCCAGATATAATCCTATCCCCATCACTGTGAGTATAATCCAAACAATGTTTGTAATTTCATTTGCTATTAACCCAAATAGAAATGCTGTCATGAATAATTGTATTGCTACTTTAGGCCATTCTATGTACCACTCTGGAAGGCCATGATATTTCAAGACATTCTTGCCTCAACCCCCCAGGTTACATATAACTGAGCCCACTGTCACTACTATTTCTAACTGTGGGATTCTGTGGGAAACACTGCATACCACTGACTGGTAGGAGAGAATCATTACTAGAGTCATCACTTGCACAACACGGGACATCCTGCACAAATCAACCATAAGAGCGTCTGTCTCCACAGTAAATCATCTGTTGAGTGTTTGATGGTTATTTATTTGTGCTTTAGAAAGAAGGGCCATGAGACAGATCAGAAAATAACGTTTTATTTCTCTCATTTACTGGCTTTGTTCTCACTATCGCCGCTTCCTCTCTTCATTCAGTCTCTAGCTCGCTTGACCACCACTGCTCTCTCTATCTCTCTCGCTTGTGCTCTCAGCTCACTCACGCTCTCTCTCTTTTTCTCGTCTTTTTTAAAATGAGTCGTGAAGCGGACAACAAAGCCTAACTTTCCTTTTAACATTATTAAAGAAGAGAAATGTCCACCCCTTGTCCTAAATCAATACTAGAATACTTCCTTCTTTTATAAATGAAGCAGTACAAGTTAGAAGCAGCCATGCTGTGTCTGTTTGACTAATCAGTGACAGTCATCCCTGCAAACCCCACCCTCATTGAGGGCGTACTATCTGAAGTGTAAAACAAAATCCAGAAAAGTATCTGGTACTAGGGCTGAGTGATATGACCAAAATCTCATATCCCGATATAGATAATTTCATATCCTGATAATTATGCCTATCCCGATATAGCACATTTTAATTCAATGAATAAATATTTGGTCCGTGCCCTCACCCCCCACCCCTCTTGTCTGTCCATACTTTGTGCGGATTAAATTAAATTACTTTTCTTGGCTTTTTACTTGTGAAGCTTTTATTGCACTTGCAGTAACATAACAAGTGTAGTTGTCATCGACTTGAGTACTTCACCTGGTTCACTGTCTCTCCTGTGTGTGCAGCCCACACACAGAAGGCTTAGCCCCGCCCGCGGTGAACCATAGAGAGCAGAGGAGAGTAGCGCGACCATAAATGACAGCAAAATGCAGCAGAGACTGTTACGCTGAGCTGAAATTAAACAAGTGCGCATAAATTGGGTAAATAACATAAATAAAGACAGTCCCTACTGCATTTTGCTGTCATTTATGGTCACTGTCTCGGTGCTTCTCTCCGCCTCTCTGCTCTTTCTCAGCGCGGGTGGGGCTGAGCCCTCCGTGTGTGTACAGCACAGCAGAGGAGAAACGGACAGCGGTGGAGAGTTGGAGAGTTGACGACAACTACACATGTTACGTTACTGTTACTTTACAATAAAGGCTTTGCGAGTAAAAAGCCAAGAAGAGTAATTTATCAATGTAATCTGCGCAAAGGATGGACAGACAAGACGGTCTTGTCACACTCTTGACAAGACGGTCTTGTCACACTCTTGACAAGACCGTCAAGAGTGTGATTTGCAACACAATGAAATAAACAGCTGCTTGTCCACTGCTAGCGAATTAATCTTTCTTGGTCCCAGACAATCTGGTTCCCAGGGGGTCCATGGGATTTCAAAATTAAACAACCCATCACCCAGGGAGGCCAAGGAGAGCATCAGGTTATCTCTATTGCCTGACTGACCCGGGAATAGTACTGACACTCTCCTGGAAAGACCTTTAGATATGATTCTGGTCTTCGCAGCCCCATCTTCCTTGATTACCTCAGGTGAAGGATAAGAGCTGTTTCTTCCACCTTCCATATATCTGATTGTGGAGGTGGGGTAGGCTGCCCCCTTCCATTATATATCCCAATCCTACAAAATGGGGTCTTTCTATGTGGTCATATGTTCTGGCTACTAATCTTATGTTCTTGGGAGTTTGCCATGAGGTCAAGGCAAATCCAAAAATCCTCCTCTCGGCCTGCTCATCCACCAGGCTTTCCCCACATTTAGTGAGGGTCGCTCCGTTAAAGGAGCACAAGCATTCCCCTCTCTCCTCTGGGTGTTAAGCATACACTTCTAACCATAGGCGTGATCCCCATTCCATCCAGCATTGGGAACAGAAAGCCTTCTCCAACCTCCAGGGGGCATACTTCCCAGGGTCATTGGGGAAGAAGGAAGGATCGACCATCTGGAACTATTTGGGGTTTCTGTTCCTCAGACCACTGCTACTGGTATTTGGCAGATACCGCAGGTCCCAGGGTACTAAGGTTCCCAGCTCAGGATCACTCTGCTCGGCGATGCCTTCACATATTCTTCCTTGGTGTGCCAGAATTGTTGGAGGCATGTCCCCAACGGATTGGGTTCTCCCGGGCCCCTCACCAGGGCTAGATAATCTAAATTTAGCACGAAATATAAGGAAATTTGTGTTTGGTAGATTATTTCTTTGTTGTAACAATACTTCTTGGCAATAAATCTAATAACATTGGAAAGCCTGTTTATTTCCCTTTTAAATGGTGCCACATTTGTAAGGAACATGCATTTGTGGGATGAGCAGCAGAGCTGAGTATGTGGGTTGTGCCCATGAAAAATTTGCCAAATCTTCTCTGCCATTGCCAAACAGCTTATTTTGCTGTTGCTATTGACACTTGTTTTGAGCTTCTGGTACCCCCAGGTGCTGCCAATCAGGTGCCTGATTGGCAGCACCTGTGAGCATGGGTCCTGCTACAGTGGTCAGTAGGTGTCTGCTCCAAGAATCAGCATGCCACGTTTGACTGATCTGGATAGGGCCCGTGCAATAGGGCAACTTCAAGCTGGTGTTCCACAAAACCAAGTTGCAGCATTATTTGGAATGAGCCCTCGTACCATCTCCAAAGTGAAGGCCAAGTTCCATATAACGGGGGATGTCAGAGACAGGCCGCAAAGTGGGCATCCCAAGAAGACGACAGCCCAAGAGGACCGTTTTCTCACCCTGTCAGTACCGTAGACTGTCTTCTACAGATTTGCAGTCAAGGTCTGCAGGACGATATGGCTGACGGCTCTCTGCCCAGACAATCCGGAACAGACTGCACGCAGCCAATCTCCGGCCCCATAGGGCTGCCAGGAGGCCTGCCATGACTTCCCTTCACCGTCAGGCCCGTTTGCTCTGGTGTCGGCAGCACGTGCACTGGAACCTGAACATGTGGAGGAACATTATGTTCAGCGATGAGTCCAGATTCTGCCTACTGCAGTTGGATTGTAGGGTCAAAGTGTGGAAAAGCCGTGGAGAATACTATGCTGATTGCTGCACCGATGGAGGCAGTGTGATGGTGTGGGGCGGCATCTTCCTCACTGGAAAAACAAGGCTTGTCGTCATTGGAGGCAATCTCAATGCAGAGAGATATCGAGATGAGATTCTTCAACCAGTGGCAATCCCATATCTACACAGTCTGGGACCGAACTCTATCCTCCAAGATGACAACGCTAACCCCCTCAGAGTGGGGTTTATCAGAGACTACCTCCAGAATTTGGGAGTGGAGAGGATGGAATGGCCTGCCAGCAGTCCTGACCTCAACCCCAACACTTGTGGGATCATCTTGGGCGTGCTGTTCGTGCCAGAGTGACCAACACAACCACGTTGGCTGACTTGCGACAAGTGCTGGTTGAAGAATGGGATGCCATTCCACAGCAGTGTGTGACCAGGCTGGTGACCAGCATGAGGAGGAGGTGCCAGGCTGTTGTGGCTGTGTATGGTTCTTCCACACGCTACGGAGGCTCCTGTTTGTTAAATGAATAAATTGTTAAATTGCCAATATGTCTTGTTTCTTCAAACTTCATTCATCCAATACACCAAACACCAAATGAGTCAATGGCAGAATAAGCTGTTTGGCATTGGCAGAGAAGATTTGGCAAATTTTTCATGGGCACAACCCACATACTCAGCTCTGCTGCTCATCCCACAAATACATGTCCCTTACAAATGTGGCACCATTTAAAAGGGAAATAAACAGGCTTTCCAACGGTATAAGATTTATTGCGAAGAAGCATTGTTACAACAAAGCAATAATCTACCAAACACAAATTTCCTTACTTTTTGTGCTAAGTTTAGCTGGTGGGTCATGCACAATAGTGGTAGTAGGTCCTGGTCAGCCTTAACCCCTTTTTCTTATCTGGGTTACATGAACTAGCTCATAACTTCTTAAGTATTACTGAATTCTTTGTACTGACCTGAGTCACTCCATTCCATTTCGACCAAAAGTTCCAGGTACTTTGGAACCAGAGGAACTAAGCCCAGGAGCTAAACTTGGAACTTTAAGTTGTGCAGTCCTGTTTGCGTTTTCACCACATCTGAGGAACCAGGTAGATCCTGCAAATTAGACCTATGACAAATTAAACAATGACAGCGCTGCTTGAAATTCAGTATTCACACGAAGAAAAAAACAACAGATTTGTCCTATTGTTCTTTGTATTTACTGTTGCATGAGTTGGATGTAATGAATGAATGAAAAGGAGAAATGCAGAGGAGGAGCGTCTGTCTCTACAGTAAATCATCTGTTGAGTGTTTGATGTTATTTATTTCTTATTTATTTAGAACGTAACTGCCATGTAACAAGGAGTGAATAAGGTTTTATTTCTCTCATTTACTCTTTGTTCCCCCTACTGCCGTTCCCTCTCTTCATTCACTCTCTAGCTTGCTCGACCACTGCTGCTCACTCTTTCACTTGTTTGCTCGTGCTGTCAGCTCACTTACTCTCTCTCTTTTCACTCACCCTTTTTTAAAATGCGCCAGGAAGCCAACAACAACATCTAACTTTACTTTTAACATCAACAAAAGAAAGAGAAATGTCTTCCCCTCATCCTAAATAAATACTAGAGTACTTCCTTGTTTTATGAATGAAGCGATATGCAAGTTGAAGCAGCCATGGTGTGTGTGTTTGACCAGTCAGCAACAGTCATTTCTGCAAACCCCACCCTCAAAGTTCCTGTACTTTTGGAAAGTTTGTAAGGGCTTTCCCAGATAATTTCTATACTGTTTTTTCCTGCAGGAGACTCTGGACCATTCCATTCCTAAAGCGGGTCCAATTGTCAATCCTTAGTTATATCATTTTGGCATGGTTAGCAAGGAATCAAAACAGTGCCCTACCGAGATTCCTGTCACTTTCATTTAGTTATTTTGAAATTTCCATTAATGACAACAACCAAAAAGTATTTGTTCCTTCTCTTGCTACATGAGCTGAGGGAGGAAGACGCATAGTGGTCTCAGCCCCACATATCCCAGTCCCTCAGGGAGTAGCCGAATCACTCATTCCCCTTCACATTGGGAAATCCTGGTCCCCTCCCCTCTTTCATTCTTTGGGGAACATAGTCAACCTTTTCCACCCTATTTTCCACCCTTTTCCACCCTATTTTCGTTCCAATTTGGAGTTCTTTGATAACTCTCCAGAGGTCTCTGTACTAATGCCTTCCCTTTGGTGTACTCATACCCCTTTTGGTACCATACCTTTCAAGGTAATCAGCCTGATGTTTCTCTGGTTGCCGGGCCTCTCCTACAGGAGGCATCAGTTACCAGGGCAGATGTCCCGCCTAGGAATAGTTCTGATTGGACAAACTCTGCTGCGTGAAACAAACACGTTTCTCACCAAAACATTGTCCAACTCCTCAAAGGAGCCAAGCGTCCTGGTTGATCTGATGATGGGTCCCCTCTTCTTGTCCCTTCCCTGTCTTACTCTGCTCGCCTCAGCACCATTTCCTCATCTGTATACTCTGGGTCAAACTGATACAGAACACTTGTTCCATAGAAAGTCGTCTTCTTACCAGAGTTCCTCATCATCATATTTGCTGTCTGACATTTTCTTAATTTCATTAACTTTGCAGAGTACCTCTTTACTAACTACTTTTTGTTTACCAACTGGTAATTAGGCTTTCCAGCCCTGATCATCCAATGAGAGCACACATCTGAGTTTGATGTAAGGGATGGTGTGTTTTATGTGCTACCATGTAGCTAAAACAATCTTCCACTCTGAGGTTAGCAAAATAACTTATTATGAATGCAATGCTATGTGGCAGCTAAATGGATAAGCTCTATCATCAGACCTTCAATTCAGCATATGAATGCACAGAAAGGATTCACAGTATTAAAATTCTAAAATTAACTGTAACAAAATCTGTAACAAAAGTGCAGATGTGTTTCATTATGATGCATTAGCTATGATGAGTAACTTTCAAGTTCATTTTGACAGCGTACTAAAATGAACTGAAACCAATGGTCCCCTGGAAGGTAGGTTGTCAGTAATGTCAATTGTAGGCACAAAGAATTTAGTGGACTGATTGTTTAAAACCACTGGGGCGGTCCTTTAAGATCAAATCTGTGTGTATAAACGTTTCATGAGCAAGGCTCAGTATCCTCAGGATAATCCACAGACCTCACTGTCAGCAGTTTTCATTAGGACTATTTCCTTGACAGAAAGTAGTTCCAATGAAAACTTTATCACAGTGAGGTCTAGAGATTATTAATAATATTAATATTAATTAATCAATATAGGAACAATGGTTTTGGAAGGAGATGTTACAGTTGAATTTTTAAATGTCACTTGTCCTCTACCATGAACAGATGGTATACAGCAGTATAATTCAGCCTTCAAAATCCATTGTAACTGAACTATAGTCATGTTCAACTGCCACTGTCATTGCAGATATCCTCACATCCCAGTGAAGGAGAGAGTAAAGATAGCTCAAAACTGGTATGATGGTGTCTGTAAAAGGGCGATTCCTCTCAAATGGAAAACAAAGTAAGTGATTACACTGTTTAAAGGCTAAAACACACAACTCCACATCACGTAGAAAATATCCAGTGTAACATGAGAAATGGAATATGTATAAAATGAGAATTCAGAGCTTATATACTGTACACGATGTGCAAAATGTGCATTGTGTTTTACAGTAGGACAAGTCCTGTGGGGCCATTCCACCTGTTTCCAATCTTTATGCTAAGCTAGGCTAACAATGCCCTGACTCTCATTCCCTATTTAACACACAGACATGATATTGATATTTATCTTTTCATCTAACTCTCAGAAAGAAAGCGTATATCACAAAATGTTGCACTATTCTTCATTTTTTCTTAAATCACTTACAGTTCTCTTCAATCACATCTCATCTTCAGATTGTTGCCATGGTTGCAGCTGGATGGAGATGTACTGTTTCTGTCTCAGGCTGCAGACATTGGAGTGTACCATCTGCGCCAAGACTACGGGAGGCTCCAGCGCAACCCACTGAAAATCTATTCGGGCCACAAGGGTGATGTCTGTAGATTTGTTCTGACAGACTCTCACCTGATCAGTGGTGGAAGGTAGCTCATACTCTACTTGTTTTCCTGTTGACTTTATTGAGCATAGATGAGGTACTAAAGTACATCATCAGGGGTACTAAAGTAATAATTTGTATCTTTATATTAAGAAATGTTATACAACTCTGTCTTAAGATTTTATGCTCGCTGTCTTAAACACCTGTACACAGGTAATTGTTTATAGGGAAAAATAGTATGAGCAGCATATTCTTGTGAACATGAAGGCGAAAATGCTTATAGTTTTTCAAAATGTGTGTCACGGCCAGACCCTCTGGGAGCAATGACCAGATACTGTAGGACACACCTTGTGAGGCGAGCATGTGCGACCCAAATGGAAGTGTTGTGTTATCCGCGATAGCATCCATATGCTCCAAGTTGTACACGATAAAAACTGATATTTGTGACAAGATAGATGAAAGGATTGTGGATGTTGCGGTCACTCTGAGGGCTGAAATTATTGCTTTGAAAACAGGAACTGATGCGAGCATCACAACACTGAAAGCCCAAGCCAAGTCACAAAGTGAGACACTGAACGGACTGGAGCAGTCAGTATCTCGCATAACAGATATTGTCACGGATTTGGAGGTGCAGGTGAAACAACTGACTGGACAAGTTGACTGACTTAACAATGTTAACATTCAAAGTGACAGAATCTGAGGATTACAGGTTTGAAAGAGGAGACAGAGGATGGACCAACCCCCAGGGAATTTGCGGCGGGCTTATTAAAGAAGTTCTGGAGTTGGAGGAAAAAACAATTATTTAATGTGCCCATAGATCGCTCCGGAACGTCTGGGAGATGATGAACCCCCACGGCACCTGATCCTAAAGATTCACCATGGTCACGTCTTTGGTGGCATCTTCCGCAAGATTACAAGGAAGAGGGAGCTAAGTTTCCAAGGGAAGCTGATCCATATGTTCAGAGACTTCCCCTATGAAGTTGCCAAAGCCCAAGCAGCTTTCACCCAGCCAGAGAGTCAGGTTCGGGATCACCTATCCGGCCAAGCTGTGGGTGATACACAGTGGCACAGAGCTACTTCCACTACTACCACTTTATTTTTGTTTTGTTGCTCACTCTGTACTCTGTAATGTGAAGATTATTTCTTGTGTTAATAATTGATAAGAAGATAAAGATAAAGAAAAGGGAAGCATGTTTATCTGGATGCCATGTACAATGATGATACAATTCTGTGCATACGGTTGTTCACACAAAATGTGACAGAAAAAGTTGTATGAAGTATGAAAAAGGGGGCATTAGAGGGAAGTTAAAACACCGCCTACTTTCACACCTCGACACACCCAGACAATCACTGCGTAAAGTGGGCAGAATTGTCTGTTTCAGAAAGTTACAGAAATGGTCAGACGTAGTGCCCACAACTGCGACAGCAAGTGTGTGTGGAGGGGGTTTCGACTCCCCTCAAGATGCTTTGACTGTTCGATGGTTCACCAAGCACTTTATGCGGGACGCAAGGGGGAGTCATGCTGTATATATGGCCTAGGTTTTGATTTGTAGTTTAGCATCAGATTTCACTTGTTTATGACACCCCCACAACACTAGACAGATGTAAATAAGCAGGTCGTGTCTTGCCTTACTTATACTCCCCACAGTAACTGTTTCATTTCACATTGTGAAATGGAGTGACGATGGGCTGCGCACGTTCTTACAGAACTGGAGTTACATTCAGGTTTCACCATATTTCATTACTGAATAGGAGACCACTTCTGTGTAATCACTGTGTTTCTGTTCTTTCATTCACTGTCATACAGCAAAAAAAGTTTAATCTGGTTTAACTTATGTTGAGACAAAATGTCCAGTAATGTAATGTATTGGCCAATCAAATACTTGTACATGCACATTCCTGGTGAGAGCCAGTTGCTCTCGCTCTCTGCACTCACTAGCCTCAAATCACCTGCTTATGTGATATTCTCCTGTTAGCTTTGAGGTGGACTTCGGATGGAGAGGGACTGTTTGTTCTCTGTGGCTATTGAAAAGGAACTGATGGCTGCTGCTACACAACCTCCTGGAAAACCTTCAGCATGTCATTTCTCAATTAAAGACAATTAAAGGACCCCTTCGGATCCCTGCTTAAAGAGACGACACTTTTTTAAAAATATGTTAATGTTATTATGCTAATTATTTGAAGATACTGATTTGTTACCACACCGGGGTTCAATTTGTTTTGCATCTATACCTATCCATTTAATTTTAATGAGAGTATAAGTTTCCTTTAATTTCATATCTATAAGGTATGTAAGGAAGTAGGATAAGGATACTCTGTGATTATCTGAAGTATAATAAGGATAGTTATGCTCCAGTCCAGCAATCCATACAGATAACTGGATATAGGTAGTAAACTGCTACCATACCCTAAATAAATTCTCCTGAGCTGTTATAGTTATATGGTTTCAGTAATTATTTTATAAAAAATTGTAGAAATGCATTCATTTATTTATTTATTTATTTATTGGGACCATGTACAGTGTTAAACATAAATGTTACCATTTGATGTACTGTACCAGAGTTAGTTTATAGCTAATTTTCATCTGCAGTCCCTTCGACAGGTCACAATTAAAACATATAACAGCACAATAACAAACAGTACAATGCAAAAAACACACAGGATACATAATACAAAATACAAGCTACACACAATAGCACATCACATACACCCACAATGTCAACTAGAAATGACTAATCAAATTAAAAGCAAGATTATTTATTTCATGTGTAGACCATGAGATGAAATTTAGAGTCAGTGGTTACAGAGCTGAGACTTTTTAATTTGGTTTTAAATGTACTGATGGAACTGCAGCTCTTTATATCATCAGGTAGGGCGTTCCACTGAGTTGTGGCTTTCACAGAGAACGCTGACTGCCCAAATGCAGTGCGACAAAATGGTATGTTACAATCTTGTATAGAGGATATTCTGAAGGATCTAATAGAACTTACTGAGTGAGTATACACAAAGTCACGTAGTGGAGGAGGGGCCAAACCATTTAAAATTTTATAAACTAGGCACAAATTTGAAAATAACCTCAAATTCTCAAAGCTCAGTAAATTGTATTTCTCCAGTACCCTATTGTGATGGAATTGCATTGGCTTTTTGTCTAGAGTTTTTAGAGTTTTTTGTATAAGGACTCAAGAGGTCTTATGGCTGTTTCTCCAGCCTGCCCACATGTGCAATAAGACATATGGGAAAGAATCATAGCATGCATAAATATCTTGGCTGTATCCAAAGAGAAACAGTTTCTAATATGTCTAAAATGTGCTAAGTTGTACTTTATGGTTTTTACTGTTTTTTTTAACATGATTCTTAAAGTTCAAATTTGGATCCAATGTCACACCAAGATATTTAAAATCAGTGACTATGTCAATCCTTTCACCTTTGATAAGAATATCAGCGTTAGGAGGTTGTACCATGGTTTTAGAGAAAAACGTACCCTTTGTCTTGTTTACATTTAGACTCGGACATGATTGATCAAGCCACTGTGTGATCCTTTCCAACGCAATTGTTAGCTTAGCAGCGTAGTGTGTACACAACAATGTCATCTGCCTACATTTGCAGGTCTACTTTATGACACTTGAGAGAGATCATTAATATATAGGCTAAATAATAGGGGACCTAACACGGACCCTTGTGGAACACCCATTGTGCACTTCATGTTACTGGACAGTGCGTCTTTAACACTTTAAAACTTTAACACATTGTATCCTATTAGATATGCATGGCATTCATTTTGATTTGGCATGTTGACTGGAGACTGGAACAGGGGCGGAAGGCGGTGGGTTGCGGTGCTCATGTCCCACCCCTAGAACCCCCACACTTTTAAAAATGCTGCTCCACCCCTGTTCCTGGTACATTACTTTGTAACATGAAAGATTAATTCATAAATAAATGGGATTAAATGGTTGTTGCTGTGATAACTTTCCAGAGTTGTAAAATGCTGTCTCATACTCAAATTCCATCTATGGGAAGTCTAAGTTAAAATAAAGAGATGAAAGGTAAAGCACCAAAAAAATCATAGTTGGCCCAGATTCAATTTAGCCTTTCCCCAAACAACAGAGATGGACAGGATCATGTTTTGGAGAGTTGAAGCATTCTTCATTGAAACCAATAGGAAGAGTTTGCTCCTAGCTCATTAATACACACTGTTTCTGTCATGACTAATGAATTGAGACCACGCTGCATGAACATCTTAAAGCTACATAATGTGGCTCTTAATGATGGATTTTATAAAAAAGATTCGTACCATACTTCCCTACCTGGAAAGACCTACCTGTCACTGGAATAGAAAAGCTTTCATGTGCTGGCCATATGCATACATTGTTCATTGCTTTCCATGAAATTGTTTAGCAGGTAAGCTTTGGTCAGGGAAGAAGTCAGACAGAGAGCTTTACCCATATTGCAGGAGGATGATATAACCAAAAAATATGCTTTTCAATAATTGCTCATGTCCTCCTTATATTTTGGCCGACTCAGGTACTAGCCTTTTTCCTAATAATAACTCTTTTATAACCTTTGTCTTTGTCAGTGATGGCAAGATCCTGGTCCACAGTAGGAGGAGTGACATGTTGGTGGAGTTATCAGGTCACAATCAGGAAGTAAACTGCCTGGACTCCAAAGATGGACTCATCATTAGTGGATCCAGAGACCAAACAGCCCGGGTCAGTACACCTCTACAATTTATTATTGTGATGCAAAGTGCCATGATGTTTACTATCCACATTTTTTTTGCAAGAAAACTCATAGTTGTGACACATTTGCAACTCTTCAGGACTAAAGTATATAAATATATACATTTACATATATATATAAATACTGTATACATTATAAATTATATGTAATGGACACTTTTCTGTAATTCTTCCTGTAGATTTGGACTTTCGCTTCCAGCTGCCGCAAAGATACAATTCCCTTGTATGACAGAGTGTGGTCTGTTGGTATTAGTCCTGCACTGAGGTAACCATTTGCTCAGAATCACTCACAACAGGGTTTGCTTAACACTTGTCATAAGAGATGTTGACAGATGTGGCTGTGTTAGGTGAATACAGAGAGAGAGGCAGAGCTTTTGACAGTGTGACTGGATTTGATGTAGGTTACTTGTTCATTTGTGGGATGAATGTGTGGATTAGCCAGTCCTGAGATCCTTCTGTTCCTCGCTCTGTTTGTATATTCTTTTAGAATTATTGTTCATTCCATTTGTATCAGAGCATCTCTGGCAAGACCAACTGGTAGACATTAACAACATTAAGCCTTATAAAAATAAATTGTACATGTTAGAACGTACACTTTTACAGAGAATAGTAAAGGTTCCCACCTCACTGTCAACATCTTACCAATGTAAGATGTTGTGATATCCATGAAGGTACTGAGTGAAATGGGCTTGAGAGAACAGAAAGAAATTCTTTGTAGTGGTTGTTTTAAAGTGCCTTTGATTTCTCAGCCATGTTTACACCCAGACAGTTAATAACACCCACTCACTCACATCATTGATGACATGCAAGCAGACAGATGCAGAGGGCTGTAACAGTATCCTGACTTCATCACCTGCTAGTCCAGCAGAGAGGCAGGTGATTCTCCATCTGGCTACAGAGTGGAAACATCACAGGTCCAGGGGGTTTCCCACATCACTAAATAACTTGCCTGTGCTTTTACAGCTTCACGATAATTAAAACTATGAAGGTAATGTTAGCTCTTGTCATTTTAAAATAGCAACTACCTTGTATATAAGGTATGTTACAGTAAATTACATTTTTAGGTGATCTACCCATGTTTTATAGTGCTACAGTATATACTTTGAAAGCAATATTTTTTAATTTTTTCATTGAGGTAAAAATTGATCAAAATAATTTATGTCAGGGACCTCTTTTTGTAGCAGTACCTATGTTGTCTCCTGGGTCCTAGAGCTTTGTTCATACTTTAATACTGACACAGGGACAGACAGCGCAATCATATGTGCTTCTATACATACTACAATCAGGGGTCTCCAGACACATTCCACACATGCACACTAGAAAGCAAGATGGCAACCTCCTGACACCTAGAGGAGGAGCTCCATGTTAAACAAGAAAACTTTGAAAAAGATAATGGTGTGTGTGACCACTTAAAGGGGACATAACATGCTTTTTATGGTTTTCTGTAATTTATATACTGTTATAATGTTGGATGTTGGATGTTAAACATGGTCAAAGTTCCATAACTTGAGTTGAACATATGTTAAAATGCCACCCTCAAGTCAAAACCCAGGTTTTTCAGCAGGCTCTGAACGCTTTGTGTACAATGTTACCTCTGCTTATTGTTCATGTATGCCCACAAACAGCCATCTGTAGCCTTTGTTGGTAAAGTTGTTGCCGAGGTTGTTTCATGGATTGTTTGCGTCGTCCCCTTGCATATTTCAGATCAGATTTCAGCTTGAACATGTATGGATGTATTTGAGAAGTTTATATTTCAAGTAAAGAACAAGAAAAATAACTCAACTACTACTACTACAAAGTTTGTTTACATAGCCTCCCGGAAAAAGTCTTCCAAGGAGCAGCTTCCGGGCTTAAAGAGGCAGGCTCTAAAACAGCATCACACGGATGTTTATAGTGAGTTTGACTTTCTGTGTTACTGCTTCTCTGAAAGATTGACACAGTAGTTGGATACTACACAGTAGAACCTCATCAATTATTAAGATACTGCTTGTACCTCAGCTCTGTCACGTCACAGTCCTCTTCAGATTTCCGCTGGAAGCGTGTCAGAAGTGGAGCATCTTAAAGCCATCTGTTCTCCAGCAGTCACATGTCTAATACTGTATAGAGTTGTTTTGCCGACATTTATTACATTATACATTATACATTAGTGTACATGCGATGCGCGGTAATAAGTGAGGAGAAGGAAAATGTCCTAATTTTAAGTCTAAAACTGGAACTGTTGCACACAAGGAAATAAGAAATCCAGTATATCCACAAGCATGCGTGGTGGCCTTGTCTGTCTGGTCCAGGCTTCAGAGCAGCTCTCAGAGATCTGAGAGGAACAGGCAGATTATCCACATCATTAATTCTCCAATTTGCTGGCTGAAATAGCAGACCGTGCCTCAGCCTGCCACCCCCTCATAATGGAAACCTGCTCTCTACCTCTCACTGACCAACGGCCTGGTTAATTAAAACTCTTCTGGAAACCAGGTGTCAACTCACTGATAAACCTATTAAACCCACTTCTTCAAAGAGTCTGCAAACAACTCACCTCTCCAGCTGGTGGAAAGTGCCAGCATACTGAAAGGAAAGGAGACTTTTTTCACCTCATTTGTTTAAGCATAAACCTAGCTAAAAGTCACAAAGGATATGAAAGTACAAACCATACTAAATCAAACAGTTGAGAAAGTACTGCAACAGAGAATTAGGTTTGAACAAAAACAGCAATGCAGTCTGTGAGTTTTTCTCATTTTCATTCAAATTGTTTAGTTCTCTTATGGTTTACTGTATGGTTATGGTCTTGGTATACAGTCCATTAGGGAAAGAACACTGGACTGACCTCCATACCCTTTAACTTTCCACCTGCAGTAGCATTGATCGATGGATGTAAACCATGTGCTGCATTATGTACATTGTCTAAGCTATTCACTTGATGATATTAAAGTCAATATAAAGAATTCCAAATCCTGTGTGACATGCCAGCTGTCATGTTGGCATGTTTTAGTGTGACAGCACCTTAAGAAAGGATGGAACATTACATCTTAAACAAATGAGATGTCTTGATGATACAGGGAATGAACTGCATGAAAATCACTGTCCTTAATATGATTTGTGTAATCCAGCTTGGATGCAACATCCTTTTCTATGGGAAAGCCAAACTCACGTTCTGTCTATGTGTACACATAGGGCCAAATCCACAAAAGGATTGTGCGGCTTTTGCGGCGCTAAACCTAATTCACAAAGCACCCGCAAAGGGTGAAATTCACCACAAACTGAGCTGCCAAGCAAATAGCGTCATGGTGCACCTGTGCCATTTGCATGTATGTAAATTACTTAATATTCATACATTTGGCGCAAAACTGGCCCCTCTCTATGCAAATAAGCATCTTTGCAAAAAAATAGTCTAATTCACAAAGACCAGCGCTAATTACCATTATCAGAATTTCTAAAAATAAATTGATTATACAAGCAGAGTGTTTTTATGGTGTTTGGAGCAGACAGCCAGGGCAGCCAAAATGTTTACCACTGTGTGAGAGAGCGCAGGGCAGAGTGAGCTTGATTTCCTCGAATGCAAGGCAAGAAATATGGCGTGTGACCGAATGCACACTACCACACGGAGTGTAAGTTACAGCCTGCCAAACAGCTCTGCCCCAAGTGTCTTATAAATGTACCAAATCCAGATATCCGCGACCAAATTAGTTTGAAAGAAAATGCAGCAATAGCTTTGAATTGCATATATACATAGCATCACAAATAACCAAATATTAAGCTTGTCTGAACATTTATCAGTTATGCAGCGATGTAGTTATCAGAAAAGTAAACTATCTTTTCTGCATAAGGAAACCGTGCCTTCATGGCTGCATTCATTGTCATTTCCATGGACGCAGTGGATAAACAAGGCTGCACAGACACCGTGAAAATTGTGAAAACTTGTTGTAGATGTTCAAAACACCCAACATTAATTACCGTAAGATCCTGACTGATCCGGTGTTAATGAAATTACTGCTGCTGTGCTGCTGTGCTGCTGTGCTGCTGTGCTGCTGTGCTGCTGTGCCGCGTGCATAAATGTGCACAGCCTCTTTCTCAGTTTGGAGACGCATTTATCGTTTCAGCTGATCTGTGATGCTGCAGCTGTGACACACAGCCAGCTGTGGGCAACAAACAGAACATCAGTACTGATGTTTCTTCGAAATCCCGGATACATTCAGTGACACCTGAACAACATTATTGTAAGATTCAGACATTAATCTAACATGTTTCAGACCTGCCTGGGTCACATTAATAGCTGTATTTTGACATTTGACATTCCAGTATATTGTTATAGATTTGAAATACTAGAGAAGTAAAAGAAGTAAAATACATGAAAGTTATTTTGTGTTTGTGGAGAGCTCTGTGTGTGTGCACTACTCCTAATTAAAGACAATTTGAGGCTTTTGTGCTCTCTGCAGTTTTCATTATGGACCAATCTGTGTGCTGAAATGTGGAGAAAAGCCTGAAACATCTCTGCTCATTCAAACAGATGCAAAACAAGGACAAATTGTGCTCAGCTGCAAAACTTTATGGGCGTGTTTAAAACGGGGCAGATTGTGGGTGCAAATGCTGCGCAATTGATGGTGCTATTAGCGGGCACAATCCATTCTTTGTGGATTTGGCTAATAGTTGAATTAGTTGCAACTAGAAATAAATATTTTTAATAATCATCATCTTAATATAGCTATAGTGTTCATTCTTACATTGCTTTGAACATCCATCATTAGTAAACCCTGGTATCCTGCACCCTACAAGGTTTCTAGTCTGGAGGCTGATTATCTTTCCAGATGCATGACTCATGACAGTTTGTATTTCACTCTCTTTAACAGTTTGTGGCATTTGTTTGTGCCATGTGCCACGTTGACAGGTTTTGTGAGATGTTTAAAGGTTAGATCAGAGTGAATGGTGGCTGCCTCCACAGTTGGCCCTCTAGCCCAGACCAGGAGGGAAGAGGGGGGGAGCAGCTTGTGCTAGAAATGTAACTGTCCCTGTTTCACACTTGGCAATTCCCTGTTATCACTTGAGGCCAGTTAATGCTTTCTGCATTCTGTGTTCCGTGTTCTGCATCTGCGGACAGCTGTGGACTTGCACACAGACCACAGACGTGGTTCCATACATACTGCAATCGGGGGTCCAGGGACTACATGTGTGCACTACTAAACAGAGTTGCAGCATAACTTTCCAGAGTTGTAAAATCCAGTCTGTGAATATCACAAACCGCTGTGTAGTGTTTTTCTGATGAGCCTTTAAACACAATAATCTGTTACTCCAACTGGAATTGCTGGATCGTATTTCATTGTCTCACCAGCACTTTAAACAACACACGCACACCAACACAATCTCTTGTATTGTTTTACACAGGACTGTTTTCAGTCTGAATGCAGCTGAGGAGTTCCTGCATGTTGCTAAACAACAAGAAAAAGGAAAAAAAGGAAAAAAGAAAAGCAACAGCTTAATGAGAATAGGAATACATTACATACATACAGTAGACGATACAGGCATTCCTGTTTGCTTTTCTAGCAGATGTGCAGTTCGCAAGCTTGCAATGTGTACAGTCTGCACCATCTCAAATTTTGGGCTGTGCGTGGACGTCCACAGACGTCCCTTGCGGATATGGGCAGATGACAAAATTTATATCATGCAGACCAATGCGGACTCTCGTGGCCATGCGTACAGAGAAAGCATGAATTGGCCTTTGCAGAATATACAGAAACAGCTTTTTTTCAGTTATGTAGGATTATATGAATGCAGTCAAAACCCATTCAGTTCAAGTTTAACCAAGCAATTTATAGCACTTCTTGTGCATTAAAGTTTTATACAGCAAAGACCAGACCATTCCCTAATTAAATGAAAACAATAATTCAAACAAAGTTGCAAAAAAAGCAACAATCAGTCAATTAATCAAGTAAAAGCTGAGCCAAAAATACAGTATGTATACCACCAAACCAAAGCTCATGAACTGTTGGTATTTATCAAATTGAAATGAGCAATTTGAGACACATTTATCCAGTTAAGTCTGGTGAATGCGACTCGTCCAAACAAACCTCACAGAAAGAAGTAAGAGATGTTTAGAATAACAATATGAAAATGTTCTTGCATGAGGCCTGTTGTCTTTTATACACTGCCTGGCCAAAAAAAAAAGTCGCCACCAAAAAAAAAGCTCACACACTCTAATATTTTTTTGGACCGCCTTTAGCTTTGATTACGGCACGCATTCACTGTGGCATTGTTTCAATAAGCTTCTGCAATGTCACAAGATTTTTTTACATCCAGTGTTGCATTAATTTTTCACCAAGATCTTGCATTGATGATGGTAGAGTCTGACCGCTGCGCAAAGCCTTCTCCAGCACATCCCAAAGATTCTCAATGCAGCAATAGCTTTGAATTGCATATATACATAGCATCACAAATAACCAAATATTAAGCTTGTCTGAACATTTATCAGTTATGCAGCGATGTAGTTATCAGAAAAGTAAACTATCTTTTCTGCATAAGGAAACCGTGCCTTCATGGCTGCGTTCATTGTTATTTCCATGGATGCAGTGGATAAACAAGGCTGCACAGACACCGTGAAAATTGTGAAAACTTGTTGTAGCTTTTCAATGGGGTTAAGGTCTGGACTCTGTGGTGGCCAATCCATGTGTGAAAATGATGTCTCATGCTCCCTGAACCACTCTTTCACAATTTGAGCCCGATGAATCCTGGCATTGTCATCTTGGAATATGCCCATGCCATCAGGGAAGAAAAAATCCATTGATGGAATAACCTGGTCATTCAGTATATTCAGGTAGTCAGCTGACCTCATTCTTTGAGCACATACTGTTGCTGAACCTAGACCTGACCAACTGCAGCAACCCCAGATCATAGCACTGCCCCAACAGGCTTGTACAGGAGGCACTAGGCATGATGGGTACATCACTTCATCTGCCTCTCTTCTTACCCTGATGCGCCCATCACTCTGGAACAGGGTAAATCTGGACTCATCAGACCATGACCTTCTTCCTTTGCTCCAGAGTCCAATCTTTATGCTCCCTAGCAAATTGAAGCCTTTTTTTCCGGTTAGCCTCACTGATTAGTGGTTTTCTTAAGGCTAACATCTTTTCCACGACCATGGGATGTGTCTTTCGACATGGTTGTTTAAGAAATGAGAAGCAACTCATTGCACCAGTTGGGGTTAAATAACTTGTTGCCAGCTGAAAGATAATCACCCATGCGGTAATTATCCAACAAGAGGCTCGTACCTATTTGCTTATTTAAATCCAGGTGGCGACTTTTTTTTTGGCCAGGCAGTGTATAAACCCACACGCCCATGGTGTCTTGGTGTGCCGTCATTGTGGATTGATGTCGATATACACCACTGTCCTATTTTCCAGCATTGACATGCGTCAGATTTTCAGAAGCATCACATCACGTCTACTGAAACCTGACTACTTCTTTTATCTGTACAGTGCATTCAGTGCATGCTGCAGGTATCAACTGATGCATGTCAAATGACATACAGTGTATTATCAACAAACTTGAGGAAAATCAATTTGTTTAGACCTGATAAACTATAGCTATTACACTACTACATCCACACACACACCTCATCCCACCTCTTTTTCCATCCCCATTTTCTGTTGTTCCATTGGATATCATCTCAAGGTCTGTTAGTGAGGATTATTGTGGCTGCAGTGAAATGCCAAGGCTGGTGCAGGACAGTCGCCCCCATCCACGCTCCCTGGAAAAGAGATTGATCCCATCAGTGGCTATCAACCTTGGCTTTTTTATCATTCAGATTGCTTTTCTCACTCGGATTTTTTTCCACACCATATAGTCTCTGTGCCCACTGATGGAGCTCATATTGGACAGGGTCAGTGAAATATGATGAGGCACTACAGGAGGTAGCAGGGGTGAAATAGGGTCAGTGAAGTTTTTCTCACACTGTTATCTTTGTTTCGTCTGTCTGTTTTTGTCCCTCTGTGGGTAAATCTACTGTTTTCATTAGTTCCCTTAACCACAATGTAGATTTTTTAAAATGTGAACTTCAGTATGTGAACAGTAGCACCACTTTAGGTCACTTGATTTTTGTTTTTAGTTATTTTTAATTTATTTAATTAAATTTATTTTAATAGATTCCTTTCATTTTGTATATTTTGGGTCCATGGAACTTGTAACATTTTTTCTTCTAATGTATGGTAAAAACTAAAACCAGTAAATGTGTTGATTTCTATTTATTTGAATTATAGTTCATAAGAATAACTTACCTACCTTTACTATTTGTGTGTAACTTTTTCATTTTCAGCCAAATAAACAAAAATAAAAATAAAACAATTAGATTTTGCAGCTTTTCAAAGTCGGACCTGACATACTTTAAGAAAAACACACACAACTCAGGTGTAGCTTTCATTTAAACAGTTGGCCACATCTTGATTGGACATGTAATGTATTGGTCAGTGGTGCCTAAAAGTAAAAAATATCAATTATGCAACTATAAGAGTAGCAACAAATTGAGATTGTAGCACTGTAAATTGTCCAAGAGCACAGTTTCTATTGAGTAGGGCAGTTGTTTAATTTATTCTCTTGAATTTACTTTAGTATGTTTTTTGGGTAAAAGGCATCTAAAATATAGATATAAATAACATTATCTTAAGGATACATTAGAACTGGATATCAATCAAAGTTGAGGCTGTAAAGCACAATCTCTTTTTAGTAATGGTGCAAGTACATTATCTACCATAAAGTATATTCATTTCTATCAGTGAAACTACTGTAAATGTGATTATAAGTCACTTTGCCATTTCTTGCATCAATGTTAAACTACTGTTGTGAAACTGCACCTGTTGAAGCAGCTCATCTACTGCATCTGTCCTTTCCTGGCAGGCTTTTAGTGTGAAAAATCTGCAAGAATCATTTCATTGACCGTAGCTTAACAGCAATTTAAAACAAAAACTAGCAAATTAGAAGTGCCTGGAAATAGAACGTGAGGTGAGTATGACATGACTCTGTTGCAGTGGAAATGTGCATTACACTGAATTAACCATGTGAGCTAGTGAGCTAGTATAGGTAATTCCAGCCCTCTCAGTGTTTTTTATGCCTCTGTGGCAGCAACAGCCATTGCTGAAGGCATTTTGTTTTCGGGTTGTCCTTCTGTCTGTCCATCCCATGCTCTCTGAAACACGATATCTCAGGAACGCCTTCAGGGAATTTCTTCAGATTTTTCTTCAAACGTTCACTTGGACTCAAGGATGAACTGATTAGAATTTGGTGATCAAAGGTCAAGGTCACTGTAACCTCACAAAGCACATTTTTGACCATAACTCAAGAATTCATATGCTAATTATGACCAAGTTTCACACAAATGTCTAATAGGATAAAATGATGAAGTGATGACATTTTATATCCAAAAGCTCTAAGGCAAACTTCACTGTGACATCAAAATGTTCTGCAAAAACACTTTTCTGGCCATTATTCAACCTCATAACTCAGGAACAGAAGGGGAGATTGAGTTGATTGATTGACTGGATGCTGAATTGGCGACACTAATGAGCCCACCTTGAAAGCGTGGTGATTGTATAGATCTTCTGTGCTGCCGGGTTGAAGATGTGTGTGAAGCATCAACATTTTAGAATTTGTAGCTTCTTTGCAGCAACATCCATATCTGAAGCATCGTCTACTGTCATGGCTACAACTTTGTGCTCTATCAGAATCAGCTTTATTGGCCAAGCATGTGAATACATATAACGAAAATACACTTTATACATTTTATTAAATTCCCTGTCTTCACTACAAATATATGAGTCTGAACAGACATGGATGTAAACTGTAACCTGACTGGTTGGCGGAGGCATGCAACTGTCAGGCGGTATTTCTAGTTTGTACCCAGCCTTCATTTGTCTGTGCTGTACCCCAGCTAATATTTGAATAGCAGCTGTTATTGAAGAATTTCCAGTAGATTCTGTTAGTGGTGAGTGCTTGTTTAAGCCTCTGTATCTCTCTTTCCTGCTCACTGCTTTCTCTCTCCTGCTGTATTTCTTGTGTGTGTGGGGCCAGGAAATAGGAAGTGGGGCAGGTGGTTAGCTAATAGTTGACTGAGGTGGTTCCCTGCTCTCATTCAAACAAGACCCAACAGGTTGAAGTTTGGGCTGGGCAGCTGCAGAGCTGCAGTGGCAGGTCACGGCTGATAGGGTTTCCTGGACGAGGCTGGCAGCAGAAGGCTGGTTGCTTATCCAGCTATTAGTTATTTTCTGTGAATATTATGCTTTTTCTTCCAAACTGTCAGGCTGGATCCATTGTGCTGCTAACCACTACTAGGTATAATTGTGGTGTAAGATTTGCGTGTAGATTTAG
Organism: Scomberomorus guttatus; assembly: GCA_038419695.1. Taxonomy (NCBI): domain Eukaryota; kingdom Metazoa; phylum Chordata; class Actinopteri; order Scombriformes; family Scombridae; genus Scomberomorus; species Scomberomorus guttatus. The sequence continues at coordinate 29,633,456 of CM076458.1, forward strand.
CTTTGATGGTCACTAATGCCAAGTAGCATACAGCCAATAACGCATATGCTTACATGAACATTACTATTCCAGTTTTGAGACTTCTCTGGCTAATCTGGATACAGCGATTACTAAACCTACAGAAACCTGGTTGTTCATATCTTTATGTATATGATCATAATAGTGTCCGTGTTTGTGACTGTCCATGTACAGTTTCATGTCAGTACTGACTGAGTTGAATACACCAGGTAAAAAAAGGTGAGTGCTGTGATTTTTCATACAATGTACAGTTGAAGATGAACCCAGTTTGGTTTCTGGCTGTCATAACTCTGCTACATTTACTACTCTGCGGGATTAACTTCTCCATCTGACCACTGGTAATGGAAAACAAGCGGGACAGTACAATTTATTCTCTTCATTGCCAAAGTCAGTCACTTTTATGTAAAAGTCACAATGGCAGTCTGAAGAGGTTGTAACATTACTGTAACACTTCAAACTGTCTGATTAGTAAAAGAATGCAGCAGCACAAGGTTTATTAGAGAGATTAAATATGCGTCTTGTTCTGCCATCTTAAGAGCCTGTGATAAATGTATCACTCATCATCTGTTATGCACAAAGAAAGAAAACCAATATTACTAATTAATGAAACACCAGTGGTGTCATTTTCACGTCTTAAAACATGTCTGGAACTTTAAGTAAAAGTACACAGTGTTTCCCCTAGGTTGACTGCTTTGGGGCATCGGTGGGGGTGGCTGAGTGGGGTGGGGGGTTGGTGGCTGATCAAAAACTCAGAAGACACTCAGCAGCTAGACATTTCTCTGTTCTCTGTTTAAGAGCGGCTGAGATTGACACTAAAATGAGAATTGCTGGTCCACCTTACAGGTCAGTCCACCTTAAGTGAGCCTGGTCAGGTTAGGCTAATGCATTGTTGCTAACTTTGGGGCTAACCCCCTTTTCTTTTCTTGGCCCTGAGAAGCTGCCTTCTACCTTAACTGAAACACTGTAGCCTGTACTGTACATTTACTGCCATATTGACAACTTATTGCTAACCTTTTCCTCTGCTCCGCTCACATTCACCGTCACTTTTCTGCCACTCGCTCAACTACACACTTACTATGCACACACATTACGCACTGCCCTATTCCTTAACGGAGCTATCTACCTTTCACATAGATGTCCTTTGAAGAATGAGGAGAGGAAGGATGTCTCAAAACAATTCCACAATAATGTAAGGTGTTATCGTGCGAGTGAAAATCATTAGTAGCCCATTGATATTAATGATCGTGTTAAATTTTAGCAGCAGTGCTCATAATTCTGAAGTGGTGGTGTGCCACTGCAGAATGAATATAGGGGAAACACTGGTATATCATTTTGTATACACTGGTTACTGATAACTAACTATAATAAATAATTGTCATAAATGTAGTGGAATAAAAACCACAATATTTCCTTCAGAAATGTAGTGAAGTAAGAGTATAAAGTAACAGAAAATGGAAATACTGAAGTAAAGTAATTTCAAGTACCTTGAGTCCTTGAGTACTGTTCTTCACTTATATCATTGCTGTTCAGCTCACTGCTGTTCTCTGCTGTGAACGCCTTAGTAGGCTCCAAACAAAGTGCTTGTCATATTGTCGAACAGCGTCTGAAACCTGCTTCCCTGACACCTTTGAGAGGTCAGAATGGTGTGCTGTATGCCACAGAAATAGACAAATCCAACAATCATCCAACACCATCTTTACGCAGTGATTGGTCAGCTGTGTGGAGGTGAGAATAAAACTTCTCACTCAAGCTCTTTTTTGTGTCTTGCCAGCACTGGCCATTCAGAACAGGTATAAACACTTCAGCCTTTTAGACGTGTTCAAGGAACCAGGGTTTGAACTTCTCTCTCAGCTCTCCTTTTTCATTCTTCACACAACTATTTATGACACTAATGTGAACAGCCAAGTGCAACACTATGATTGTGTTCCGGGAGAGACTGTCTTAAAATATACGCCATTATCCCCGAATTTAAACGATATTGCACCCCCCCATCCCCCTCTGTGATGGTCAGCTTTTCACTCCACCTTTAAGTGAAGCCATTTAGAAAAACTATAAACACATTTGATTTCTGATGTAGTCAGACAACACAAGTGCAAGAACAAGTTCTAAGCGACCATAAATCGAGTTTAAGGCTGCATTCCAACCAGAAACAACCGCGTTAAAACAATGCAAGGGCCTGTTTTGTTGGGGGCATGTCATTTAAGGTAACGGTGAGACAATGAAATACAATCCAGGAAGTCCAGTTGGAGCTACAGATTAATATGTTTAAAAGGTTTATCAGACGCCAAAACACCACACAGTGTACTCACAGACAGGATTTTGCGACGTAAACAGCAGAAATCCAGCATTCATGTGACAAAGTAATCCACCAGGAATGCGCACTTGCACTGAAATGAATGAGAGGGCTGCATTTTTCGTGCAAAGCTTATGTCGGTCTGAATGCAGCCTAACAGTGGTGGAAATTTTTTTACAATTGCAATCCCAGGCGATAAGAGACACTTCTCACCAAGCAAAAGCAGCGATTTGTTCATTTGGGTTTGATGGTCACTTCTGTCAAGTAGCAAAGAGCCAGTAATGTGTGCACATTTCTTTGTGCCAGTTTCTTGCCAAACTAGATAGGTATCCTGACTTTGAGCTGGGGTGGGGTTTGGTGTGGGGGGTACGCTACACTGACCACTAGTGTAGAAAAAAGGGGGGCTGGGTAGAAGCCAGTGAAGGGAGAAGCTACCCTGAAGAGAGGTGAGAACAGGGAGGGGACCAGAATTGTTTTGTCTAGAATTCCTCAAGCACAACTACAAAGATGTTGCAGGGGCCAATAGCGCTTTTGAAAGTTTCCAAAAGGAGAAAATGATTGTTGGATAAACCGTCCCCAATTCGCCACTTTCTCACCACCACCGGGGGAGGACGACCTTTGACCTCCAGTATCAAAGTAGAGGGTGACGCCACAGCAGCCACCCAGCCAGCCAGAGCTGGCCCTCTGACTGCACAGCCCCCCCACCCCCCACTTTAACCACCACCCAGCCTCACACACTCCAATTTCACCCCCACTGCTCTGCCCCACTCAACCGCAAGAAAAAGCCCGAAATTCATGTCTTTCTCTTTGGTCTCTCCCGAGCCGTCCCTGTGGCTCAGGAGTCAAGAATTCAATTAGTTAAAAAAAGAGAAGAAAAGAGCGAGGCTGCAACAATGCAGCGATAAGGGGGCAGAATGTGCGTTCCCACACGCTAAATACAGGGCGCTTTCCCTGGGGCCCACAGAGCCAGAGGACCCGCACCACAGGAGGCGAGAATAATCACAGCTCCCTCTGAACCCCCTCATTACACACACACACACACACCTTACATTCTTTACACACAGATAGCTTCATGCAGACACACATTACAGGCCGACATTCCCTTGAAGAGACACACCTTGCAGACGCCCTACACACAAAAACACACTGAGAGAAACTTCCAGCACACACACACACAGATTCACACCACAAACACAGACATACACACCATATAAAGACCTCTCATTACACACTAGCCTCATACAGGTGTTCTCAGGTCTCAGGTTTACCAGGGAAGAGTGTTTTCATGTATTCACTTTGCAAGACACACTCTCATGCGTACATGTGTGGAATGATACAAACATAAATTTAGAGAACCAAAAGTTCAAGACTGTTTCCAAATGTTGGAAAAGGAACAACTAATACTTACAAAATAATATGATAGAAATGTATTCTTTCTTCTGTTGTCTTAAACTGTACATATACAGTACATCACACTAAAATGTACAGATAACATAGATGTGGCCCTGTTTTTGTGGAGACGCAACTACTAGCGCAAGCAGCGCTTCGACAGTTTGATATTTACCTGACCTCGAAACTCTTTGCCTGTCTGTGTGGTATTTTAGTGACCAGTACACAGTGCACAGGTGAAAGGTTGATATATTAAAAAAGTTATTTCAATAAACACTCTCCAACCAAATTCAGCACAGAAAAGGATTTTTCTGTGGTTAAAGCAGGAAAGTCAGTAAATCAGTCTGCATTGATCTTTAAATGAATGTGGGTGATTCTTACAGTATCTGCTGTCCACAGCTGTTTATATTGTATGAAAAGCTTCTCCTTCAGTTCATTAAATCCCTGCAGCATCTGAAGGCAGCAGGACTGATATGCTGATAAACTGCAGGCTCTGATTAGAGAAGTGCCACGGCAGAGTGCAGTGCCGTTACGCACAGTTGTTCACTGCGTTTACCTTCATTACATCACCTGATGACACCAGGCTGCTACAGTATAACCACACACACCTCTACACACACTAGACTGGTCAATTATAATTCAATATTCTACCTGTTTATGAAGGAGACTTCAGATTACCAGGGCTCATCATAGCATCTTTTACAACTTTCTTTTTGACATTTTCTCATGTTTTATTCTTGAAATACATTGTGTTGCAAACACTGTTGTGCAACATTAATTACTAAACTATGTGACCATATTTTCACAATTTCTAAGACATGTTCGACCCTTTTGTCGAAACTGTAAGCACAAAACCCAATTTTCAAACTACATTCACAAAACCTCTCTTGACTTCTCTGACTCTTTTTACAAAATAAAACAAGAATACGCCTCAGAATACTTTTATCTGTGCTCAAAATCAAAGAATGTTTACAGATCATACACACAGCCAGTCAAAATAAAAACACTCCTGCACATTCATTACATACTACATCAAAAAATGGAAAACACAGTGTTCAGAGCATGTAGCTCCAGAAAAAAGTTTATTGTTTATAATACAGTAAAGGCATTTTGCATTTTCCAAAAAAAAATTCACAACTCAGTTTTAAATACTGCAAGCAATACAGTATTGCATGTCTGTGGATTCAGTACTTGCATACAGTAAAATACAGTACTGCAAAAGGCCAAAGTACAAAGAAAAAATGTAAATGAAAAGCCCATTACAGTACACTGTAAATGTAACTGCAAAATCAAAGTCAACAAGTGATTGATTTGGCCTCAGCGTCACATGTTTGTACTGGGTCAGGCCAGAGGACTTCATCTACATCACAGGCAATGTTTTCCCTAGCCAGGCAATGGGGGAAAACCCCTCTGGTGTGCCGGATCCAGCCTTGGCAAGACTCCACACATATGTCACCACAGGCCTATTCCATGGCCTGTAGGAGATTTTCCCTGGTATAGGGTTTTCGGTCATAGAACTTCCACTGCTATGCAGAGAAAAACTCTTCTGTTGGGTTGAGGAATGGGGAGTATGGTGGAAGGCATTTATGAATTGCTGGTTGATGTTGAACCACTCCTGTATCAGGACGCCACGGTGAAAACTGATGTTGTCCCAAACTACTGCATAGACAGGAGGCTCTGACTGCTCATGATCCTGCTGCTCGTGTCCAAACAAGACATCCCAAAGACCACCCAGAAATGTAACAAGATGTTGGGTGTTATAGGGGCCCCATGGTGGCATGACGGTGGAAAACTGCACAAAGTGTCACATTGCCACCATGCTGGCCAGGGACTTCAACAATGGCCCGTTGGCCTATTATGTTCCTGACTCTCCTTCTCCTCTTCGTCAGATTGAACTCAGCTTCATACATAAAAATGCATTCATGGGGTCTTTCCATGGAATCCAATTCAAACACTCTCTATACATAAAAATAGATATAGCTTTGTAAGTGCTACAGAGAATCTGCTGAGATTGGGTTGTACTCTTTGTCCTGCTTCCCTCATTGTCATTCCATGAACAAGAACATGGTCTATCAAAGTTGCTCGAAAAACTGTTCTTGGACTTGCTCTTCCTCTCCCTCCTTGTCCACCACTTCTTACAGGCACTCTTCCTCCTTTGCCTCTCAGATTGTTTACATCCATTGTTGGTATCAGCCTTCAACTCACCTGTGCTGCCTGTGCACTCTGAACTGGCTTATATTGGTTTCATCACATCATTAGCAACAAGTGTGAACAATTTAGAGTTGTGTGTAAGCTATGAAATCTGTGCTGTAATTGTGTTTATTTTCACCTTCACTCAGCCCTTTTGCACATTGTGCTGCTGCACATACATGAACCAAAATAGCAGGTGTGCATGGAGACGCCCACACAGTCCATGCGGCCAAGACCTACCACACCACGCCTGTCGTTGTGCTTGCTCAGGTAAAATAGGGCCCATGGTGTGTTTAATTTGTGTGAGATGTCAGCTTGGTAAATTTGAGCCTTATATAATGACAAAGTTAAGCCTACTGCATAGAGTGAAAACCCTAAAGAGAGGATAAATATTGTTTGTTTCTACTCATTGAAGTTAGATAAGTTACGCTTTCCTTATGACTATTTGGGATAAAACATTTGATTATTGTCAACAATTGTGATAATCAGTTAATCATTTAGTCTTATCAAGCAAAATTTTGAAATATTAGCTGTTTGCTGCTGCTCAAAGTGAAAATTAATATCTTTGTGCTTCTGACTGTTTGTCAGACAAAACAAGATGTTTGAAGGCCGCTTCAAACATCTGGGAAGTTGTAATGGGTGTTTGTCTTTATTTTGTGACATTTTTTAGACTAAATGATTAATTTATTAATCATAAAACTAACAGATTAATTGAGAATGAAAACAATCCTTAGCTGCCTCCCTAATCACAACTTTATCAAGAATATTTTTCCAATATCAATTTATCAATATCAATAATATACATATGTCAATATATAAAATGATATTGCAAAAGTATGCAAAACATATATATATCACGCAAAATAATCAAATTGATGTTCAATGCAACAAACTGTTCCACTGCATTACATGAGACTCTTCTAATATGTAACACAAAACCATTTTGTTAACTCCTTTTGTTAAAATGTTATTACAGTTTGCTTGGAATCATTTATTTGGACAACAGAATTTTGTAAAATAATTACGAGATTATTTATATTATCACAGTTTTTCAGACCCCAAAGTTCTGTCTTGAAATTATTTGTTTCATTTGATATAAAACAGAAAAAGGCAAATCCTCTCATTGAAGAAGCTGCAACCAGGGAATGATTGGAGTTTTCACTCAAAAATGACTTAAACAATTAATGATTGATCACATTTGTTGTAGATTTATTCTCTGACAATTGTGACAGTCCTAGATTTTTGTCAGAAGTTGCTCTTTAGTGAATGTAGGTTTAAAAGTTTTAGGATGTTGAGCTTTGCATTAATTAAAGCAGCAGGTCAAACTGGATACCTTTTCTACCGAATTTATTGACACCTTTTTTTTAATGTGTTGCATTTGTACATCGTGTTGAGACATTTTTAAAGAAGCAGCAAAATACTAAAGAAAACTCACTGCTCACAAGACTTTTGCTGATAGTATTAAAGTATACATGAGTGGATTGATCCAAGCACCAATGAGTCCTAACAGCGTGGGAGTGTGTGATGTGTACTGGCGGCAGTGTTATTCATACAGCACATTATCCTAATGAGCGTCACTCCTACCCCATTTTGAGAAGGAGAAAGCTCTGTGATCACTGAAGCTCTGCTTCAAGTGGATCCCAATTTAAAACTTGTCAGTCGCGCTCCTCACTGACCCCAACCATACAAACAGCTGTCACAGAGACCTCCTTTTACTGATTCAAATCAAATGTCACCAAACGATTGTTCATTGTGCCTTCTGCTCATGTTGGATTAAAAAGGATGTTTTCTCAGTTGTTTAAAACGGTCTTTGGTTTTTCAAGCAAAATCTTCCTAAAGCCCACATTAATTGAATTGGTTGTTGAAAAGGAGTAAGTGCAAATAGTTTTGCAATGCTCTGGTCTTCATCTGGAAATAGCTCAGTGCAGTCAAGTGTGTTAGCTCCTGAGCCTGGCCAGACACAAGTATCCATTAGTATCCATTCATCCATAAATCAATCAAAGTACCCATAATGCATCAATTAAGTAACTGACAGACAATTAATATAATAATCAATTAAGCTGTTTTGTTTTTATATAGCATCATGAAATCAACACTGGGGCTGCTGATGAGAATACATAAAATTTTGATAGATTAAATAATTTCTAAAAATGATTATAGTGATATATTTTTAGAAATGTAATAGTCGCAGCCCTTCTGTGGCACAGCATTTAACATATAACTGGTTTAATTATATTTTTTATTCCCATAAATGATAATGCCTGGCTCATAATTACATTGTGACCAGTCAGACTGATAATTAAAGATGCATGCAATTAAAATCTCATATCACCAATGTCATCAAGCCATTTTATTATATATTAGCCTGACCAAATTCACTTTACAGATGTGTATTTAAATTTAATTTCAATTCAATTCAATTCAATGGACTTTATTGGCATGAAAGTTTCAAGAACAATGTTGCCAAAGCATCAAAATACAATTTGTCCAAATATTTAGACAGTACAAAATAAATCAATGGTGTTTTTCTGTGTTCATGTAAATGTATCTGCAGAATTCTGCATGTAAAGATTCTGTTGGATGTTTGTCCCAACGGGGGTATAGCTATGATGACCTCATACTGGACCCCATTCTTTACTACCATACAGTGCAATGGGCAGGATGACACTATCAAATATTTTAAGCCAGATTGTAATTGCAATTTGGAAATTATAAAATGTTCTCTTAATTGCATTCAGAGCTCTTTGAGCTTTTTCTTTTAGTGCATTCACTGCCATGTTGAAACTCCCTGATGCTGTTATGGTTATACCAAGGTAGGTATAACTCATACTATGTTCAATGATATAATTATTTTTGGTAAACTGGTATTTGTTCTCCTGACATCTGGGGCATTTTTGAAAAAGCATGAAATTAACTTTCTTCATATTTACTGCCAAGGCCCAGTTCTGACAGTACTTTTCTACTATATGCAGCTGTTGCTGTAGTCCTTGTTCAGTAGGAGACAGTGGGACAAGGTCATCAGCATAAAACAGAGACTTCAACTCTCTCTCTAGGAGGGAGAGGCCAGGAGCAGAAAGCAAGTTCATTTATATACACATTAAATAAAGTTCAACAGGGAAACACTGTCCAAGGAAACACAAAGAGGGAATTTGATGCTAAAAAGACTGTAAATGTGGCAGATATCCACTTGATATGACTAACTCAGACTGCTGAAGCCTCATATAAGCTTCACATCAACTTTTAAATGCATTTTTGCACTAAATCACTGTGTAAGAGACTATAGTAAGAGAACATTAGTCTTACTTGTCAGAATGTAGTAAGAGATATTATTAGGGGTACTGTAAATGAATTGTGAAGATCAGCATGTGATTCCATTCAAGCTAATGAATGATACATTGGCTGGCTGTGCCCTTGCTTGTCCTGCAGTAAATATTTATAGCATCTTCTAAGAATTTAAACAATGTAATTAATTTAATGCAGTTAGTGTATTACATCACAGGTCAATATCTTAAACAGGGCTCGACATTAACTTTTTGAGGTGCTTTAATTCAATTCCAATCAGTTTATTTATTTATATAGCGCCATATCATGACAAAAGTTATCTCAGGGCACTTTACACATAGAGCAGGTCGAGACCTTACTCTTTAATTTACAGAGACCCAACAATTCTCCCCATGAGCAAGCACTTGGCGACAGCGGCAAGGAAAAACTCCCCTTTAACGGGAAGAAACCTCAAGCAAAACCAGGCTCTAGGTGGGCGGCCATCTGCCTTGACCAGTTGGGTTAAGAGAGCAGGGGGAGGGAGGGAGGGAGGGGGAGGAGGGGGAGAGACACAGAGAAGCACAATAACAACAACAATAACAATAACAACAATAATAATAATAGAAATATGACTAGTAATAACAATAGCAGGCATGTTTGTCAAGGTAGGACACCCACAGGACCATGCCACCGCTGCGTCCCCGCAGCCATGGTCCTCACCATCCATAACTAGGGGGTCCATGTCCCCTATCCCGTGAGAGGAGCACAAAAACTCCGGGGAAGAAGCCAAGTTAGTAACCTGCATTAATGGTACATGAATGCATACAGATGGAGAGGAGGAGGAGAAGAGAGGAGCTCAGTGCATCATGGGAAGTTCCCTGGCAGTCTAGGTCTGTAGCAGCATAACTAAGGGCTGATCCAAGGCGAGCCTGGCCAGCCCTAACTATAAGCTTTATCAAAAAGGAAAGATTTAAGCCTACTCTTAAACGTAGGCTTCCATCTGGAAGATGGTTCCACCGGAGAGGAGCCTGATAGCTGAAGGCTCGCCTCCCATTCTACTTTTGGAGACTCTTATATTAAATTTACTTATCCTTCAGACAAGTAAATTTACTTTTCACTTGTCCAGGCACAAAAGTCACTTGTCCAGTTAAATATGACAATAATTTACTTTTTTCATTTTGTTTGCAAATGCAGAATTCAGACAAAGCAACAGTTGAAAGCATCCAAACAGTGTCAACATATAAATAGGTTATATAGAAATACATTTTAGTAAGAAAAATAAGTCATTACTTCCCTGTTAATGAACTTTTCATTTGATCCTGACTTGCGAAACACTTTGTAGTCTGTTTCAATATGAGCTCTATAGATTAATCATTGATCATCCTTCTGATGTTTAATAATGATGATTGACAGTGTTTCCCCTAGGATTTTTTTCAGGGAGGTTGTAGGCCCCCAGAAACTACTAGTTTTGTCGCAAGGCAGGCGTGTTATGGATACGTGGTGTCGACAGTGTTGTCATAGACGCGCGCAGTAAGGCAGTTGTAGATATCAGTGTATTTCTGAATGAAATGAGTGCACAAAAAACAGCTAAATAAATAATAACAATATTTATTTACAACACATAAATAAACATAGGCCTCAGTCTCTATCTTAAAAACAAATCTCGTTTCTCACACCGAATTCATTTGCTCAAACTTAAAGCTAAATCAAGACAAACAGTTTGACTGATAGATGAATTAGTCAGATGAATGATGAATCAGCATTTGGTTTCCTAATAACTGAAACTGTCAGTTTTAGTGCTGTGTTTACAACAGTTACTGAGATCAACAAGCTTTTAACAGCTTCATAAAACATGTTAATACAGTTGTTGTGTAGTGTTAGTACCTGTATTAAAAGATCTGTCTTTTTATAGCAGGTTTTAATCTTGTGCTTTGACTTTTGTTTGTTAGGATGTCCTTTTGTTTACATTTGGATAACAAATTGTGCTTTTAAAAATATTTACAGAACAGTAATTCATCTACATACAGGTTTAAGTCAGACCTTACCAGTTTTTTCTGCCTCCTGCTTTGTTCATGTCTCTGCATCACCTGAAGCCTGGGCTGCCTCTATGTGTTTCTCTTTCCTCCTAAACTCTTTCTTTAAACCTTCAATCAGTTTCACCTTCTTAATCAGTTCCTTACTTTCTCCTTGTTTTTCTTTCAACAGCATTACATCCTGTAACTCTTCTCACTTCTGTCTCCTCTCTCCTGATTCCTTCACTCACTCTGAAAATGTAAAAAGCGTTCCTTTTAAAAATCTGACAGCATGAAGCAGAACTTTAACTTGTATGGTGTTAATTATAGTAATTGTGGACACGGTGGGAATGCATCAGTAATCACACTATCCAAACTATCAAGCTACATTAACATTACTGTAATGTACAGCAGCAGCACCTGATAAACTGGACAGTTAAAACAACACTAATGTCAATTTTAAGCTTCACTGAAGAGCTTTTCTAGCTACTTACTTTGTTGTCTTTTGTCTGACTTTATTATTTGATGCTGAACATGTCAGTTAATGTCATATATGATCCTCTCAACTCTTCATCTGTCTCATGAAAGCAGCTCCAGTATGCCTGCTAGCTTCAGCATAGAGGGTTCGTTTGTTTTAAACACCCGTTGGTCCGTGTTAACAATAACAGCCGTCTCTATGTCTAATGCAAGGATACAATGTTCAAATGGAAAACAAAACGGGTGTTCCTAGAAACTACAACAGAAACTGTGGTAGCAAGCCAGTCTGAGCACACTGACCGCTGTAAAGTGATGAAAGTTTGCATAAACGCTATTTCTGAATTTGAGAGGTGGCTAAACTTTTACATGTGTTTAGCCTCCCCTACGGCGCTGATTACAACACACCATATACAGTCTATGCAACACACATATGAACACTTTTAACTAGTCCGGTAGGGCAAGTAAACTTCTCTTCCACTTGCCCCGGACAAGCGGACAAGCCTTAATGTCAAGCCCTGTTAAGCCCCTTCAAAGTTATCGATTAACAGGTGATTTCACAATGTTATGCTTATGCATTATTGAGCAGTGTTTTGCATTAAAGTGACACTATGGAACTTTCGTGAGAAGAAATAACACCTTCTTACAAATGAAAGGTTGGATGCATAAGCAATTCTTGCTTAGTTCAATACCAGGGTCATCAGACATCAGCTTGCAGGGATTTCTGGCAATTTCTCTCTCTCACACACAGAATTTACATTAATTAGATACAGCTATATAATCTGCCACCAGCAATGTTTGTCATTTCTTGCTAAGAATATGAAGCCTGCTACTGTTACCTGAATATTGCTCTTGGCTGTTTTAGCCATTTTATTTTATTTATTTATTTAAAAGCATGGAAAGATAAAGGCTTCAGGCTCAGCTTCGTGAATTCATATTTTGCCAAATGGGAACTGGATCTGAAATTGAACAACTATCAGAACCCATATGGTGTTACCATATGGTGGGCAATTATAGCTAATGTAAGCAAACTTTACATATACTGTATATTGCTGTATGACATTAAGGAGTCAGGTCACTGACTTTGTGACCCCTTTTTACTTGTTCTACTGTTATACTATGTTTTAACATTTACTATTATCCTGTAATTGTCACTTGCAGCCACAGTGGGCGCTATTCAGCAAACGTTACATTGGCTGTAATAGCTGTAACAAATTGTATTTTTAAGCCAGTTAGAGGGGCTTTATTATATTTTGGCTAGTTATTGTTGTTGTTATAAAACTATCACTGAGGCCAAACATGATTCCACAATCAGCTAGTTAACATTAGTGTGGTGTTGCGCCTGTTGTGTGTGTCCGGTGTGGACAGTTGTGTTGGGCCCCGGTCTGTTCCAGCTGGCTGAACAGATCCAAGGGGCCAGCTGAGGAATGTCCTGGTGACCCTACACACAGGAGACACAAACAGAAGCCAAAAGGGCCACAGGGGGGTGGGGATGGGACAACAGGGTCTGGGCGTGTGTGTGTGTGTGTGTGTGTGTGTGTGTGTGTGTGTGTGTGTGTGTGTGTGTGTGTGTGTGTGTTCTGGTAATCATCACATTGTGGGGACAACAATCTGTTTACACAGTCACGTTATGGGGACCCCTTACAGTGTGGGGACAAAAAATCGGGTCCTCATAAGGGTAACCCTTTTTCATGAATACAGGAGCTATTCTGAAGGTGCCTGTGTGGTTTTTAGCATTGGCCCATTATGCATGTTTACCGGTCAAAGTGTGTGTGTGTGGGGGGTGCTCGCTTGTGCCCCCTATGGTTTCTGGCTGGTAATGCACTCACTGCTCCACACACACATTTTCCAAATATGGTTGGGTACTGCCCACTTCCTGGTCCTCGTTAGGAAGGATTTCAGCGGCAAGATGACATTTTCAGTGTTAAAGGTGGCAATCGACACGGTGGACAAGAAAGAAGATTATTTTCAGGAGATGCCAGCTAAGGTGCTAAGAATTTGTGCAGAGGAGCAAAAGTGAAACACAAGGTAAGCACATTTGTATGACAAACCAGTATAACCAGTGTTCAACCCTCAAATTAGGTTAATAAGTTCTAATTAGTTTGCAAACTAGTGAGTTAGCTGTAATTAACTACAGAAGCTGAGTGTAGGCCTCAAATGTTTTATTACGTTTCCAACTAGTTGCATGCAATTAAGTGTGACAGATTCTGTTAGTAATATTATAGCTTTTATAAATGTATGATTTTTATTTCACTATGATGAATTCAGGATCAATATTTGTAGTGATGTTACTTTCAAGTGAATAGAGTACATATAAAAACGGATTTTGACCAAAGTGGTTTACAGAGAAATTTGAAATACAATTAAATAATTAAGACAAAAAATTGGTAAGTAACTTAAAATGACAAAATTACAGTTGTGTGATTGAAATAGCGGTAGTCAAATTTTACACGAAAATCCGACACGCTATTTCAGTCTGCGTCTTCCGCTGGGAGGCTTTTAATTTGAAACTGCGCAGGAAGTCAAGCGTACCTGTAGGATTAACGTAGCTAACTTTGATTTTGTTCCAAGCTCCGTCAAAGTACAGCTGATTGAAATGATGAAAGCATAGTGCAGCGGGCAGTAAGGTGCTGAAAAGTGTTCAGTAAGTGTTAAGTGTTTCTGTGAAATATACCAAATGAAACCCAAACCAGAGTTTGATGCGGTATGAAGAAATGTATTGACATCACTAATTTGTTATTGGGTGCTAGCCAAACAGCGTATCTACTGTGGCTGAATGTACATTAACTAAGTTAGCTTTCTAGTTAACCAACTATCTAACTAAAGCAGGACTTTTCTGTCACAATGATAAAATAAACAAGGCTTTTTGAGGCAAGGTTGTCCGACAGAGTAAGTTAGGTTAAGTTCCAAATCCAAATCAGTAACTTAGTTAAATAATTGCCCGAGGCTAACCTGGGAGTATTAATAGGGCCAGATTCTCAGTGATTTTGTGAGAGATTAGAGACTAAATGAAAAAAGTGAGTTGCTATCCTCAAAACTATCATTGTACCAGATATTTAACAGGTCTTGAGTACGAAATTGTGGTGTTTACGTTTTGATTCTGCATGTCTATCCAATGTCACAACGTCATTTACTTCACTACGTTGTTAAAAACAACAACAACTTGATTCCTGTATAGTTTATTTCACTACTATATGCTGGACAGATAGTCAGCCTGAGTCATTTAACACTGGGCATGGTAAGGCAGGACCATAGAAACATAGAGTGCAGAAAAAAGGGAGAAAGTGTCCACTCCTCACGGTATTTCCATCCTGCAAGGTAAACAACCGCCACGAGGTTTTAGGCTTTTTTTAATACCACACAATACCAGATTTTCCATGTTGTTTCCCATTTGAGTCTCATCTGTTTTATTTAGGCTAAAGAATTTTCAGAGTTGGCAGCCTGAGAGAATGAGAAATCTTGAAAGTATGCAATTCCTTTGCTTTTGAATTATCTGAGTTAGTAAAAATATTATATAGCTAATAATTTTAAAAACCTCAAACTGTAACAGAATCCAATACAAACTAATTTTTAAAAATTTTCTGCAGTTTGAAATGCCACCGCGGATCAGCCCCCATAATGATGCCATTCATCATGTTGTTTCAAAGACTGACAAAACATGCAAATTAGAGGTGAAGTACATCAATGCAGTGAAAGGTAAGGTGGTGTCTGATGTGATTTATCAGTTAATAATTACTAATATGTACAATCATTATCTGATGAGCATCTAATGCAAAACTTCAGGGTACATAAAATAGACATTATATTGCACCTTATCTCAAATTATTTATTGAGGGCCGTTTTTGTGCAATTGTCATCCTTTATCTGCAAGATGTGTTTTTTTGTAGTACATATGACCATAGACTAATTGATATTGGTAGAATATATAGGTTTTCTTGTTTTGCTGAAAATGTTTTTGTTGTCTTTTATAGGACGTGGTGTATTTGCAAAGGGTTCAATTTGCAAAGGAGATTTTGTTGTTGAATACAGGGGAGATATAATAAATGATGCAGAATCCCAGAGTAGAAGAAAACTTTACCACCCGTCATGTGCTGCATTTATGTTTGCGTTCAAGTGTAGAGGGAAAACATGGTGGTAAGACTTCTTATACTATACAATACTGAACTATACCAAGTAAGGCTCTGATTTTGTGGTGATATATTGTTATAATTGTATGTGTCCTTTTCTCATGTTTCTGTCTTTTTAGTATTGATGCCTCTAGAGAAGATGGATCATTTGGGCGGCTAGTTAATGATGACCACAGACACCCAAACTGCAGAATGAAAAAAATCGATGTGAATGGAAACCCCCACCTTTGTTTGTTTGCCCTGAATGACATTAAAGAAGGAGAAGAAATTACCTATGACTATGGAGGTGAAGACTGCCCATGGAGAACACAAGTATGTTGCACAGTACAAAGTGTACAAAATGGCTCATAGCGTTGCAGAATGTATCATAGAACTTTGTGGTTGAACGGATTAGAATTTGAGTCAATTAGAAAGACAGTGGAAGCCACTTATAGTGATCACATCTGTCTGGGTCAAATTGATCACTATAAGCGGATCACTATAAAAGAAATGTTGGCATGCATCTAGAGATTTTGTCTGAACAAGTCATCAATCTGTTTACATGTTATGCAGTGTTTACATCAAATTGACCATTTGTTTGTTTTCATATTCTTTTCAGTTTTCAGATTTTTTTTGTCTGAAGTCCAGTGTATGTTGGCATGCATCTTATCTTAGAGATTTTATCTGATCAAGTCATCAATCGGTTTATATATTATGCAGTGTGTACATCAAATTGACCATTTATTCCTTATGTTTTCATATTTTAAAGTATTGTCATTATGAAATATGTATTTACAGACAACCAGCATTACAGCTTATGCCATGGAGGGGGACGACTCCCATCCTTTTCTCCTTCCAAAGACTCAAATGGATGATGCTACTGGACCAAACAACACTCCTCAACAGGTACATACATGTTCATCACTTCAGTTTGAATTCTATAGTCTCCCTTTGTCATGTTTTTGTATTTTTTTAAGCAGCTAAAAGTAGGAAGGAAGTTCATTGTGATGGTAATCTAGTGTGAATCAGTATACCAAACAATTTAATGTAATGCATCTAGAAGGTTAGTGGTAGTGGGATATTTATGGCAGATCTTAACCTTCACATGGATTTTTTTTCTTGGTCAATTATCACTTTATTGTGGACACTCGCGACGTCCCCACAGCACACCTTTACACAGTGTCTGAGTAGAAACTGTGTGTGAAAAATTGGACGAAACTGAACCCCACAAGGAACTGTAAGATTGTGTGTGAAATGTCCCCACAAAACCTGTTTTATTCAAGATGTGTGAATGCAGACAGAGCTTGGCTGGGCAGGAAGAAATATTTTACCATGAATTAGATTTTTTTTGTCTGAAGTCCAGTGTATGTTGGCATGCATCTTATCTTAGAGATTTTATCTGATCAAGTCATCAATCGATTTATATGTTATGCAGTGTTTACATCAAATTGACCATTTGTTCCTTATGTTTTCATATTCTAAAGTATTGTCATTATGAAATATGTATTTACAGATGACCAGCATTACAGCTTATGCCATGGAGGGGGACGACTCCCATCCTTTTCTCCTTCCAAAGACTCAAATGGATGATGCTACTGGACCAAACAACACTCCTCAACAGGTACATACATGTTCATCACTTCAGTTCGAATTCTATAGTCTCTCTTTGTCATGTTTTCGTATTTTTTTAAGCAGCTAAAAGTAGGAAGGAAGTTCATTGTGATGGTAATCTAGTGTGAATCAGTATACCAAACAATTTAATGTAATGCATCTAGAGGGTTAGTGGTAGTGGGATATTTAGGGCAGATCTTAACCTTCACATGGATTTTTTTTCTTGGTCAATTATCACTTTATTGTGGACACTTGCGACGTCCCCACAGCACACCTTTACACAGTGTCTGAGTAGAAACTGTGTGTGAAAAATTGGACGAAACTGGTCCCCACAAGGAACTGTAACATTGTGTGTGAAATGTCCCCACAAAAACTGATTTATTCAAGATGTGTGAATACAGACAGAGCTTGGCTGGGCAGGAAGAAATATTTCACTATGAATTTGATTTCTTTTGTCTGAAGTCTGGTGTACATTGCCCTGCATCACATCTTAGAGATTTTGTCTGAACAAGTCATCAATCGGTTTACATGTTATGTAGTGTTTACACCAAATTGACCATTTGTTCCTTATGTTTTCATATTCTGAAGTATTGTCATTATGAAATATGTATTTACAGATGACCAGCATTACAGCTAATACCATGGAGGGGAACAACCCACATCCTTTATTATTTAATTTTTTTTTAGGCAGCTAAAAGGAGGAAGGAAGGTTATTATGATGGAAATCTAGTGTGAATCAGTATGCCAAACAGTTTAATGTAATGCATCTAGAAGGTTAGTGGTAGTGGAATATTTAGGGCAGATCTTAACCTTCACATGGATTTTTTTTCTTGGTCAATTATCACTTTATTGTGGACACTCGCGACGTCCCCACAGCGCACCTTTACACAGTGTCTGAGTAGAAACTGTGTGTGAAAAATTGGACGAAACTGAACCCCACAAGGAACTGTAACATTGTGTGTGAAATGTCCCCACAAAAACTGATTTATTCAAGATGTGTGAATACAGACAGAGCTTGGCTGGGCAGGAAGAAATATTTCACTATGAATTTGATTTCTTTTGTCTGAAGTCTGGTGTACATTGCCCTGCATCACATCTTAGAGATTTTGTCTGAACAAGTCATCAATCGGTTTACATGTTATGTAGTGTTTACACCAAATTGACCATTTGTTCCTTATGTTTTCATATTCTGAAGTATTGTCATTATGAAATATGTATTTACAGATGACCAGCATTACAGCTAATACCATGGAGGGGGACAACCCACATCCTTTATTATTTAATTTAATTTAGGAAGGAAGGTTATTGTGATGGAAATCTAGTGTGAAGCAGTACACCAAACAGTTTAATGTAATGCATCTAGAAGGTTAGTGGTAGTGGGATATTTAGGGCAGATCTTAACCTTCACATGGATTTTTTTTCTTGGTCAATTATCACTTTATTCTGGACACTCGCGACGTCCCCACAGCGCACCTTTACTCAGTGTCTGAGTAGAAACTGTGATTAACAAAATGGACAAAACTGGTCCCCACAAGGAACTGTAACATTGTGTGTGAAATATCCCCACAAAAACTGATTTATTCAAGATGTGTGAATGCAGACAGAGCTTGGCTGGGCAGGAAGAAATATTTTACCATGAATTAGATTTTTTTTGTCTGAAGTCCAGTGTATGTTGGCATGCATCTTATCTTAGAGATTTTATCTGATCAAGTCATCAATCAGTTTATATGTTATGCAGTGTTTACATCAAATTGACCATTTGTTCCTTATGTTTTCATATTCTAAAGTATTGTCATTATGAAATATGTATTTACAGATGACCAGCATTACAGCTTATGCCATGGAGGGGGACGACTCCCATCCTTTTCTCCTTCCAAAGACTCAAATGGATGATGCTACTGGACCAAACAACACTCCTCAACAGGTACATACATGTTCATCACTTCAGTTTGAATTCTATAGTCTCCCTTTGTCATGTTTTTGTATTTTTTTTAAGCAGCTAAAAGTAGGAAGGAAGTTCATTGTGATGGTAATCTAGTGTGAATCAGTATACCAAACAATTTAATGTAATGCATCTAGAAGGTTAGTGGTAGTGGGATATTTAGGGCAGATCTTAACCTTCACATGGATTTTTTTTCTTGGTCAAATATCACTTTATTCTGGACACTCGCGACGTCCCCACAGCACACCTTTACACAGTGTCTGAGTAGAAACTGTGTTTAAAAAAAATTGGACAAAACTGGTCCCCACAAGGAACTGTAACATTGTGTGTGAAATATCCCCACAAAACCTGTTTTATTCAAAATGTGTGAATGAAGACAGAACTTTGCTGGGCAGGAGAAGTGTGAATCAGTATACCAAATAGTTTAATGTAATGCATCTAGAAGGTTAGTGGTAGTGGGATATTTAGGGCAGATCTTAACCTTCACATGGATTTTTTTTCTTGGTCAATTATCACTTTATTCTGGACACTCGCGACGTCCCCACAGCACACCTTTACACAGTGTCTGAGTAGAAACTGTGTGATTAAAAAAAAATGTTTTTACGTTATGTAGTGTTTACACCAAATTGACCATTTGTTCCTTATGTTTTCATATTCTGAAGTATTGTCATTATGAAATATGTATTTACAGATGACCAGCATTACAGCTAATACCATGGAGGGGAACAACCCACATCCTTTATTATTTAAATTTTTTTTAGGCAGCTAAAAGGAGGAAGGAAGGTTATTGTGATGGAAATCTAGTGTGAATCAGTATACCAAACAGTTTAATGTAATGCATCTAGAAGGTTAGTGGTAGTGGGATATTTAGGGCAGATCTTAACCTTCACATGGATTTTTTTTCTTGGTCAATTATCACTTTATTCTGGACACTCGCGACGTCCCCACAGCACACCTTTACTCAGTGTCTGAGTAGAAAATGTGATTAACAAAATGGACAAAACTGGTCCCCACAAGGAACTGTAACATTGTGTGTGAAATATCCCCACAAAACCTGTTTTATTCAAGATGTGTGAATGCAGACAGAGCTTGGCTGGGCAAAAAGAAATATTTTACTATGAATTTAATTTCTTTTCTCTGAAGTCTGGTGTACGTTGGCATGCATCTCATCTTAGAGATTTTGTCTGAACAAGTCGTCAGTCTGTTTTTACGTTATGTAGTGTTTACACCAAATTGACCATTTGTTCCTTACGTTTTCATATTCTAAAGTATTGTCATTATGAAATATGTATTTACAGACGACCAGCATTACAGCTTATGCCATGGAGGGGGACGACTCCCATCCTTCTCTCCTTCCAAAGACTCAGATGGATCATGCTACTGGTCCAAACAACACTCCTCAACAGGTACATTCATGTTCATCACTTCAGTTTGAATTCTATAGTCCCTCTTTGTAATGTTTTTGTATTTTTTTTGTTAAGCAGCTAAAAGGAGGAAGTTTATTATTTAAGTGTTTTTGTCTAAGTGAAAATAATATAATGACATAAAATGTTGTTTATACTGTTGCTTTTATTAACAGAGTGTGGCAGAGTTCCAAAACGAAAATGAGAGTTTTGTACCAAGACTTAGACGGACCAAAAGTATCATAGTAAGTTCTCAATTAAGTGGCAAGAAGAAAATAAAAAAAAATGTAGTGTACTTAACTGGGATTTTGGGTTAGATGATGATAATGATTAATTGATCATCAAAATTGTTGCCGATTTATTTATGTCAATTTACTGTTTAATTAGTTAACTAATTTTTAATGCTCTACATACATCTAATTACTTTGTTTTGGGTTTTTTTAGATGAAAGACACAGATCTTGACAATTCTGGTGAACTGTATGATTCTGCATCAGGGAGTGGCGATGAATACATTCCAGATACCACTTCCAGTGACAGTGACAGTGATGCTAGCCTTAAACAAAACCTAAGGATAAAACGTATGTCTCACGATGATTTACTGGATGTCCCTGGTTCAATGAGTTCTCCTGTCTGTGACGCCACAACGTCAGACAAAATGACCTTTGACCGGCACATCAGTACATCTGAAGCCACTGGAGCAGAAGAACCCTGTTCAACTCAGAATATAAATGACAACATAGTTGTTAGTGCATGCCAAAAAAGAGGTGGGAAAAGAGTGTATGACAGGAGACATTATTGCTTGTATTGCAGTAAGCCTTGTGCTAAGATGGCAAAGCATCTAGAAAGTGCACACGAAAATAAATCGGATGTGGCTAAAGCTCTAAGCTTTCCAAAGGGTTCCAAGGAGAGAAAAAAACTGTTCGATTACATTCGCAACAGAGGAAACTATGCTCACAATGCTGCTGTTATGCAGTCAGGAACGGGGGAACTAGTGCCATTTAGACGACCACCTAAAGAAGCAGAGGGAAATTACTTCATGCACTGTGCATACTGTCAAGGACTTTTTAGAAGAAAGGTCCTGTGGCGACATATGCGTAGTTGTAGATTTAGACCTGGACCAGTCACCCACAAAACAGGTAAGAACCGTGTTCAGTCCATGTGTATATACACAGGGCCTGTGCCATCACACATGAGTAAACAACTGTGGGGAGTAATCAGTGCCATGAACCCTGACCCAGTCACCGATATTATAAAAAATGATCAAGTCATTATTGACGTTGGGCAGCACTTATTAAACAAAGGTGGGACATCAGCCAAGAATCAACAGTGTGTACGAGAGAAGATGCAAGAAATGGGAAGGCTGATTCACAATGCCAGGAGAGTCACCACCTTAAAAAAAATGGAAGATCTTGTAAATCCAAAGAAGTACATGGAGACTGTCAAAGCGGTCAAGTATACATGTGGATATGACAGTGAAACAAACAAGTTTTTGATTCCATCACTAGCAAACAAACTTGAGAATGCCCTGGTTAAAGTAAGCAAACTCTTAAAAGCTCAGGGTTTAATCTCAAACAACAAAGAGCTTGTGGAGAATGCCAGTGAGTTTCAAGATGTCCATCAGGAAAAGTGGAATAAAATTATCTCAGCTACAGCATTGAGGAAAACCAGGGAAGCAGAGTGGAATGTGCCCACTCTCATGCCCTTTATCGAAGATGTCCAAAAGATGCATGTATATCTCAGCCAAGTGCAAGATGAGTGGTACAATTCACTCTCTGAAAGTCCCTCTACAAAAGCCTGGATGGAGCTGGCAAAGGTGTGTCTGGCCCAGATCATTCTCTTTAACCGGCGCAGGGTAGGAGGGGTGGCAAGCATGCCCTACTCTGCATTTGCATCAAGAGACACTACTGATCCACATGAGGATGCGGACTGGGCACTCTCCGAAGTGGAAAAAAATTTTTGCAGACACTTCTCACGGATTGTCATCAGGGGGAAATGTGGTCGCCCAGTTCCAGTTCTTCTGACTCCAAAAATGCTGTGTGCATTAGAACTCCTTGTTAAGCAGAGAGAGGCTTGTGGGGTTCTGAAAGAAAATGGTTACATGTTTGCAAGACCAGAAGCTATGACACATTTTCGAGGTTCAGATTGCCTCCGTGGCTTTGCAAAGGCGTGTGGTGCAAAGTGTCCCAAGTCACTGACATCTACCAGGCTGCGAAAGCATGCCGCAACCCTTTCAACGGTGCTGAACATGACAGACACAGAGATGGACCAGCTGGCCAACTTTCTTGGACATGACATAAGAATCCATCGTCAGTTCCTTCCTGAGAAGACCCTGCAACTCGCCAAGATCAGCAAAGTGCTAATGGCACTTGAGCAAGGAAAATTATCTGAGTTTCATGGCAAGAACTTGGATGAAATTGGGATAGATCCAGATGGTGTGTTGTTTTATTAGACTTTTTTGTTTGTCTTTCTGTGTTTACCATCTATTTCTTCTTGTTTGATCACATTGGTAAGCTGTACTTTGTATGATTTCCACAGAAAAAGTTCTGGACAGTGATAAGGAAGACAGAAGCATACAGGAGGCAAACTGCTCATCTACTGTTGATGGTATGTATTGTCAGTAAATTACCGTCAAAATACTGCAGTTGCCTCTATTATAATAAACTTACTTTCTTGCTTTTGTTGAAGTCCCAATGCATACAAGGGTTTCAGCACTCTTTAGTTAGAGTATAGTGGGCAGGTGGGAGGATGAATTATTGTCATTAATGTGTTTTCATAGAATGTGTATATCATTAGGGGGAATATGGACTTGCTGATTGGGACTCAAAAGTTACAATGATGTAAAAAAAACATCAAACCTAATTAATGGTATACCGATTATCGATATGAGGCAATAGAAAGTAAAATAGCATAAAAAATTCTTCATGCATCATTTCAATAATATGTAGCTCAAATATACTTGCAATGATGAACACAATTTTACACACTTGTTTAATGCAATTTTATGCACTAATTATAATTAAAAACCATTAGTGCAACAAATGACACATCAATTGTGTATTGCCAGCATTCTATAGTACATGCAAAGTATATATCTTTCTGAAAATGTTGAACTTTGATTATTTTCTGTAGAACCATCAGCAGAGGAGACACTTCCTCCTACCGAGAGGAATGAAATGTCACCACCACCACCACCACCCAAGAGACGCAAACCACCATCATCAGATGATGAGATACCTTCAGGAGTCAGTGCTATGAGGCCCTCCTCCAAAGGTGAACTCTTTATACATTTCTCTTTTGTATGTCAGTAATGATTATATCAGCTCCTTTTTGGAGATGTACTGTCAGTGTACGAATGTTGAAGTAGCAGTAATAGCAGCACATGGGAACATAAAAAGAAACGTGACACACCTTTAAATCACTGACCACCTTACATCTGTTTGTAATTTTATCACTGAAAAATTATAAATTTGTGCTTTTTTCCTTTCAAAGCCATCGGTAACACTCCTCTGTCAAACCTAAATTAGCAGCTGTCAGTAAGTTGCAGGTTTCACAGACTGTTGCTCTGCTCATTAAACCAACCATTAACACACGGTAACTTAAATCAGATATTTCTTTGCTCACCAATTTCGGGGCAAAAGCATCCACATAGTTATTTAAATCCAGGCATCAGACCAGATCACTAAATGCTGACTTAGTTTTTTGATGTTTCCCTTTTGAGATGTTTCCACCAATAACTTTGTGATTTGAACACTTTGCTGCAGAACTGTTGCTGCCCCCACCAGCTCTAAATTGTTCTGCTCTGTCTGCACATGAATCTCAAGACCACAATGCTCAGAAACCCACCCGTTGTTGATAGGGTTACTTAGTTGTTGCTAGAGTCTACTAGGTGCTTGAAGTGGGACTAGTAACAGTAACAGTTCTAATAATTGAAACAGTACTAATAACTAGCCTCTATACTAACCACCTGTCCTGGGTGTTCACAAAGGCTGGAGCAGTTTAATGAATGGATGGATACATAGTAATAACTTGCAGTATTACTCATACTGTAGAGGCAACTCAACTTCAAGTAGCTTAAATATCAATTGAAATAATTGTTAACAAAGCTAAAGTTGCTAAAGCCATAATCACCATAGTTGTATTTACAATAATAATAACAATGGTTGAAATGTCTAGATGGATCCAAAATGCTGATAGGAACATGAACACTGGTGTTTCTTCCTGAAATTTTTGTTTAAGATTATTTTAATGTGAGCTTACGACAGTAATCAGATTTAACAATTTATTTTTTAAGACAACACAATATGTATGGCTTATAGGAAAAATGGATCTTAATCACCTTTTCCCCAGTGATCACGCCAGTCCAAGTGGCAGAATGTGCTAATCAGTGTTTACCTGACAATGTAATTCTAGTCATAGGTAGAGTGCACATAATTTTACTTGTTGGAAAATGCTGGCATTCATATTGATATAGGATTCAGAACTTTGGATTGGAATTCCAGCACACACTCTTCCTTATCCTTTCAATTACAAATTTGTTTCTCTGACCACTTTAAGGTAAAGCTACCCAGAAGAAGAGAACACCCTGGCAGCAGACCGAGGTGCAGGCGGTGGAAAGGCACATGAATCGATTCATCACATCTTGTATTGTACCAGGAAAGAGTGACTGTGAGAAGTGTTTAAGGGCTGAACCAGAAGCTCTTAAGAAGCGGGACTGGCAGAACCTGAAATTCTACATTTATAACCGCATTACAGCCTACAAAAGGAAATTGCAACGTACATAGTGTGAAGATTACCAACTCTCTGGTATGGTAGTTTTTGTTTACATTCACAGTCCAGAGTCCTAAAGATCTACTGAACATGTTGCACATTTTGTATTATACTGTTTTACTTAAAAACTCAGGCAGGAGTTTGATTGTTTACAGATTCATTTGACTTCATGTGTTGAGTTCATTTGTGAAGTTGAACTCATTAAAAGTCAAATTTTGCAATTAGAATTGTTTGCTGAGTTCATTTGTGAAGTTGAATTCATCAAAAGTTGAGTTCTGCAATTTAAATGTGAGTTTAATGTCTTGAAGTTCAATTAGTAGTTAGTAGTAGCTTTATTATAGTGGTACTAAGTGTCAGGTGATTGAGTAGTAGTTAGCTGATGCTGCGTGGTTGACTGTAAGTCAAAGTAAAGCTTAAAGACTGGAAAATATCCAGAAAAGAATTCACTACTCTTTAAATCCTTTGTACATGAATAGAGATATCATTTCACTGCTTCATCTTTTAATATTCACTTCAATCACACTGATATTCCTATCAAACCTATGCAAGAGTGATGCTTTGCATCACTAGCACCATTTGCAGGCCTCACGCATCTCTACATTATGTATAAACTAAACTAAACTAAGGTAAATTTCAAAATCTACTGATTACTGATGTACTTTTTAACAAATGCAATAATCTGAGGATTTACTTGATATAGATGCATGTTATTTGTCATTACTAATACACTATAATGCAAGGTCCCCGCTAGTCATATGGGAATTTGTGTGAATTATGCAAATAATATGTAAATTAAGTCCCCATCAGTCATGTTGACTGGACTTTTCATAAGTCCCCATGTAGCATGGTGAAGTCATTACTTCATCAATTCAGATATTTTAAGTCGTGTTTAAGCTAACAAAGCTATGGTTAGCATACCTGATTTTTTTCATGTCTCTAGAACCTTTAGAAAGGGTGGTCCCCGCAAGTGGTGATCAAAAAGTTGGTCCCCATTAGCTATGGAAACCAGTATGTGTGTGTGTGTGTGTGTGTGTGTGTGTGTGTCCATGCATAACGTCAAATGTGAATTTGTGAGAGAGAAAAAGTGCATGTTTGTGTGCATGCATATGTTTGCCTATGCCTACCAGTTTGTAAGGAAGGGGTAGAGAGAGGACAGGGAAAGAAAGAGAGAGAGAGAAAGAGAGAGAGTGTGTGTGTGTGTGTGTGTGTGTGTGTGTCAGTGTCAGCGGGGGTCAGCACTTGCACCCTGTGGCCATTGTCTCCCTCTCTGACCGATATAAAAGCATCATAACCCTTTGAGCTCAGACATATTTAGAAAGCAGATAAAAGCTCTTTTTACAAACTAGATACACGTCAGACACAAAGCTCGGGGTCAAGCGCAACAAATTAACAACCCTCTTTCTGACGGGGGGTGGAGGGTGACTGGGCAAAGCTAAACCGCTCCTGGAGTCCAGAGCCAAATGCCTCCACATTCCCAGAGTGGGGATGGGCTGTTCTCTTGCATTCATGTGTAATTGGTCTTAGGGGCAGAGTCTGAGATAAATACTGACTAACTTTTTGTGTTTGTATTATGTCCTCTTCATAGAAGACTTGTTTGGAATTCCCTAATTTGAACAAAGTCAAGACGACCATTGATGTCTATGGACAATTATGAAAGGCAAGAATTTCAGTCATTTGTCACACAGTCACAAGTCCCATCTCAGCGAGTGGACATTTAGCATGTTAGGAACGAGATTGTACAGAATTGGCTCAAGACCAAGGCCGCAGCAAAAATCTGAAAAGGCTTATTGCTTTTGTGTTTTCTGTGCGTTAAATGTGGTTCTAGCTCTGAAACAAATAACTGACTAGTCCAAAAAATTTGACCCTCACAAAAATACGAAACATTCTCTAATTCCAGTATTGCTACTATGAGGATTTGCTACTTTTCTCTATTTTATATAATTGTAAACTGTAAATCTTTCAGTTTGGTTTTAGACTGTTGGTCAGACAAAACAAGACTTTTCCCACATTGCATTCTGAAATTGTTATGATTTTTGTTTTTTGTTTTTTTACTCTTTTCTAACATTTTATAGACTAAACAATTAACCAATTAATCTAAAAAATTAAGATTAATTGATAATGAAAATAATGATTAGTGGCAGACCTAGTTCCATCCACATCAATGTTTTCACATTCTTTTCTAAATTGTTCAATATCCTCTCTCAGTTGGCAACAACAAAATTCTGACAGCCATCATCTGACAAGATGTTCTGTCACCTCCTACTCTCTAATCACTTATGTTCTGTTTGTTTCAATACAGTCAACACACAATTCAGGGATCCTCAAAGACATTTTTCTGGTTCTGTTGCCACACAACTGCATCATTATGAAATATGAATCAAGAGTCATAAACTGTTACATTTCACATTAGTACCTTGCTGTCAATCATACTTAACTGTTTCTGAGAACCTCTGTTTTTCCAGTTCGCACTACAACATGAGACCAGTGTTTTCATGTTTATTCACTTTCTCACTGGTGTCAAAAGCTGGCTCTGTGTGCATTAGTGTAGAAAGACAATATATCAGATCATTATCAAATATGGGGAGGAATTAAAGGGGCGCTTCACCCAAATTACAAAAAACAAGCTTTTTACCTCCACTCTAGTGGTATCTAGCCATGCAAATAGTTTTGGTTTTATGTGGCCAGGTTTTGAGATATCCCCTTTGCTACTATTGCTACTCATTCAAAGGTGAAAGGAATTTAGTTTGTGCTGGTCAAAACATAAAAAACTTACATTTGACAAACGTAACAACACTGTGTCTTTCCAGAAACACGTTACTCAGGATACTCCACAAATGTCGACAGTTTTCATAGGACAGATTTCCACCTTAGAAAGTAATTTTCATTTCAACATATTTAAAATTACTGTATGAGTATGTGTATTTAGTACCAATCTAGTACTGATGCCTTTTTACCAATACACCTTACCTAGAATGTTATTCATTGCCTTCACACAATTACACTGCAGGCCACCCCAGACTCAACTCATATAACATATCTCAGGTTTTACCTGTAAGACTCAGTTTAGATATTACTTGTAAAACATCAGATTTGCACACAGTCAGACATAAAATATGTATGCTGATCAGTAATAAAATGAGTGTGCTGTGTTTCAGATAATTACTGTGATAATTATGTCCATTTCATTTTGTAGGGTAATACAGAAATGAACAGTAGTTTTGAGCATTTTTATGCACCCAGGATGTCCACTAATATTGCATGATATTTAACAGTCTTGCTTTACAGAGGGCTCAGCTAATAGGCACTTATAAATTGTACATGATTACACAATAATACACAATTGTCCTGTGCAAGGACGAGGGAGGCTGGAACCTGTCTCAGCTCATATTGGGCAAGAGGTGGCATACAATAAATCCTGTACAGGTCATCAGGCCTGATGTACAGTATACAGATAGACAACAATGCACACTCACATTCACACCTTTGGTCAATTTAGAATCTACAGTTAACCTGCATGTCTTTGGGCTGTAGGAGGGAAGTGGAGCTCCATACAGAAATATCCCTATATAAAACATGATTTCATGTTTTTTCACAGCCCCAAAATATTCAAAGCCTCTAACTAACTAATCAGATTAAGATTAAGATTCTGGTCCAGCCACAGAAGTATGTATATCTTCTGCACTGAAACTACAGAAAGCCACCTCACAATCCAGTACTCTAGTGATAGCAGTTTCTTGTAAACTTGCAATCTACTGGGAGAATATTGACATCCTGTCATGCAGAATGTGTTATTGGTGTGTAGTGGTGACAGTCTGGACAGCAGCAGTGTGTTGGTGGTGGTCTTGGTAAAGCGTGGTGCTCCCTGTGCAGTCAGTGTGTTGATTTGGAGCTAACAATGTTGGTACTGTTGGACTCAACTCCCAGCAGGGGCTGTCACACTTTGTGTGTGTGTGTGTGTGTGTGTGTGTGTGTGTGTGTGTGTGTGTGTGTGTATGTGTGTATGTGTGTATGTGTGTATGTGTGTGTGTGTGTGTGTGTGTGTGTGTGTGTGTGTGTGGGGCTGAGGCTGGGTTCCCACTGGGGACTGAGTCAGTTTGTGTGACCCTGCCACACAGGCCCTTAGATAATACAGCCAGCTGATGAGGTTACCCAAACGGCAGTGGAGGCCCAGCATGCTGCTAATGATGAGAGGAGTGTGTGTGTGTGGGGGGGGGGTGGGGGGGTGTGCTTGGCACAGATTGGGGCAGAGGAGGGTGACTCCGTTTGGTCAGAGATATGACTGTGCGTGCGTGCCTGCATGTGTGCGTGCGTGCGTGCGTGTGTGTGTGTTTCGGGGGGGCACCTGCCCCACATCAGGCGAGAGAGGCTCTGACCTTAGCTGCTATAATATCAGTGCAAGGTCTGATCCCCTGATCAGGCCTTCTTGGAGCTTCAGAGGGGTGAGGGAGCAAGGGGAGACGAGGGGGGAGTCATTCTTTCATTGTATGGCCAGTGTCCCCCACCCTGCCTCCATCAGTGCCACAGCCCACTGAGGGGTGAGTAATGTGAGTAATGGAGAGTAATAGGGTCCATATAGCGAGTGTGACTATAACCCTATTGTATCCTGTGTCAGCGAGGTCAGAGGTCACCCACTGCGCATACTGGTCCCGGCCCCGCCCGGCCCATTTGGGCCATAAATGAGTTTACCCAACACTAATTACTGAGGGCCTGCCAATGGGCCGCGCTGCCTAACGGGCCTGACAGCTGCCTCTATGCCTCACTTAGACGTCCTCACCCCCCCACCACAGCCCTGTCCTGTCCTGCCACCCCTTTAACCCCCATGCACACACACTCACACACACAAACACACACATCCCACTTCTCACCACTAACCTTGGCAGTACATGTGTGCGCTAATGCCAGTAGCATCCCTCACAGTCTGGGTCACTGCATGGCCTTTGGCCTATGTATCAGTCCTCGTACAAAACTCATCTGGATGTTTAATTAATGAATTTCATCAGAATTTATTGTCTATAAATATTTTATTAAAGATCCCTCCAGAATTGTTTTAGGACATATAAAATACTCTGTAATAACAATAATTTGTCTGAAAAGCTTTTTACACAAAAAGTTCAAGTTTATATTATCATATCTCCTTCTTCTCCCTCATGTAAAAGTTCAGATTCTCTGAATATGTAACAGGTGAGACTGAGTTTGAGATTGAAGTTGAAACTGTTTAATCTCATTTGTTAATGTTGATTATAATAATTTCTCCTGTCTATTCTGGCCCTGCTTAATACAATTCCAAAGTGATGGGTGACAAAATCTGCAGTCCATAGTCCTGTTTCTGTGCAAAAGTGCATTCTAATGTTCAATCAAAGCTAGTGTGAACAGGAGGAACAATAACAGCGACCAACAACTCTTTTAACATACATACAGGCATGTGCGTATTGTATTAAGATAGACTTGAAAAAATGTGAACCTGTCCTTTAACATTTTCAATAACCTCAGTCTCCACTTTTCAGTTTTTGTTCAGTTTCAGTGTTTAAAATGTTTTTTCTTAAAGGTATCTGTCACTGCTTGTTCCCAGTGACGCCTCAGGTTTCCAAATGCCACCCTCAGCCAGTTATGACTCAATAAAGCGTTCACTTGTTGAGATATGAATGGTGAGCCCGTCCTCCAGCAAATGAAAACACACTGTTAGCTATTATCATTATCCCGGTAGTTGAAAGCAACTGTGATTCCGAGACTTGGATGTACAATAATATATTTTATCATTATTACTTTTTTAACTTCCCAATGAAATTCACTGTCAGTGGTTTAGCCTCGTCCCGTGTGCAGGGCAAAGCCTCCACACACAGAAGACACTGTCAGGAGACAATGTTAAACAAAATAAAAGGACTCCAGCACTAGCTGTCTTGTTAGATGAATATACAAACTTGTGTCAGATTCTGACAGGGTTCCCAATCTTCAGTGTGCTTCCTACCACAGCTATGGGCTAACAGCTTTATTCCCTCCACTGTGGTTTACAGGGAGGGAGTTAACCTTGGTTTGACTATACATACAGTCAGTCCCTAAAACAATCCCTGGAATTTTCTTACCACTACACATCTACAGTAGGCCACCTGGTTTATCTGTAGGCTGCAAATGACTGCAGTGTTGCCAATTTGTCTTTATTCCCCTGAGAATTACCAGATGATTAATCCAGAACAGTTTATGGTCTATATGGAGGTACAGATAAATATTCCACAACCATTCTCATTATCTTGATAGGCCAATGAAGTAATGAAAATTGAGGATTCAATTTGGTCTCTCAATACCTAAAAAAAAACTTTGGATCAATATTATTGTGTAGATTTTTGTGTTTTATTTTACCTCTAATTTTCTGTGCTTAGGCAACATTTTTGTGTATTAGTGCTGAAATGATGTCAGTTTATGGTTTGGTTGGAAGTGATGGCTAATCTGATGATTGATTAAAGATCCCCCCCAGACATGTTTTAAGACATATAAAATGCTCTACTTAGACTAATCTTTGTGTCTGATATGGTTTTTCTCCTTCACTGTAAAGTCCATTCTCAGTGTTTGTGCACTGGAGGCTTCAAGTTTCCACATCACACTTGTGTAAGTTGTATACTGGACAACAATTGGCTCCGAACTAGTTGTAATGTCATAAATCATGCCTGTATGTACACACCTTTAACTCAGATTTAAGTTGAGCACAGAGCAATTATTCTGCACATTGAAGCTCAAATATCCAACTAGACCAAAGGAACAAGAAGGAAAAAACATTTTAGACTGGAGTGGGACTTTAATCATTTTTAAGTCATTCATCAAATAAAAATACCAAACATTTGGTGGATCTTATGTTCTCAAGTTCAAGCATGTGTTGCTTTTCTGTGTTTCATATCATTTTAAATTGAATATAAACTTAGCACAAAAAGTAAGGAAATTTGTGTTTGGTAGATTATTTCTTTGTTGTAACAATGCTTTTTGGCAATAAATCTTATACCGTTGGAAAGTCTGTTTATTTCCCTCCATGTCCGTCCATGCTGGAAGTTATAACGTTAATGTTTGCTGGCTTCAGAGGTGTCCCTGTGTAAAACCTGTCTGTTCCCCTGCCCTCAGAGTTGCCCAATCACCTGCAAGGATTTAACTGACATGCCTTTCAGTAGAGATGATCAGATGATCAGATCAGAAGTGATGGTGTGAGTGCACTTTCAAATATTTTTCCATACTGTGAAGGTAAACAAATGTATACTGTCACAGCATCCTTGTCCTTTGGCGGTTTTTAAGACATTGGATATCAGGACACAATATTTGACATCATCAAACTGTATTTTAGTCTTTTTTAGTTTTAAATATGTATTTTTAGAGTGGAGTGATTATTATTTCTCTATGCGTCTGTCTCTGTTCCTCCATCTATAGTATTCTCATCCAGCCAACAGTATTTGTCACTTACTATCTGTGTGTGTGTAAAAGACTGGCCCTCCCCCTGTCCGTCAACCCTGTAGGAGGGCACTAAGCCCTGAGACTCCGGCCCAGCCCAACAGAAGCCCCCTACCTCCAGCACCCCTGGTCACCACCCCACCCTCTACATAGCTTCTAACACCCAAACACACCCCATCAGCCCTCTCCCACAGTGCTCCTCCCCTGTCCTTTCACCGCTCCCCCACCTCTCCACATGCATGGCATTCACCGTGCATACCTAGGCTGCTAATTCCAACCTGCCACTCCAATCAAAGGATCATGAGTGTTGTAGTTCTCTTCTCTTTTCTTCTGCAGGGAAACAATGCGTGATGGATAGAGGCAGGGATGTGTGTGTGTGTGTGTGTGTGCGCTGCTATGTGACAGCAAGGAGAATCTTATTTAATAATGTTTTTTAACACTTGTTTGGTTTTGTCATGATAAACACGTAGTGTTTAAAATTGCCAGACAAGCCTCACATGCCTGTGTGTGCTCTGTCCACTAGAGCCATCCACAACTACTAAAGTAGACATATCTGGTGCTTTCTTATTCCTGCACTCATGTGAAGAGGTGATAATAGCAATTGTTTAACACTTGAATAGTTGTCTCTCTTGTGATGACATTGTCTTGGTTTTATGTTCAGTGTTAATCTTAAGTCTATAGTATCAGTCTTATGGTTTATATATTAAGTTACTACTTAAACATTACTAAAGTTAGTATATTACGATATTTTTGAAAAGAATAAAGCATGATATACAAAGAATTGGTTAAGAAATGTTCAGAATGTCTGTCAGTGTTTTATTTAGATTGTTATTAATGTGTCATGTTAAGTCTACTGTGGGAATACTATAGTAAGTCCATGACACTCAAAAATATTTACTGTGACAAACAATTTTGTGCAAACGTCTGCAGTCAGTGCTGCTTGTATCTGGAGGTTTTTCCTTCTCCTGCTGGCATTGTGTAGAACACACCAAGAACCACTCACTGTCGCAGAGTCTGCAGTCATCCTGTCCTCAGTCTGTGATGTTTAACATTTTGAGAGGTTTCATTGTACTGGTCCAAGATACAACTGCTGGTTGACTGTGACACTCGGCTAAGAGGCTTTATGTAAAAAAAAATTGAGGTGGCAGGAAATGAGGCTGTGTGGCAGTTGAAACTAAATGCAACACTTCTTTCTGATTCTCTATGTTCATGCAGCATGTAGCTTTTATACTGTTTTGCCTGTATGAATCCTGTGTGGTTACACTGGCACAGTGTGAGTCTTTGTGCCATGCATGCTACTGATCACTCTGATAGACAGATATTTGTTAATACATAGGGCTGGGATTGGTTCAAATTACATCCTTTTCAGTCAGTATGGTCTACCTCAGATAAGAACAAGGTGCAGATGATAACATATTTATTGTCATTAACATCCTGGGTTTCATAGGTTTAAATGCTTTTTGTGAGACACTGAATTCTCTCTGTCTGTCTCCCCTTCTCTCTTTCCCTCTGTGCAGCTCCTTTGTGACAGGCACTGCATGCTGTGAGAACTTCTCCCCTCTTCGCATCTGGGATGTTGAACGGTAAGTCATGAAACAGCTCTGACATGCTACAGCCTGCACGTCATTCAACACACTCAAATACTCCCTGTTTTAATTCTTATTAACCTTAATTACAGCACTTCACACTAATATCTACCTATTCAGCTGCTGTATTTATTGAGGACACTGTCACACCGGATAAAATCGGTGATTGGCCACTCATATGGATGTTCAGAGGGTTGTCCTCAACAAGAGAATTTCACATGTGACTGTTAGTCAGGATGTCTTTTACTTATTGATGGATTGAAATAGCTGTCAGTATTATTGTCCTTCTGCTGTTGAATGCAGTCATGCAGAAGAATCTCTAAAATCTAGAGCTTATTAAAAACTAAAGCACACTATTGAATTATCGTGATGGCCGATGTGACTGGTGCACACATTGTAATTGCATGAAACGGGACATTGCTCTGGATGGGAATAATAAAATATGGGTCAGTAGGAGATTTTGTGCAGAATTTTGCAAACAGGAGCACCAGAGCAGTTTAGACAAAACATGAACTGCAAACTGCAGCAACAAATGTGGTTTAGTCTATTATTAGCCTTTCATGATGTAGTCTTAGAATTAGTGTTTGTCATGAGCAGCAGTTGTGTCACTGAGTTGATTTAGACTTGCCAGCAGCTTTTTTTGTAGAGAGACGGATTATTATTACTTCTTTATTATTAAAGTCGTAGTGGGTGGTGGTGTACTGGAGTAAAGCACTAGGTCATATGCTGTACACAAGGATATTGAGGGTGTGTCAGACAGCACTGGATGAAGTAGAATATAAAGTGTGGTGATTAACCTCTGATATAATTCATCTCAAAACTTTTGAACAGCTGTACCAATCACAGTGGTGCACAGAGGAGAGAAATTCTGTACACCCTGGGTGCTTCCCCACTCGCATCTATTTCTCCCATTTTAACTCGATGGCTGCTGCAGCTGTTAATGCAGACAACAGATAAACAATTCCTGAAATTAAATTGGTCGGACATGGAGGTGAATGCATTGCTGCACAACATCAGAGTATGGAGCTTATTCCTTGATACCTGTTAAGCATCTACAGTATATTGAGACATACTATATTATAAGAAAATTATTATTTGAAGAATGCGTAGAAGATTTGTGTATATTTCTGGTTCTCCCCCTGATGGTCGGAATAACTCGCTGCTGCACGGTGCTGCTATTGTGCTGTGCTGCTCTGTCTTGTCTGTCCGTGTGCTGTCAGCCTCTTTTTGCACCGCAACATTATCAGTTATGAATTTGTTTTTCACTGTGTGAGAAAATGGACATGTGGTGTGAGAGTGTGTGAAAAGTGTCAATTGCATCTCACGGTCAATGTGTGAGGGCTGGCAGCCCTGTAACATTGAAATGACACACAGCTGCCCAAACAAACATTTAATTCAATTCAATTCAATTTTATTTATATAGCACCAAATCACAACAAACGTTATCTCAGGGCACTTTACACATTTAGTAACTAAGTGTCCAATTATTTTTGAAGCCCTGAACTTTGGGCACTATGTTTTAAAAATATTATATCTCCCACACAGTTCTTTCTATTATTAAACCTGCTCAAATGAAAGCTGAGACTTGGCACTTGTTTATAGAACAAGAACAAAAAA
This sequence comes from Scomberomorus guttatus, assembly GCA_038419695.1. Lineage (NCBI taxonomy): Eukaryota > Metazoa > Chordata > Actinopteri > Scombriformes > Scombridae > Scomberomorus > Scomberomorus guttatus. The sequence continues at coordinate 29,669,552 of CM076458.1, forward strand.
AAATGTGTAACTGTTCAAATACTTACTGTCAAGATTGTATATATCTCTGTACATAGAGACCACACACTCAATATTAAGCAAAAAATAAACACTTAACTCACTTAACTTCCTTGAATCAATAAAGGTTAAAAAAAAACTCCAAAACACAACATACAATTTTTTTGGTGAAATATGCAGAGTATTGTATGGATACCAATGCACTTTTCTCCAGTTTCTATTGGCCTAACTGATGATAATCCATCCATTAGTAAATGTGGTTGTTGGGAAAGTAAATCAGGATATTCAGCCTGAATTTTGATGGAAAGACAACCCAGTCTTTCCACAGCCCTGCCACCTGACAGCTACATCCTTAGATCCCTAATGGCCGTTTAGCAGCACTCCAGAGTGGACATGAGGGAGCAATATGATCAGCTCTAAATGTTCAAAATAAAATCGATAGCCTTTCAGTTTGTGAAAGAGTACAGTAACATACTGTAAGTTTGACATCCTTTTTAGGCTCAGGCTGATATTACAGGACTAATCATGATAACAGTGATTGTGCAGCTGTATACGTTTGTATATTTGTCTTGAATGAGCCAAGATGCATTTTGAACTGAAAATAAGAAAAAAAGAAATACTTTTGTCAAGTAAAGAGAAAGCAGAGAAAGTTGCAGTGGTGTTTTTATGAGGGGACTGCGCATGGCCATTTCTGTAACTTTTCAATGCCTTCCAGGAAAGGCTGTCTGAAAATATGCGCCATAATCCTCGTATTTAAACTATATCATGTCTCCCCCATCCCCCACCCCTCTCTATGACAGTCGGCTTTTCACTCCACCTTCGAGTGTGGCCGTTCAGAACAACTATAAACACTTTTGATTTCCAATGTGATCGGACAACACATCACACAAACCACGTCTGATCGACCATGAACTGACCCTCACCCACCATCCTCGTTCTCCTCTCTCGTTCAGTCATTTCAACCAAATTCAGTCTCGATGAAAGTGGAAGCTATCATCATCAGCCTATGCTACAAAATCCTTTTGTTCTTTCTTGTGTCTTTCTATATGTGCATGTGCTTTCATGTCATTCCTATGTACCATGTTACTGGTGTTTTCATACCTAGTTGGTTTAAATTTTTTATTCCAGTTCAGCTGCATTATGGTTAAACAGATTGTGATTATGGGCTACAGACAAGAATGTCATCTCGTATACCAAATTTACCAAAATAATGTTCTGTTGATGTGAAAAAACATAAAGCAACAGTGCATGAACGCAGCAGTTACACAGTATGTGGCCCCTTATTGATACAAAAGCAAATGAAGCACAGGTTTGAAAACATCCTGGAACACACTTGTCTTGAACAACGAGCAGTTGAAAATGAGGGTGTCTGAAAATTCCTGTCTTTGAAAGGCAGGGCTTAAACCTGATCCATCCCTGACAAGGCTGCTGTAATTCCCAGCTTTACCTGGGCCAATTAAAACAGGCCGACATGACACAACACACAAAAAGCTGCTTCCTGCTGCCAAATGGCCTGGAAATCTGAGGAGGGGGAAGGAAAGCAGATACACAGGGAGACTGAGGAGAACGGATTGAGTGGGCAGGTTATTCTGGAGGTTGCAGGTGTTGAGGGAAATTGGTTTGGTTTGGAACATGGTAACAAGGTGTAGCAGAACCAGATAATGCATGTGTCCTTTAAGTCCAAGTGATGTTTTTTCTCACTGGCCAGGCATAAAAATGTATTTATGATGGAACAAGATGATCACAAAATCTTCAGAAACCATATTGAAATCTTAAAAATATTTTATGCTATCAGTACTTTATTGGCTAATACTGAGATAAAGAGAGCAGCTAAAGGAAAAATTCATAGCTGTGAATATGAATTTTTTTTTAAACTAGGTCGCCTATGTAGTAGAAATGTGCAATTGATTTAGGATTTTGTGCCCTATGACTATAGAAAACTACTAAAAAGTTTGTAGATTGCTTATACTGCTTTTATGGGGGAATCCTACAACAACCAGAATGCATTGTGCACGTCCTATCCAATCAGACTGACTCTACTAACGGTGTGTTTCCATCTGGCAGAGCACCAAAGACTAAGTTAGTGAGCAGCAGCATAATATCTCTTTCCTGAGGCTTATTTTCATTTACAAAATGTTTTTCCTCATTGAGTCTGGATAAATTGCACCTGTTTTCAAAGGATCATAAAACAAACCAGTCAGTTACGTTATGTAGATCAACTTACTGCTGCACGGGTGCCGCTGGATGTAGCTGCAAGTTACAGGTAACACAGTCGCTAGACTGAGTTTTTTGGTTTGCGTTAGTGTTATCACGGAGAAAGTCAGCTGACATTTGTGTGTCAGGCTGCGCTGTAGCTTAGCTCTGGTGGTTGCTTTCTCCTCCAGTCCACACTCTGATTACACAACACTATATTCAGCCTCAGGAGTTGTAATAGTAGCACCACATCTCTGCCCTGACATTACATTGTCAAGCTAGTTGTTTGTTTGTGTTAGATTCAGCTCTTCTGGATGAATCACGGATAAACTTAGCAGCTTAGCTTTGCTGTTGCTCCCGTCTGGTGGTCGCTTTCTCTTCCAGACTCTGATATATCTGATTCAACAGTGCGATATTTGGCCTTGTATCATGAAGCTAGTTTTCTTCCAAATATACTGATATTTTAAAGTATTTAGTAGTATGATATTTTGTATCTGCTTTCCCCTATTGCTAGCATAGCATTGGACGGGAGTGTTTTGGGGGACCCACATTTTACTGTCCTTGAAGGCACCACTACTGAAAATGAGGAAACGTAGTTTGTAGTCAAAGGCTGATCCCCATTGTCCGCTAGATGACGTGTTTTGCGTCACCCGACGGACATTTGCCAGCAAATGAGCGGGGAGCTCTGGGTGCAGGCAACATGGACGGAAGTTAAACATTGTTCATTTGCACATACTACCCACAATGTAATGATACAATGCTGGTTGAAAATCGGCAGTTTCCCTTTAATAGGGTTAAAATCAATGCAATCCATTTCAAATTGAAAGAGAAACCCTAGTTGTATGCAAGGTTTAACAAATATGTCTTTGAATATTTGGCTCCAGAATGAGTCTCGCTCTCTGTAGGCAGGCTGTTCATAGGTTAGGAGCATGTTTTTAAAAAGCTGCATTAAATATTGAAAAAGTAAACATCCTGTCTCGTGTTACCTTTTTCAATATTTATTCAAGATGATCTTTTCCAAAGCCTAACTAAATGCTTTGAATTGCCTAAACATAACAATAAAAACTTAATCTCAGTCATTATCTTGATAAAAACATAACCCTACAAGCACTAAATTTCTCACAAAATGTATTTTCTGTTGCAGGTTCATAGTATATAAACAGAATTTTAGGAGAAAGGGTTGAACACTTCACAAGTCTGAAGTTAATACTGTCAGATGAACATAAATGCTACAGCAGCACAGTTAATGCACACAGAGAGAATTAAATACAGCACACACACAATAATCATCAGTCCCTCATTCATGCCAAAAGGATGAAATTAGTTCTCTCCTGTCATTCTCTCCTTGCACAGTCAGACATTATAAATTAGGCAGCAGCATTCTCTAATAAATGATAAAACTGATATGGAACTGTATCACTGTGAGAATAGGAGGCAAGCTCACACTCACAATGGTTAATGAAGGCTTCAACAGCAAAATTAGTTTTCAAGTCCATCAGTGATGCAGCCTGTGAGAGAACAGAAAACACTCTTACCATATCATGACTGTTGTCTCCAACAGTGACAGCACTTCCTCTGTGGACCAGCTGACAAACACCAGTGAGCATTGTGGCTCTTTCTGTAACAGTCCTTTTATGCCTGAATAAAGATATAATAATAACACAGACACCTACTGCCGGAATGCCCCAATTCAAATGAATGAGAGGGCTAAATTTTTTCATACAGGATTAATGTCAATCTGAACAGATAGATGAAATCAGCAATATTAAGTATTCCATGTCTGAAAAGGGCTTCTGATAACAATCAAGCAGCAGAGCTTTGAATGAGTTGAAGCCAGCCAATAATCCTCTACAGTAGACTAATCAATGAAAAATGAAGGCATGAATTAGCATTCCAGGGAGGGCAATGTTTGTCAAATTGAAGTATGTCGTCTTAGTAGTGGTACTGATGTGGGTTTTGAAACATAAAATCAGATTCCAAAATAAACTCCATACTGACAAACTGCATCACACCTGGTCTTTGTGCCAACTAAAATAATTTATATCTAGTCTTAGTCTACTTTCAAAAAGCTGTTGCTCGTCTAAATATTAATGTCAGGCAGGATTTAAGTGAAGGTGAAGTGGCTTTGCTGCTATTGTCCTGACATACTGTAACAACATGAATGCAGACACCTTGAGTGTTTCACACAGACATTCACACAATCCTGCATTGTGATTTTGCATCTGATAAACAGCTGAGCAGCATACCAGGCTATGTGTGGGTGTACAGTCAGATGGGTGCAGAGTGAGGGTGATCAGGGTGCATTGTTCATATATACTGTTACCGCTTTGTTTGTCCAGCTGTTTTGTTGCTGCTTCTTGTCTAATTCTCAGTGGATTGTAGATACTGACAGAGACAGAATGTCACTGAATGCAAGATGCTTCTTATTAACAGTTGTGCAACACATCGAACAGTTAAATCAACTTCTGAACAAGAGATATTATTGGCTGCTGGAGGATGTTTTACTAATCAGGAGCTACAGTGTGTGTGATTCCACAAATGCTGCAGCATTGATGAAGACTTTGCATTAAAACATTGTTAATTCATTTGTCCATTTGTGTCTTTCACATTATAGTTTAGTTTTTATTCATTAACATAAAATAAAATACATTTTGTTACAGTTCTCTTTTTTCAAAGATTACTTTTCATTTAGTTTTAGTGTCATTAACGAATATTCTTGGGTCAAAGTTTTCGTTGATGATGACACTGATCTGGAAGTTGTTCTCAAATATTCTTTTATGGTGAAGAATTTGTTAATGAAATATCTGAATTGATTTCTTGATGTGTTAATGTCCTTTCATTTGAAATGGATACCCTTTGTTATGTCTCCCTTGTTAGGAATCCTAAGTTGCACATATTGTACAGTACGCACACACACACACAGTGGCCCACCCTCAATTCCAATAATACCTTCAGTCATCTCTTCCTCCCCCACACACCCATCAGCCCCTACACACCCTCCAGCAGCACCTACCAGCATCAGCCTCAGCCCTGTGCATTAGCACAACCACACGTCCCTTTGATTCAAGATCCATGTGAGCCAAAACATCATAAACAAGACACTGTTACACCTGCAGCACCAAACAGCACCTAGCAAAACAGCTGCTTCCACAGCCAGATTACAGAAAAGAAAACCGCACACTTCCAGGAAGCATTCCAGCAGTCACTTCCTGTCTTAGTGGAAAATAGTGGTGTCTCTGTGTGAGATGCTTACAAATTGAAGAACAGACTGAAGAGCTGATGCTGGACTGTTTTGACGTGTGTTGCCCATGTCTGGAAAGAAACTTAGTCCCAAAGAAAGTCTTTTCTGCTGCTGAACGTTGAATATTGGTTGGAACTGCAAGTGTATTCATCCTGCATGAGGAACACTATATGTGAGGAAATAGGCAAATTCATTAAATATACTAATGAGGTCAGCCCCAATCAATGATTAATGATTGAATGAGTTATGAAAAACCAGTGACAAGATTGTTTTTTGAAAATCCAAATCTGAGACTCTGCCTCTAGCAAAAACCCATCCAGGATACTGACCTCGAGAATCTTCCCTTTGGGCAGCATTCCACAACAATTAAATCTTCTTGGAATCCACATCTCACAGAATCTGAAAGAATTGTTCAAACTAAACTTCACCCCAACAATTAAAAATGATATCTATATCTCTAACTGGTCGCATCTCTGCAGTTAAGATGAACATCCTCCCAAGAATAAACTACCCTTTTTCCACAACACCAGTACACCCACCCCCAGGTTGGTTCTCCTCTCTCAACTTCACTGTTACCAACTTCTTCTGGAAAGGCAAAAAATCATGCATCAAACTATCCACTCTTCAGAAACCTAAATCTCTCGGACATCTAAGCACACCAAACTTTTATTACTACTTTCTCACAATCCAACTGCAATACCTTTCTAACTGGATAAATAACTCCAATCCCACATGGCTAGACACGGAACAATCAGCAGCTCAAGACATACTCATTGCAAACATCCCTTTCATTGACAATTCAATCAAAACACATAATTGTTTTAAATACAAAACCATCAAGACAACCCTTACAGCTTAGTGGAAGGCCAATGATATCCTGCAGTTCCCTCCCACTTAACTTACCTCAATCTGGCACAACCCCATGTTCACCATTAACAATAAACCTTTTATCTCCTCCCAATGGAAAGAGCAAGGGGTAACCATCCTGGGACACTTGTTAAGTGATGGTTTGCTAATGCCCTTCAACCAACCACGATAAATTCAGTATACCGGACCACTGCTTTTTTCGGTCAACTTAAAAACATCATTAACAAGACCGATAGTCCTCACAACCCACCACCTCCCCTATACCAGAAACTCCTCTTTCTCATGACAACCAAAACGATATCTCAAATATACAAGATCCTTCTTTCTCATGACACCTCTGTTTCGCTGCCTATAGATAAATGGACCTCTGGCAAACCATTTGCAACAATACTTTCTCTATGACAGGCAACCCCAAGACTCAACTAATAGAGTACAAAATCCTAAATAGAACACACATCACCATTTGTAAACTTCACCTTATGGGATTCACCAGTAATAACAAATGCTCTCACTGCCCAGACTCCACTGATGACCATATTCATGCATTCTGGCTCTGCTCATGCATTCAATCATTCTGGTCTGAGGTCATGACAGACTGTCCACCTTTCTCATCCTCAGTATTCCCCTTTGCCCCTCCGTTTGCTTACTAGGTGATCTTTCCTCCATCCACATTCCTACGCATCTTAAACCTTTCATTTTAACATCCTAACAATAGCTAAAAAGGTTATTCTTCTCAAGTGGAAAAATAGATCCAAACTTTCCATAAATCACTGGTTCAACCTTCTAACTGAGCACTCCACCCCCCACCCCCCAACACCTTCCTTGTTCTTGTTTGGTTATGGTATTGGATCATTGCATATTTTGATTGTATGTTGGTCTTTGTTTCCCCTTTTAGACTACTGTCATTACATGTTTGTTTTTTGTTTTATTTTGTGCTTTTTGTTGTTGTCATCCCATACACTTTTACATCTATGTTTTATGTTTTGTTTTTCTCTTTCATGTATCTATGGTCTATGTCCTGGTCATTCAATAAATAAAAAAATAAAATTAAAAAACTGCCTGCTTCAGTCATATCTCACTGGACTGGAGCTGCTTTAACTTTTGCTGTTTGCTGCAAAAAGACCAGTGTGACTGTGGCTCACTAGCTTTTTTCAGAGCATTCAACCTGGGATGTCCCGATCAAGTTTTTTTGGCCCCAATTCTGATCAGAGTCCTTTAATGTTGGGTACCGTTTGATCTGCTCCTTATATTTACCTAAATGGCACAGCTGCCTAGTACACACTCAAGTGTAGCCAGTCTGATGTGTTGATAATTGAGTAACTGCATTACCACAAAAGGCAGGATCACATTTCTTTTATCTGTTTTTATTTTACTTTATTTTATTGATTTGTCTGAAAACTGGCCAAGTTTACCTTTAAGTTGTCTCTTCCTCAAATGAGCCTATAGGTCTTCAAAAACAAGCAATGTATTATTTCTTCGGGGGTGGGGGTTCTGTTTTTTTTTTTTTTTTTTCAGAAAATAAGTCAAGGGCAAAGAAATTGAAGCACTCAAGAAATTGATTATGCTTGGTAGAAACTGATCTTTTTTTAATACTATGTAGACCACCAATACAGGCCCAGAGTTTAATTTACAGAGAGAATCAACATTTAAATTCACATCACTATATTGGCCAGAAAAATGAAAATTGTATATTTTCCTCATATCAGCCTTAGCCTGCTTAATAATTTCCATGACTACTCTACACTTGTGCCATCACTTTTTTTGTTGGCACCTATGAGTACAAGTTGAAAAACACACAAAAATGACAGGGGGCCCATAAAACCCTGGATACTATTGAGCTTTTGTGGTTTTTATTTTAATTTAATTTAACACTTTCCCTTTTTCGCTCCATTGCAATTAATTCTGTGTCTTTCTTTCACCTCACCGACACAAAGAGTTCTTATGATCAGCCATATAGAGGGGGATCCCACACAAGTGGTGCCATTGGAGCAGCACCCCAACTTTTCACACTGTCTTCGCTCATGGCTAAACACAGAGGGGGGAAAAAGCATCAAAGAGAAAGGATTCCTGACCATCACTCCCAACTCCCAAGATGCCCCTCTGTTTCTTCAGAAAGGGAGCCCTCCTTTTTTTACAATCATAATGGCCAGACTGGGATTCCTGGCATTCCTGACACTGAAAAGAGTGGGGTTAAATGTCTGCGTCGGGGTGGACGCTCTGTTATACAAATTGCAGCGTTATTGTCTTTGTAGTGCACGCGTGTGTGTGACATTTTGAAGGTGGTCATTGTTGATGGGTCCCAGCAGCCAGCACCCCTCCTCTTCACTGTCTCTGCCAGGAAAGCTCACATTCCTGCTGCAGTGAGCTCAGAGGTACAGGGTAAATTGGGTGGACGTGCAGCATGTTGCATGGCTCCCCTCTGTTTGTTTTAGGGAGTCAAAACCTCAGCAGGGCTCCTTTTCTCTACCTGTCTGACGACTTTTGACGAGAGGGCCTGTTTCCCAGTGCGTCCCCAGGCTCCTGTTTAGAGCTCAGACTTAACTTTACAAGAGCCTCTGACCACTTCTGTCACAAAAAAACACACACACTGCTTTTCTTTAGCTGTCTCCACACTAAAGGATAATGCCTTTAGCTTCTTCTATTTTTTTCAACATTCATTAATGATTCCTTTCACAACTTGTGTGTGTGTGGCCCCTAAAGCCAACATGGCTCCTGCAGTGAGACCAGACAGGCTTAAATCAGGACTTAGACCCTGTGTGTCACACAGCCAGTAGCCCCTTCATAACAATCACTAAGTCTGTGCCCCCCAGGGCCACCAGTCCACCCATCTCACGAAGTAGTTGCCATACTGCAGCTCAAACTGCTTCTTTCTCAAGCAGCAATTATTTATCTCAAAAACTGTTGATTCCCAGTTCAATTTTGTCATTTTAATAGCATTTTTTGCAACAGGCTTAGGGGTAGGGTTACAACTTGGGTCCTATTTTTGTAGTTTGGGCCATTTAGCATTTCTGTTGTTACATTGTAAGTAATTCAAAATTAAACAACTCACAATTTCTGTCCACAGTGACATGAGCAGTCAGACAATCAGGCAGGTTGTTCAAGCCACCAGTTTATCCAGATGATCTGAACCACTTTATTTGGAGGTCAAACTGAAACTGAGCGCTCTTTAAATGTCACTAATCATTTCTAATTGCTCAGGAAAACTGTGTGCACACAACTATTGTAGAATAAGTACAGTGGGTCAAAGTTGAAGTTGGGGTGTAAACTGTAATGGATGTTTGCAACGGACAGTTTTGGTGTAGATTCCTCCTGTCCTCACCTGGCGCCCCTGTTTCTGCTACCATACCTCTGCAGCTTGTCCAGAATGTTGCTGGCCGCCTGATTTTTTCGACCTCCCCAAGTTTTTCCACATGACTCTCTGTCCACTACTCTGGATCCTGCTGTAGCTTACAACCAGTTCAAGACTGCAGAAAGGTGAAGGGAACTGTTCAGTCCTGCCTACAAGCCATGCTCTCACCTTCCCTCCAGCGCTACCCTTATGCTCCCCTGCCTCTGTAGTTACTGGACCTTGAGTTAAGATTATTTTGTCAAAGAATATCAGATGTCTCCATTGGAATTTAGTTTTATGTCTCTTTACTCATAGTGAAACCAATTTCTTGGCATATCCATTGTGGCTGAGCTTTAGTTTGACAGCAGTTTGAGTGGCATTACAGGTCATTCATGCTTGTCCCTGTCTATCCCCTCCTCTCCTCTCTCCTCTGTCAGCTATACCGCCTGTGTGATGTCTTTTACAGGTTGGCCCTATCCCACATGGCCCTTTCTTGTCTGCTAGTGACCTTTGAACCTCCCACTTGTCCAAATGTTAGAACTTCACCCTCAACGGCATGCCGTGACAATAAACCAGCCTCAGATATGCTTTAGCAAGTCTTGTAATAGAACATGCCCAGTTTCTGTTGCTCTAAAGATCTGTGGGCTGATATCAGTGTCAGTCACGTTTCTATAACATGTCCACTCTACACCGATAATACACACTAAAAAAACAGAAATCTTTTGTTCCAAGTTCATTGTTTTTTGTCATGATGTAAATGTATAGAATATCAACAGCTATACCTTATAACAAGAGGTGTAATGGTACGTTTTTATTCCAAGCCATTCAGTTCCTTATGCTACTTTTTTTGGTTTGGTACAACATGTGAACCAAATGATTACTGACAAATTAACCTGATCCACTCTAGTTAGGGCTATGTCTTAGTATGTGCAGCTCCATTGTTGTCCAAAAACACATCAGTGAGCCACACTGTTGCACTGGGTGACATGTTCCTTCATCCCCATGAAGACACACACTGTAGTCTATTTCAACTCAATCACACTCACACCATCTTGCTGCCAGAAATACTCACTAGAGCACCAAATATGGATTCATCTGCTACAGAAAATAGTCCCTAAAGAAATGCACTCTTTTCTCTTAATTGTGTAAGGATTAAATATATTTTAGGAAATGACTGGGCCTTTATTTAAATGAAACTATATATTTGTGAGCTGTTTTTAAAGATTAAAGTCTTTAAGCAGTAACATTGGAGCTTGGGGTTGAGAGCCACAGACAAAGTATTGCAGTGTTTCCCTTATATTCATTCTGCGGCAGTGCACCTATGCAGAATTATGAGCACCGCTGCTAAAATTTCACATGATCATTAATATCAATGGGCGCCTAATGATTTTTACCTGCATACTGTGTGAGCACAATAACACCCTACATTATCGTGGAATTGTTTTGAGTCATAGACTAGTGCATCAAATCCCAGAATCCTCCCTCTCCTCATTCTTCAAAGGACATCTATGTGAAAGGTATTGTTATAAGAGTAGTGTAGCTCCTTTAAGGAATAGGGCAGTGCGTAATGTGTGTGCATAGCGAGTGTGTGGTTGAGTGAGTGGCAGAAAAGTGATGGTGAATGCAAGAGGAGCAGAGGAAAAGGTTAGCAGTAAGTTGTCAGTTTGGCAGTAAATGTACAGTACAAGCTACAGTGCTGCAGTTTCTCAAGACCAAGAAAAGTCTTGTCTGTTGTTTCCCCAACTGCTGGAAAGGTGAAGGGGGTTAGCCCCAAAGTTAGCGACAATGTGTTAGTGTAACCTGACCAGGCTCACTCATTTTAGTGTCAATCTCAGCCCCCCTCCCCCCACATAGGAAGAAACATTCTATTGAGAGATATTAATACATTTTTTGACAGTAAAAATTACAGAATAACACCAGCCTTATATTTTTACAGCAGCAATTATGGCAAATGAGACACTATTGAATGTTCATTTTTCAAAATAAATGACAAAAATATTTTCTGCGTTTCTTGTTTCCCCTGCTGTACTGAAAAGTTACTGACCCATGACCCCCAAAACCAAGGTACATACTGGTACATAATGTGTATGCGTGTACACCATACTTCTAACATAATCCATAGGCAGTATGGCATCATATAAACTTACATTTCCACTGATTTGGGGCTGATGACTTTAACATGATCTTACATTAGCCACCCTGTGATTTTTACATTTTACAGCCTGTGATGGTGTGCTCTCCTGAGTACGTCACTAACCCTTTGAGGACAGACTGTGTGTGATGGTTATGACTCAGCCAGTCAGCTATGTTTAAAGCCTTCTATGTGACACTTTCCAGTCAGGCATGCTCAAGGCCAGACTCAGGTATTTAACATTATGGACCCAGACAAGCAATAGAAACGATGGTCAGATCTAACATTGCGCCGCTGCTTACTAACAGATACAGTCATTTTGACAGATTATATGCTTATACCTCCATCCTGTAATCACATGCGGTCCCATAAAAGCCAGTGACCTACCAATTTGAGGATCCCTGCTGTTTTGTACTGTGCACTGGCTCATCGCATGGTGCTATTACTGGCTTTAAGATCCCAGCACGGATGTCAGGTCCATTTTATGGAAACTTGGCTTTTATTTTCTCCTCACATTCAAGTGTTAGTAACAGTTTCTGACAGTTTATCTCAGAAAGTGTACGACTGTAATCATCTTGTTTGAAGGATTTCAGTGAGTAGGGTTATGAATTGAGGATCTCTCTTTAGTTGCAGTGGTAGTGCTGTGGTGGAGACATCATTATTTAGTTATGAATGAACAGGCTCGTATCCCTTTTGGCTTGAATGAGTTTCTTTTTGTGCGGCATGCGCTAAGCTCCTTGGTTTTAGTGGTAAGGGGAAAATGAGGGGTCACTACCCCACACAGACCCAAACTCAGCCTCATCATGGACTCCCCATTGGCCCAGGCTTAGTCATGAGACCCTGGCAATGTGAAAGCTCTCACCCAATAAGGCGCCCTGTGGGGAAAGCCCTGGCCCAATAAGAAGGCCCCCTGGGGTAAGGCTGGGAGATTACCAGCCCAAACCTGCGGATTGAGCTCCAGGGCGAGGGAGGGGGGCACGAGTCGAAGCACAGGGCTGCTCGGTCGCCAAGGCCAGCGGCCTCCTTTAAATGGTTGCTACGGGGCAGGTATCAAACGTGCAAGAGTCGCACACAGTCACGGTCATGGAGGGTATTAAATGGCAACAAAGAGACAGTTATTCTGCAATAATCCGCCCTGCTGAGTGCAGGTTATTCTCCAATAATCAAGAGGCGAGGAGCAAGCGGGACAGAGCTGTGATCACAAGAGCATAGTGCTGCATGGAGCTGGACTCACACACACACACACACACACACACACACACATGCAGGTCACACCACATCAACCTAGAAACACAAAGTTTATTTATCACTTGCACATACACACAGATTACCTCTCTCACTCACACACTCTCACATCTGTCCCCAGCCCCACACTCAGAGCAGTGTTCACTAATCCAAACTGTGAAAACAAACAGACACTTTGTCAGTCCAAGTAAACCCAATTTTGTTTAAGATAGAAAATATAACCCTAACTTTTGTCATTAAAAAAAACATGACAGAAATTTTAATAATAGTGATGATAGTAAATAACCTAATTATGTGTGATATCTGGCCATACAAATGTATAAATGTAGCTCAGTGGATAAGAAGATACCAATGTATGCTGGGAAAGGCTCCAGATGTCTGTGCGCCTGGACGGGAATAAGCAAGTAATGATGACAAACACAGGAATAATGCAGTGGGCGATGTGACTATATACTTTATATACTGTGAGACAATATAAATTTGTATCCATGTGATAAAGTTTCTTGATATGGATAAAATATCTGTTGGGTGATTTATTATGTATATATACATAAGTGAATATGTGTTCTGATTAGTGATGGGTGATTAATTCACTTGATTGGATTTTTTTTATTATCTGTAAAATAAACTATGGAACTCAACTTGTTAAAAGCTACATAAATGAGCCATTTCATCAAACAGTAACTGATAGCTATGTTAGCTGTCTTTTCTGTAAACTGAGATTCAGACATGTTACCATATGTGTTTATTTGAATCTCATGTTAAGTTGAGGCTACAATACCACTGTTGATGCCTAGTGCAGGGTTGAGTTTATGAAAGTAGGTGTCTTACATGTATACTACATCTTCTTCTTTCGCTGGTAAAAATGACAGAGGTTCATATAGTATAGTAAATTATGACATGTAAATTTAACATGGACAGACTAAGTGTTGTTTGACACCACTTACTACCATTATGGTAGAGGTAAAACTGTACATGGAAACATGGCCTCTCTGATTTTTCCATACAACTACTGCTGCACTGCTTGGAGAGGCTGGTCTGCTTTCAGAACGGATTCACAAGATGCTTGTGTGTTGGACAGTTTTGATAACATGGCATGGCTCTAGGTTAGATGTTTAAGTTACTCACCACCTCTAAAAATTCACATGTTGGATGCATTGCACATGAATAAACAGTGAAATAAATAAATAAGAAATAAGATAAATGAATGTTTCCTTAATACGTCAAATAAGTTAGTGATAAGACGATTAAACCCACAGAGAGCCTCAACAGTCAAATAGTTAGTTTTATGTAAAAAAATTCACGTTTGGGGCAAATATACTGAAGGCTCCAAAGCTCACTGATAGTCAGTCTTACAGAGGGAAAATACCAATTATCATCGACCCCCCCCCCCCCCGAGTTGGTTGACAGACAAGTGTTTTCTTACACTTACATACATAATGAAACATTCAGTGAGACATTCAGTGTCACATTGGGGGGAAAAAGACTAGAATAAAGATTACATTTTAAATAAAGCCAAACTGCAGACTGATGTAATAATTTAATAATGTTGTAATAGTTTTAATATATTAAATAAATATTGATTTATTTCACTGAATATTGATTAATTTCTATAAAAAATATAATTATTCACATATATATTTATTTTAATGTCCATTTATGAATATAATTTTGTCATGTTTTATTCTTTGATTCTCCACATTTCACATTATGAATTCACATATAGGCACAGATAGTTTTGGGACATGTGAAACACAAATTTCACATGTTCTTCTTGTCTTCCTCCATCCCTCTCCACCAGACTGGAGTGTGTGTGCAGTCTGGGCTCAGAATTCCGTCGAGGGGCCGGTGTGTTGGACATGGTGTTTGAGTCGCCTTTCCAGCTCTTCACCTGCGGCTATGATACCTTCATTCGTCTGTGGGACCTCCGCCTCAGCCCACGGTACGCCCACATCTGTCTCTTGCAGGGTTCAATTTCAGTCAGTGCTCTTGTCACCATAAACACACATGACATTTTGTAAGTATGCATCAATAAAAGTTGAACCAGTGGCCCCAGCACAGCTACAGTGAGTAAAGGATCTGATAGTTAAATAGTGACACCTACAGTGCATCTACTATGCAGTGCATCACTCCATTACAAATTATACCTCAGACCATCGAGGACACTGAGGTCATGAGTTTCCAATGAAAGAGTTGAAATCAGTTGAAGTGTAATCACTGAAAGCATTTGAAATTTTAGTCTTTAATTTAAGCCCTGTATGCAGTTGAATGATCAGATTAAGGCATTTGAAATTTCAGTTGAATTTGAAGCACTGGTTATAGCTACCAGATAGTTAACAGAAATAGTATGTGAACTGTAAATAGTTTAAGCGTATTTTGGTCAATTGACATGTAATGGGTAAAGCAGAAAAAGTGTCTGTTAGCACTTGAAATTTCAGTCGAGGTCTAAACTTTGATGAATACGTTTCACTGAAAGCAGTCTAAATGTCAATTGACACACAATATTCATAGTTGCCCTTGAACCATTAACATTGTGACACTGATATTTTGTCACTTTGATCTTGATTAAATGGAGGAATTTCCTAAATTTCCTGATACTATTATATAATATTACTAATATCAAGGGTTGGGCCAATGTGAAAATTTTCAAACCAGTTTGATATTAAGCCAAATACCGGACTGGACCAGTAATACCAAATTTTACCAGTAGGTATCACATGTGACTCAGCCGCTCCGAGTGGAACATAATGAGAGCCCATGAATGAGAGTGTAGCAGCACCACAGTCAGGACAACTGAGTCACACATCGTGTTTTTATTTGTCACAACAATCATTCTATTTAACTTTTCTTCCTGTGCTAGGGTGCTGTGTGTAGCTGTGATGTTTCCAGACAGCTGGAAACATCACAGCTACACACAGCATGGCTATGCTATGCTAATGACACTAGCCATGCTAACTAGCTGCTAGCCGTGGTGCAGGCTGGTAAAATGATCCGTCACGTCCCTTTGTATCAGCGAGTTGTTTTCAAAACACAGGCTGCTCTCAGACTGCTGGAAGCTGTAAGCAGCCCAACCGGGTCTATCCAGGTTATCGGTGAGATCTGCACTGTTAGCCCAGGTCAGCCTATCTCCTCCGGCTCGTCTTTGGCGTCCAGCAGCAGCTGGCCCTGTCGGTGTTGGACCCTCCGTGTGAAATGCTTAGACATCTCATAATGACAAATGCCAGTTCTGTCGGTTCGCATAAAGTCAAATCGGTTTAAGCTCGTACACCAGACTGACAAAACTGGAAATCAAAGCAGCCCTACTCATATCCTTTACTAATGTTTTAACCTGAATCCACAATGTTAGGTGAGAAATTTATTCAGATCTCAAGTCCATCCAACAGGATTGGCCTGGTTCCAGACATCTGAATTTATGCCAACATCTCTTATTTGTTCAGTGATACAAATAGTCTGCCCATCGATTGCTATTTCTGGTGGTTGGAAAAACAGTCTAGTCCTTCATAGCAGAGCTGGCAAGTCTCACGCTTTGACTGTGAAACTCACGCAATTGACACAAATCTCACGATCTCAGGCCACACATGCCTTTTCTCGTGCTAACTTTTAGTTTTCACTTCCTCCGATGTAAAATTTGTGATTTTTAAGCGAAGGAACAGCAGTTTGTTTTTTTTTCCAAGTTCAGACAGGCTGAGGCACAGACTGAACAAGGTTAAGGCAGCACTTTTCACAGATTGTCTGTGATCATCATCTGTTTAAACCGAAAGTGTGAACAAAAATAAGTACTACTGAAATACCCCCCCCCCCCCCCCTTCTTAGCTACATCCATGAAAAATAATGACCACAAGTCATGAAAAAACACGTGTGGATAAGATGGACATGCTGTACAGGTTGGCTAACATGAACATAATGTCAAAAACAACAAAAACAAAGTAACAGTTCAGACTGATTACAGAGCTAATCTCATGTTGTCTTTCACAGAGAGAAATCAGTCATAGTCCTATTTCAGCATATCCGTGCATATACAGTTTGCCTTTTGCCAAAACCTACTATCTTTAATTGTGATCATTTTTATTGAAACCTGCACAGTTCCTTCTTGTCAGGATATACAAGCTTCAGAAATAACATTTAGACCCAGGTGTAAAATCTTTCCAAGCCTGCAGCACACCCTGTTTTCTTCCAGCATGTGAGCACAGGCTATGGGTCCATATTAATGCAGCAGCCCTCACTTCAGTGTAAGGCAGCATGGTCTGTAACATGACTGGGGAGGATAGCATTTATTTTGGACAGCAGGGGTTAGAGGGCTTTCTGGCTGTATTTTGGGAGGGATCAGTCAAGTAAGACAAATCAGATCTGATTGCCAGATTGCTCTGGGGACTTCGAAAGGGGCTGGGTTGGGTTGAAGGTTGGCAGAGGGGGGTCCCTCTTTAAATATCAATTATTCATACGGTCAAACCTAACTGGCCTCAGGAGGCTTCCAGGGTCAGCCAGGAGGTTCAGGTTGTCTGGAAGTTGGGGCTCAGCACCAAAGAAAAATTGTGGTATTGTGGTACTATATTGTCATATAATATATTTTCTGATTCAATTCAGAAATTGTTTATAGATAAAATATCCAGACAGGAATGTCTGTTTTTGACATCACATTAATGGTCAAATGTAATAGTGTCATAAATCAGCTCTGCTCATTGATTCTTAACACTGCCCACACTGATCTGATGATTGACTCAACTTTCAGATGAATCATATTGTGACAATTAAATGTTATCATGTTATCCTTCTACAAATTACTGATGTCCAAAGCAAACTGTAATTGATAACTAACAACATGAGTTCTTAGTTTTTGTTTTACACATACAATAAAGGGATTTGACTCATGTAATGCATCATAGTGGAACTCTTGTCAGTGCTCTCTGGTGGACAAAATCTCTGATGGAGACACTGTTTCTAAATGACCTCAAACATATCTTTGACATTACTCTACTGACACGTCTTGTTATTTATCATCCGACATATACACCAATAACAATATATCTGCAGTAAACTAATAGTGGATGATATATTGCCTCAGTTGGTTTTTTGGTCTAACTATAATTTCAACTATACAGTATGGTCCAGCTCTACTTCTTAGATTGATGCACAATGCTGATACTATGATTTCTCACCTTAGTGAAATGTAAAACCAGAATATATTTGTATTGGGGTGGCCTTAGGAATTGAAATGTGTCACTTTCAGCTTGCAATGACAAGGGGAGACCTTCCCCATAGAGGTTTGCTAAAATTAGAGTGTGCATTTATATATATATATATGTGTGTGTGTGTGTGTGTGTGTGTGTGTGTAAAAGAGAGAGAGAGAGAGCCTCCAGACATCTCTGCTGCCCCATTGTCTGCCCCTGGTGTCTCTCCATCACTTATTGATGAGGCTGCACTAATGGAGGATCAGTGTCTATTGGCAGAAAATACTTATCCCCAAAATACTTCCCCTCTCTTAACCACAGTCACCACCACCCTGCCCTGCCGCTACCTTCTGTTTGCATAGTTTCAGCTGTGGCAGATACTGTTACTTTTCCAAACTATGTGCCTTACTTGGTCAGGAAAAAGGATTTTTGATATAAAATGCTGGGCCAATTACACAATTTTTCCCCACAACCCAGATTCAGACAAACTAATGGAAGCCTTTGTTATGACATTTTGAAGGTCTGTGAGGAAGTTGGATCAGCTGCTATCAGTTTATTTCACAGATCCGATTATTTCCTAGAAAGGAACTGCTGTGTAAATGTAAATTCATAGAAACCCATTATCTACATTTATCATCATCTTATAATCTTATCCATGACTGTGGATAATACGATAAAAAGGAAAATCAGTAAAACTCCACACATAGAACTCTGTCTCAAGTACGTCTATGAAGATTCACGTTCAAGAAGTCCAGTTGCCTTTGACTCTTAGAACATTTAGATATCTCTTCAGTACATTTTTTACAAGTTAAAAACCTTCAAAAATCAGACATTATGTGGCGCTGCTACAGCAAATAAAAAAACAAACATCTGATCTATTTATCACAACACGTGTGTGTGTGTGTGTGTGTGTGTGTGTGTGTGTGTGTGTGTGTGTAAACCCTGCCATCCTTCCCAACAGGAAGTGTGTGATGGAGTGGGAGGAGCCTCATGATAGCGCTCTGTACTGCATCCAAACAGACGGAAATCACATGATAGCCAGCGGCTCCTCATACTACGGCGTTGTTCGACTCTGGGACAAACGACAGACTGAATGCCTGCAGGTATGTACAGTTTGTCCTCAGGATGAATTATACAATGTGAAGTATAGATAGTACCTTACATGCTGTGAATAAAGGTTTAAAGTACCATTTTATGAGCTGAATTCCAGATGTTAAACAGTAACACATAAGCTGTTGTAATGTGATTACATGTTTTGTTTGTTGCGCAGTTCTTCCAGTTGAGTTCAGACCCAGTGAGCAGCCCGGTGTACTGCCTTAGGTTCAGCAGTTCTCACCTGTATGCAGCCCTGGCCACCGCCCTCCACTCATTGGACTTCAGACACAACCCCATCCCCATCAGATGACACACACACCAACACACACACACACAATTTAACAGTTCAATAAAGTTGTTTATTTTCACAATCAGTATTTCACTTTTTGAATGGAATTCCTTATTCTAATCCAGCGTCATGTTTACGATTTAAGCTTTGCCACACTTGGTTCGCTGCTTTTGGTTTTTGGAAGAACTGAGCATCTTTACATTTCTAGTACAACTATATCCCCATAATGCAACTCCACAACTCCCTAAGTTGTAGGCTCTTTGTTAAAAGTTTGTAGTCCTCAAGCCTGAGCTGAGATGATGACATCATCAGGGTTATTTTCTCAGACTTTAGAAATGGTACTATAGTGGCATGGTTAGGGCAGTGCTTTTTTAATCGGTCACACTGTTTCAAAGATTTGATGGGTAAAAGTAAAAATACACAATCTGTTCATTGATTAATATAATGTAATAGTGACTCAACTCACAATCAGTTCATCAAACCTTTTTTTATCTGCAGTTGAAAACACTTGGTGTGTAGTTGGTACTACTACTACTGCTTAAAGGAGTAATCCAACATTTTGTGAAATTCTTTCTTTCCGAGTGAGAAGGACATTGATCTTGTGTCTGTGTGTTCAGTACAGAGCTGGAGTCACGATGTGGTTAGCCTAGCTTAGCATCAAGACTGGAAGCAGGGGGGAATCCCTTCAAGTACTAGATGCACTACTAGAGTTAAGATTGAGATCTGTTAGATTTACAAAGCCGTGTGTACATGTGGTTCTGTTTTATAAATCTTTCTCATTGTGGAACTAGATGCATGTGCACAAGCCTTATTTCCACTTCCACAATGAGCCATGAATGGATAACGACACACCCTTAACCAGCCATTTGCAGATCAATAAGCTCGTCTTTAGACCTGTCAATGAAACACACGGCAAAGAAGAAGTACAATTTCACAGACAGTATTGTGTCCGCGAGGTTCTCCAGCAGCTCAGCCAGAGCAGTGTGACTATTGCACACAGCTGGGGCCATTTATTGTTCATATCATTCATTCATCACATGTACTCTACCTGCAAACCATCATTGGCAGTGATATCTCATCATTTTTAAAAGTCAGAACTGTAATTAGTGGTTAGTTTGTAGCACTCATATTGAAAACGACGTTACAGGGTATGTCACCGTTATTACTAAAATAAAAAGAATGTTAACAGGGAACTAAAATCCTATGTAAATTAAAAGTATTTTAATCATATATTAAATTTAGTTATTTAGTTTCTTTCTCCACCACATCATGTCACCTGCAGCAGGCTCTGGAAAATCATGTGTGCGCTGGTCTGAAGTATGTGGGATGTGCACATGTTGTCCCTGCACATTCTGTTTTCAGTTTTTGTGTGGGAAATGCATGATTTTTGTGTGTATGCATTGTTTATACATCTGGCACCTACACTGTGACTTAGTTACTCCAGAACATTAACATTGTTGTTTTGGTTTGGTTTTGCCTTATTCTGTCAGAAAATAACCTACACATATCACCTTTTCCACATATTCACTGGGAAACTAACAAAAAAGCACACAGATTCAAAACATAAAACATGGACATGCAGACAACACAAAACAAACTTAAAAAACTGTAAACTGCACAGAAAACAAGTGTTTTGTCATGCTTTAAAATTGAAGCATGACACAGGTTGAAGACATTCATGTGTATCTCTGGCTTTGTGAATTCATCATCTTGCAGGAAAACAAATCTCCTAAATGGCCAGCTTTTCTTCCAGGATTTCTCAGTATTTTGCTGCATTAATTTTACCCTCCACCCTTACAAGCCATCCAGTGCCTGTTGCAGAGAAGCATCCCCACAGCATGAAGCTGCTGCCACCATGCATGGTGAAGTGCAGTATAACATAGTGTTCAGTGATGGCAGGACTTTGGCTCTCTATAACTGGAATGTAAAACACTGCTTTCCTTATTGATCTGCAAAAGGAAAGCAGTGTTTTTTTACACTCCAGTTATAGAGAGCCAAAGTCCTGCCATCACATCAATGCTAATATGTTCCTGGAGTTATTATCCATAAGTTAAATGAGTAGCCTATCTACTACAGCACTTACTGCTTACCAGTTTAATAAACTTAAACAGCAATTCATTTATTTGCATTTGGGAACTATACCTCCTGTTTGCATTATTACAAATATTTGTGTGATTTTGAATGAGGTTCTATTAATTTGGGATGATAATGACTTTGGGCAGAATGTAACCGTAATAACCTGCAAAGATACACTGAAAGCAAGCCGGACAGAGTAATCCAGAACTCAGCTGTTGGACATGAGAAGCATGCTGGAGCCTGCCAGTAAAAGCTAATCCATTAGCCTCAAGGAAGTCTGACAACACAAATGCTCAACACATGAAAATCACATGCACACACTGTCTGTGAATAAGTCCCAGTGAAGAAAACACAGCTCAGTCTTTCCTCCCCTACACTGTGGAGTGACTGCCTGGATCCAGCAGAAACCTTTGAGGGGATTAAGGCACATTAGCCTCTTGACAAACCCATCTCATCACTGTGGAAACACACTGTTTGGGTTTACATACATTTGACCCTTGCACCTGAGATCACACACCGGAGGGGATTGGAGTGTTTGACCCCCCAAATCCTCTCCGTACAATGTGAGGATCCATTTGATGGACATCACATCTGCATGGCCACACATTTGGATTATCAACCACACATACAGTACACCTGGGGCCAGATGCATAAATGATATGTACACACAAAAACCATGCATACACCATTTCCTGCACATAAACTGGTATTTATAAACACAGAATGTGAGAATGTGCACACCTCACACATTCTTCAGACCAGTGTACACATGTTTTTCTAAAGTGATCTGAGGGTGATGTGATGTGATGAGGTGGAGATGAAATATAAGGTGAGAGACGGAATCTTTTAGTAAAACATTGTTTTCACTGATGTTGTGATTTTATTTTTTGCGTTTACAGAGATTTGTAAAATGCCAATCAAAGGCAATTTATAAATGTAACATTGATGAATTACTTTTGTGTGATTCATTTTAAAATTCTTTTAATTTACATGGGAGTCCACATTTTATTGTGCTGTTAATATTCTTTTTATTTTATCCTTAGTTGTGACGCACCTTGTAAAGTCAGTTAAGATATGAGAGCTACAAACTAATCATTGTTTATGATCATTTACATTTCTGAGATATCACTGCTGACGATGGTTTACAGTCTATGTGATGAATTCATGATATGGATGCCACACAGCCGTGTGTAATAGTCGCACCTAATGACAGCTGTTCTGTTGTTGGAGAATCTCACCGGCGCAACACAATCTGTGAGACAGCACTTCTTCTTTCCTGTTTGTTTCATTGACAGCTTTACAGACTGGTGGAGCAGGCAGCGAACTGATGAAAATGGCTGGTTCAGGGCATGTCTTCATCCATTTATGGCTCATTGTGGGAGTGGAAATGAGGAAAAAAGAATGCGTTTGCATATTTCTGGCTTTGTGCGTACACAGTTTTAGTCATGAATCTACACAGAGTTTTATGCATCTGGCCCCAGGTGTTTCACACAGAGGAGCAGAGTAGCTGGAGGATAAGGAGGGTGTGTATGTGTGTGTTGGTCGTCAGTTAAAGGAGTTGGTATGTTTAATACACAAGTGAAGATTAAACTGCACAGGACTACTTGCTATATATCAGTGTAGTAGTAGCAGCAGTAGCACTTGCTGTAGTAACATTAGTATTAATAGTAATTTGTTGGCATATTGCAGTGGTTTAATAGAACTTTAATAGAACAGCCAACTCACAAAGATGGAGAACTAAATCAGGGCTGGATATCATTTGACATTTGAAGCTAGTGCCAATATGATACCTGGGTTGAAAGTTCCAAATCACTACTTTTTTAATATCTGTTTTCATTTGTGTGTGATTTCAGACAGTACACACAGCAAGGTACAGAAAACATGTCCAGTCCACCATGCTTTATTTACCAAATCTTTTCAGCTATCTTGCTTTCATCAGGGTGGTGCCTGAGATTGTCTCTGGTTTCCTTTTATACCATCCACTGATAACCAGACTAAAGGGGCCACTATACTCCATCAGAACTGCTTGTCAGATGGTGGAATAGCTTCAGAATCCTCCTCCCCTCACACCTTTCTGATGTTGGATTAGGGGGGGCTGTGTTCAACCATTCCTGTAACTTTCTGAAATCAATGATCCAACATTCACACCCACTTCACGACTAGTCAGTCACCCACACACGACTGTGTGGAGGTGAGAGAGGAGGCGGGGTTTGAGCTTCTCCCTCTAGCTCTCCTTTATCATTTGTTACACAACTATCGTATGACAGCTGACTTTTCACTCTACCTTCAAGTGTGGCCATTAGAAACTATTATGAACAATTTTTATTCCCGACATCAGACAACACATTGTACAAACTACTTCTGGCTGACCATAAACTGACCCCTAAGGCCGCATTTCAAACCAACTATATCTCTGCGTGAAGTAACAGCAGAGATTTGAATGAAGCCAGTCCAGTGATGCAATGGGGGTGCCGACACAGAGGCTCTGGCACAAAAGTTGAACCTTGTTCAGTGTCATCACATCATCCGACAAGATGCTGCAGTGGCCAATCAAATATGTGCAAGTGTACATTCCAGGTGAATTACTTTGTAACATGAACCATGTATTTCTACTGTTTACCTCATGATTGACTTAAAGGAATGATAAAAAGGTTGTCACTGTGATTACTTTCCAGAGTTGTAGAATCCTGTGACAATTATAAACCGCTGTGCGGTGTTTTGTTGTCTGATAAACCTTTAAAGGAGAGGTCTGGTGATTTTCTATACTTCTTATTGTCAACAAATCTCATGTGCAGAGCCAAACCAACAATGAATTGAACTACTAACAAGTATTGTGTGTGTATCCAAAGTGTGATATTCCTCTGTGCTGTAGACCTCCGTTGTTACTAAAACTATTAAAAACACACATCAATGAGTCACTCCGCTGCACTGGGTGACATGTTCCTTCACCACAATGATTATGGTCACAGCAGTTTGTTTAGAAATGGCTCCAAAGACTAATTTTAAATTTTTTTCAAATTTTAAAAAAGTACTTTTTAGAAAATACAATGTTTATACTTCGAGTGAATATATTTTCAGAATATTCTTTAGCAAATAAAATCTTTCATTTTAACTTGTCAATGAGTAAAGGTTGTATCTCTCTTCTTTTTTTAGTTACATTTTTACATTACAAAAGAAAAAAAAGACCAAATACAAACAACACAAATACACAACACAAGGACAGTACACCAGAGGTTACAGACAAAAAGCAAAAAGAAATTAATATAATATACTTGCCTAGGAAATCCTTGACAGGACTTCTCCATTCTACATACAAGGATCAGGTTTCTATTTCATTGTACTGGCTTTATATCTTGAACAGTCAAAACACTTCTTAACTTAAATGTCTCTTATTTATATAGTCTTTTATAAGTGTCCATGGTCCATCTAAGCTATTGCCTCTATAAAGCCCCTGCAGGGCTGAGGCTGCACATTCCATCATTATGAGTTCTATGAAGTCCTTTAGCCACTGATTCAAACAAAAGCAATTTGATTTCCTTACTTTCCAATTCATAAGAATGATCCTTTTCACAGAAAGGAAAGTCAATGTTATCAAGCGTTGTGTTACTGTAGATTTCAATCCATCCACTTTAACTCCCAGCAAACACACTTCTGAGCATAGTGATACATCCATATTTAATATTGAACATAACATTTTTTGTACTCCATAACATATGTATTAGAGATCCTCTCTCTCCACAGCCATGCCAACATAGATCTAACATATTAGGATTCATTTTGTTCAGCTTCTGTAGAGTTATATATATTTGGTATAAAATCTTCATCTGTATAAGTTTATATCTAGCACATTCTGATAAGTAATTTGTATGTTGCAATATAGAGTTCTGTTGTTCTAGTGGTAGGTGTTTTCCCACATCATGTTCCCATTGTGATTTAACTTTATCCATGCTACTACAGGTGAAGAGAGATATAAGTCTGTAAAGTTTAGATACTGTGCCCCTATTTGTTACAATCTCTTTCAATATATTATCTGTATCTTTATCTGAGGCCAGTATGGTACCTTGAGATATGAATTTCTACATTATAGATTTCTGAAAAACACAAATCATTAAGGTTGAAATTATCTTCAAGCTTGCTGAATCTCATTATTCTCTCCTGCTTTACAATTTGGCCCAGATTCCCTAACATTATGGCTTTTCCACTCATTAATGAGGGTCTTCCCTCCAGCTGTATCTCTTTTCAAACAAAGGAAATTTAGTTAAAGGATAGATGTTTTGGGGTGAACTGTCAATTGACTTCGAATCAATCAATATTTTCTATATGAACAGTGGATCAAATTACCATGTATAATATGTGAGGAGTTACTCGTAATCATGAACCCACAGAGAATTATCACCAACTCTGTAGTTCCTCTCAGTTCCACTGAGCTTTGTGTGACATTTACTGTTTTGGTTTAGTCTCATTATTTCCAGCAGCAGCTGTTTTCAGAGTAAAAACTCTGATAAACCCACTGTATACTACCTGCCCAGCACCAAACAGCAGACAGACTAGCTGGTGAACATAGTGGAGCATTTAACAGCTAAAAAGACAGATATTTTTGTTATCTGGTGTTGGTGCAGACCAAATCAGAGGTAAAAGGAGAGTGAATGTTGGACTTTTACATTCATCAGGTGGACACAAACACAACTCTAAATGAATGCTAATGTTGCAACTCTTTCCTAACACATTAGCCATAACAACTTTGTAAGGTTATAATATGTCAATGTTATGTTTACAGCTTGTCTCTGCTGCACCTGATTAGCCAAAAAATCCATTAATGCAAGTTTAAATTAAAAATTATCGGATCAAAGAATAAAAGCAAAGTCTGATCAGATATTCAATACCAGCTTTTGGTACTTGACAATTATTATAGACACAGTTGGTCAGTAGCTAAAATATCATTAAGGATCACCAGCCCTACTGACATTTGTTGCATTTTTACATGAGAATGTTTTGACAGATAGCAGGCACAACATGCACTTGGGTCTATTTCTGAAGTTTTGTCCATAATAAAATTGCTGAGATCTGTGGTGACATAGTAAAGGAAGTCCAATGGCTCAGGAAACGAGAGTAGTCGGGACGATCAGACAGGTTGAGTTAGTTGTAATAAAGTGCATGCTATCTGCCCAGTTTGTGGTTTTAGCACTCACACTGTGTGTGTGTGTGTGTGTATGTGTGTGTGTGCTTAGCCGTGAAAAGTACACACGTGTACTGGCACTTCTATTGGCAGTAATTGACAGGACAACACAACACATATATTACATATCGTAAGATATCAAAGACGGGAGTCCACAAACCAATGGGTGACATCACGGTGGCTACATCCATTATTTTTTTACAGTCTATGGGTTAAAATGATCACTTGAAACATGGTGTGGGTTAAAGGTACTATGTCCTTAAAGTTAGGTAACCTCCATCATCATGGCAACAGTAAACACCATGACAATTGTAGTTAAAGTTTTTAAAACACTGGGCCTCATTCACCAATCATTCTTAAAGGTCCAGTGTGTAGGATTTAGTGGCATCTAGCAGTGAGGTTGCAGATTGCAAACAACTGAATACCACTTGTTCTTAGGTAGGAACAGAATCTATGCACACTCAAGAGCACACTTATGCACATTTGAGTGTTGACATGTTTGTGCAAAATAATTGGTTATTGTGTTTTCTTCAATTCTACAGTTGTATAATATGGGATTTAAATTACAATAATATTTTCTCATTTAGAATATTTGTAATAATTATTTTACAAAGCATTATGATATTTTAAAACAAATAAACACAAACAACAAGAGGATGTGTGTCCTCACCCACTCCTGAGACAACAGACTTGCTGTCCAAGATCAACAGTAATTAATTGCACATTTGTAAATAAAGGCTTTAAAATTAATTTGACTTTTACAGTGTGATTATTTATAGCTTACAATTAGTCTCAAGAAAGAAACACATCACTTAAAAAAATCAGTTAGGTTTCAGTGAATATTTTTATTTGTATTATTTAATTATTATTTGTATTAATTTCTTCAAGTGTCTCGGAGATTGTGGCCAGTGTTGAGGCCATCTGTGAAAGCATTTGGGCCATTCTCTCTTGGTTGTCCAGGATCGCATCTGAGATCAGATGTGGGGCAGTTGAACGGCACCTGGGTGCACACATGGAGGTACTGTTGCAGGAAGGTACTAGCTGCGAGGTGCCAGGTTCCACCTCAGACGGTGGTTGTCTCAATGGGAGATCATCTGTAAAATAAATGATAAAAATCAAACCACTGTAGTGACCTTTTATTTTGGGCAATTTTAGTCTATAGTGCAATAGCAAATGCTTAAATTTTGAACTAAGCACTTTGGTAACACTTTTTAAACACACGTTGAAGAAGAGAACACTTATTCACAAAAATAATTACCTGCCTTTAGGTTTTACACACTGGTGTTTACATGGTAAATGTGTCACGTTTCATGGTTTTACAGCTACAGCTTTTAGATAAAATGCACTGTCAAATTGTATTCATTCTGAAAAACCAGCTTAACTTCTGATTCTAAGACAGGAGATGAAACCAATAATGCAGGCCCAGGTCTGTTTCCAAATGGTCAGTGATGGCACACCTGAGAGTGCTGTCTCTCCAAAAAGGCCCCTATGCACTGGTCCGGTTTAGATAACTCTCCAGTGGTCAGCGTCTCTCTTCTGTGTTTGGCAAAAGTTTTTTGGCCTCAGATTTCAGATCAAACCTTTTTTTTTTACTTCATCAGCTATGTGCCCTTCTCCGGATACTGCGTTCACTGAATGAGTAATAGCATCCATGCATATTTTTTTTCCATTATTTTATATCCACTACTGATGCTACTACATATGACAGCTCGTTTGGTGTTCACCTCCTGCAGCAGTACCTCCACTTCAGAACTATTGAGGGTTTTGAGGGAGTCCGGTGCTCTACCACCTTTAGACTTTCGTTTGGGCATTCTTGACTTCTCTCAACTTTTCTTTTCAATTTCTGTGTGTGGTTTCTGTGTGTGCACACAGCCCTGCAGTCTCATGTCCTACAATGGGATTCATCATTATAAGAACATATGTATGAAAAATTCTGCGGTTTAAGAACACATCATGAATCTGACATAGACTTTTCTTAGGACCTTTCTTAAGAACAAATTTAAGAAAAAATTTTATATAGACATCATCTGAGCTGTGTCACTTCTCCAGGTGATAATTACTACAGCCGCTACTACTTTTCATGCCTTGACGAGGCAAAATATGACACGGTGGACCAGCAGGTGTATTACATGCTTTGGCATGATACTGGGCTGGTGTGTGTGTGTGTGTGTGTATTACTGCTAAACCAGGACTGACATACAGTAGAAGTCCAATAAGGCTTTGTGGGTGAATTTGTGTGTGTGTGTGTGTGTGTGTGTGTGTGTGTGTGTGTGTGTGTGTGTGTGCGTGCGTGTGTGTGTGTGTGTGTGTGTGTGTGTGTGTGTGTGTGTGTGTTGCTCTACCAGCCACACATGTCCTGGGGTGTCCACTGTGAGTGTGGGCAGTGACCCTCCCTGCTGGCCATTAATGGCATATATTAGATCATATGCCGTCCATTAGCTAATATAAGAGGAATGGCCAGGGTGCGTACAGACATTGCACATCCATGCAGGAGATGTGACCCCCAGGGACCCCTGACAGTTGAATTAATCATTGAGGCAGAAGAGGGGGAGACACTGCAACACCACACCAGACTCTGTCACACACTTTTTTCAAGGCTGGTAATATCAGGAACAAATTTTCAGCGAAAAATTGATGATGGCAATGTTGTGACATTAAAAGTAAAACGGTGACATAGTGGTTAGGACATGTATCACATATGTGTAATGTCACTGGTTCAAATCTGGCTGAGGACTGAGGACCTCACTCTCCTGTCACCTCTCTTCTTTACACTTTTTTTTAACTCACCGGTTTGTGGTACTATAAATCTTCTCTGCCTTTTATGTAGTGTATATTCACTAAGAAGATTTCCTGAATTCCTTCTATTTTCAACTACTCCCCTCATCAGATTTTATGAGCAGATTAGTGACATAAATGTCTGAGTTGCAGGATATAGCGCTGATGACCATAATACATAGAATTACAGTCCTTTGACAAGAGCAATATATGATTGATTGATGGTATCGCGATGATAATGGTTTTACTGTCTTGTTTTACCTGACGTTGTCCCCACAAAAACTGTCTGGGTGTATCCAAACCAGAAACCATGGATCAACAGTACCGTACAAGCTGCCCTTACCACACAGGGCACACCCTTCACCTCCAGAGACAAAGCGGTGGGAAAAAAAGCCTGTTATGACCTTTACAGAGTGATCATGGCGGCCAAACAGGAATACAGAGAGAAGAGACACAGCTAAGTGGTAATGACTCACGTAGTATGTGCAGGGACTACACACAATATCAGACTTTAAAAGGAGACCCAGCTGCACAACTAACGTCGCTGCCACCCTCCCAGATGAACTGAAAGTTTTTATGCCCGTTTCGAGGTTGTTAACACCAGCTGCCCAGAGGGAACCCCCACCACTGCCAACACGACCAACGCTCTGGTCATCATCTAGGCAGACATGCGCAGGTCGTTCAAGCACATCAACATCAGTAAAGTGGCCAGGCCTGACAGCACCCCAGGCCTGGTGATCAGGGTGTGTGCAACACAGCTGGCTGGTGTGTTCAAGGACATATTCAACCTCTCTCTTTCCATGTGTATGGTCCCCTTCTGCTTCAAGTCGTCCACCATTGTTCCGGTACCAAAAAAAGTAAGGTAACATGCTTAAATGACTGGGGTCCTGTTGCCCTCACTCCCATAGTGAGCAAATGCTTTGAGAAGCATGTTAAAGACCTAATCTGTAGCATGTTACCACTCACCCTGGACCCTCAACAATTTGCTTACCAACAAAACAGATCCGCGGACAACACCATAGCCACAACACTCCACACCACCCTCACCCACCTGGAGAAGAGGAATTCTTATGTGAGGAGGCTGTTTGTAAACTATAGTTCAGTATTTAACACCATAGTCCCCTCCAGACTCGACACCAAACTCAGGGACCTAGGACTCAACCCAAGCCTGTGCAGCTGGATCCTGGACTTCGATCGACTGGGTCAATGCCAGGTGGTGAGGATGGGCTCCAGCACCTCTGCCTCTCTGAACCTTAACACAGGAGCCCCCCAGGGCTGTGTCCTGAGCCCCTTCCTTTACTCCCTGTACACCCACGACTGCATGGCCATGCACAGCTCCAACTTGGTGATTAAGTTCACCGAACGACACAACAGTGATAGGCCTGATTACCTTCAACAAGATGGCCTACAGGAGAGAGGTCAACAACTTGACACAGTTGTGCCAGGAAAACAACCTCTCACTCAACAAAAATAAGACCAAGGAGCTGATCATGGACTACAGGAGGAGAGGAGAGAGGCTGGACCCCATCACCCTCAACAGGTCTGCTGTAGAGAGAGTCAGCAGCTTCAAGCTCCTCAGCGTTCACATCACCGAGGACCTCACCTGGGACAAGCACACCGGCCATGTGGTGAAAAAGGCATAGCAACACCTCTTTCACCTCAGGCAGCTGAAAAAGTTTCGCATGGGGCCCAAGATCCTACGGGCCTTCTACAGAGGTACAACTGAGAGCATCCGGACTGGATGCATCACTGCCTGGTTTGGGAACTGCACTGCCCTCAACTGCAAAGCTCTGCAGAGGGTTGCAGAGCATCAGGGCATTAACAATGGACGGTGTGTCAGTAAAGCCTGCAGGATTATCAAAGACCCCAGCCACCCCAACCACAGACTGTTTTAGCTTCTGCCATCTGGCAAACAGTACCGCAGCCTCAAGGCCTGGACCAGCAGACTCCAGGACTGTTTTTTCTACCAAGCAACCAGGTTTATGAATAATGGACATTCATGGCCTGTTGCCTGTCCACACATTTATTAAGCCAGGACCTACACACACACAGACACAGCATTTTACACACACTATACATTATTTATATTATTTATATTTTTATTGCATTGTATTTGTTTAGTACTATTTTTACTGCTATTTCTATTGTTATTTTATTGCTATTGTTGCTGCAATGCCGAGGAGCCGAATGTCAAGGAGAATTTTACTCCCTTATACTTGTATAATGGGATGTAACAATAAAGGAATCTTGAATCTCTTGTGGGTCTGGTAGTGAGTGATGTGTTTTCTTGTCTGTACCTGTTCTTCCTCCTCTGTAGTGTCACTCAGGGTTTGAGAGCTTAGACCACTGTAGCAGACAAAAGGCTCCCAGCTTGCCCTCTCATCCCTGATACCCATGTCTCAGGTGACATCATCCATTTCAGAAGGTGCTACATCATGAAGCACAAAGCTGCTGTCAAGTGTCGGCCCTGTGAAAAATGCCACTCTGTTCACCCAAACACTTTGAACAAGTCAGATGAGGCGGCAGCAACTCTACCTCTTCTACTTTATTTCTTTAGACACACCTCTTTTTTGACCTTTTTCATTTTAGTTGAGTGCCACCTATAAGCCTAAAATATAAAAATATATAATCTGTTTGCTAATTTATTTTTGCACTAACCTTTACAAGAACAAATAATAATCCATAAAATATAGATAGATAGTGTGAACCAGAGACCCCACATGGATAAATATTAGAGGCACTCAGCACCATGTGATACATTTTTGCAACATGGATCCTAATAAGGCAAAATTTCTTTTGATTCTACTGTATATTGAATTGGGAGATAACCAGGATACTGGAATCATTTGTACAAACTTATAACTCAGGACATTTCACAGTCATAGATACTGGAGCATATGGACTGACAAATGAATGCATGGACTCAGAAACGCCCAGTGTTTCAAGTGTCACTCAGAAAAAGCAGCATTCATACACGTCCCAGCAGTGATTAGGTTGGACTAAATGTCCTGCTGCTGCATACTGTTTGTTTGTGCACCATCTGCAAAAGGTGGAGGCAGAGGCTGGATGGTGACCATACAAGATGCAAAACTCCACAAACCCAGGTTTGCATCCCAAGTCCTGCGTGTGTTTAGGTTTAGGGAACAAAAGCACTTTGGTTAAGGTTAGTGAAAGATGGTGATTGTGGATTAAATGTTAAAGGTGCACTATGTAAGATTTATATGTTACGCTTCAATTCACTACAGACTTTTTTCTGTATTAAACCAAGACCATGATCTTTCACTAACCTTAACCAAGTGTTGCCAGTGTTTAAACATAACTATGAAAAGTTTAATATTGCTGTAGTTTCTACTCACCGATATTTACTGCAAGATCAGATATTTGGTGGAAAAAAAAGAACTAGGTACGTTGTCTGTGAACATTTCACTCATATTTTCACTCTCAACATTTTTGCAACTTACCAATTACATTAATTAACAACATTTTCTCATTATGTTGAGAGAAAACGTAATTCAGCCAGCATTATGTTTCTAGCAAAATGTATTATCTGTTGCAGTTTAGTTGTATATGCACACGATTTCTAGAAGACAGAGTTGGCCCAGAACACATCCACAAATGATAATGATGTTAGTAGGGTATAAATCTTAGCATAAAGACTGGCAGCAGGGGTAAGCCTGGCTCTGTCCAAAGTTCCAAAATACACTTACCAACACCTGTAAAGCTCAATGATTAACATGTTGCATCTCATTTGTTTCTTCCACACAGAAATGTAAAAACAACAATTTATGGGAGTTCTGTGCCAGAACAATTTCTTGGCAAACAACAGCTGGGTGCAGTGACTGTTTGCAGCTTGTTGGAGTTTTGTTGTCACAGTGGTCATGTTTGGTACAATTATGCCTGTACAGAGGCCAAAAACAAAACCTGTGCTCACCAACTTTATCTAGCAACCTGCACCACATCCTGAATTGAGCTCCATACTTAACACACAGACATAAGATCAATATCGATCTCTTCTTGTCACTCTTGAAAAGAAAGCAAATAAGTAAATGTTGAACTATCCCTTTAACCTGATATTTACTCACAATACTAATTAGCAGAATATATTACTGTATATATATGTTCTTCTGATCAAAACATGTAAAAATGTTTTTTTGTTAAATTTTTTTAACCAAAGGGACTCCTGAGAGCCCATCCCAACTTTGGTCATCACTTGGTTAACCCACAACTCTCAAAGTGAACCTTCAGTGGGAATCTTCCTCTGTATCCAGTCAGAGTGCTGCTCCAGCTAGCCTAAATAAACACAGAGTAACCACTGCAGGCACCTGTCACACATGGAAATCCATCCTCCTGTGGCTCACTCCCCATCACACAATGACTAACCTGTGATTTACCCCCAGCACTTAACAAGACCATCACCGTAACATGAGGAGATGTAAAGAATCAGCCGCTGTTTTCTTTCGCCAAGTTCACTGGAGCTGAATACAGCGGGAAGCTTCCCCTTTCAGTCGATGTGAGCCTTGCTTCCTTCAGCTCTGGGGCCTGGAGTTGGGTCCTGCTGCAGCGGTGGCAAGGCCAAGGGATTGGATATCAGAAGCACCTTGCTGTCTGGACATATCATTGTGTTTAAAGTGTTGGTACATGGCGCAGTCTGTCTTTTCTCTGAAGTTCTTCATTTTGGCTGCAAGGGGTTTTCCAAGTGTTGGCATCCTGCTGTAGACATATTTGTACCAATGGGGCCATCTGGTGTCCAAAAGGTGAAGTGCACCCATTGATCAGAGAAATAGAGGCACTTTGAATGGGATAGCCATGGAAAAGTAATGCTAATATTTAACTGCAGTAAACCCCAAAGTACTTGATCCCTCCACACCTTGTTTTCATCAAGGCGTAAAGAGTTTGTTAAACATTATAAGACACTAAAACCCTACAGTAAACCTCATTACAACAATAATAAAAATATACCTGAACAATAATTGGGTAATTAATCAAACTGCATCATGTAGTATCCATTGAATTAGAGGTGGGTGGGTGTAGGGGGAAATGACCCCAGTAGACAGGCAACACGGTTGGACTTGCAGGGTCAAAATGTGTTTAGTTTTGGCCATCAGTTCTATCAGTTATAAGTGCTGAGATCTGGAGACACACATCAACATAAATAAAACTGAGCTGCCAGGCAAGGGTGTGTGTCCCTGCACTTTCTGTCCCACCAAGAATACACTCACTCACTTGTATCCACTACAATATCGCAAGAGAAATTAACTGCTTCTGTGTGACCCCCCAAGGTACAAATTTCCTAGCTTCCCGTCCATACCAAACCCTTTTAGTTCTTACCCCTCACCTGTCAGTCATTCCTGGGTCCCTGGTGCTCAGGGGACCACAGGCCTGTCAGACCTCCAGCAGCCCCTCAAAGAAAGCCCCCCCCTTCCCCGTCACAACCCACCCGTCCCTCCCCTACCTCATCCCCATCCCTCTTGGACCCGCCAAACAAAAATAAAGTCACATTGAAGAGAGAGTAGCTGTGGCTCCTGCTTTGCAGATCAGTCAGTGGATACCTGATTGTCACTCACGGGGTCGGGCCCTTAAGCCTATTGTTTCTCCGACAGGATTACTCTCTGTGGTCCCTCTCTCCCTGTGGTTGCGCGTGGGAGAAAGGCCAGATTAAGGGGATTAGCGTGTATCCTCCTGACTTGTCAAACTGGGATGTAAGGACCCATTGACTTTCTTGGGGACCCTGAATGAGGAGAGGCAGAGAGGTGCCTAAAGAAGAGGTAATGAAAAGCAGTGAACAAGCAAAAATTCCTGAAAAGACAATGTGATTTGTTTGCTTTTGTTCCCTTGAACTGGGCAGAAGGGCTGGCCCTGAGGAGAGGAGAACACCAAGAGAGAAATGCAAGGACAGAAAATGGAAGGAACTTAACTTGACCAATTTGACATTACTAGTAAAAACATCATGACAGTCTACTGTCTCAGTCAGAGTTACTCTGATGTATGG
The DNA here is from genome assembly GCA_038419695.1 of Scomberomorus guttatus. Lineage (NCBI taxonomy): Eukaryota > Metazoa > Chordata > Actinopteri > Scombriformes > Scombridae > Scomberomorus > Scomberomorus guttatus. Next base: position 29,705,122 of record CM076458.1, read on the forward strand.
GACTATTAAACTGGGTTTATACTTGACGCAAGGGGTTAGTGGCAGTCTTGCTATAGACACCTACAACGTAGGTGTTCTTATAGTTCAGCTTTGAAATGTGCCTCTTAGTAACAACACCGCAACACTAGATGGATGTATTGTACACAATCAAGTTGTATCATGCTTTAGTTCACATTCTTTCATTCTTTTTGTACAGCCATGATGGGAAGGTTTTCTGTCCCATGTCCAGGAGCTCTGAACATTTTTGAGGAGGCGCATGTCATCCCGGGTGTAGCTTACCTTGCAAGGCAGCTGGATTCGCGAGATCACAACATCTCAAGATCATGCACAGAGTTGTTTATTATTTGAAATAAAATGGAGGAAAAGACTTACCAATTCTCTGTGACATGTCTTTAATGACCTTTTAAAAATCTCAAAAAGGAGAACGACATGGAAAGCAATCACAGACATTGTTGGTTCATTATCGGCTATGTCAGAAAACAACTGTCCAGTCAGAGCAGAGTATGTATATTATTTGCTCAAAGCAACATGCACACACAGCAACAGTGCCAAAGACTGCCTGCAAATTTGAATCTGTATGTTAACATACTGTTAGGGTGCAACATGTGCCCCGCCACTAGGCACACCTGTCGCACCCCTCCACCTCCTAAAAGGAATTTTCAAGCAAGAAAAAAGAGACTGATTCAATTCAATTTGCACAATGTGTGAAAATTAATTGTGAGTACTGAGGACAGTTTTCTCTGACCACCGTTTACTAATGCACCATGCATGTAAGGTGCAGCTGTACCTGAGGAGATTCCACACTGAGAGACATCATCTTCAGCTCTTTTGGCATTATGAAATTACAAATGCATGGCTTGCATTATTTTTTGTAAGATTATTTTTTGGACATTTTTATTGGACAGTTGACAGTGAAGAGGCAGACAGGAAACCAGGGGGGAGAGAGAGGGATATGGCATACAACTTAGGTCCCTGGCTAGAATCAAACTGGGGATGTTGCAGTTCTGTGGTATGTGCTGTAATTGTTCAGCTACAGGGGCAGCTGCATATATTTGTTTGGCAAAAAAAATCACATAGAAAACATTTAGTGAGACTTATAAAAATCATGATGCAACAAGTGTAGCAGCCTCTCACAACTTGAAAAAAATTATTTAAATGTCCTTTGTAATGTGTGTGTGTGTGTTTTTTTTTTCAATGTATGCTCTGATAAACCGCAATATGAACTAAAATGATAGTGGCCTGAAAGTGACACCTGCATTATCATCTTGAGACCCCATCTTGTAGAGGGCACGGGGTATAGTCTACAGTGGTTTTAAAACCTTTATTTATTTATTTATTTTACAGTTTATCTTGCGTATTCTTATTGTTACATATTCCTAACCATCAAGTTACCACAATTTATTTACTAATACATACACTGCACAATGCACAGAGAGAAATGGGGGGGAGGTCAATAGGGGCCCCACAGCACATTTTTGTCACAGGGCCCCCAAGAGGCTTAATCCAGCCCTGCCAACAGTTTATTTGTGTCATATTTCTTTTGAATAACAAAGATTTAGGTGAAAAGCTGAATGAAGGCAGTCTCGAAGGGCTGAACAAAAGGTCAGGGCTTAACCCAGAGCTCAGGAATATTCATTTTAAAAGTCAGATGGATACTTGTTGGTCATGGCTGAATTGTGAATGACTTCTGGAGCTCTCTTTGGAAAGCTCCAGCGTATCCCTCAAGTTGGTGGAACAGAATTTCAGCATTCTCAACCTCAACCAAAAAGGCACATATGGGGACATATGACATGGCACATGAGTAGTCAGTACAGTACATGAGTCAAGTTGTGAAGCATTTGAAAAACATCTGTTAATGTATTCACAAATCACTAGTTTGGTGTTTTCTGTGGCTTCTGACAGACATTTTTGTAGCCTTGGCAACCAATGACATCCTATAGTCTAAACTGAAAGTTACCAATATTTAACAGAGCCTATGGAGGTTGGGAATTATTTGAAGTGAATATATCCTTGTCAAAATTATAGCAAATTCAACTATAGCAATTATGGCAAATCCAAAAAAATAACAAATTAAAGGGCTGATTCAGCCAATAAATAAATAAAATAATACATTTTCTCATATACATGTATCTGTATCTATCCATGCAGATAACCCACAGACCTTACTATGACTTTTTCCATTGGAACTACTTTCTGCACAGGACATACTTCCTATTTGACAGCTCGCTAAGCTATTACCTGATTCACTGGCTAACTGGTTAAATAACTATTATCAGTATATACTGGTAATACCAATGTTTCCTATTCAATCTCTCCACTGCCTTCCTTTATAATATTTCTAGGGAGAGAGACACAGAGAAGCATAATAACAACAACAACAATAACAGTAACAACAATAGTAGTAATAGAGATATGACTTGTAATAATAATAGCAATAATAGCAGTAGCAATAATGGAGGCAGGACATCCACAGGACCATGCCACAGTCCCCATGGCCCACCATACAGACACTGGACCTTCCTGTGAGACCTTCCTATTGACTGTTGAACTATAAAGTTGAACCCGCCTCACTGGTGACAGGTGACATACAAGTCAACGAAAACATCGTTTTAGATTGACAACAGGAAGAGCCAATGGCTGTCCGAGCGACTACATTCATGAATGGACCAATGGCAGAGAGCTAATGCGATCCGAAGGAACAATTGTTTAAGTTTAGCTGGACTTGTTTTGTTTTGGTTAGCCTCTGAGGCCGAAGTTTTGACCACAATGTGATGGTTAATTTACAGTTTAGTGGTTAAGAAGTATTAGTTTCTAGTATTTTGGCAATGGGGTCACTGAAGTTCAACGCTGGAGAAGAAAATTCAGCGACGGCAGCCACAGTCGCAGAGGTAACAGTTAGCCGACAGTTTTGCTGTTAGCTAACATTAACTTAGCTAGCTTGTTAGCTATATTAACCTGATGTTTACTGACCAAATAACCTTTTTTCATTCTTTGGTTGTAGGCTAAAAACTTGTGGGTTGAATTTTAAATGCTTCCTTGTAGGCCAGTTTCAGTATTCATCACAACAGTCACAGACAGGGGTTTGAAGTGCTGTTAAAATAGAAAGTTAGTCCTAGTCCAAAGGCTAACCATGGTAACGTTAGCAGGGATAGGCGACAGCACATATTTTGATTTCCTGTTAACGTTAAATAATACTGACGGTTTGTTGACATCTTACTGTAATTGCTTCGACTGTCATACGACGTCGTACGACGGACCCAAACCGGAGCTAACAGCTATACATGACACTAAACGTAGTCATGGAATTAAAGTAGCTAGCGTTACATGGCACCTTTTCCCTCAAAGATCAGCAGTGAATAAACTTATTAGTTACATCCTTCAACTATAGTGATAGCTGCTGTTGTTGTTGGCGATCGTTAGGGCCATACAAACAGACCTACACATACATACATACATACACTGGTTTCTGTTATAATGTGACCCTATCTAAATATGTTTGGTAACAGATATCATAATACAGCACACAATATAGCTGACATTCCTAATCAGTTCACATAATCTGACTGAAGATTGATCCATTAGTCACTCATGGTAGCATTAGTTGGGACAGGTAGGTCGGTAATATTTGCAACTATTTACTATCTGCAAATCCGGGCAACAGTGATGAATGAAAGTGACTATGAATGTGCTAGTATCAAATTTTTCCAATACAATTAACATAGATAAAAAAATATCAAGGTACATGGTATTACCATGATAATCGCGTATCCTGAAATACTACTATTGGTGCTAAATTAAATGACCTAAAGTTCACACGTCTGTGTATTGCAGCTTTGTTGGACTCTGTTGGAAATTCATGAATTTTTCCTGATGAAATTGATCAATTGATTCCTGCAGTGCAAGAACTTTGTAGTAAATGTTGTCTTCTGGGTGTTAACAGTTAAATTCATTTGTAAAAGGCAGAAAAATTTGTAAATGTACACAGATCATAATAACAGTTACAGGGGACTTTTACAGGTCACTTGTGGCTAAACAAAATCAAACTGCTGATGAAGGCAGGAGAGCTGCTCTGTGTTCCTCTGAAAATGATGATAATTATGTTAATGACGGTAATGGAAATGGTTGGCGGTATTGATATCATCAGATGTTTCTCCGCGGATGTGCCGGAATACTCTAAAATCTAATCATACTGACCGGTTAGCTGTATTACTTGTCAAAGAAGACAGGAATCTGTAGAAGTAGTCTTTGCTTGCAGAGGATTACACTGCAGATAGAACTGGTAGTTTATTGTATGAGCACATCTACAGTTTATACCTGAGGTCAGACTGATGCAGCAGTGTTTACCTGACATCTGATGCCAGAGGCTCTGCTCAGTTAGATCCAGGCTGTTTCTGCACCACTGACCTCAAATTTTAGAGTTGAAATGATTGGTTTGTTAACACAGAAAATTAATTGTAACAATTTTGATAATGGATTAATCGTTTAGGTAGGCGAGGGCAGGGCTATATGATATATTTACTCTATTTTTATTTCACACTTTCAATAAAACTTGTTTGTGTAATGTGTTTGCATCACAGGAAAGCTTGTTTTTATGCTTTGATCACAACAATCCTATAACAATGGTGTTATTAACAAAACTTTACATGGTTCACATACAGTATGTACAGTACACTGTAAGTACTTAAGTGTATCATAATATTTATAATCAAAAATAAAAAGGGTGTTGTGCTAAATAGGTTGTTAAATAGTTTGTGGCTACTGTCTTGTTAATGATATGATGGTAAATTTTCAGAGGTTTGCAAAACATTCAATCTCACTGGTTTATAATGTGCTTGTGATGCAAATGTTATGGTTAGTAATATAAAGAAACAAAGGTGCAGGTCTTGTTCTCACTGTGTCATAATGCTGTATGTTGTTTCTATAGTGTCCTCAATCCCATGTGTGACAGAGTTGTATGTTTGTGTGTTTACAGGCTAAGTTGGTGTGTACAGGAGTAAACAACCAGAGCTATATCTGTGAGTCGGGTCATTGCTGTGGAGAGACACAGTGCTGCAGCTACTACTATGAACTGTGGTGTGAGTTACCCAACTCTTCTTCATTCATTCTCTGAGTGTTTGGTCCTTCTTCATGCTACCTATATATAAATAGCATGAACCAGCACAAAACTAAGCACATAACTTTGTCTGTAAATTCATACTGCACTGGCTCGTATGATGAGAAGCTATATTTTCATTCTATCCAACAAATATTACACTTTATAGTAAAGGAAGTTTGAAATGCAATAAAAGGAAGGAAGTAGAACGAGGAGCTGATGTTTCATAAAGGTCAGGAATGGTACCAGTTAGGTTAGTGAAGCCGGGTCCTGTGTCTATTCTGTCATTCACAATCTGCACTTGTTTACTGTTTATGCTGCTGCTGCCCGGTTGTCTCTCATGTTACAGAAGCCCACATGTGCCATTTTAATAAGAACTCCTGGCCCTTCACAGCACTTAACTGCTTGTTTTTTCATTTAAGCATTCACTTTGTAACTTGAGTTTTTTGATAAAAACATTAAAGCCAACCAGTGGCAATAGCCAAAGATTGAATAAGCCTGACAGCCTTAAACAAGTGAAGGGCTGTTAATAGTTACTAAGGCAGGGTGTGAGATTTCACTATGTTTAGAGCACTGACCTAATTGAGTGTCAAAACACCCACTGAAAGTTGGCACAGAAGTAAAATAGAATTGTTTTTATTTTATTCAGGTAAACTTTTTGTATGGCTGTTTGTGTCACAACAAAGGTATCAAAAAGTATCAGTACTGTTGTCAGCACTGAAGTTCAGACTTCAACAGTAATATCAAAAGTTTCAAATGATACAGAACCTGACATAAAAATGTATTTTGGGACATGTTCTGTGGGCTCCTTGCAGGGTTCTGGTTGGTGTGGACTCTGATTATTATTCTGACATGCTGCTGTGTGTGTCAGCACTGGCGTTCCAAGCAGCGCTTCCAGCAGCAGCGCCGGCAGAACGAGATTAACCTCATCGCCTATAGAGAGGCTCACAACAACTCTCACCTACCCCTCTATCTCAGTAAGTAGCTGTCTGTGGCATGCTGCTGCCTCTACACATTCCACAAATAGTTAGTCTCTATCTCTCTCAGACACATTACCAACTGCACATCAAACATGTTTTTAAATAGAATCGGAAGTAAATGATTCTTTCAAACTGAAACACCATCCCCTCTGCCACTGCCAAGTAACAGCTCCATTGATACAACCTGCAGGGTTAAGACTGTTGCAGAATATGCCAATCCATCTGATAATACAACACTCACACACTCCATGAACAGCACACAAGACTGAACATGCATTTAAACTCTATTTGACCATTTAACTATTGGTATTGGTACTTGTATGAGTCTTTGTGCTAAACACCATATTACCATCATTAACGGATTTGGTGAAACACAGTTTTTATGCTGAAGAATCAGTGTAGATGGTGTAACTTAATAACTTTAAGTTACACCATTTCTAAAACTGTATTCATTATCTTTAAAGGATCACAGGCATATATTTTATTTCTTATTATTTTTCTTATCAACAAATCCCATGAACAGATGAGAACTAACAACATGTTAGTCCGTCTCTCAATTTTTTAATTTAATTTAATTTAAACTTTATTTAACCAGGAGTGAAAGACTCCTGAAAATCTCTTTTTCAGGAGTGTCTGGGCCAAAACAGGTAGCAGCACAAATAACATGATTGCAGACATAAAACAAACATTTAACAATTTAAACTGAAAACTAATTACAGCATTATAAAATATCAAAAAACATTCATCAACATTCAAAACATCTACAGCCAGATGTGCCTGCTTCGAAGTCATTTAAAATCACACTGAATGCATCCAGTGAGACCAGCTCCCGAAGATTCAGGTAATTTTTCAACCGATTCCAAGCCGAGGGAGCAGCATACTTAAACACCCTTTTTCCCAGTTCAGTACAGACTTTAGGGACAGTAGTAGGAATAAATCCTGGGAGTGAAGAAAATAACTTCCCATACTTTTTTGTAGGCTGTAGATCCATCGGTAGGAAGGAAGCAGTCCAAGAATAGCCTTATAAATAAGAATATGCCAGTGGTTAAGGCTACGGGTGGAAAAGGCAGACCATCCAACCCAAGCATACAAAGAGCAATGGTGAGTAAGGGCTTTGAGATTTGTAATAAATCTCAGTGCTCCATGGTAGACAGTATCCAGCGCATGTAGGCATTGCGAAGATGCATGCATGTATATACCATCACCATAGTCCAGCTCAGGCGTAAAAGTGGCAGCAACAAGTCTCCTTTTGGTCTTGAAGGAAAAGCAAGACTTGTTTCTAAAATAAAAACCCAATTTCAACTTCAGTTTTTTCACCAGCTGCTGAATGTGAGGCTTAAATGAGAGAGAATCATCAATTATAATTCCAAGATACTTGTATTGAGAAACAGACTCAATCTCAGAGCCCTGAAGAGGGGTGATAGATTGAAGGTCAAGATTTGGTTTAGATTTTGCATTTGAAAACATAATGAGTTTTGTTTTGTCAGCATTCAAAACAAGTTTTAAATCACACAGAGTACATTGTACAGTATTATAAGTTAGTTGTAGCTGGCAAAGAGTCTGGTTTGGTGTAGACGCTAGGGATGCCATGGTGAGGAAATTTTCCCACTGGTTAATAAACTTGCGACAACACTGATGTTACCGGTTACAGTGGACATTTTACAAGATAAGATATTCGTTGATGAAGCTCAATATCTTAAGAGCGCTTACTTTGATCTTTAACATTAGAATTTAAGTTTAGATATTCCTCTTACTTAAGAGTTAGTGACAGTGGGCTTCAGGCTGCTGCCAGCAGGTCGTCCTCTGTGTACAAGCCAGAGGACGCACTGCTTAGAACCAGAAATGGAGCAACCCTCCTGCTATCCAGGAAAAGACATACTGTGAGCAGGCTGAGAGTGGGAGAGTTTATGCCTGAGTTTATGTAGTCCCTAGACCTGGGGAGCTGCTTACTAACAGCTAGCGTTACATGTGTTTATAGAGAGCGGTAAGAGAGCAGGACTGAGGACAGACATCTCACTCCACTACTTTTTGCTGCAACTCTGTTGCTGCTGCAGACTCATGGAGTAGACACTTTCAGTTTATAATTGTAGTGTCCGTCATCCGACTAAGTATTGATAACACGTTTGATACGTCACAAACTACAGTTTTTTATTTGATGAACGTGGGCACTGATATGCCAAAATGAACTAAATGGGTTTTCTATTTTTTAAAAAAGCAAAATGACAGTATGGGCAGTGGGCAAATAATGTAATCAATGTATGTCCCAACACTGTGTAACACCAGTAACACTACTACTGTGGCAAGCCTAGTAGATGCAGAGCAGTATATCATAGTATCATCAGTATAAAAGTGGAAATTTGCATTGGAATCATTTTGATCAAGACTGTTAAAACTGTTGAGACTGTTGATATATATGAATAGGAGTGGTCCCAGGAGTGGTCCCAGGAATGGTCCCAGGAGTGGTCCCAGGACTGATCCCTGGGGCAGGCCTGTGGATACACTAAGGGAGCAAGAAGCAATTCATTCTGCCTGCACACACTGATATCTGTCTGATAGATAAATTTTCAAACCAACAGACAAGACAGTTTGTTCTGATAGTCCTATACTGATAAGTCTTTGCTTCAATATTGCATGATCCACAGTATCAAATGCCTTAGATAAGTCAATAAAAAGGGCTGCACAATGTTGGTTGTTGTCTAGAGATTCAATAAAATCATTTACTACTTTTAAGGCCGCTGTAGTTGTGCTGTGTTTTTTCTCAAAACCAGATTGAAAATCAGATGAGATATTGTTAGTAGTTAAGAACTCACAAGGGTTTCCAGAACATTAACCAGGACAGACAATTTGGAGATGGGCCTAAAATTGTTTAGGACAGTAGGGTCACTCCCTTTCAACAGGGGAAGAACAAAAGCAGATTTCCATAGTCATTAGTTCATTAGTGTCCAGAAATAGATTAAAAAGATGTTTCAAAGGTGGTGTGATAAAATCAGCTGCTAACTTTAAAAAGTAAGTTATCAGGACCTGCTGATTTTCTAGTGAGGTGGCTTTATGCACCTCTGAGACCGTAACCAGATTAACACTTTGACTTACCGTAACATGACCGTCAGAACAAACAGTAGGGGAATTATCATGAGTAATGTTGAGAGAGTCGAATAAATAACCAGAGGCAATGAAATGCTCATTAAAACAATCAAGCATTTCGGAGCGCTATGCTATTTTTATTTACAGCTAAGGATTTAGTAGTCTTCAAAATGTGCAACTGTGCATGCATTGCACAGTTGCCTGAAAAGCAGACTTGTTCTCTTGGCTTTTGCTCATTCCACATTGCACTCATGAAGTGAGTTGAATAAATCTGAAGTGAACCATGCATTTTTTCGGCCTTTTACTCTGTATTTTCTGAGGGGAGCATGCTTGTCAACGATTTCAGGAAAACCATCATAAAAGAATTTTCAGGCATTTTCAATGTCAGCAGTAAGGTTAATTTTCTCCTAATGAAAGTGAAACAGATCATGAAAAAAACCCTCACACTTTACAATGATGTGTGGCTTGGTTTTGGGAATTTTTGTATTTTTAACTGGCAACAATACAGTGGTCACTAATGTCATTTGTGAAATCAAGCAGCTGTGTATTTATGAGGAATATTGGTTTGGATTAGATCAATTAGAAATAATTTTTCAGGACAAGGGATGTCAGTTTCGGTTAATTTTGCTTTCGACAGACCGACACCCATTAGCCGATAACTAACCGATTCATTTTTTAAAAAGTTGTGATGTAACATTAGCTTTCAAAGTGTTTTTCAGTGCAGTAGCTCTCGATGACATAACGTACTCGGGTTCATGGTACGAATATAAATAATAATATGAATATAAGGTGACCCTGATTATAAGATGACAAAAATCCTACCATGCTCTAGGAAGCGGTCAAAAATGATTTTCTCCGGCATTTAGCATTTATAAGCCTGTTTGTCTTTTTGAGCTCCTTATCATCTGTCAGTGGTTTTTGGCAGCTTGACATATTCCGTTTCTGCAGTAGAGACATCAGAAGACGCTTTAGACTTGTTTTCACTCGTCATTAATTTATTTCCTCCATGAGAAAAACATGTTACATGAGCCTTCAGAAACTCCTGCAGGTTAAACTGGAATAACAAAACACTTTTAGAGCTGACTGACTCTTAACACAGTCACTATAAACAGACTTTAAAACACTCGCTAGCCTAGCAACATTAATCCTACAAACAACCCATAATGCAACACTCCGTGTAGAAGTCTGTTTTACACCGGTACTTTATCCATTCAAAAAGTAGATCTGATGTTGTGAACATGTAATTGTTTAGCCGTTAGCGGAGTGTGTATGCAAATTAACCTATAGACCGACATGCGTAACCGGTCAAAAATATTCTCGGCAGTTAACCAATTTCAGATTAGGTTTGGTGGGACTATCACCAATCTGAAACAGATTTAGAGAGTCACAATAGACTTTAAAATCATCAAATGCTGCTAAAATTTTACATGACCATTAATATCAATAGGCTACTAATGATTTTCACTTGCCCCATGTGGAAGTTGAGTCATCGACTAGTGCATCAAATCCCCGTAATCCTCCCTCTCCTCATTCTTCAAAGGACATTTATGTGAAAGGTACTGTTATAAGAGTAGCAAAGCTGCTTTAAGGAATAGGGCAGTGCGTAATGTGTGTGCATAACGTGTGTGTTGTTGAGTGAGTGGAGAGAGCGAGCGGCAGAAAAGTGATGGTGAATGTGAGCGGAGCAGAGGAAAAGGTTAGCAGTAAGTTGTCAGTCTAGCAGTAAATGTACAGTCCAGGCTAGTGTGTCAGTTAATAAATGTTGCAGCTTCTCAAGACAAAGAAAAGTCTTGTCTGTTGTTTCCCCAACTGCTGGAAAAGTGAAGGGGGTTAGCCGCAAAGTTAGCAACAATGGGTTAGCCTAACCTGACCAGATCACTTAAGGTAGACTTACCTTTAAGGTAGCCCAGTTACTCTCATCTCAGCAGCTCCTATACAGAGAACAGAGAAATGTCTAGCTGAGCTAAGTCTCAAGACTCGATTCGAGTCCCAAGTTTTGCTCAGCGCCCCCCTACTCCCCGCAGCTCCAAAGCAGTCAACCCAGGGGAAACACTAGCAACCAACAACAGTAATATGGAGCCTTTTAGAGACCTCAAGATCAAGAGGTAAAAATTCAAGTTGCTTACTCAGTGATGTAGAGAGAAGTACATTCACGTGAAACTTACTTTTGATAAAGATTGCAACATCCCCATCCCTTTTGGGTTGGTCAGTCCTATGTACATAATAACCATCCATGCTAATATCCTTGTTCTGAACAGATTTGCTTAGCCAAGTTTCAGATAAAACCATTACATCAGCATCAATTGAGTGTGCCCAAATACGAATCATATCCACTTTAGTGAACAAACTGCATGCATTCAAATGGATGAAACCTGCCCTTGATTTAAAATCAGCAGGAGTTTTAAAACTTATAGCAGAATCTGGGCCTGGATTGGGTTGCACATTCCCTGAAATCAGTAGCAACAGAACAATTAGACACCTCTGCTTAAGTGATTTACAGGAGGATTCTTTCTTAGTATTAACTTCTAATACAAAATTGCGAAGACAGCTTATAGAAATGTTAAAATTGTCTTGAAGAGCCATGACACTGATCAGACAGGCAAAGTCCACAGAGTCAGTGGAGAAGAACAGAGGCAGGGGTAATGATTTGATGCCCAGCACACAGCCAGAAAGTATTGCTTTCAGTAACTGGTGTGACCCCCTTTGGCAGCAATAACTTCAACCAAACTTTTCCGGTAACTGTTCATCAGCCCTGTGCATCAGCTTGGAGGAATTTTAGCCCATTCCTCCTCACAGAACAGTCTCAACTCGGGGATGTTGGTGGGCTTCTTTGCATGAACTGCCCACTTCAGGTTCTTCCACAGCATTTCTGTAGGATTAAGGTCAGGACTTTGACTCGGCCATCCCAAAACATTAACTTTCTTCTGGTCTAACCATTTTCTACAGCGACTTGTGTGTTTAGGGTTGTTGTCTTACTGCATGACCCACTTTCTGTTGAGCGTCAGTTCATAGACGGATACGTCGACATTTTCCTGTAGAATTTGCTGGTAAAACTCAGAACTCATAGCTCCATCAATGATTGCAAGCCGTTCTGGTCCAGAGGCAGCAAAGCAGGCCCAAATCATGATAATGCCACTACCATGTTTCACAGATGAGATAAGGTTCTTATGCTGGAATTCAGTGTTTGCTCATCACCAAACATAACACTTCTCATTCAAGCCGAAAAGTTCAATTTTGGTCTCAACCATCCACAGAACACTTTTCACCTTCTGGCTTATCCATGTGGTCTTGAGCAAACTGACGGCAGCAATGTTCTTTTTGGAGAGATGATTTTTTCTTGCAACTCTGCCATGCACACCATTGATGTTCAGTGTTCCTGATGGTGGACTCATAAGCATTGACTGTAGCCACTGCTACCCTGGGGTCCCTTGTGGCCTCCTGGACTATTACATGCCTTGCTCTTGGTGTGATCTTTGTTCGACCACTCCTGGGGAGGGTAACAATGGTGTTGGGTGTCTTCCATTTGTAGACAATCTGCCTGACAGTCAACTGGTGGAGTCCAAACTCTTTAGAAATGGTTTTGCAACCCTTTCCAGCCTCGTTAATATCAGCAACTCTTATTCTAAGGTCCTCAGAAAATCTCCTTTGTTCGAGCCATGACACACTTCTACAAATCTGTGTTGTGAAGTTCAGACTTTGATAGTGAAGACCCAAATTTCAGGCAGGGCCTCCCAGACTCACACTTGATTGTCATCCCATTGATTGAAACACCCGACTCTAATTTCCCCTTCAAATGAATTGATAATCCTAGAGGTTCACATACTTTTGCCTCGCACCAATATGTAACATTGGATCATTTTCCTAAATAAATAAACAAGTGTAAGGTTTTTGTCTCATTTGTTTAATTGATGTCTCTTTATCTAGTTTTAGGACTTGCATGGAAATCTGATCAGGTTTTAGGTCATTTATGCAGAAATAGAGCAAATTATAAAGGCTTCGCAGCACTGCAGTATAATGCGGTGTGTTGTATGATTCCATGTTACATTCTGTTTGAATATGGGTTGCTATAATTCAATAGGTTATGCTATAAATTATGTTGGTATACAGTGTTTTAAAATCTTGTTCCATGTGCCTCTTTTTAACTTTGAGCACCTGCCCCTCTAAAGGTCTCTGCACAGCCCTGCATTTGAACATAACATAAAATATCTTGAACATGAGAAAGTAGAGATAAGTAGCCAACTAAAATAATATGATGCCGCTGACACAGACATACGGACAGGTAGAGACATGCTGCCATCTTGGAGGGGAGGAAGACTTCATCCTGCTAATTACTTTACAGATGGCATAAATGGGCTGCATTTATACAGCGCCTTTCTAGTCTTATAGACCACTTAATGTGCTTTACACTACATGCCAACATTCACCAATTCACACACACATTCATACACTGATGGCAGAGGCTGCCATGCAAGGTGCCAACCTGCTCATCAGGAGTTTTAATGCTCATTGACTCACACACCAAAGGCACAGCTTTCAGGAGCAGTTTAGGGTTCAGTATCTTCAACATGCGGACTAGAGGAGCAGGGGATTGAACCGCAGATTTTTCGATTAGTGAACGACCCACTCTACCTCTGAGCCACAGCTTCCCCAATACTTAAGACTTGTAACTTCTCTTCCCCGTCTGTGGCTCTCAACCTCAACCCCATGGGACATAAAATCTTTAAAGCTGCATTAATTGATTTTTTTTTTCTGGCTATGTGGCGTCAGTAGAATATGCTTAAAAACATCATATTATCTGTGTCAATATCTGACATATTATCAGTTTAAGAAATTGTTATGCTGAATGTGTTTGCACACAGTTGCCTATTTACACATCCAGCACACAGAGCAACATTAGCATTCATTTTGAGTTGTGTTTACATCCACCCGATGAATGTATGTCCAATATTCACTCTCCTTTTAGCTCTGGTTTGGTCTCCATCAACTCTAGTTAGCTGTGAAATGTTCCACTATAATCACCAGGTTGATAAGAGCAGAGCTGGAAAACCACAAGAGCTAAAAGAAGCTAAAACAGATATAGAGCTGAGGAGAACTGCAGAGCTGGTGATAATTCTCTGTGGGATAAGTACTAATTACTACTAATTAATAACCTTTTTGAACATCCATTACTAATATAAAAAACTCTACAAGTCTACAATTATGTTCTTTGTGATCGTTAGGGCTAGTGTTAAGTAGAAAAACTGTAAATATATAGAATATATAGAATATTTCTTGGCTCTCTATCAGCCAGCTCTTCATATGGATGACTGGGAATGACTGAGGCACTGACATACTTGTCATTTTTCATACTTCTCTGTGTTGTGTTATTTTCCAGGATTCTTACCCACCTACCTGCTGCCAGCCTATGAAGAAGTAGTTGACCGCCCGGCCACGCCTCCTCCACCTTATACCCCTGTCCAGTCAGCACTTCCACCTACAGACCCACCTGATGAATCACCCTGCCCCCACTCAGCTGTCTCCGTCCCCAGTGATGCTGATGCAGAGCACCCTGCTACTCCAGGGGCTATGCAGACCCACCTTCATAGCGCTTACAACCCCAACAAGGACTCGACGCCGGGCAGGTACCGGCGCTTCACTGGAGATTCTGGGATCGAAGTGTGTGATGGCCAGGAACTGTGGGATCAGCACAGCCTTTTAGAAAGAGAAGAAGAGACAGAGGAAGAGGGGGTTGGGCAAATGGAGGACCTATGTGATCACTTTGGTCCCCTGACCTGTGAACACAGCCATATTAGTGATGCAGCCATTCATGAAAACACAGATGGACATACAGCTGTGGATACAGAGCCACAGTCTCTTAGGTAATCTAAAACAAAACTCTGCAGCAGTAACTGATGCAATATTCTACCTTTGGTGCTCAGGGGTTAGGTCCATATGTACATGTATAAGTTTGATTAACACCAGTGTGTGTCACAGGTCTGGAGACAGATGTAAGGTATGACTAAACAATTTCCAATAATTTAAAGCTAAATTATGCAACTTCTCATTTGAGGCTGAAAGTGATTTTGACCAAGCCCCCCCCCCCCTTCACATTTACACCTTATCTTGAGCTGATTGCTTTAAAATGGCATGAGGGCTGATATAACACCATTTTATATAGAAACAGATATAACAGATCTGCTGTCCGTAAGCAGCACTGATGTTTTTCATGATTACCTTCACAGTTCTCTCTTTTTAAAGCTTTGTTCAGCTGTTTTCAGAGTTACAACACTTCCACGTAGCTAAAGATACCAGCTGGCAAACAGTAAATGGTAAAAATGGTGAAGGATTTCTAGTGATGCAAAGCAAGCACATGCAGAGTATTGTGAAAACTCCAATCATGCTGAAATGCCCCCTTTTTTTTAAGAAGAGTTTTTAAGAACCATAAGATTATATTGAAGACCTGCAGCATACTGTTGCCTTATCACTAGAATATTTGTACAATGCTCCAATTCTCAAGGGCTCAGTTATTTCGTAAATAATCAATTTTCACGAACCCTTGTATGAGTCTCCAGTCACCTGACACATATAACACTGGTGTTATATGAGACATTTTTGAACCAGGACATAGTGCCATAATGTGTATCTTTATGTAGCCTTTCAGTAGAGAATGTTTAGGTGAACTTAATCAAAGAGTCTGGAGTCTGTTTGACTCAGAGTAACCTTCCATTGTACTCAATGATAGATTGATCATCATTTAATCAATGTTTTATTATGCAGGATTTGTTTTTTTACTTGTAGTTTGCCAAAAAGTTGCACACATCAGCTCTGGGTTAACTACTGCAGAAAACTGTTCCTGAATTGAGAACTATAAATTTGAGATATATTAAATATCTAAAAATACCACCATCAGGATGCTTTTGCAGTGAAGATGTACTGAATATGGACTGAGACAGCACTCAAGCACACGGTTTTGTGTTGTAGAGTGTTTATTGTGCTCCATGACTGTCTGTACACAAAGGGAATGACTGATGTAGTGCAGCTCTTGGAAACACTCCGTGTGTAAATGTATCAGGCTGTTGGGAAGCTGGCAGTGAAAACCAAACCTTACCGTGCACTGAGGCAACTTTTCTACAGTTGAGTCATTCGAGCACTTTTCCACATATGCAGCATTGAACAGTGGTCCTCACCACCTGCTGCTACACTCTTATATGCTCTTTATTATCTTCTGAATTAAATGATATTTTTCTTCCGCATTTTGTATGATATATGGTTATTAAATGTTATGGAGAACAACACATTGTATTACTGTGTTTTAGCAAAACAAAGCAAAACTTTGATATGGCACATTTTTTTCCTGCATGAAAATGCAGAAAAGCAACTGGTCGCAATGTACAAACACATGATATAAATACAAAAAAGAAAATGAGAGACAGTGTGACTGGAGTTCAGCAGGTTAAAAATCAGTTTAATTGCAGAAATCAAGTACATCAAAATCTTATTTTAAAGGTGTACATGTATACATACTGTACAAACATACAAACAACTATAACAGTCATTATAAACACAAAAACGTCAAAACAAAATAATCCAATGCACATGAGAAATCAGGAAATAATTCGTTTTTATAGAATTCTTTAACTGAATAAACAGATGTTGCTGCTACATCCTCCATCCCACCAGCCGCTAACTGCACAAATGTCCAAGCTGTCATCAACTCAGTTGGCACTTGACTATCATATAATTTTTTTTTTTTTTTTTTAAGTTTCCATGCAAGTAAAGTCAGCAATTTAGACTGACATTTTGCCAGCTTGTCTCGACAACTGACAAGCTATATACAATGAATAATATGTCTATGGGGGCTCTTTTGCCTTTCATACATCCTGAAGCACTGCCAGAAAACCACATACCTTATGTCCTGAGAAAAGGTCATTAGGACTGAAACCAGTGCTTTCTTGAGAAACCTCACTCACGGCTTTGGTAAGCCTTCCTCCCAGTTCATATCCATTTCTAGCAGAGAATCTGATAAAAGTGCTCTAAAGCACTGTGGCTTCATGTATGATTTTTGGCTGCTTCAGGGGTAATTTTATGATAACCTTTAGCAATTTTTGTCTATTCCAAATACAGCAAATACTGGCTTAATGACTGACTTAGTGTGATAGTGCTCAGTTATGATAGTCAGCAGTTACAACCAGATATTGATTTGAGGCTCAACACAGTCTGTGATGTATGAATGAGAGGAGAGGAACAGACGAGTTTGACTTTTTTGCATGAATGTTGAGTCTGCAACATCATGCTTAAAACAGGACCAAAAGAAATAATCCACCACCCAGGTGCCCTAACAGATCATTATTACATTAGAACTTCATTAGATACTTTGGACTACAGGCTTACTTACCCAAGCAAGTGCTAGGCTGCACGTAAAGAATCATCAGACCACTACTGACCGACAAGAAAGAGAATCAAGTCAGAATGAAAAGGCATTAAAAACATAGTCAGGAAGAAAATGAATCAAGTGTGGCAACAGCACAGACCAAGACACATTTCAATGTCAGTTAAAAAAGTCAGGTTTGTAAGATGTACTGTAGGTGACAATGAGCAGATGAAGAATAGGACACAATAATTTGAGCAACACACTGTACATTATTGGAAGTCATCCTGTTTTTTTAACAATGTCAAGATTTTAAAATATGTGGCAGAGAAATAATGACAAAAAATACTGGACTATGTGATGGTGGGCAAGACACACCATCTTTTATTAGTTTTTTTTTTTTGCCAGACTAATGGAACAAATCTATACAAGGAGATTTGATGCAGTAATATCTTTGTTTTCATTCAGAATGAAGAATTGGAATGCTTATGTAACAACATTCCATATTTAGTACATAAATGTAGATGTTTAAAGGTAATTCAAACTTTTCAACTCATGAAAATTATTTTAAACTTTATTTGAATTGTTTTCATTTGTAAGAATGAAAAAATAAATTAAATTTTTTTTACTATAATTTTGTATACGTTACTGCTGCTTGGATTATTTTCTATATGTTTAAAACAGATGCAGTGCCTCTATGTTTTTGAAATGTTTGTTGGTTAACAAAAAGGAAATGGAACTGAAGGATATCATTAAGTCCAGAAGATGGCAGTAAAGTAATGTAATGTATAAATAAGTACCCAGCTGCAGCGAGCTGCGGGGATAACTCGGAAGAAGACGCTGGGAAGATGTGCGCATGCTCTGTACAGTAAATCTTACAAAAACAGGATAAAGAGGGTAAGTGTTGTGTCTTTTGTCGACAGTCAGTGTGTCTGTATTTATTACGACTATTTTAAAATGAGTTTTTACTATCACAACTAAAATATAGAGCATGTTGTCCATACAGTTACGCTGTTCTCAAACGTTTAACAAAGTTATTTTAACTTAACAGTTGGATTTGTTAGCCGGCTAACAGAGCGGTGGATGACGCTGAAGTTAGCTTCCGATTCGGGGTTAAGGGGAAAGACATCTTAGCAGAAGCCTTAACGCTGTTTAAACACACTTTTAGATTTGTAGAAAAGGGCGATTTCACTGATATTTCTCCATCCAGACCATATTAGCCCAGGTCCAGATCAAAAACCACTATACTCAGACCTGTCAAATCTGGACTAGATTATCAAGTAGACTCCAGAGACTCATTAAAACACAGTTTTAGATTTGTGAAACCTTTGTTCTATTTGTGAAAACACAAAAAAATTAACAGATCTTGCGGCTAGAAATGTACAGCATGATTCCACGTCTCCATTACACTGGATACAACCATGTACGTTAGAGCTCCTCTTTTTCTCTTAAAAACAAAGGTAGAAATTATTTTTACCTTTTTGAAATACATTACACAGTGTCATTATAGAGTACATTTTCTTTACTCAATCTTCTAATTTTTCTTTTAAATACAAATGATTGTTCTCTCGCCTTTCCTCAAACTGACCAGCAATATCAGTGAAATCACCTTTTTTCAGTTTTCATAAGCAAAATAAAGGTTTCACAAATCGGAAAGTTGGTTTAAACAACATTAAGGCTTTTGCTACGGTGTCTAACACTTTTTTATAAGTGCAAGTGGTGATAAAAACGGAGAATCCGCTGATGAATATCATAATTTATGTTTCTTTTAACTTTCGCCTAACCCCGAATTGGAAGCTAACTTGAGCGTTGTGCAAAACGGTGGGTGGGAGGCAACGTTCCAGCTGTCTGAGAGATGTTAGCAAGATGATGGAAACCAGTGGAACAGCCACTTAGCTCGCTAATGTTAGCTGTCATAAGAAGCATCTGAAGTTACACTACCTTTAGAGGGGACTGAGCTAACTTTAGCTTAGCCTCGATGTTTCAGTTCTTGTATGGAAGTAGCTTTAACGTTATGCTAAACTCTGTTTACAAATCTGACCAGCGTATGAATGTGTGTGAATTGACTTGTAGTGTTAAAAGCGCTTTGAGTGGTCAGATGACTAGAAAGGCGCTATACAAGTACAGTCCATTTACCATCTGTTACAAATGACGGCTGTTACAAAACTCAAAGTAAAACCGTTGTTAAACCGTCAGACTCCATCAGTAACATTTTAGAGTCTATAGTAGACTCCAAATTTCATCACTTCTTACATTCCTGTCTGCTGGCTGTTTTGGTTCAAGAAAACTGGATTAAAGGATAAGTTCGAATCTTTTCAAGTGTATCTTAATTAGAGCTGCAGCAATTAGTCGATTGATCGATTAGTTCCCAATTATTAAATTAATCAACAACTATTTTGTTACATTGATTAATTATTTTGAGTCATTATTTAAGCATAACATTTCCGAATTCTTTGATTCCATGTTCTCAAAAGTGAATATTTTCTTGTTTATTTAGTCCTCTATGACAGTAAACTGAATATCTTTGAGTTGTGGACAAAACAAGACATTTGAGGATGTCATCTTGGGCTTTGGTAAACACTGATCAATCTTTTTCACTATTTTCTGACATTTTATGGACTTATCGATTAATTGAAAAAATAATCAACAGAAAAAATCATTGGTCCTTGACAATGCAGTCTTGTTAGTATGAAATTCCCTCTTTATGCTTCAAAGGACAGTATTTGCTTGCTGATCCATGGCAGAGAAAGAGTAACACAGAGAGGGAATTTTGCACTTAGACTAGCTAAAGACTAACTAAAATGTTTTTACACAGTGGATTTTGTTCCTTATCTTACATTGGAATTGCTTTAAGAGGGGATCTCTTTGTAGTCGATATGGACAGGAGGAGTAATTAAAGCAAAGAAAAACTTTCACAGTACATGAACTGTTCCTTGGTGGATCACATTTATATCATGCTTGAAATTGCCATTTTTTTGCGGCAGTTTGGTGTAACCTTGTGTTCATACAATTTTCATGTTCAAATTCAGAGGTGAAAACTTGCTGACTGCATGTCAGTCTTTGTAAATCACAGTTTTTACTGCTCTGTTCATGCTTACAGTTTGTTTTGGTCAGAATATTGTCACCCTGTGAGTAGACTGATTAGAAATCTGTAGTTGCTTTTAGAGTGCCATGAATTGACACAATAATCTTAAGCAAAGACTGGAGTCTCACAGTCTCATTGAGTAGGTGTGTGGGTCTGGGTTTAATAAGCAGCTCTTTTCTTCCCAGAAACAGGTTTTAATGGTTTAAGATGACGACTTCATGGAGTGACCGTCTGCAAAACTATGCCGACCTCCCAGCCAACATGGACGGTGTGGCCATGAAGAAGTATCGGCGTGAAGCTCACCACAGGTACATGTTAGTCAGACTGCAGCAAAAAGTGCTCCAAAGGTTTTTAGGACCTGACACGAAGTTCACACAAGTGTTCGAGTCAGTTTACCGGTTTCTGTTGTGTGTGTTTGAGTTTTGTTCACTATTGGATATTTGCACAGCATCGTAAATACTACAAAATAATGACCTGATAAAAACAAGTTCAAATACGTTTAAGCTTCTTGTAGTTTTGGAGAAATGAGGCTCAGGGAACTGTTCTTTGTTCGTGGATGGCTGAGTTATTTTAATTTGGCTGTTGACAATCTGACGTGAATCTGGATTTTCAGTAATTCTGAAAATAAACCTGCTTTTTATGGCTTTCATAAAATTAAATGTTGGTAAATTAGCAAGGTCTTCAATTTAAATATAGTTAAAAAAAAACAATATACCATGCCAAAAAACTAAATACCATTTTTACTATGTAGTTTTCCTCTTCCTTAAATCTCTTGAAATCTCACACACACCTCTCCTGACTCTTGAACATGAAAAAACTACCTCTACCCCAAAGCAATTCTCCCAACAGTTTTGATATCTATATTTAAAGCCATTCCAGCAGGCTGAAAGAGTAACTTGACACCAGGCTGAGAAGCAGTGTTTTACTGCCCCCTCTGGTTGAGTGCTTTAAAGGATGGGTTCACAGT
Organism: Scomberomorus guttatus; assembly: GCA_038419695.1. Taxonomy (NCBI): domain Eukaryota; kingdom Metazoa; phylum Chordata; class Actinopteri; order Scombriformes; family Scombridae; genus Scomberomorus; species Scomberomorus guttatus. The sequence continues at coordinate 29,726,674 of CM076458.1, forward strand.
TTTTGGCTGGACCGTAACAGCAGAGCCGGCCCTACAAACCCGAATGTCTGTCTGTCACTGACTGATTGAGTGATGAAGTTACACCATTGGTTGGCTGAAGGCAGCCAAAGCTAGTATCCCAGAATGCATGTCACACCAATTCAGAGGGAGGACAAAGACTGCAGTATCATTTGACATGGCTACACAAACAGATACCTGACTCAAATGTGACTATCCCCGGATTTCACACAGTTCGTGCGGATGGAGACACCACCGCAAGTGGTAAGAAGAAAGGAGAGGGACTTGCCGTGCTTGTTAACTCCAGATGGTACAATCCGGGACATATCTCTCATCTCAGATGCTAGCACTCTGACTCCTGTATGGCGAAGGGATAGTGCCACGATTATCGTGTGACATTTACATGAGAAAAGAGGATCTCTGTGCTGTCGCCAGTGTGACTTACTATCAATTTAGACTACTGCTTCTCCTTCTACTGGTAATCCTTAAATTGGCACTATCCACCCGCCATATTCCTGAGATGATCGGCTGGTCAACGTCCGTTGTCATCCCGGGAAGAACATGATCCAATGAACTTATCTGTAGCTCTTTGGTAATTTACCGCTGGCTCTAATGTCTCTGCAGCATTTTGATATATGATATAATTCCTTTTGGAAGATTAATGTTGCTCTCACAGATGAAATCTAATAATTGTAGCTGCCACATTAGTTTGTCTGAATGTAAAGTGAAGTTTCATTGTTTTTACTGGACAGAACAACAGCACTGCCTCTGGGGCTCTATATGTACAGATATCATCACATTTCAATAAATATAAATTTATTAAAATGAACAGACCAGTTTATATTAAATTTTGTTTTGTTTGGATTCTTATAGCTACATTACAGACTGAATAACATAATTTACTGCATCTCTCTGTCAATGACAAAAAAAGTGTTAGTGGAGCTTTGAGTTGAAATTATTTTTGTCACACTACAGTCAGGTAGTTGTGTTGAAGCAGAGCTGCTGCTGTCAGCAGGCAGAATCATACTGTGTCCTCGCATCATCAGAAGTTTGTACTCCTGAGTCGAACTTGCCAAGTCCGAATTAGCAAGTACACAAGTCCGAACTTGGCGTACTTGGTACTGAGACAGGCCCTATGTCAAATTGGCTTCAGTCAAACCTCGGCACACTTCCAGGCATCTTGGTCACCACGTGTCACCACTTCCTGTACCCATTGTTTCAAATTAAAAGCCCTCTAGCATTTCATACACAGTCCAGCCATATTTTAGGTTTTGACCTACTCTTGTTCAAGTGTGTCTTAAAACAACAGTCAGGTGTCCATATGAACAGTGAAAGAGGTTTTCCTCGCTGTTCATACTGGCTATTAAAAGATCCCCTTCAAATGTGCTTTCAATGTAATTGATGGAGGCCAAAATCCACAGTGTGTCCACACAGTCATTTAGTGCAAAAATGCATTTAAAAGTTGATGTGAAGCTTATATGAGGCTTCAGCAGTCTGAGTTAGTCATATCAAGTGGATATCTGCCACATTTACAGTCTTTTTAGCATCAAATTCCCTCTTTGTGTTTCCTCAGACAGTGTTTCCTGTTGAGCTGCGGTGGAAGTATAGTAACAAAAAGAGGAACTTTGAAAAGAAGTTTCAGCTTCAGATAACCTTTTGAATATGTTTTTGCACAGAAGGAGGACTGTGGATTTTGTCTCCTGTCACTTACATTGTAAGTGCATTATAAAGGGATCTTCTAATGGTCAGTATGAACAGGAGGAATGATTACAGCAAGAAAAACATGTTTCACTGTTCATTTGGGCTCCTGACTGATGTTTTAAGACACACTTGAAAAATTGTGAACCTGTCCTTTAAGTCTGTTGTACCTTTTAGGGAACTTCAGTCCAGTAGAAACGAAATGGGTGGAAAACATGTCAAACCGGCATTGTGCTGGTTGGGATTTGGAGAACACCCTGTCGCACCTGTAACCACACCCAACAGTGATGTCATCGTCTACTGACACACCCTGAGTTCAGTTCTATGTCACTGCAGCAGGGAGACATGATACAAAACTAGAGACCAGCTGCTGTAAAGTTTCTATTAAAGTCATCCTTATCTTTGCCAGAGAAGACACACAGTTTCATCTTCTGTGTTCTGTTCTTTTCAACTCAGTTACAGTTTCATGTTGTGCTCTTTGTTGTATGTTGATGTCTCTGTTATGTGTAATTCTGTTGTATGTTTACTGTTTTGTACTAATAAAACAAAGTATCAGTTCAAATGTAGTTCCACTATGAGTTTGAGCAATAACACAGTAGCTGTAGCTGCTAACTGTAATGTTAAGCAGGGGGAAATTAATTTGAGCAGCACAATCTTCAATGAAGACAAGGTTTTGGATGCATTTTGGTTTCAAGTTTTTTGGTTTCAATAATCCATTGGCAGAAGGATATGGGCATGACTGCATGCAGCTGGTGTTGGTGTTTTCAGGCTCTTACTGCAGTGAGCTGTGTGCTCATACAGGAAACATTTACTCCACTGCAACAGGAAACAGAACTGGCAGTCAGTGTCTGAAACCTTTACAGCATTACAGCTACAACTGTTGTTTTCACACTGGAGTTGTTTACTAATTATTCTGTCAGATAGGATGGAATGAATTTAAAGTAATCACAATAACTTGTTTTCTTTGTCAAAAGATATTACTAATATAATACTACTACTGATTATTATTATACTCTTTGGCCTTTAAGTTCAGGTTTAGTACACTATCTCCTAAGAAAAGTATTTGTATTTTTAGCATATGGGGGGGGGGATAAGACTGTAGGGTGAAACTGTTGACAGGAATGTGTATTGCGTCACCCACAACATGTTTATGCGTGTGAATATGCCAGTAGAGCAGAGCAGGGGATACAAACATTACTTGTTACTGCCACAGCTGGTGTACAGGGTATCTTTAATTTCAAAAATATCACTTCATGAAGTTGACAAAACAATCTCAAGTCAAGGTCCGCTTACTCACGCATTCTGGAACTTTCAACCATATCACCTGGTCTTCATGACCTGATGGATTTTGCTCAGTCATCATAGAACTTTAGATATTCCAAATTTTTCTGAGCACTTTCAGGACATCCTGTCCATATTGCCTTAAATTTTAGCTTGACAGTTCATGGAAGACCATGTGATATGGTCAAAAGCTCCAGAACAAGCAAGTAAAATGATGAGTGGAGATTTTCAGTTTCCCAGGTCAAGAATGAACTGTCATGCTTAATCACTTAATGATGCTTTAAAAGCATGTCCAGCTTAAATCCAAATGCAGTTTCTTCCTTGTGTTCCTTCCTTCCCTTTTATTTTTTCCCTTTTCCATGATTTGACCAATCATTTTCTACTTAAATAACCAGCATAGCTGAATGAGAACTTACAAGATACCATGAGCTGTTATGTTAGGTTAACCTGGATTAGTTATATGGTGTACAAAGAATGGAACCCTGAAAAATGCTTTAAAATGTCAGATATGTCTGTTTCTTTTTGTATGTTTAATAGCAGGTAATGTCCATTGCAAGCTAATGAAGCACAGATCATACAAAGGTCCTATTACTGTTGTGGGGATATAACATGGTACTGAGATGTAATAGAACAGACTGTTCAGTGACAGGGACAGCACAGTAGAGCTGTGCAGCATGATGTCAGTGGTAGCAGCAGCAGCTATGAGTTCAGTGGTAATACTACATGTATTCTCTATTACAAAGCTTTCCAAGGGATCTGGCTCAAAACCATCCTGCAATGAGGTATGCCATCTTTCTGTTGTTGAAACAAACTGCGACTACCGACTAAATTACTTTTCCGTTTTGATGTTCATGATGTGAATTGATTCTCCATCCAACTCCCATGGAACTCCATCCATACTGACACTGATTGTGAGTTGGATTTCTCCCTGTGGAGACAGCAGTTGGTGGTCATTGTGATTTCTTGGTGTGAGCTCCTTTTGTTGCATTTTCCCCTCTTCCTGCATCTCTCCTTGTACCTCTCCACTCAGTAATCCCCATCCGTTACTGTCAATCTGCTGTCATTCCTCACACCATCTGAGTAGAAACTCAAGGCCAGTGTGTAGTCTGAGCAGAGTCACATATTATACTGTATGTGTACACTGTATAATCTGTAAATCTGCAGAAAATGAGTCAACGGTGTATGAGACGCTAGAAGGCGCCAGCTAACATTTGTATACAAGTCCAGACTGTAGATTTTGTGGGCTACTTTGACAGTGTGAGTTTCACTGTTGATGTGATTCATTGAGAGCAGCAATTCTGTAAAAGTCTAGAAATGATGGAAAAAGATCATCAGTGGAGGCCTTCCTTTGCTATTACTGCACAGGGCTCATGCAGGTTGTATCAACAGGCTTGAAATGTCAAAAATGATAGTTTTAAGGTCAGATGTTAGGGCTGCGTATGAAACCTCAATACTTTTTGAGTACTAACTGAACTTTGTCATTAGCACAGAGCTGAAATGATTAGTTGATTAAAAGATAGGTCGACTGGCAGAAAACTAATCAGCAGCTACTGTGATAATTGATTAAGCATTAAGTCATTTATCAGTCAACAATGCCAACCATTCTCTGGCTGCAGCTTTTTCAATGTAATGATTTGCTGCTTTTCTCTGTTTTACATTTCTTTGGGTTTTGGACTTTTGGTCAGAAACAAAACAAGGTATTTGACAAATACAAGACTTGTGTTTTGAAGTGAAAAGCACTTTTTGACAATTTTCAAAATTTGACTAAACAATTAATGGATAATGAAAATAATCTTTAGTACGGCCCACAACAAGTACCAAAACCTGGAATCAAATGCTTGGTCAGACTCTTAGTTGTGATTGTTGTTTGATCATACACTCAGTGTGCAGTTTATTAGGTCCACCTTACTAACACTGTTCAGTCAACTTTATGGAAATTGTGGAGGCTGTAGTTAGTGCTGCTGTTGAATTGTATTGTGTTGTACAGATTTCTACTCTATTTATATTAATGAAGGTAGACTAAATGTTAGAAACACCTTTTAGAACCTTCATGAAGGTAAGATTTATTACAGAGTAATATTTATAGTAGACTGTGTTAGTTTAGCTAGGAGAACCTAATAAATTGGAAACTGAGTTTATTTAAATGATCATTTTGTTAATTTTATACTGTGTATTGTATCTTATTTTGGTGCCAACTAATGAGAAAGATTGTGGTGCTCCTATAAAAATAAAAATAAAATAATAATAAAAATAGCAAGTGGGTACACATGAAATCTACACATTGGGGATGATGGTATTTTTGCTTGTGTGTAGCACAAATGATTTTGTTAAATGAATATCTTTATGACATTTTTAGTTAAATTTCTGGGATTCTAATATGGTTCACAACTTCAACTTTTAGGCAAACTCGACATATACAGTAATTATTTAGAAGCCACACTAGCTAACTATTTGAAGAAGACCTTCAGATGCACTGATCAGTGTATAATAACCAGGGGAAGTGCATGTCAGCTGGTGATGTGGTTGTTAACTTTCATATAAGTGACTCATGGTAGTCCTGTCAAACACAGCTATCCACACATCAAACCTGACCTCACAAAGTTTTGCTCAATCAGATACAATGCTGCCCTTTGGTTTTTCTCCTGTAGCTTTAGTTTGAATCCTATTAATCATTGAGTATTTACAGAAAAATGTTACATTAGACTGATTTGTCTATCATTCTCTATGAGTTATGTTGTAGGAAGCAGTGCAGCATTTCATTTAAACTTTCAGCTATCATGCAATGATTGACCTTACACTGTTTTTCCCTTTCAGAGTGTTTGTGAACCGAAGCTTGGCGATGGAGAAGATCAAGTGTTTTGGTTTTGATATGGATTACACTTTGGCAGGTGAGTGCAGTTTGAGCCTCTTGGGATCAGCCTTGATAAACCTATGAAGGTCTGCATGTAGAGAAAAAGATATGTTTACAAATGTAATTGCCTGAATGTGGACATACTCTCAGTCCTTGCCCCCATCCCCGTCCCGGATCACTGCAACACCCAGTGTAACCCAAGCTGCTGCCATCCAGCTGTTTATGGGGATATTCCTGGACTAGAGGCAGCCACACAGTCATTCCATGGTGGGAGGAGGTGACTGGGGTGTAAACTAGGGTTCATGCAGTATGGGTTTTTAAAGGCTGATTCCAGTCTGTGCCAAGATTCCAGTCTGTGAATGTGACAATTTTCATGCCTCAGAAAAAAAAAAGTTTTCACTGGTCATGTGTGGACAGCTTTTATACATCTGACACCATACAGCGAACAAATAATTAGAGTTCCTAATTTAAAAAAAAGCACCACTCTGAAAGGTTTTAATCAATCCAAATAGACAGTTAGAGAAAGTTAGAAACAATAAATTAAATATGTCAGGACAATTGTGTTTGGGTAGCTTTATATGTGAAAGACTGCTACATGGTGCAGGTAATATAATGTCAGACTGGAGGAATTACTTCTGTAATTATTTGTTAGTTGTATGGTGTCAGATAATGAATCTTGGCACAGACTGGAATCAGCCTTTAAAAACCCATACCAAATACTATACCATACTAAACCCATGAATCCTAGTTTATACCCTAGCCACCTCCTTTTGGATGAGTGTTTTTGGATTCATTGCCTCCTTCAGTGTGATGTGTGTTGTGAACATGAGTGCGTCTCCCTGTCTGTGTGTTTAGTGTATAAATCTCCTGAGTATGAGTCGCTGGGCTTCGACCTGACAGTGGAGCGCCTGGTGTCCATTGGATATCCACAAGAACTGCTCAACTTTGTTTATGACCCCTCCTTTCCCACCAGGTTGGTCCACTGAACTAAGATTTTTTCAATTCATCAAAAACGCTACACTTTGCTTACTGAATCAATATTTAGCCTTAGTTTGTTCTGTCAGTCAGTGAACATGTCATCGGCTGTTTTCACCACTTAAACACTGGCAGTAAAGAGACTCCAGCAGTCAAATATGTATGAATACATTGAGACAAAAATATTGTATCCTGACCCCTGAATACAGCACAGTAAACATTAGACTGTATACACACATGTAAAGTAAAGTGTTTACTTTACTACTGCCTCTGAAAGGTGTGCTTTCTATCTCTGACTGAGCTCTCTCTCTGTCTTCATCACCTGTCTCTATTCTTCCTCAGAGGTCTGGTGTTTGACACTATGTATGGCAACCTGCTCAAAGTGGATACCTATGGGAACATCCTGGTGTGTGTGCACGGGTTCAACTTCTTGAGGGGGTGAGATCCACTTCTCCCACTGGTCCACCAACAACAAAAAACAAAGCAAATATCTACATTGTTAAATCCTCCCTCCACCCCACATTATTCATAAAATGAATAATATAGAGTACCCTGAATTTAGGGGTGACAGAATAGACATTTGTGACCACTGCACAGGGAGCTTATAGACATGCAGTGTAGCGCAAATCATCACTCAAGTTTCTTGTCTTGACCTTTCTCATCACTTATTTACCTGCTATATGTATGTATGTACGTATTCACTCTGCACAGGCCTGATATCAGAGAGATGTACCCCAACAAATTCATTCAACGTGGAGATACAGATCGCTTCTACATCCTCAACACACTCTTCAACCTGCCGGGTAATAAAACATCCAAAACACCACTACTTGACAACACACCTTTGGGGGGAAAAAAAGTCAAACTGCCATACACACACATGCGCATGCTTAGTCAAAATTGTAATTTCCAAAAAGGAGAAATTTAGATTTCATAGATTTTTTTGCAATAGTAGTGCCTCCCACATTAGTGTTCTTCAGTGGACATGAATTTTCAGTACTGCCAACAATGTCAGTCGTGTAATTTCATTGCTGCTGTACCACTGCAGTTCTAGCCGCCCAGCAGGCAGTTTTGAGCACACTGCTGTACAGCTTTGAACCAGCTGAAGGTAGATTTTGTTACTTGTTGCTTAGCCCCACCTCAACACTGACATCACATGTTGCTGTGAGGTTTGACAGTCGGCTCATTTGCTCTCACCATTTTGGACCCATGAAAGAATGACAGTTAGCGCTACCTACAGTAGCCCTCTTCTGTCTTTAATGCAGGATGAACACAGTGTGTGAGAACAGCTGATGACTCAGAATATGTTAAAATAACATGAACCAAAAATAAAGTCTAGTGGGAATCAGTGCTGACGTTAGCAAGCTGCTGACAGGCCACAACATACACTGAACAACAAGAAAAGGATGCAGTCCTTGACTTGCTTTCAGCAGGCACTCCACTCATCCCCCTGCAGTGCCGGACACTAGGCTGGGTGGTTGAGCTGCTCCCTTCCTCTTTCGTGTCACCAACCATACAATGAAGTTGCTCCTAACAGCAGCATGGCACTCTCATGCTTCCATATCTCTACTCCTTGCTCTGGCATCTGCCTTCTGACAGGATCATATTAGATAAGACCCTCCCTCATGAAGCTTGCATACCGATCAAAAATGACAAATGACAACCTAGAGATTTGAGGTTTAGACACTGTTATGATAGGTCCACAATGAATTAAATTATGTCATAAAAGTTTAGTGCCTAAACTGGAGTTCAGTTCAAGGCTGTGAATATGTTTCCAGTGTTTTTTCCCATTGTTTATATCGGATGCATGTAAATATTCAAGATTATAATCAGTCGTTTTGTTTTTCAGAAACCTACCTCTTTGCTTGCCTGGTTGATTTCTTCAGTAACTGCTCCAGATACTCGAGGTACTGCACGCCCACTCTTATATACATAGTGCTGGCTCTCTGGGAAGTGAAGCTGGTGTCATTTTAATGTGACATTTTGAATATGAGCTTCTATTAAGTACACTAATAAAGTTCTGGTTTTCACTATGCCATGATGGTTAAATGGTGTTTCAGGTTTTTGTCTGTCTTGATTAGAATATGCTTTTGAGGGGGAAACACTTGAATCCTGGTCGTTGTCTGGCCCTTAGAGTTTCATGTTGTGCCATCTCTTATGTGAATATGATTTTTACTGTCTCTGTAGTTGTGAGACTGGCTTCAAAGATGGCGACCTTTTCATGTCCTATAAGAGCATGTTCCAGGATGTCCGAGACGCTGTGGACTGGGTTCATTTTAAGGTAGATTCCTTTTCCAGGCAGCTTTTGGTCATCTCCTGCAGTCAATCCTTCATTCATTCATTCCACTGTTTGTTTTTTAATATTTTCAAAGGGGTCCTTAAAAGAAAAAACGGTTGAAAACCTGGAGAAGTATGTAGTAAAGGATGTAAGTAAACCACTTTAAAGTTCTACTTGGACTCTGGATTTTATTTTCATGTCTCAGTGAATCATGGTGGATTGGATTAGGGGTGTGCCATATCGTATTGTTCACAATAATACTGGTATGATTTTTCATATGATAAAAAAAAATTAATATTGTGATAATGGCAATATTCCGACTTGTTGACATAATGACGTCATACCGTTATGCACAGCAACAACAAGGATGGCTGAAAGTGAAAGTAACATTGCTACCGTCTCCATGGTGGAGGAGTTAGTTCCAAAAAGGGGAGCGACTTCAGTAGTGTGGAAGTGGTTTGGTTACAAAAGATCAGATGTACAACAAACCACAGTAATATGTAAGAAGTGCAAGAAGACTGCAACAATAAAAGAGGGCAATACAACAAATTTATTTCACCACCTCAAGCAGAAGCACCCAGTTGAGTATGAGAAGAGCCAAAAATCCTGTGAGGGGAGCTCAACAGCTATTGTGAGTTCTAAACCAAGCAGACAAACTACATTGTTTACAAACTAAATAACAGAGATAATTTTAGATAATTTAGTTTTTTCCTGAATATTTGAAGGCAAACTTATGTTTATGCTGACATATAAAACTTTTGTTGCAATTGTATGTACTTGAAATATGTTTCAGTATTTTGTCATATCATCAAGAATATCATTATCGCAGAAATACCCTGAAATATTGTAATATTATTTTAGGGCCATATCGCCCACCCCAAGATGGATTAAGGATTTTGACACTGTTGCTCAAAATGGAAAAAAATCCAGGGGTGACAAACAGCTTGTTACTGTGCAGTAGCACAGTGCCACATTTGAGAAGAGTCTTATTTCTTTTGCTGTTTTCTGTATTGATGAAGTTGTTTCTGTTTTTCTTCCACCCAGCCGAAGCTTCCTCTCCTCCTCAGTCGCATGAATGAAGTCGCCAAAGTATTTCTGGCCACTAACAGTGATTACAAATACACACAAGTGAGCTGAAAGTTTATGCTCTGATATGTTATTGACCATAACCACAATCTACTGTCTTTTTTCACTTTGTATTGTTTCTGTAGAATGTCTGTTAATTATGACAGTTACACGTATAATTTAATAACTATTCCTAACAGTTGTAAATGAAAGCTGGACTAGATTTTCCCTGTTTCTAAGTTGCTCTGGGCCAGGATGTCAAATAAAACTTTGCTTTTCTCTGTTTTCTTTCAGAAAATCATGACCTACCTGTTTGATTTTCCTCATGGTCCAAAGGTAACACCAATGATTTAAAATTATTTGGTTTAACTGCAGCTTAGGGAGGCATATCACAACAAAAGCTACCAAAAAACTATATATGAAAAGAAACAATTATATACAGTATATACTGTGTGTGTGTGTGTGTGTATGTGTGTATATATATATGTATGTATGTGTATATATATATATATATATATATATGTATATGTATATGTATATATGTGTGTGTATATATATATATATGTATATGTATATATGTGTGTGTGTGTGTATGTGTATATATATGTGTGTGTGTGTGTGTATATGTGTGTATATATATGTATATACTGTGTTGTTTGTACTGTCATAATGTTATGCAGATACAGTGTAAAAATACAGTAGTGTGTGCGTGTGCGTGTGTGCGCGTGTGTGTGTGCGCGCATACCTGCGTTTATTGCAGCCGGGTACAGCCCACCGGCCCTGGCAGTCCTACTTTGACTTGATCCTGGTTGATGCCCGCAAACCTGTGTTCTTTGGGGAGGGAACAGTGCTGCGACAGGTCGACACTGTGAGTGTGTCCTACAGAAGGCTGCAGGCACAAAATGCCATACTCTGCTTATATTCCTTCTTCTTTGCTAACTGTTTTATTTTTTGCTGTGTCAGGATAAAGAAAGTATTGTGTATGAGTGTGTGATTTAGTCCTGGTTTATTTCAGACCACAGGTCGACTGAAGATTGGCACATACACCGGACCTCTCCAGCATGGGATCGTTTACTCTGGAGGTAAATAACAAACCTGTTTTTGACAGAGCTTGTTGATTAATTTTTCACATTGAAATATTCACAGAAACAGCCATCTAACAGTATTTAAAAGTGATAATTGCTTGACAGTAATGAAGCAGATTGTGTTTTATAGCTTGTTAAACTGATTCATTACATCAAATGGTTTTAAGCCCAACTTGAGCGGAAAACCATCAGTCATACACAGATTAATACCAGACAAGAACTAAATCTAACGTTTTCTGATGCTGATCGTGTGTTTACATTAGGACTAAACTAAATCAAAAAATCAAAAATAAATTTATCAAAAATAATGTATACTGTATATGGTATATGGTCAACAATAATTGTTGTGTCTTTAAAATGATATTAACAGATTTAGCTTGAAGAAACAAATATTAAAAGTCTAACATTAAAATAAAACTTAAATGAATAACTGCATTGTGCAGCACAGGAGAAAAAAACTACCTAATGCGCTGACTCATAAAGGTTCTCATAAAGCTTAAGTGTGAACAGCATTAGTACCAACAACCTGTAATGTAACACTTTGTGTACTCACATGGGGTCACAGTCCCAAAGAATTTACTGCACACACTCATCTCTCTGCACTGGTCAAATACAGTCTGAAGCCTGAGGCGTTTTGTACTGAGCTCATCTGTTTTCACCATGGTAGATGTTGGTGCTCATGATTACTACCCAGGTTTTTCCTTCAAATAAATCCTTATTGCTGCTTCTGAGATATATGAACTCTGTGAATGCAAAAGACAGAAATATGCAGACTAGAGCTGCAACGATGACATTGATTAATCGATCGAAAGAAAGTGCAACTATTTAGATAATCAATTAATAGTTTCATTTTTCATTAAAGAAATGACAAAATTTTGTTGGTTCCAGCTTCTCAAATGTGAGGATTTTCTCAGGTTTATATAACTGTAAATTGAATACTTTTGGGTTTAGGAATGTTTGTCGGACAAAACGGACATTTGAAGACATTATATTGGTATTGGGGAAACTGGAATGGGCATTTCTTTACTACTTTTTGATATTCCAAACACTAAAAAGTAGTTAATTTAGCAATCAATCAATAATGTAAACAATCATCAGTTACAGCCTTAATACAGACACACTGCTTGTCAAATCTACAAAGCTGTGTGTAGGCCCGGTGTTTATAAATGTCAGTTATTGTGGAAGTGGGTGCTTGTGCAGGACCCTCATTTTCACTCCCACAGTTGATCAACCATTTGCCTATCAATACATCTGCCTGCTCCACTGCTCGCTAAACCTGTCAATGAAAAAACCAGCAAAGAAGTAGTACAATGTAACTTACTGTGTCACATTGGTGAGGCTTTACAACAACTTACATTACGCACAGCTCTAGCTATTTATATGCCTGCCAGCCAACATATCGTTAATTCATCACAAGTACCTGTAAACCATCTCCAGCTGTGATATCTCATCTCAATCATCATTTTAAACACCGGAAAGATGATCAATGATTAATTCATGGGGTTCATATTCAAACAGCTTTTACAAAAAACAGCTTTTTTATGCTTTACAATAAAGGATAAAATGAAAAGGTAGAGGTGGAATCTCAGAAAAATTTAGGTCATATAAAACCATTTTGGATTATTGCTTTAGGAGGTTTTGGTAGTGTGGATACAGTTCACCAAAATGCCATCCTCACACTTCCAGGTTCTTCTGACATTGTATGTGACTTGCTGGGGGCTAAGGGAAAAGACATTGTCTATATTGGAGACCACATTTTTGGTGACATCCTCAAATCCAAGAAGCGTCAGGGCTGGAGGACATTCCTGGTTATACCTGAGCTGGCCCAGGAGCTGCATGTGTGGACTGACAAGAGCTGTAAGACTGGACACATCAGCACTCACACATACATACAGTATAACCAATCTGCAGTTATGATTGACTTAATCAGAAATCCAGTTGTTAAGCTTCTCAGAGTTTGATCTGCACTTTTAGTATTAACATTAACAGCAGTAGTAGTAGTTTAGTGTTCAAGGATTAGTTTGGAACCGAAATAAAACAGCAACTTGTCTTTTTTACACATTGTTTACACTGGTTTGTGTAAAGATTAAACAAACAAGATGCAACATGTTAATCAGAGAGCTTTAGAAGTGCTGGTAGGTGGATTTTCTTACCTTTGGACAGAGCCAGGCTAGCTGTTTTCCCATGCCTAAGCCAATTTAGCTGGCTGCTAGCTGTAGCTTCCTATTTAGCGTACAGACATGAGTGTGAGTGTCAGACTTCTATAGCTGCAACAAGTAGTTGATTACTCGGTTAGTTGTCAGACAGAAGATTAATTGGCAAATATTTTGACAATCATATAATCCTTTTAATAATTTTTTAAATAAAAATGCCAAAAATTAGCTGGTTTCAGCTTCTCCAATGTGATCATTCAATGCTTTTCTTTGACATACATGATAGTAAACTGAATATCTTTGGGATTTGAAATGGCAGTCGGACAAGACATTTGAAGACATCACCTTGTGCTGTGGTGAACGATAACAGATATTTTTCAGTATTTGTTCACATTTTATAAACAAACAATTAATCAAGTAAGTGAGTAATAGATTAATCAGTGATGAAAATAATCGTTAGTTGCAGCCTTTTCCTTCAAGCACTAAAGAAATAGTGTACAACAGTTTTTTTTAAATATTTGGGAGTAGGAAAAATGTCATTGTGTTACTGACCAACTGTTGAAAAATGCAGCGTTATTAAGACCATTCTGACTGTGAATAATGAACTGTGATGTTATATGATGTACTAATACAAGTTTCTGTTTTTTAGCCATATTTGAGGAACTTCAGTCTCTGGACTGCTTCCTTGCTGAGCTTTATAAGTAAGTTCCTCTTTCATCTTAAAACAGATGTTGGCAGTGTGTTGGAGTGTGTTACAATGTTGTCTTTATGTACAACTCATCTTTTATAGATCCTTGATGGCTCCACTAAAACACTAGCAAAGGAAGGAAATTGTTTCCTGTCACAAATGTTTCAGTTAACACTTTGCTGTACAAATTCTTTTTATTTGCATCTGTCTCTATACAAACTCCCTCAAAGGTGATGCTTTGCAAGTTCATTTTGTTGAGGCAACAAAATTCATCAGTTCATTCAAATGAATCAGTACAGTTTTACTGTCATGTGTCTCATGTTCTCATCATTATATTTATGTCAGTACATTGTGGCTTGTTTTATCAGTTACTGATGTTCATTTGTAATTTAAGGGATCTATGGTAATAAATTATCAACTGCAGTATATAAACCTTTTGATGCATCTGCTCACAAAAAGAGGAGCTCATGTCCCTTGTCTTTTGTCTACAGGCATCTGGACAGCAGCAGCAATGAGAGGCCTGATATCAGCTCACTGCAGAGACGGATTAAGGTACAACTTCTTCACACACATCTCTTCTTCCTGCCTTTCACTTAATAAAGAGCTCCACTAAACTTAAAGTTCCCCGTCAGTAATGTTTTAAGACATATACAATACTCTGCATTGACTAATAACTTGTCTGGTATGTTTGTTTTGTTTTGTTTTTTCACAAAAAAGTTAAATTAACTAATTAAAATTTTTTAAAAATCTAATTATTCCTCCTCAAAATCCAGTTAAACTGCTAGACACAAGATGTCTCCTACTTCACTGTAAAGTCCACTCTGTGTTTTATAGCCTACCAGGTTGTTTCATTTAAAGACATTAAATATGGAACAGATTAAACTATGAAGAATTTCAAAATCTTTGGTAGTTTTAGTTTTTCAGAAAAGCAAAGAGGTGAGCACAGAGAAACGTTGCCCTCCAGCAAATTGATGTGATGACGCTTTGCACATCCATCATTCTGCACAGTGAAGACCAAACACCCAAGTGAAAGAACAAGAAGAACAAAAAAAATATTGAGTGGAGGGGGACTTTAAAAGTCAGTATATAGTGTTCTTGTGAACACTTAAACCACTGATACAATGTCAATATTTTGTTCTACTGTTCAACATTGTGTATGGTGAGCTTTTTTGCCATAAACTGACATATGACAAATGACTGTACCTACAGCAGAGCTCTGAAATGGTCTTGGTGTTGATTTCTCATTATATTCCATGAAATGGAGACACTTGTAGAATTCATAAGCCAGTAAATACACTGAACTTGTGTTAATGATTACTTTTGAATCTCAGCTGTATGTAGGACTGCTCATTGGGTTAATCTACCTGGGTGGGCCGCCCAAGTAGAGCCTATGTATGGGAAACGCAGGAGGAACTGTGCACAGTGTCATTATGATAATGTTGGAGTATTTTCGGCTGTAGAATGCAAAACAGCAAACAGTCTGCTGTCTGCCTAGAGCTTGATGGTGCTGTTGATGTGCTCGGAGTTGGTGCTTCTAGCACACAGGACACATGTTGTCCAAAATGGTCCCCTTTTAATGACATAATTGTGACATTAAAACATGGAAAGTTCTGTGAAGCCTGAATGCTAAAACAAGTTCTGCTCCGTGTGCTTTTACTGTTAATAATAATAAAGATTTGTCCTGCATAGAAATGTTTTTGTCTGCTGCCAGAATGCTCAGGATTGAGGAAAATAGCAGTAAATTTAATCCTCTCTTGCATGTCTCTGTGTCCCTTTCAGAAAGTGACCCATGACATGGACATGTGCTATGGCATGATGGGAAGTCTGTTTCGCAGTGGATCCCGACAGACTCTGTTTGCCTCCCAGGTGATGCGTTATGCTGACCTGTACGCCGCCTCCTTCATCAACCTGCTCTACTACCCCTTCAGCTATCTGTTCAGAGCTGCACATGTACTGGTGAGACTCATACTTCTGACTTAGGGCAAGATTTCTAAAGCTTCAGATGTTTGTGTCTGTCAGCTGCACTTTGATCCAGGTATCTCACTAAAAATGTTCCCTCCCAGATGCCTCATGAGTCAACGGTGGAGCACACCAACGTCAACATCATAGACACAGAGTCCCCGCTGGCCACACGAAACCGCCACGACATGGACTTCAAGGAGATGGAATGTAAACGACACCAGCTGACCCGATCTATCAGCGAGATCCAGCCGCCCCACTTCTTCCCGCAGGCTCCACAGGAGATCACCCACTGCCACGATGAGGATGATGATGAGGAGGAGGAGGAGGAGGAGGAGTAAATGGAGGGAGGAGAGCAGAGGAGTTTGCAGATGAGCTTTGCTGTCTGTTTTTACGTTTCTCAGCTTCAGCTTTTTTTTTTGATCAGCAGTCACCAGGACTGTAGTTTCAGGAGAGCTTGTTGATCCATTTTGACATTTATGTATATTTAGGTACTCTGTTTCTACCACTCTTGGACTTGGTCTTGTACATGATATGGACTGCTGCAGATTCAGGTTATTTTGACTACATCCCTGGTAACTGAGCCTGTCAACAGAGAATTATGGAGTGAGTTTAGATTCATGCCTGTTAGTAGTATAACATTCAGGCAGTGGAATAGTGAACTTCAAAATGACAAAAAACTGAATGAGTTTTGTATACATATTGGAAGAGAAGAGCTACCTGAAGCAGGTAGAGCAGCTGTTTAGATATTTGATCCTCCTGGCTCTGCGGAGGAATTTTTCTGCTTTTGTTTGGGCATCGTTGAGTTTAGTTAATGCAGCAAACAGTTCTCTGCCCTGCTTCTCACTCCTCTCACTTTAAAACTAGTATAACACAGAGGTGAAGAGCTAAACCAAGGAAACTTCAAGGAAAAATCCACCCTAAACTCAGCCACATTATTAGTAGTGGTAGTCACATGCTGTTTTTGGGACCTTATTTGAGGTGTCATTTTTTTCAAGGCCAAATGTAGAGATGTGATGTTTTGTTGAGGTGATTGCATAGCTATAATAGGATTCAAGTCATTAAAAACATCCACGATAAATGTTTGATGTTTCTACATGCACTGTAGCCTCAATAGAGGAGAATTCAGTGCAGCCATAATGTGTTATCATTGACTTGCCTCAGCTTTCATCCCCTCTGGGTTTTTTTAAATGAATTCTAGGAAATGTAGGAACTAAATAACAGCACATCTGAGGGTGGATTTTTACTTTAAGAGAATTGAATTGTAGTTTTTGTATTAAACACAGCTGCTGACATTTAAAACGGTTCTACTCCAGAAGAGAATTTTGTGTTAAGCAGAGACCATGTAATGTCTGCTATGGTGAGGTGAAGTCAACAGGAAATTGCCAACACCATATCACAACACATTTAACCCTGACAGTAAACAGAAACTTCACCTACTCATTTACCCAGTACCTCCCCTCACCGTGTTGTAAAATAGGACCACATATTTCCCATATCCCTCAGAATGTTACATAATCTAGCTGCATTATGTGTCTTTCAAGATCCTGCAAAAGTAATAGTGATATTACTGTATGCCCTGCACAGTGTTCACAAAGGATTGTGAAACAGTCACTGCCTTATTTATCTAGCTTTGAGTTGATACAGTGAGTGTAAAGGAGACACTTATTGTATGAGTATATTTTGAACATTGTTTTTTTTTTTACATCTGAACCATGAAAGGTGAAAGTTAGGAAGCCCATTTCTTTTCTTATTTTTAGGGGGGGTGGCATTTTGCCTTTTTAGAGAGAGATGGGTACAAAATGCAACAAAGGTCCCTGGCTGGAATCGAACCAGGGATGAAAAAAATGATGGAAGTTAAGAATGTTGAAAAAATAAAAATATTTAGGTCAGTCACAGTCAGGAGGTACCAAGTCACTATTTTGACTTTGGAAGTCCACATTCTGAAATAAGGCAACATTTTGAATTACAAAGACTGAGACACTAATTTCTGCTTGTTGTACCTCCACCAGTGCCTGAGTACTTCCAAGATGTTTTGCCCTTTTAATCCCAGAACATCTCAGGATGGTGGGGCAGCAGTCAGGGATGTCTCCCGTCTCAAACCTATGAGACATTAAGTCATAATTCTGAAATGAAATTTATTATTATTATAAGTTTGACTTAGTATCTGATCATTTCCATAATTTTGAATCAGATCATCATCAATCTTTTGACTTATTGTCATCATTTTGACTTTTTTGTCAAATTTAGAGATGGATAGAAGTCAAACTTATGAGATAATATGTTGTAATGATGTGATTCAAAATTGTGACTTAGAATAATCACTCATACATTTGAATTAAAAAGTCCAAATTGTGACTTAGTGACTAACAATTTTGAATCATAATTGTGAATTAGTAAGTCAAACTTTTGACTTACTGTCATAATTTTTACATACTATCACATTTGTGGTGGTTCTTACAGTGAGTATTTTTATTTTTGTCATTTTGAACATTTCATCTGCTTACTTGTTTTCCTGTCAGTCATGGTCTTCTGTAGAGAGGTGAACATGCTGCTGTTCTATGACTGTAGTTTGAACGAGATCTGGACTGTGGCCAGTTCTGACTGCTGTATACATGCTGTTACTGTAATTAGAGAGGTAGACTCTGTTTGAGTTTCAGTGTGGGTCTGTCTCCATCTGCACTGATGTCATCACAGATACCATCAACATGATAAGGATGCAATAGTTTTTTCATCTCGTTTTTTCTTTGATTACCATGTTTTTATTTGTCCGTCTGGTCTGCTGGAGTGAAGTCCTTGAAAATCTGTTATATATGAAATGATGTTGTTATAGCCTCGCACAACAAGAAATTGAATTTATTTGTTGGAAGTTGAAGAGACTTCGATTTACTCTCCTAGTTGTAGGTCAAAGCTGGTTTAAATGTCAGTAAGATCTGTGCTCAAATGGTCTGTTGGTTGTTTGACCTTTGTCATCCCCGTTGTTGTGTATGCTGCTGTAGAAACACAAAGGTTTCAGAGTGGGCCATGTTTTAGTGTGGAGGGCCAAAGCAAGCAGTACCAATGGTTTTTCATATTCAAGTTATTTCAGAGCTGTTCAGCATGCCTGATTCAGTGACAGTGATTACTTTTAAAAGCTCAGTTAGACTTTGATAATCAGACTTACACAAGTGTAAAGTGAACCAAATGAATGTTTTTTTTATTTTATTTTACCAGAAAACGTGTGTTGAAGTTGCATTTTTTTTAAATGTTGCCTTTGTTTTCAAGTGTGTTGAAAAGCAGTAATGCTCCAGTTGAGATGGTTTGAGTCATGACTGATGTTTGTAATAAATTTTCTGATCTGATCATGTAGCAGAGTTTTGATTTTTGATTTTAATCTGTCTACCATTTACATCTGTAGAGAATGACTTTGTTCCGCTAATTTTTCTAATGTTAAAAGATGGGTTCACATTTTTTCAAGTCAGTCTTAAAACAACAGTCAGGTGCACAAATGGACATTGACCATTACAAGATCCCTTCATGCAGCACCCTGGTAGCCAAATGGTTACTACGCATGCCACATAACTGCAATGTCCCTGGTTCAATTCCAGCCAGTGACCTGTGCTGCATGTCATACTCATCTCAGTCTCTCCTTGTTTCCTGTGTGCTTATTCACTGCTCATTATCCAATAAATGCCAAAAAATCTTTAAAAAAAAAGAGATGTAAGTGACAGAGACCAAAATCCACAGTGTGTCCACACAGTCATTTAGTGCAAAAATGCATTTAAAAGTTGATGTGAAGCTTATATGAGGCTTCAGCAGTCTGAGTTAGTCATATCAAGTGGATATCTGCCACATTTACAGTCTTTTTAGCATCAAATTCCCTCTTTGTGTTTCCTCAGACAGTGTTTCCCTGTTGAGCTGTGGTGGAAGTATAGTAACAAAAAGAGGAACTTTGGCACTAAAAAGACTAACGTTGAAAGATATCTACTTGATTTGACTCATTTGGACGCTGAAGCTTCATATTAGCTTCAGATAAACTTTTAAATCCATGTTTGCACAGAAGGAGGACTGTGGATTTTGTCCTCTGTCACTTACATTGTAAGTGCATTATGAAGGCATCTTCTAATGGTCAGTATGAACAGGAGGAATGATTACAGCAAGAAAAACATGTTTCAATGTTCATTTGGGCTCCTGACTGTTGTTGTAGGACAGACTTGAAAACTTACTTACAACATACTTTGCCTGCTGCAAAATTACTTGTAGGGACTGTTGTAATGACTTCCTGCATTTATTTCTCCAGCATAACTCACTTAGTCTTTTTAGTGAAGTTCTAATAAT
Source organism: Scomberomorus guttatus (assembly GCA_038419695.1). NCBI lineage: Eukaryota > Metazoa > Chordata > Actinopteri > Scombriformes > Scombridae > Scomberomorus > Scomberomorus guttatus. Next base: position 29,747,021 of record CM076458.1, read on the forward strand.
CATAATCATATTTATTATTGTCAACCATATCTCATGAAAATTGCATGTCCATCAATGAGCCACACCATTGCACTGGGTGACCCCAAATGTGGATTAATCTGCAGCTGAAAATAATCCCCAACAAATGCACTATTTCTCCTTGTTTTGAGTCACGTTTGCTGAGAATTACAGTGACCAGCTGTTTTAGAAAATTACTTAGCCCCTTTAGAAAAAGGAAAATATATATTGATGAGCCGTTACTAAAGATGTACATCATCAGTAGATACCAAAGAGCTTGGAGCTGAGAAACACGGAGTAGATAAATCAGAAAGCAATGAGCAGTAGGCTAAGATATTGTTGGTTTTGGTTGTTTCATTGGGTTTTGTTGTCAATAACAGACTTATTACTTAATTCATGTGAAGGACTGTTTCAATAGACAGTTTAAGCACTTAACCTTCAAGAGAAAACTAAACAAAAGGAAAAAATTAACAACTGTTTGACATTTTCAATTGTAGACTTGACGATTATCAGGATGACACATTTATAAGTCATCATTTAAGACAAACTAACATTTGTAACATTATGTAAGGTGCTATTCTGCATAATCAGTACTTTTACGTTTAGTGCCTAACTACATTACATTTACATGTAATTACATGAGTTACATGAGTTTTTGTTTTGTTTTTTCACATTTTGGTATTTTTTTTAAACTTTTTTAAAACTTTTTTTTGTTAATAGTACACTCAACAACAGCAGGTTCCCAGCAGAGGGAGCTGAAAGGCTTGTAAAAACTGAACCACTGTGATTTTAAGTTGACAGTGTCTTCATGGAACCTTTACAGTGTTGGTTCATAAACTGTAACTTCTCTGCCCACTTTTCTCTGGTGTAATCCACGTTATTATATAAAAATTATAATACTGCTTTAGATTTGTACATTCAATGTTTACCTCTGACCTCAGAGCAGAAAGAATGTGAATTTAAAGGTTCAGTTCACCCAAATCTGAAGAAAACCATTCTCTCTTACCTCTGTTCATGCACTTAGTTTTTGTTTTATTTGTCGAGGTACTGAGATATCTGTCTCTGATATTTCTGCCTCTACCTCAATACGACAGAGAATTAATTTTCACTTGAGCTGCTCAAAACAGTGACAGGTTACATTTGAAAACCTCAGCTGCTATGTGTCCTGATTGCTTTCAGTGTGAATTCTGGGTGGGCAGGACTGTTTTCCAGGAGATTATACAGATGAGTGATGAATTAAAGGAAACACATGAATAAATGAGTGTAGAAACATAATGCAGATTCTTCCATACCATTAGAGAATGATGTGAATTATATGTTATGGCCTTCACAGTCACCAAATTATAACCCAGTTGAACACCTTTGGGACATTTTGCAGCACTCTCCACCACCATCATCAAAACACCAGATGAGGGAATATGTTCTGGAAGAATGATGTTCATCCCTCCAGCAGAGTTCACACACTTGGAGAATCTATGACAAGGAGCCCTGAAGCTGTTCTGGAGGATCGTGTTGGACCTGGAACACTTTATGAGTTTTCATTTTCACTAAATGATGGATAGCTGGTAGACTGACTAGCTGACACAAACACAATGTTTTGTCTTGTGGTTATGATGTGTGTAGATTTATAAGGGGCAGATGTGAGATGTTCCCTCATGATGCCGTTGTCCTTGGACTTGTATCCTCAGAGACCTCGGGCTCTGATAAGATGACGTGCTGTCGTAGTGGAAGAACATTATTTACACTCAAGGTTGAAGACAGCAGCTGGAAATGGCCTGGCAGCACACAGGACCTTAATTCACCTTACAGGGTCAGTGATGTGCCTGAGTGGGGATACATCCACACACTGGCGGAGGATTTGATACAGGCTACAGGCAAATACTAAGAGTGTGTTTGAAGTAACAATGCATATATTTGAAAAACATACATACTATATAAAAATTCTATTTTGACCTTCAATGTGCTAGTCAGGTGTTGTATTAAGGACTCAAGTCAGGAGCCCTGAGCATCGTGACGAGGGTCTCACAGCATTCCTAAAATCTGACACAGAAATTAGCTGAATTAGCTGTTATGTATTTCTCTTTATATATGAGTAGCTTGATATTAATCTCTATAATTTGTTGTAATTCTAAAACTATGTATAATCTTCATTCTTACAGATTGAGTTGACTAGCTGACTCAGGGAAGGCCAGTATGTCCGCTGTACATTGGTCCAAGTGTTGTGTACTATGTGCCCTCAGCCAGCTTGTGCTGTTGCACACGTGCAGCATTAGGTAACAAGACTCAGCAGCATGGCCTCAGGGACACTGTCAGGGCCAAGCAGCTGTTTGGCCTTCAGGCTGCTGATAAGTTCGTTCTTTTGCTCCTTATCATGAGTCTGAGCTGACCATGCAGCCAACAAAAGGCTCTCTCATCTTTATGAAGAAATATTAGTTTCGTGTAGAAAATGTTTGATAACTTTTCATTTTATGTTCACTAGCAGCTGTAAGACTGGAGTTTGGAGTGTACTACTGGAATAATTATACCCTTTCCATCTTTAATTATAATCAGTTAATAACTTGATATTGATATTACATTGATTTTAATGCATAGTTTAAATGCAATTAAACTAGACTTACAAGCAGGTATATTTGGGTAAAACTAGGTGTGCTGGAAGTATACTGACTATTTCAACACATTTATTTGTACACTTGGACAGACTAACACCCTCCTGCAGAGCACACTAAGATCTGCTCCATCCTTGAACCACAAGGGCCATGAATTATTTTTCATCTTCTACAAGAGTGGTGAATGTCTGCTGGTTTAATTACTGTTCTCTCAAAACCTAAAGGACAAAGATGGATATATGCACAATGAAGTCCCTGTACCACTTACACATTTTAATGCATGAACTGACTTGAAGTGAATAGCAAATGGATCTGGAAAAAAATTATATTAATAAATAACAAACAAACAAAAAACAGTAGCGGTCAAATTCTCTGTGCATTTCATACATTATCATAAATTCTCACAGCCAACCCAAACAAATACAAGCCGGGTAAAAAAAAAACCATCTGTATCATAATACTACAACAGCTCACATGGTAAATTTGGTATAATGTATACACCTGAAATTACTCTAGCTGTACTAAAGGAATTAGTACTTAGTTATTAGTAGAAAAGGACATTATACTGAATTATGAATTATGAATTTATCAGGACAGCAGGTCAACATGGAGGACTGGGGAACAGGGGAAATGAGAAATATATGTCCGTCACAAATAAAGGCCCGGTTCTCTCTGCCACTGGGGTAAATAAAGGACTGGCCACTAATTTAGAATTTAATGTATTTTACCGCTCTTTGCAGTGATGTGCTGTTTAATTTGATTCACAGGGTGGCATTATGAGGAGCAGAATACAGATAAAGGTGACATTGACATGGTCTTTAATAAATTAATTGAATACAACTGATAAAAACAGAGGAAACTCAAGAAAACAACTTGGGGAACTTTGCCCATGAGCAAGGCACTGTGTTTGATACAGAGCTGAACGTCCCTTCCAAACTGCTTAAATGAGTCCCACATAAGTCCAGTGACAGTTCCAACAGAATGTTATAAAGTAAAAATATGTCAGGTTATCCATGTGGTCCAATGTTAAACTCTATGGAATCCTGCTGAGACAGCATTCATTAACACATCATCATCTGATAAAGGCTCAGCGTCTTCTCCTCCGTCACTTCAGCAGGTGTCTCAGCTGGTCCTGCAGGTTTTTAGAATGCTCCACACTGCAGGATGGAAATAAGTCAACACATGAGAGTCAGCGCAGCGTCATCAGCTTGTGTTATGGCTTACTGTTGAGACAGTGATGTAAGCTGTTTCTACTAAAGAACAAACACAGTGTAGTGTTTAGACTTACTTCTTCTGGATGGCCTCCTGCCTGTGACATACAGACAGTTTCAGAATTTCACTTCCACAGTTTTACATATTTTTACACATAAACAGCAACTGGTAGTCAGTACTCACTGATATTGTAAATGTGTGGTGATGATGGACATTTTTCTCAGACTCTGGAAGACAGATAACCATGTTGAATTGTGACATCTTGTGGATCACACAAATGAGAGCACATAACTTTACTTCTTATTACTTCATTTAAGTGTCACAAACACTCAGTGACCAGAAAATTAAAAAGCTCTTTATAATGTCATGTAATTGAGACTCTTAGAGAGGTGATGATACAACTCCATAGTTTTTGAGGCTGTAGATTGTGGTGCTGTTGTCTTCCTTGATACTGAATAGTGTTTCCAATATTTTGTCCCCCCATGCCATATAAAACAGTTGTGGATACTTACATCCTCAGAGTGCAGGATGGCATCCTCCTGAATGACCATATTTCTGGCTGCTTGCCCAAGAAGCTGGAAGAAACATTAGCAACACCATGGTGCTTAGGGCTGCAACTAACAATTATTTTCTATAGCATTAACATATTCAATCACATAACTACTGTCAACCTGTCACTTCATCTTCAGCACTGGGTAACGTTATAATTTATTTGTTATTAGAAATATTATTGCAACACACCTTAACTAACTAAGCGTTAAACGCCTTCATCGAGGCCAGCGAGCTACATTACATTTCAAATTATACAACTAAATCTGCATTAGTAGGATCAAGTTAACCATAATAAAACCTAAAGGTCGTTTTTCCACATGAAATCCTTCTTCTGGAGTCGATGGGGATTCTTTTGGGCTTCGGAAAGCTTTGGTTTTGAATCGTCCTGCCGGTGTTCCGGTTGTTCTCTGTTGGCTCTTTTAATGAAGCTGCTAGTTAAAACTTTACTTTGGGGTTTTACCTCTTGGCTGCGGGATCCCTTCAGCACCTGGCGGGTCAGTGCGATCACATCCCCGCTACAAGAGCCCACTTTATCGGATAATAACCCTTTGACCGACTGGCCAAATCGCGGCTGGGACTCCGCTGAAGCCATTTTCTGTTTGGCCAGCTACGGTGCGTGTGAAGGGACAATATACACAGCACCGCGTCCGCTATGTGTTTCACTTCACATGTAGCCTATTCATTTAGCAAAAATATAAGTAAAGTGGATAGAGTTTGTATTTCATTATTATATCTATATAATGGTTTACAATATCATTTAAAGTGTTTGTGCCACTATAGATTATATGAGAACGATAGAACAACAAATAAAAGTGTACAGTAAGAACTACTACAACAGTGAAAGAAGCATTCAGATCCTTAACCTGGGTAAAAGTAGAAATACCAGTGTAAAAATACTTCATTACAAGTAAAAGTCCTGAATTCAACCTCAACTACTTCTTAACTATCAATAGTTATGTAGGCTACTCACTATGCAAAATTGCCCCTTTCATGCATATCATATTATTGTGTTGTATTTAAGCAGCTGTTTGACTTGGGGCTGATTTTAACTCTTTTATATATGGTTGGGTGGCTTAATATATACCAATGTGTCATGCTTTATAAACTGATCATGTGTTTTTTGTAAAATACAAAGTAACAATTAACCATAGCTAGAAATGTAAAAGGAAAATGAGTACCACCAAGTACCACAAAATTGTACTTCACTACAGTAATATAGGCTAATTAGTTACTTTCCCCCACTGCTGACTACACACTATATTGGGATGTTTTGTTATTGGATTCAATGAATCAAGTGTCATCTTATCTTGTTTAAATTGGCACAGCTTAAAATATTCAGAGTCAAGGATGTGGCATTGAAGGAGCAGCATAAAACGGTGGCCCTGCTGCAGCTCGGGGCCTTCCTGCAGAGTTCCTCTCAGTAATGCTTGGCCTCAGCTGAGCCAGACCCCTCAGGGCCCTTTGCTGCAGATATGGCTTGGTTTCTGTGCCTGTGTGTGTTTTTTGCTGTGGGCCTGGCTTTGTTGGTGTTGCAGCTGAAGCTCAGGATGTCCTCACATGGCCCCCAAGTGCCTCCCCACCTCCCATCACTTCCCCTCATCGGCAGTCTGCTAAGTCTGCGAAGCTCACACCCACCTCATGTGCTTTTCAAGGAGCTGCAGGAGAAATACGGACAGACATACTCTCTGATGATGGGCTCCCACAGTGTTATCATCGTCAACCAGCACGCACACGCCAAAGAAGTCCTGCTGAAGAAGGGAAAGACATTTGCAGGGAGACCCAGAACTGTGGGTATACCTCTTCTTCATTGTCTTCATCATCTTAGCAGAAGCAGTTTTACTATATGTACCACCTTATTTGTAGACATTTATGTTTTCTGGTTTTTCCACCCTGTCCTATGTGTAATGGAGGTAACCACAGATGTTCTGACCAGAGATGGGAAAGACATTGCCTTTGGAGACTACAGTGCTACCTGGAGGTTCCACAGGAAAATAGTCCATGGAGCTCTGTGCATGTTTGGAGAAGGCTCTGCCTCCATCGAGAAGATCAGTGAGTACAGTTCATTCTACACTCCTAACAAGACTACTCCTCTCACTTCATGTTAATGTTTTATACTGTACATGCCTTATAGGTTACAGCTCTGACATTTCTGAGACTGAATATTGGATGTTCTGTCTAATGCAGATGCACAAGTGTTGAAGTGAAAGGTTTGTTCACCTAAGTTACAAATCATTTAGGATTTATATTTTTTCTCTTCCCTCTTATGCAGATAGTTGGTTTTATTTGTCCAGGTTTGGAGATATCTGTCTCAGATTTCTGCCTCTGCCTTTTGTGAAGCTTAAAGCATAAAATAATGCATCAAAAAAACTCAGCACCTATGTGTTTTTCCAAAAACATTTCAGTTACTGTGGATAATCCACAGATTTTAATGTGAATAGTTTCTACCAAAGAAAAAGTGTCAGTAAAAAATTGGGTGAACTAGCCCTTTAAAATTGGGTTCATTCACTAGCCCTTTAAAATTTTATATTATCATCTACAGTTCAAAACTGTACATTATTCTACCACTGAGAATTCTGCTTTTTTCCCACAATATCACATGCTTTGTTCTCAGATCCAGACCCTTTGGAATGATGTCACATATCAGAAATGATGATATGACTGTTGTTCTGTGTGAATTTATATGTGATGTGATTCTTGTCTGTGCAATAATGTTGCTGGAACTGTACTGGAATTAAATTCTACCAGCCCAGCTGTGTGGTCACTGAGGGGAATTGAATTGAATTTTGGCTGGATGCAGAACATGCATAGGGAGGCCTTTGTGTTTACAGTCTATACAGTCTTTCAATTCAGGATTTATACCTGAAACTTTACAGTTTTTAAGATACATTACACCTGCTGTAAGAATATAAAGTTGCATTAATAATGCTCTATGCAATCAGGCAAGCTAAAGCTCTTTTGACATAACGTTATTGTGTGCAGAAGATGTAAAAGTTGTCACCCTGGGAAAAACAAACCCATTAAAGCCCCTGCATGTTCTCAGATTCATGTGATAGCAGGTAGGCAGCAAAAAACTGCATTTGAAATGTAGATTCATTTTATGTGTTGCTCCCTGTGCATTTACTCTGTCCACATGTGGAGCCAGTTAGTGTAGGACCCCTTAAATTATATCCTCTAATACATGTCACATCTTAATAGATCTGGCTGTTGTCACTATATTTTTCTTCTCCTCAACAAATCCTATTAAAAGACCCAAACCAACAATGTGTTAGTCCGTCTCTACTTTCTTACTTCTATACCCTGTTTGTGACACTCAGCTCCAAACCTGTTGCTTCCTACTGAAAACGTTTAATAAAAAAGGCTCAATAATTTCCTAAACAGCTGGTAGTTTTTAACAAACGTTACTCAAACAGGAGGAAATAGGGCATTTGTTTAGGACTATTTTCAGTGATGGATTAATACATATTTGGTGCAGTGTATGTGGGATTAAGTCAAACTGAACTACAATGTGTGTTCATGGTAATGAAGGAACATGTTACCCAGGGCAGCAGTGTGGCTCATTGATGTGTTTTAATAGTTTGTGGACAACAATGGAGCTCTATGGCAGAGAGGAATCAAATATATCAGGCTGTGATACACACACAGTATGCAGTAATAGTGAATATTTCAATAAGATTTTCAGAGAGTAGATATTTAACACATCAGTAACTGAAGATGGTGTGTCCCCTGTGTCCTCAGTCTGTGCAGAGGCCCAGTCTCTGTGTTCCATCCTGTTTGAGGCAGCAGCTGCTGGACTGGCCCTGGATCTGTCTCCTGAGCTCACTCGGGCTGTCACAAATGTCATCTGTTCACTCTGCTTCAACTCATCGTACCACAGAGGAGACCCCGAATTTGAGGCCATGTTGCGCTATAGCCAGGGCATCGTGGACACTGTGGCCAAAGACAGCCTGGTGGACATCTTCCCCTGGTTACAGGTAGACAAACACAAACATTAAGGAGAATGAGGCAATAAGCAGGAAGGGTTAGGAATATAATTAAAGATGCATCTTGAGTATTTTTCAAACATCAATGTGGTTTTGTCAGAAAAATTAACACTTAATTACTATTGATGTCTGCAGTATAAAACCATATTTCCCTTAAATCTCAGAAAACTCTTGTATTTTGTCATGATTCTTTTGTGCTTGAAGATCCACGTTGTGCCCTAAAATGTGGACCACCATGGACATGACATGTAAAATTTAGTTTCCTATTTCTTTACAGTAGTTATAATAATGATTTCAAATTTGGATTTGTTGATATTAAAAAAAATGCAGTTTACCAGTGTAGCAAATGGAGATATTTTTAAGTTGATACAACCTTCCATCTCAAGTCCAGAATCAACATACTGTATACAATGATTCTGTGAGTCATATTCACATTACAATGTGTAATTTAAACATGTAGACTCATTATATCCTATATATTAAACAAATCAGTTATCTGATTGAGGCCTCTCTTTGTCACAGATTTTTCCCAATGCAGACCTGCGTCTTCTAAAGCAGTGTGTTTCAATCAGAGACAATCTTCTACAGAAGAAATATGACGAACACAAGGTACAGTAGGTTTCTCACTAATTCTGTACACTGTGCTGTAACTATTTACGTCAAGAGTAAGTTTTCTCTAGAAAATCTAATGAAAACCTCTTCTCATTTATTTTCATGGTTGTAGCTGAAATGTGACCTGTTAAAACCATATTTAACCATTTCAGCAGCACTATATGTCCAGGCAGTGCTTTATTTCTTCACTAGTGCAGTGCCCATTCAAAACATGCCTGTTCGGAACGGGCAGATTGCTTATTATTTTTCGAGAACCACATATATATGTATCAATTGACAAATATATTAATTATAACAATCGGGTTTTAGTAAATTAAACGGTTTAAATCCAGAAAGAAACTTCACCAGTGAGACTAAACTGAGGTTGAACCGTAGAAGCAGTTTATGGCCTTCCATTGGTTGATTCTGCTGCCAGTCAAATATGTCTGCGCTCCTGTTGGCTAGTTTTACTGCCTGTGCCTCTGTTTTCTCCTGTGTATGTTCGTTCTTCTTTCTCAGGCAGTTTAATTGAGTGGGGTGTGCCTTTGTCCCACTCAGCAAGTCAAAGCCCAGAAGCCCCGCCCTGCTGTGATGTGACTGTTTTGTATCAAACAGCCCCCACTGCATTCAGACAGAGCTGAGCAGCTCGCTGTTCGCTTCTTCGCTTCTTTATTCAAAGCTTATTAATATTAAATGTGCCATGTGTACAAATTGAACTAAAAGAGTGTCTGTCTCCACAGTAAATCACCTGTTGAGTGTCTGATGGTTGCTTTCCAGCCTGTCTCTCTGTCGCTCGCTCGTGCTCTCAGCTCACTCACCCTCTGTCTCTCTTTTTTTCTTGTCTTTTTTTTTTAAATGAGTCAGGAAACCTACAACAAAGCCTAAGTTTTAATGTTATTAAACGAAGAGAGATGTCGTCCTCTTGTCTCTCTCATGCAGAATTGTACAGCTCTGATCATGACATGCAGTTGCAGATGGCTTGTTTATTCAGAGTTTAAGTTTATTAATATTAATCATGCCGTGTGTCCAAATTGCACCAAATTCGACACTGTACTTCCTTTGTTCAATGGTTCAAGAGATACGCGAAAGACATACAGACACAGAGACAGAGATTCCTTCCTTTAGTAGATAGAAGTGTTAGCCTCCTAGTGCTCCATCATGTGTTGCTAAATTTTGCAGAAAATTGAAAGGAGCACGCCAGCGGGCCAGTGTTCGATTTGACCAACAACTCAGGGTTTGTCTGTTGTTCTGTCTCCTGAGAGGTACACAGAGTTTGATAGTGTAATGTAAATCTGAGCTGTTTGGGATTAAACATATTGCACACAAAGCACTGTTTCACGGTCGCCATCGTTTCAGAATAATTTCCTAGAAAGGACCTGATATGTAACTATAATATCTGAAGGTTTCTGGATGTGGAGTGTTTGATTAGTACTCCTCCAATTCATTACTTGACTGATCTTTCACCAGACTTACGCCTGGGCCACACTGGATGCGTCTACCTCAGCAGCGCGTGTGCGTCGCTGAGGCTCCCACGCTTGCAGTGTCCACACAGACAGCGTTGCTGCTGCGGCGCTACTGCCAGCCCTATCTTTCTACATAGAGTTTCACTTTGATAATGGCCATCGACAATAGAATGTTTCATATCATTTAATTATGAATTTTATTTATATTTAGTTTAGACAGATAAAGGTTAAGAAGCGTGTGCTCAATTGTGAAAAATCAATAATAATATGTGAGGTGAAGGCTTTCTTTCTGACGGGCATGGCGGGGTCTGGTTGGGGATACTTCTGTGTCAGTCACATAGTCCTCACACAGGACGGGTTTTTTTATTGATTATATTGATTATTCCGCCAGTTAACCCCCCGCTGTCACCGCTCCAAGTGAGGAAAATCCCCCCAGACGACACCAAGTTCCCCAAACGAGCCAAACACACTCCAACAAACCTCCAAACTGTCAGGAGGGAAACTGACAACAAATAAGGAAAATAACAACACTAATTCTCCGTCTGGAAGCAGGTGAAACAGCAGGCAGGAGCCCCGGCTTGAGCAAACATCACAGAAAGCGAGCAGGAGTCGAAACAAGAAGCTCCGTGTGTCACCTACTCTCCGTGCTGGAGTTCCCCGCCAGAGAGGCTCCCTTCCCCCACGTGCAGCGCGCAGGCTGACCCGCAGTGGTGACACTTCTTGTCTGTGACATATTCTACACATATAGACATTGAAACCATAGTGAAAGGTGTTATTGTTGCTGGTATAATGTCAATATGACTGTCAACAGATCATTTCCCCTGTCTATTTTGCTGAGAACCGCGCGCGGCACGTGGAAAAAATAGGCGAGACCTCGAATCTCTAGATGAAGCTGCTGCTGCGGCGCGTGAGACGCACATCACACACGCGTCTCACGCGGGCTGTGTGGCTGCTCTAACCTGTTAACATGGGCGCCGAAATGAAAACCAAGAGGTTCCGCGACGCACACGCGCTGCTCACGCATCCAGCGTGGCCCAGGCGTTAGACCAAAATACAAAGTTTTAGTCAGTACAGCAGGTCAACTGAACATGCAAAAATGTTTTTAAAAATGTCTTTGTGTAATTGTAAATCAAAGGCAAGTATATCATACAAAAAAGGGGGTGTTACAATAATAAATCAATATTTACTTGGGATTAAATGGGTTTCTGCCCATTTACAAAGTTTACCCAGCTCTATAACTTCTTGGTTTTTTCTTAAAAACTATCTTTAAAAAATCCAGGGATATTCTTATTAAAAAAACCTTGCTGAAAAGATTATTATTGTGACACTTATATACTGTATTATATACATATTTTACTACAGCAAGTAGCTCTATCTGCTAAATGCAAATCCCATGAAATACAATATATCCTATCTGTGTGTACTGTAAATTAACATGGTGCCCCTCCCAGGCAGACTACAGTGACCATGTGCAGAGAGACCTTCTGGACGCCCTGCTGAGAGCCAAGCGCAGCGCTGAGAACAACAACACAGCAGAGATCAGCACAGAGTCTGTGGGCCTCAGTGACGACCACCTCCTCATGACTGTGGGAGACATCTTCGGAGCTGGTGTGGAAACCACCACCACTGTGCTCAAATGGGCTGTCACCTACCTCATCCATCACCCACAGGTTAGGCCTGGAGCAGCAGAGGTGTCATCCCTCCTTAACCATACAGACACACTCTACCTGTAGCAGAGTACACCTGTGACACATTTCTGCTCTCATTCCATCTGGTCTTCCACATGCTTACCTTATGACTGAGTTCAATTCAAGGGTTAAAGTTGCCCCAGTCCCTTTAAGTGTCTGTTAACACTTTTTTGGCAGTTTTAAAGTTGGAACTTGTTTGACTTTACAAACTTGATCAATTGGAAAGCTAATGCAAAATGCCACAGGTTACGGTTGCTTTAATGTCCACTAGATGCTACTCTAAGGAAACTCTGACTCTTGACATTAACCCCACCACCCCACCCCACCCAGTATTTGTTTCCATTTCGGAACTAATAAGACTTAAAGAGAAGTTTGTTTTCAACCATGTCAGCTTGACAGCCATAGTGGCTGCTGCTTGCTGATTCCTTCCCTTATTATATTCTGGCCCAGTAATCCAGACTTGAAAACATCTCTTCAGAAAGATGATGCATCCTTGCTTTTCTACACTGTTACTACAGAAAGTCTGCAAAAAGCAGAAATAATATAGTGCCTACTGTTGATCAACTGCTGCAGTTAGAAACAACCTCAAAAGTACACTCACAATGTAGCTTATAAGGGAAACACAGCTGCAGGGAGCACTCACTGTTGTATATATCAAGTGAGAAATGAAAACTGATAGCCAATGTCCCACTTCAATTCAATCAGGGACCTTTTTTGCATGTCATACCCCCCTCTTTCCCCTCATTTCCTGTCTGCATTTATACTGTCTACCATCCCATAAAGAAGAAAATGCCAAAATTAATATTAAAAAGTCTGAAATTCATACAAACCCAGGGACTGAGAAAATTCTATGAATCATGCGTTTGTGATACCCAAACCTCAAACTCCTGATGGATAAGACAAAAACACATGTACATGAATATTTAATTAAATAATATGCAGGATATGGATATCTGAGTGTGTGTGTGTGTGTGTATACAGGTACAGAGGAGTATCCAGGAGGAGCTGGACAGTAAGGTGGGGGGGGGGGCGGTCCACTCAGCTCAGTGACAGAGGCAGTCTGCCCTACTTAGAGGCCACCATCAGGGAGGTGTTACGGATCCGTCCTGTGGCCCCTCTGCTCATCCCCCATGTGGCCCTTAGTGACACCAGGTACACTCATTCAGGGACATTCACCTCTGACAGGATGGAAGCAACTGATCAGTAACCAATCAGAATACCACTGACGCACTGGATTCATGATTTAGTCCTCACAAAGATATTTGTTTCTTTCTCAGAAGACAACCCTAACTATAACCTGCCCAGAAACTCTGTGAAACCTCAGAGAACACTGTTCCTATAGACTCACCTCTCTGTGTGTGTGCCTCTTTGTAGCATCGGGGATTTCACAGTGAGAAGAGGAACCCGAGTCATCATCAACCTGTGGTCTCTGCACCATGATGAGAAAGAATGGAAAAACCCTGAGCTCTTTGACCCTGGTGAGAATCAACTTCTGTTCCATGTATCACATTTTATCCTGGAAAAAGTCTTATTGTTGGACTCAATAAAGATCATGATTAATGATGATATTCAGGAAGAACATTTCTGACAGGTCACTGACACCTCCATTATTATTATGAACATAACATGGACTGTTTATAGACTGCACTGAGCCAGTTTCATTATAGTAAGTGTAATCATGGTCTAATGAAGATAAAAACATATTTACCAAAGAGCATTTAATCCTGAGAAGATTACAGCTCTGGGTAACTAAACATGATGAGGAATTATGAAACTTAGTAACAAGTGTCCAGACATTCGTAGTTTGTCATATTAAATGTTCATCTGAAGGAAATTAAAAGTGTAACATTCTGTAATATTTTTTTTTTACATTGTCAGCCCTGTATGTAGTTTCTTCTAAAGGCCCGGTGCACCCAAAATATTTAAAATCATGCTGATAGTTTTGCTTGTATGCACTAAGGTTTTGAAGGATCTGCCTCATAAACTTAATAATAATAAACTGCATGTGCCTTTTATGGAGGAAAGTTGTACTGGAGTGGAATGAAAGCTCACAGTATTAATAATTCAGCTGCAACATCTCTTTCCAGAATCAATGTCCTCATTACCCACAGTGGTAGGAAGGATCAGAGTACATTTACTCAAGTACTGTACTTAAGTACAATTTTGAGGGTACTTGTACTTGAGTATTTCCATTTTCTGCGACTTTATATTTTTACTCCACTACACTTCAGAGGGAAATATTGTACTTTCTACTCCACTACATTTATTTCACACTATAGTTATTTTTTAGAAGATTTTACATAGTACATATAAAATACAACATACCATGAAAGATTAAACCAGTGGTTCCCAGCATTTTTGGCTTGTGACCCCTTACAAGAAAGCAGTGTCTTGTTTGGGCCCATTGTCACATTTAAGATGTCCACCAAAGAGATATTTCCCTTCTAATCTTCTAACATGGTTTCATTAAAAAAAAAAAAAACTGAACCCAAAGAGCTCAAATCATTCAAAAAGCAGACATCTTCCTCTGTCCTCTTCCATTAATCATCTCCCAACTCCTCAGATTTATCTTGTGACACTGCTAAGTTGGGAACACTGGACTAAACTACTTAACTGAATATTAAGTAGTTCAAACTAGCTCCACCTCCAGCAACTACAACAGCAAAATGCGGCTTACACATTGATACATCTGTATTAACAATCTAATATGTAATACATAATAACATGCCAGTCAAGGCTATTTTTCTGTAGCACTAGTATTTGTAGTTGTGATACTTTAATTCCATTTTCCTGGTAATGCTTTTGTACTTTTGCTTAGGTAGAATTTTAAATGCGAGGCTTTTACTTGAGAATTTTTAGATGATTGTATTGGTATTTTTATTTAAAAATATACTTAAACAATTAAGTCTTTTTGTAATTAACTGGCCCTTTAAGATAACAGCTTTCCGTTTTGTTGTTTATACATTCTGTGCAATGGAACTGAGAGGCTTTCGAGAACTATGCTTGTCATTTTACCTGTGTGTAGTAATTTTGATCCCCATGTTCCTCCTTTGCAGGTCGGTTCTTGAACAGTGATGGCACAGGTCTGATCATTCCTTCATCCAGCTACCTGCCCTTTGGTGCCGGGGTCAGGGTGTGTTTGGGTGAGGCATTAGCCAAGATGGAGCTCTTCCTCTTCCTGTCCTGGATCCTGCAGCGCTTCACCCTCTCCATCCCACCAGGCCACTCTCTGCCCAGTCTGGAGGGCAAGTTTGGTGTGGTCCTTCAGCCGGCCAAGTACAAAGTGATCGCCACGCCCAGACCAGGCTGGGAGAGAAACAAGTGCCAGGCATGTTAACATTGTCTCTGTTCGTCTTTGACCTCATGCTCAGTCATTTTCCTTTGTGACCTGAGAGTCTGTGTGGCTTTTTTTCAGCCAAACATACATCAGACATGCAGGAGTGAACTGGACACCTCTGTGTATGCAGATTTATTCTTATCATGTGATGGTTCTGAGCATTATTCATAATTAATTTTACGGCTGGTGATTTATTTGTCCTATCTGCTGCCATGGAATAATTAACTGAATAAAAGAGGGAATACCACTAGTTTCATATTTACAGGTACTCAGAGACTGGATCTTTCCATCCACAGAATTGTAGCTAACAGAATCTTTGGAGTAAAAATATGTTGATTCTGCAGGTAAGATTTAGTTAACAGCTATCTACTGAGCAGCAGTGGGAAACAGACCATAAAGTCTTGCACAAAAAAGCAAAATTCCAAAATTCCACAACAGCAGAAAGGCATGATATTTGTACCTAATTTTAAAATGTATTTAATACCTTTGCTTTATGATCAGGCTAGTGTAAGGTGGTTTGATAAAAGAACCTGTACTATGGGTGGATTTGGAGAACAAAATTGTTTCACTTCATAGTCTCAGAGAAGAATCCATCGCTACAATAGATGAAGGGACACAAGAGAGCTCATGGATGCAACTATTTTTAAAAAACATGTTCTGTGAAATAACCTCTTCTCCCCACTGACTCAAGATCTTAACAAACCTTCAATCTACATAGTTATTTCCTTCTTTATTTACATTTGTGTACTGCAGCTCATGTGGAATCAAACCATGTTAGTTCATCCCTTAATGTATTCAATAACATGAATTTGTTTTTTGCATGTAGAGTAAGTTGCAAGAAACATTAATGGATACATGAGCATCATCAGTGTATGTTATATTGTTGTCCTATGATCAACTGTTAACTATGTGTTCAATGTCTTCAATGAATGGTTCACTGTAACAAAATGAACATGCGTATTCTAAGGTCATTGCCTGTACTTTAACCAGGACTGTGTTGTTTTATATGTAAAGCATAAGCTTAGAGATGTTGAAAAGAGAATTGGAGGTTTAGGAATGACTCTGTCTTAAGAACATGTACACTGTATAAATTAGTTTTTTTTATGAAATGAAAACCTTGGTCATTATGATGTAGAACCACGTGTAGTTTATTTTTATCTAACTGGCTCACAAAAGTGTGGAATTTAATTCTGAATGTATGTAATGCTTATAATTATTCTCAATTGACATAAAATTCATATTTGTAGATGAAATGACCTCTGCTGTATTGACTCATGGTACATTCAGGATCATGTTTCTTACTCACTAATGAAGGGTAAGGTATTGTTCAGAGTGATTCTAATTTGCTGTCCTTTGCTGCTAGTAATAAAACATAACCTGAAAATGTATCATGATAAAATCCTTCTTAGGAAGGGAAGGGATTCTGCCACATGAGGCACTGGAAGGTTTTTAAAGTGAAACATTAGCAGTAAGTGGTGACTTTGCATTAACAGCAAACAGAAGCAGTATCAAATAAACAAGGCACTGAAATATAATACATTAAAACAGGGGAATCAGGAATAAAAGTCTATATCTAATAATAGCCTGTCTCAAATAAAGGCATGTATCTCTCCTTAGATGAGATACAGTAAGTGGTATTTAAATAAATCTCTAATAATACATGGGGGTGTCTGGCATGAACAAATAAAGGCTGGTCCATAATAAAGGCCAAGTAAATAACATTGAGGGGTGTGGAATTACCTGCACTATAATGGCTCACATGATACATTCAGTATAATGTACAATTCAACAACACTAATTCCATCAGCACAACAGAGTCATGTTGTACTCACCACTCTACTGTGTTTAATCATCACTTCATTGCATTTGCTTCTACTTTGCTCTTCTTTTATTTGGTGTTAATCTAACAATGAAATTCATCACTTTCTGGCACAAAAACAGACTGATGAGTATGACATGAGTCTGTTGTTACTGATGGAATTAGTGCTGTGGAAATGTACATTATACTGAATATATCAAGACAACAAGTTAACATGGAAGATGTATTGAGTTTGTATTAACAGCCAATTAAAACAGGAAGGCTTCTTCCTACTAAGATATGATCAAATATAACATGTTATATAACATAAGAAATTAGAAAAAAAAGTCTGGTTTAATATAAGCCTGTTTGACATAAAGGTTTGTTTCTCTGTAGTTCAGGAAAATAAAGGTCTTGGCCACTATCTGAGAAGTTATGCTGATCGTGGTGTGAATTCTTATTACCACACAAGTTTTTGTGTGAAGGCAACAATGCAAGGACATCTCTGCAGTCTTGGCTCTTGAGAACTGTAACCAGCAGTGAAAACCTTTAAAGCACAGGCCTAGTGTAGCCTACTTTCTGTCTTCTCAACATGTGTTCATTGATCATGGCACTGCTCTTTAAACTTTTGGTGAGTGGCTGTGTCTTTATGAGGTTTTTGCAGGTTGATCAGCTATTGTGCTGGTGTATGTATTCAGTCAAATTGTTTTCATATGTTATAAAGACAAATGTTGTCTCTCTGCTGTTCCATGAGGGGAAACTCTCAGTGTAGAAAGCTGCCCACTCCAAGTGTGTGCCTGCCCCCCCAGCACCAGCAGTTTAAACCAGTTTGAAGTGTTTCCGTGCCTCTATAGTGAGCTGCTATCACCATTCATACACCTGTTTTGTTGGGGTATGCTGATTGACACGCAGAGCCCGCCCCCTCCGCTTGTCCTTTCTTTCTAATTGGTTCAACACTGGTGTGTATGGAAATCCCCGCGACCCTTGGCTCACACCTGACCGTGTCCAGTCAGCGGGAGAAGGCGCGAGGCCGCAGGCAGACCGCTGTACGTCCAGCACGGTCTCTCTCTCCACCGGCGACAGCTGCTTCCGTTAACCGGCGGTTGTGGACCACCGTCACTCAACTCCCGTGAAGAGGGCGACGACATGCCGCGGTCCTTCTTAGTAAAGAAACATCAAAGCTGTAAGAGAGCAAACTATGGAAGACTGAATTCAAACACAGAGGGTAAGACACTTTCTATTGGCCACATCACTCGCATGACTCATTTTATTTTCAAAAGAAGGATTTTAACGGTTAGAGGAGGAAAAGTAAAAAAAAAACTCTGGGATTTAAGTGCAGTTTTGAAGCATACGTGACTTCTTTTTGAGTAGACCTATTTATATTTTTGACTATTCGTAATAGTAAAATGGAAATCCTCATGTTGCTTAAAGTACGCCAAGACATTTCAGAGAAAACTTAAAATAGTTAAAATACAAAATACAAAATAGTTACATTGCTGTTGTTTATATTACACAACATATTCCACCCGGATCAGCTACATTACTGCTTACAAATTAATGCAAAATTAATTTAGCACTCCAAGCCTGGTGATTAGTCATTTAATTTTGATAGTTAAGCGCATTTAATTCATTACTGTTACTTAACTTTTTACTTCCTATGACTTTTAGTTAAAATGTTTCAGTGTTTTTTATGATTTCAGTGGTTTTAATATTTTCCCACCCACTGGTTATTTCCAATGAATTGTTTCATCCTAATAAAGCAGCACTTTTTTGGTTGTTCTAAATGCGCCAAATTGTTAGAGATGATTGTCAAAATAGATAAATAACCTACTTTTTGAAGTTAGAAGGTCAGGTTTTATAACCTATAAAACCTGGGGGCCCTATATTTATTTATAATATATACTTATAATGTTTTTAAACAAACTTTTTTTAAAAATGTATTTATTTTGGTCACTCTTTAGAAATGTATGCAAAGAAAATAATGCTGCATTAAGGGAAATGATAGATTTGTCTGGCCACAAACAAAATAAAAGTAGTTTTGTGTTTAGCAGGTGCAAAATCCTTCCTAAAAGAATGAGAGCATTGTCCTCAGGCCCTTGAGAGACCAGAAGGGCCCCATTAAGGAGCCTCAAGAGCCTATGTAGTGGCCTTCCAGGCTCCTACTGACAAATCCCTCCTTCAACCTTTATATTTGTTCCAATACAGTCCTTAAAGCGAGCATGAGCCTCCCCCTCCCCATGCAACTGTATTGATAAAATTCCATTACCATCAGAATGGGGGCAAGAAAAAACGGCTGGTAATAGGACTGAAATCATATTAATTTTAAAGGAAAACATACAGTGATGTAAGCTGCACAGGCTTGATCTTGGGTTTTGCCTTAAATGGACCACTGCACCTAAAAATGTATTATATTGATTTGATTTTGTCTGTGTTTATATGTTCTAAACTGTCTTTGTGGAACAGTTTGAGTTTTGGAACAGTTTGGAGTTGGATTTAGGGTTAAGATCAAAATTAGGATTGCATAGTCTTCTTTCCTTCAACAGGGTGGTGAATAAAATATCAATTTTATTCTCAGAGACAGAATATCATACCTATATCTGGGTATTGCTAAAACCTGGGTATACTTTGGAATAAGCACTTTCTGAAATGTATGTTGTTTTAACACACACAAAGTTGTACAATAATACATTTTATATTCTAGCAGAAAAGTATTGAAATTTGATACCAGTGATACCACAAAGATAACAGTAATCTCCATAGTAACAAATGAACCATGGAGTAACAAGTCAACAGCTGCAAGAGAGACTCTGTTAATAAGAACAAATGCAGGCATACAATAATGACAGCATGTGGAGCCACAATATTTATTTTTAATAAATGTATAATAATAATTGATTTATAATAATTATGTATGTACTTTTGAACATCATTTGTATCAGTTATGATAACATTGCACCAGTATTGGACAGTAACAAAGTATTACTTTACTACAATTTTGAGCTATGTGTAGTTGATTATTTCCATTACATCTTTAATTTATACTTTACTACATTTATCTGACAGCTGGAGTTACTAGTTACTTTACAGAAAAGGATTCTACATGCAAAACATTGTTAGTTTAGAGCCTTTTTCACCTCAATCAGCTGCTTTTGATAGCCTTCAACAAGCTTCTGGCAGAATTCTGGTTGGATCTATGACCTCTCTTTGGCAGAATTGGTAAGAGTTCAACCAAATTTGTTGGTTTTCTTTCATAAATTCATCTTGTGGGCAGTCCACGTGTTTTCACTGAGGTTGAGGTCAGGACTTTGGGAAGACTATTCCAAAAGCCTAATTTTAGCTTGATTTAACCATCTCAATGTTTGTTTAGGGTCATGGTCCTGTTGAAACACCCAGCTGTATCCAAGATTTCATTTTCTGGCTCATGGTTTGATGTCGTCCTGATGAATTCTGAGGTCATCTTCCCTCTTCATAATTCTGTCCAGCTAAACAGCCCTCAGCATGATACTGCCACCACCATATTTGACAGTGGCTACAGGTTTCTTGGGGTTAAATGCCTCACAATTTATCCTCCACACTCTTGTCATTGTGGCCAAATAACTCCATCTGTGTTACGTCTGACCACAAAACTCTCCTCCATGTGATCAGCAACAAACTGCTGATTTTGGAGCAGGGGTTTCTGTCTTTCACTGGGGCCTCTCAGCCATGGCAGTCTAGAACACACTTAACTGAGCACAGTGGCACCAGCAGCATCTACATCATGGCAGACCTGTTTTTTGGAGATTCTTAGATGAAATCTGATCATCCAGACCAATTGTCTCATAGAGTTTTCTTCCAAACTTTGGCAAAGAGACCACTGTACCCAGTACTTTGTACTTAACCAATTGATTGCACTGATGATCTTGGGACCTGAAGTTGCTTTGAGATGGCCCCTCGTTACTTGTGTAAATTCACTTTCTCAGATCTGTGCTGAGGTCTGTAGACTCTCTAGGCACTCAACCTAACGCATACAGTCAAACCAGCCCTATTTATACAGGAACAGAGAGGATACCAGCTGAAGTAAATCATAATAAATCATAAAAATTATCGTAGTTGCTGTATGTACTGTATATTTTTGTCATATTTTCAGAAGACCGATAAAACATTTATAAAAGAAACCAAACATTTGTTTTGTTTTGTAACAAAGAAGTACATTTCCCAATCATGCTGTCACAGCAAACAGAGCAGAAATAACTGAAATCCCCAAATTGCCATAAGTGTCCCTGACGAGTGACCGTAAACCTGTGACCACAACTGTCAGACAGAATTTGAATGCAAGACTCTTACTTGTATGGTATTTTTACATTGTGGTGTTGGCTCTCAGTAGCAACAGTAAGTACAGTAGGTCAAAGCTGAAGCAGGAAGTTGGATGTTTAAAACAGACAGTAGTGGTATTATTGTTTCTGATAGAAAGTGTGTGTTTCACAGAGGCCCCTTGCAGCACCCATGTAGACTCTCTGCAGCACAGCGACAACCTTCCTCACCATCATCGTCCAGTCCCGAGCCCACAGCTACGGCAGAGGACCCACTCTCTCTCCGCCTCCTCCTCTTCCTGTCCTTTTCCTCTCAGAGGAGACCAACTGCATCTTCCACCCGCTCCAAACACCTCCCCTCTCTCCTTGTTAGGTCCCTCTTCAGAGGCTTACAGTAGAGGCCCTGCAGAAGCCTACAAACCAGCTAAATCGTGTACCAAACTGAACATGGAAGTCCGGAGTATGACAGCAGATCACAGGAGGAGAGAGAGCCTCCTCCCTCCATCTCTCCCTCTCCTGGCCCTCTTACCTGGCATCCCTCCTGGCAGCAGCAGCCACAAGAACTTGGAGTGTTTGGACTGTCATAAAGAGTACTTCTTCTCAGGCTTGGCCAAACACAAGCAGCTCCAGTGTGAGTGGAGCACTAAGAAGTACTTCAGCTGTAAGTACTGTGAGAAGGAGTATGTCAGCCTGGGAGCACTCAAGATGCACATCAGGACACACACACTGCCCTGTGTGTGTAAACTCTGTGGCAAAGCCTTCTCCAGGCCCTGGCTGCTTCAGGGACATATACGAACACACACAGGTCAGTGAAACACGCACACACATTCACTTTCCTTTTAGGGTGTCTTGAGCTCAGTAGAAAGTTTTTAAAAAACACTCTTTATTAATTTTAGGTGTAGGTCATATGTAGGTCAGTTTACTAGTCAGGGTTAGTACTACTCACCCTGTAGAAATGTCTCCTGTGGCTCTGGAGGAGCTTGTTTCATGTCTGAGAAAATAACCCTGATGCTGTCATAGTGATGTCATCAAGGTTATCTCAGCTCAGGCAAATTTACAACAGCAAGCCTGCGTTACAAACTGTGTGTGACATTGTGAAAGACAAGGGTCTAACAAGAAGATGCTATTGGTTGCATTATGGGAAATGTAGGATCCAGTATTTTTGGATCTAGAATCACACTAAGGACAAAAAGTCAAGATATCTCAGCCTCTGCTGCTTCGATTTATGACCATTTCTATAAAAAATCTGTCTCTTATGGGTCTCCCAACTTTATGGAAGTGGGATACTAAGTCACTGGAGTATTGAAAAGCTTGGGAGAGAAGTTCAAACCCTAATAAACTTTCTCACCTCCACACACCTGGCCAATCACTGTGTAAAGATTGTTGGTGTTATAGAAACGGGGAACTCACCCTCCCACCCCCTGTCATTATGACTGACACGAATCTCTGTGTGTTCTGTAGGAGAGAAACCGTTCTCTTGCCTCCACTGCAGCCGAGCCTTTGCCGACCGATCCAACCTGCGAGCTCACCTCCAAACCCACTCTGAAGTGAAAAAGTACCAGTGTGCAAGCTGCTTCAAGACCTTCTCCAGGATCTCACTGTTAGCCAAGCACCAAGAAGCAGGCTGCCCACTGTCCTGACAGCCTTTAAACTTCAATACTGCAGAGTCAACCTGCTCCAAAATACTCTTCTGTAGAGTCTTACTGTTGGCTGAACATCAGTAGTGTGGCTGCTGTCTGATGTTGGACAGTCTCCAAAAACCCTCTGGGATCTTTGCATCACTTGGTGTGTGGATCACAAAATCTGATGCCTGAGCAGTTAAACAAATGTCACTTTGGAGAGATGCCATTAGAAGGATGTGAGTCACTTGTGTCACTTGACGTCTCTTTGATTTGATAGCCAGGGGAAGCTTGACAAAATTGTGTATTAACATCTGTAACTTCCTGTCAGAAACCATTTGCTTAGTTACCAAATGTATGCGCACAAACTAATGTGTTTTAATATGAGTTTAGTGTTACCCAGATTGAGAACACCACAACTGACTCAGCATAAATGGAGCAACCACAGATGTATACCAATGATCTTTCTGCTCATATTGCCTGCTATTTAAACTGTTCAGAAAAAAACTGATTTTAGAACTGACTGACAGACTAGCACTAGTACTCTCAATTAAGTGTTTATTAAACTGTCTCAGTCATTATGGAATCTTTTCAGGTGGAATTTCATTTCTGCATCTGTGGTTTAGGAATTGATATAGTCCAGTGTCAGATCAGCTGTTGATGTCACCACCACAATACTACTGGATGTGTCACACATTATCAGGCTGTATCATGTTTTACACATAGTTCTTACACTTGTTCTTACAACTGTTTTTAAGTTCTGTCATTCTCTGTGACAGAGTGGTGATTGTGGTGAGCAGAAGTTTTGCAGTGGAGATGTGTGCGGCAGATTCTTTCTACAGCCTGCTGTATGTTGTCTTCACTCTCAACAATCTCCACCATCATCAAAGAAAACAAGCAGCCGAGCTGACCAATTACAGTTCTTAAAGTTTCCATGTGGTATCTCTGTAGTTACATGTTTGAGGAGGTGTACACTAGGTACAGTGTAGAGTACAGTGTATGTGCACAGGCACCACTGCCATGTCATAACTGCTTAATGCACAACTATAAATCCAGCTTTAGTCCACTGTCTTGAAAAGTGAGCATTCAAATAAGCCATATCATCACTCTGGCCAACATTTAGACATGTCCTTCAATAAAACAACGTGTAGTGAACACCTGGCTCTACTTAGATGTTATCATTGGCTGTGTTCAGGGTCTGTATGGAGAGGCTGTTTCATCTAGAGAGAGGCACGCTTAAATTGGGACTTTGAGCAAAACACAGAAAAAATTGCATGCTATCACCCACAGTGTAGTCAGAGGGATTACTGAGGTCAGAGGAGTATTATGTCACCCTAACAAACAGCTGAAAGAATCTCTACAATAATGATCACCCTGTATCAGGCAAAGTAAGACTAACTGATCAAAGTCAATCCAAAGATACAAAGTGTTACAGAGAAAACTGAATTAACACCAAACTCAAGTGGTGGTCATGTTACATTTATTCAGGTCAGGCTTCTCTCTCATCAGCTGGAGTAGCAAGTAGCAGAGTATTCAGTTACATTACGTTAGTATTAAATCACAATAAGATTTGATATACTGTATGTCATGAAGTTGTTTTTCTGCATTAAAACTTCTTTTTTTTTTAGATGATCTTAAACTGTCTGAGTGACTAAAACTTTAGATGTACTGTAAAAGGTTTGTGCTCTGTTAAAACATTGTCATGTATATTTTTGTATTAAAATGTGATTTTCAGCAGATGAATGCTTGTTGCCTGATAATAAAATCCTGAGCTTTGTATATATTTGTTTCAGTGAGTAACTGTGACAAAATGGGCGATTGACAGGAAGTCATCTTTACACTGAAAGTTATACATCCAAAGGCATTTTCATTCTAAACAGATACAGTTTTACATTCATTCTCATCAGTCTCCTGAAGGACTAACAAACATTTAGAAAGCCTATCTCATAATACATTTGCACCTTTTTGTTTGCTCATGCTGTGCATATTTGTGTACATGTGTCCATATGCGTTAGTCCATAGAGCATTAGATATGAACAATAGGGTGATTATCTATGTATGGATGGTTGGATTCATCACATATCACAATCACTCTCCCTCTGGTAAATGAAGGTATCCCATGTCAATGCAGACGTTAACCTTCTTAAATGGCAAAAGTCAGAAAAAGATCTGCACACTGCACTGATAGCTCCTAGCAAATTTAATTTAACTGAGCACAGTTTCACACAATCTAACAGAGATCAGACTGGACCAATCAGAGCAGAGTTGGATAAGGCTGAACTCTGATACCCTGCTCTGATTGGTCCAGTCTGAGGGTAGATTGACTCTCAGTCATGCACATCACAACCACCTGAGTGATGAATGTGTTTGTGTCTATATATTGCTTGCTCTGCTTTGTGAGTGTCTATTTGCCTGATGAAGATCTCTGTTAGATTGAGTGTTGCTCTGTTGAATTCAGCTGGCTGGGAGCTGTCAGAGCAGTGTGCAGATCTTTTTTCTGACTTTTGCCTTCAGCTTTTTTGATCCAGCACCTGCAGAAGATTTTTGGATGTCTTAGTCTCTGTCAGACTGTCTTAAATCACTAGTCCAAAGCTAGTTATGACACAGACTTTGGAAGAAGTAAAGTTACATTACAACTTTTGACCAGTGATAACTCTTGACAGGGTGAATATGAAAGTGCTGTGTAGCCATTTAGCACTAGCCAACATTAGTTTTCAGACGAAATTTACTTGCATATCATTATCACTCAAGAAAACAGATGAAATGGTGATTTAATACATAATACAGGTACATTTTAAGATTTCTAAAGATGAGTCTGCTCCTTTAATGTGTACAAATAAGGGGGGCTGTGAGACTCTACTATAAATCCTGTGTAAGAGGCAAAAATCTGTTAGAGATGGCAGTTGAAGAGGAACTCCACTGATTCCCCATGACTCATGGAAAGTAGGCTGCTACAAAACTTGTGTCTTCTGTTAATCAATGATGTCATATAATATTTTTTGGAGTCAGGATGTCTCCACCTTTGCTGCTTCCATTTTGACTATTCTTTTTAAAAATCTGTCTCTCATGAGTCCCCCAACTTCATGGAACATGACCTTTGACCTCTTCCCAGTGGATTCTGTGAGTGCTTTAAGTCTGGTGTTCACACATGAAGCTGATGTTGTCTGTTTGTGTCTTCATTCAGTCTCTTTTCCAGGGACAGTGTCCTTGCTGTTTCATTGATGTAGCCATCACATGTGATGTAGCTGTCACATGATGATGTCATGCACTCCAATCTTCCTGTCAGAAGGGGGGTTCCTGTCTTTAGGGGGTTGAATGGTTTGTGGTAAGTGCTGACTCCTTGTGACTTAAAGACTCTAGCTAGTTGGAAAGGAAATATATTGTTTAATGCAGGTTTAGGAAATGTGCGCTTTGGTTAGATGATCATCTATATAACAACCAGATACAGTGAACAATGGGGCTGCATGAAGCCATCATGTACAAGCAGATTAAGAGTGGCTCAGGAAGCTGCTATAAAGAAATTCCAAAATCTATATTTATATAATTACAGAATTATTATTATCCGTCAATTTACTAGGTGTAATGCCTTGGGTGACAATGTGCACCTAATCCATCAGTTTGATCCACATTTTCCATCAGCAGCAAAGATACTGGACTTGCTGTCACAGTGCTGCAAACACTTGCCCTACCCTACACCTGTAGCAGGAGTCTGACCACCTGTTGTTTGCCCACCAGCATGGCTCTGTTGTGATGTAATGGAATTCTATGAATAGTAAATGTCTGTGGAACAAAGTCTAAATATTCCCAACCAGTCAGCCAGGTTCATTTTCAATACACACAGATGCTATTCTGAATCCCTGCAGTCCTATAAATACATGAAAAGTTGTTATATTAGGCACGAGGGCAGCTCTCCATCTCACAGTGTGTCAGTAATACAAGACAGCACTGCCGGATTTAGCTGCTATCAAGACATGCAGCCTATTATTAGACTACAATATTAGGATAACGGATACAGTAAAAACATGTGTGTGTGTGTGTGTGTGTGTGTGTGTGTGCGTGTGTGTGTGTGTGTGTGTGTGTGTGTGTGTGTGTGTGTGTGTGTGGGCGTGTGTGTGCTGGATGAGGGGAAGCAATAGAAACAATGGCAATCAGATTATGTTGGTATTTTCCACAGTGAATGTGTGAGTGTTTCCATAAAGACCCTCACTACAGGCCCCTGATACCCTGCAAATGACACTGTGTTACACTTGTTACAAGACATCTGCCAAAATGTGGAATAGGGTGTGTACGAGTGTGTGTTTGTGTGTGTGTGTGTGCTAATTAGGGTTGAAGGATGGAGAAGGTCAGATGCTGTGGTGAAGTCATATGAGGGGAAGCAGAGGGAACATTTAAGGTTGTGTTTAAGGCTTTATGAGTGTAAATGACATTAATGCTGACCATTAAAATGACATTTGAACATTTCCTTAAAACATAGGAACAAAACTTTAAATATTCTAGGTGTGCAAGGCCTGCCTGGCACTTATTTATTTATATTTATATTTATTTTTAATGTAGCCTACTGGTACTTTACCTAGCCAAAACTTGGGATTTGTTTTTGCTTTCATGTCTCAAGTCAAGTCTTTATAGAGTCAAAAGAAGCAGCAAATTAATTCACATCTGGTGTTCTAGTGAGTGTGGCAACAGTGCGGCTCACTGACGTGTTTTTAATAGTTTTTGGACAACAACATAGGTCAACGGCAAAGAGGAATGGGTTTGGGTCTGCACATGAGATTTGATGACAATATGAAAAAAATATCACTAGACATATTTAAATTTATATTTTAAAACCTAAATTTAATATAAATGTATATATTTAAAAATGTACTCCAGCAATATCGTATTGCACCTCCATAAATTCAGGGGACTCACAAGAGACAATGGAAGTAGCAGAGGCCAAGACATTCTGACTTTTGGTCCCTAGTATGGGCCAAATTTCAAAAACACTGGCTCCCACATTTCCCATGATGCAACCAAAAGCATGTTTTTGTTATACCCTCCCTTGCTGGTAAACATTTCTGGTAAACCCCATGCCAAGGGGGCATGGGGTTTGAGAAAACCTAGGCATTCTGTTATATGTAGTCTTCCAGCCCAAACTCAGATGACCCTGATGACATCTTAAGGTTTATTTTCTTTATAAATATTATCCAACCCCACCTCCTTAAAATTGCTGAAGAGCTTTGCCTCATGCATTTTAAAGGAAATGTTCTTGTTGCTTATTGAAGTGCTAAGTTTTTGTACTGCACTGTAAGGTTAGGTTTAGTCCTGTCTCGTGTCACTGTTGACCTTTTCAATATTTAACCAAGAACCTTGTGTTTCCTATAAGCATAAGCATAAAAAAATAGAAAATACGCAGATAGAAATAAGAAATAACAAATAAAACACGATATCTGTGCAAATACATTCAGTATGAACATTTTGCAACTTTTTCATTAAAAACTTTTGCTTGTTATGTTGATAAAAAAATGTGGGTGGCCACTGTATTTGCTGTTGAAAATGTGTTGCATATGAACATAAATTTTTTATCAGACAGTGTTCAAATAACCTCATCTGCTTGTCTCTTCTCCTATGGAAGGGGCATCCTCACTAAGCCTAGGTGCAATTATATATTTACATGCCGTAACTAAAAACATTTTTAAAAAGAACATTCAGTTAATATGAATATCTATAATCTTCAGATATACTCCCAATATTGCAGTCTTGGGAAAACATTTCTATAATTTTAACCCAAACTAGCATGCTCCTGTTAGTTTCTACCTTATTTATGCCAGTCTGTTTGGAGTTAGAAAATATGGGTATACTTAATATAAATATAAAAATATATAATTTGCCTATGACAACTTATTGCAAAAAGCTTTAAAAAAATTTATATAGCACATTTCATTCAAGGTGGACACACAATGTGCTTCACAGATCGTGAGCTACCAGGGAAGTTGCAGCCACAAAAACAATGTAAATAACATAATAAATATAAAATAACACATCAGACATAAGTAAACACAGTTAAAACAAACAAAAAATATAGACGTGAGTAAAAAAAACACTGGGAAAACAACACACGATGGAACTCAAAATGTAAAATTAAGGCAATATTCTGCATATTGAGCCTGTGAGTTCATATTTATGTAGAAGTGACAAAAGAATGGAGTGGGTTTTTTTCTAGAGAGCTGGTGGTGGGGGTTTGCTGTAGTGGTGTAGAGACAGGCAGGAGAAATCGAGCTGGCTATATCTGTGCACTGCTGTGGAAAAGCAGCTCAGTGAGGTTGCAACAGGTGCTGCATGCTAACATTTCCAACTATGCCAAACCGAGCCATTACACCCCCGCCTCTTTTTCCACCACGATGGAAGAGTGTGTATGTGTGTGTGCAGTCATCTCTGTGTATATATTGTAAACCCCTCTGTTTAATGTGTTAAAGGGCTGGTTCACCCAAATTATAAAACCATCCTCATCTCACATCCCTCTAATGGCATCTCTCCATGCAGATACTGTAGTTTTGGTTTTATTTTGTCCAGGTGAGATATCTGTCTGAGATTTCTGCCTCCAATGCAATTTCATGTGGCTGGTTACCTGGTTGCCTTGAATAACCCATGAACTACAGTATGATAAAGAGTTCATGTATCTACTTCCATTTTAAGGATAGTGATATCTCTGCAGTGAAGCATGTTTCTGCAGATTTTTGAGACGACATAATGAAAACACAACTACATTAGATTCAGTGTTTTTCATTTTATTTCAGAGGGAAAAAAAAATGCTACAAAACATCCTAAGTTTAATAGTGATTTGATAAAACCCAAACAGTGCAATAGCTGGAAAACCCAGACATCATCATCATCATCTCCAGCAGCAGTGTCACTGCAAGTACTTCTTATTGATATTATTACTATGTTTAAAGAGAATGCATATTAATTACACTGACCAGACTCTGGATTTACATTTCTTCACTTGGGTAACATGTTATTTTAACCCCCCTATTTAGCATTTATAAACACTATATAAACCATTAATAAATGGTTTATAACACAGTAACACACTTTAGTGTAGTTGAAAAGAGATTTAGTGCACATATATATATATATACACACATAGATGATGATTATATATTATTACAAATATGTCAAGCATTCATTAATAGAAGTTATAGTTGTTAATACAGACATTAATACATTAGAATGTCCTTATATCTGTTTATAACTACACTATAGTGTGTTATGGTGTGTTATAAACTATTTATTAATTGTTCATTTAGTGTTTATAAATGCTAAATACAGTAGGTTAAAATAAAATGTTACCCTCATTTGTCTTCAAACTGTATCTTTCTTCACAAACACTACCTCAGTGAAATTCACTTCAGATTGAGGAGCTGAATCAATTTAGTCTGAATGTACTTTAAATAGCTTATACTCTTGTGTTTCTTTTGTAACAATACTATAAACCTTTACATCTATTACACACAGTTTGCTTTAATCCAGTGTTTGGGGGTTAAGGTTTTTGTCATGGTTTCCTTTTTACTTTCTTTCGGCTCCCTTTCGTACTTCATTGATGAAAAAGTAAAGGTTTCAACTTTCCCATGAATCTGACTGGTTTTCAGTATTGTTATGGTGTGTTTTGCCGGTTGGCCAATTCAAAGTAGCTTACACAGGGGCACTCCAGTGATTTAGCATTACACGTCCATACAGTTGGGGAACTCATATAATAGAGACAGTATTAAAAAAAACTACATTTCGACATCAACAGAACCTGCCTGCCTGGTAGACACCCACAGCTTTTTGTAGCAGTTTGTAACACAGGCTGTTATAAATTTTTAGTCCCCATGCCCAAGCTGAGATAACCCTGATGACATCATATGACATCATCAGGGTTATTTTCTCAGACTTGACAAAGCTCCTTCAGAGCTACACAAGAAATTATACAACTTTTTTGACAGACTCAGTAGGTCTGATCATGATGAGTAAATTGACCTGAATATGTAAAATCTGTGGAGTGCCCCCTTAAAGCAGCTGGTAGGGCAAGATATGACATCAGGTTTCATCATGGCAAAAAAATGTTAGCTAACAGCTTGTACATCACTATATTTAAAGGATAGAATTGAAAGTGTTACTGGTCGCTGCAATAGTTCCTCCTTTCCATACGCCCCTCTTAGCATATGAAGTGCGGGACAATATCCACACACCTTGTCTGTGCAAAAACGCATTTTAAAGCTAATAAGAGGTTTGCACAGTCTGATTTAACCAAATCAAGCCCTTCCAAAGTTAGTCCTTTTAGTAAATTCCCTCTTCATGTTTCCTTGCTGAGCCCCAACAGAGGGATACACACAGACAATAAACCTATAAGAGAATGGCTAAAATTAAGATACCCAGCTGATTCGGCTAACTCAGACTGTTTAAGCCTCATGTTAGCTTCAACTGAACCTGAAAATGCTACATGGCATAGCATTTTCAGGTTCATCTGTCCTTTTTCTGTCCTTTAACCCTTACAAGCAAGACAGTTTTCCTGCTCCTCCATATTTGCATCAAATGTAGTTAAGAGTGATCTAGTACAAAGCTGTACAGTCTGCTACAGTTTAACACACTTCACTTTTGGCCTTCATTTGTTCACTGTGTATGTGACTGTTGAGCTACTGTTACCTGGCTGCCTTTAATGATCACTAGTGACAAGCAGTGACAGTTTCACAAAATATTAAATGCAACAGCACAAAAACAGATTATTTACATTTCTTTGGGAATGTGTTCAACCAAAGAGTTAGAGAGAAGCAGATAAACATGGAGTACACAAATTTGATCAAAATAAGAATCCAAGAATTCTGCTACAGAGGTAAGAAGAGTGCGGCAAACAAGCATTAGGTAACAAACACTCATAAAAGATTCTATTACAACATGAATATAAAAATATAACAATGAACTGAAGAAATTGTTTGTATGAGGCTAGGGGGTTGAAACCTACTCAAACATAAAAACAGTTTACCATTTATATTTTAAGCAACATATGCAATTTACGGAAGAGGAATGCTGACAAAAAGATGATGATTAGAGAGGTATCTTTTTATTGTTCATGTACTAAAAATATTAGTTATCAGGGTTTTTTTCAAATTTTCAAAAAATGTTGAATTTTTAAGAGGAAAGGTCAGAGAGTGAAAAAACAGTGAAACCTGGGATTAAAGACGGAATTGCGACCTTGTCATAAGAGTTTTTCAATATCTAAAGATGTGTTCAGAATTAAGTTGAAGCAAATTTGAGAGTTGGTGCAGCAGTTTTTTAAGCCAATGCAAAGATGTGAGAATACATGGATTTGCCCTGGGTGATGCAAATTAAGATGACATCTCTATGCGGGTTGAAAATGTTGTAACATGAAAAAAATTGCACTTATCCTGAGGTTTAATGACTATAGTTCATGAATGTACAGAGACAAGACAAATACTTTATAGATATGGTATGTCTGGTGGAAAATAACAAAGAACTGGATACTGGTGAGTTTTGAGATCACACAGAGGCTAAATTGTCACATAAACACAGCACAGGCACGTGTGTGGTGCATACTTTGCTAGGTAGCTACAGCTAACTTCTACACAGTCCATTATTAGCTGTTTGGGGTGAATAAACGAGGACTGTATGACAGTAGTGGCCAAATTTGTTCTAATAATCCCAAGCAAAACCTCTTTGCAAAAAAAATCTTTGTGTTAAGTCCAAACACTCCTTGTATTATACTTAAATCTTTGAATTCAGACAGAATTTTAATATAATGCGCTCAGGTCACATTGAAGTAACCATAACCAGTTTCAAATGTAGCCTCATGTTTATGTCAACATCCAAGTCAGAATTACGACAGGGAAACTCGTCTTTTTCTAAAAGAGTCAATATATATCCATGTATATCCAATATATAAATGCTGAAAAACCAACAAACGTGGATCCCTCATGTCAGCCAAAGTCTGTCTTTCGAGATAATTAAATCCAGTTTTTAAGAATGTTGTGCTATATTGTCAATAGCCTCACATGACCAACACAAATGCCAAGTATAGTGACATTAACGTAGGATACCTATTTTTATTTTTTAAATGTATTCTCCACATGGCCTTAATCATCCTCCATAGAACTCCTGTGTTCTGACCTGTTTTTACTGTGGGTGCATGTCAGCTCTGGTGTTGCATAATCCGCATTCCCAGTCAATCCACTTTTTTTTCTTTTTTTACCACAAAAACATTATTGGAAGAAAAGAAATGGCACATGCTGCCCATTTAAATTAAGTACTCAGTCAACAAATATTCGAAATTTTTGTCACACAAACAAAACTAATGGTACATTTTATATCATATAACTTATAACCCCTGACACCTTTTACAATTTACAAGATCCTTGTCAACTTTTTTTAAACAAAACACTCATTCTGCTATGGAATTTAATTGCAAAATCATTAAAGAGTTAAGATTATACAAAAAGAATTCCAACTATTATTTAAAAAACAGAATGAATTAAAGTGCAAATGATGAATGTATCCTTCTGTGGAAACATTACCAAAGTTAACTCTTTTCTTTTCTCCACAAACTGCCTGCATAACAATCATGATTTGATGTGTATATGATATTCTATGAGTGTGTTGGTTTCATTATGGCTCTGCACATCTGGAGAAGGACTGCCATCTACTGGTCAAACTGTAGAAAATATCTGTGTTAAACCATTCTCTCCAGTTCTGTATGTGTTTCTGGTGTGTGTGTGTTTGTGTGTGTGTGTGTGTGTGTATGTGTGCAATTCAACAGCAATTCAAGTTTGTAAATCAACTTCATTGTCCCCGGAAAGTTGCAGACACATATCCGACCCATGTCTGATATTAGTCCTGTGGTTTGAAATGGAAACATTTTCCAAAAATATATCTTTTTATACTCATCTATCTTGGCAGATGCATCATAAAAATATTCCTTGTAGCAAGAGTTGAAGAAGCAGATAACAGTAAAATGGAGGTTCAGCATTTCCATTCCTTCTGATGTTCAACTAATATCTACAGATCAATCTGTTAGAAAAAAAAATGCTGACAAGTGCAAGTATTCACAAGAATAAAAAATCGGAACTGTTTGACTTTGCTTTTAGGGGGTGATGGTAAATGTGGTGCTAATGTCGGTTACTGTAAATGTTAATATACTATGGTAAACTATATCCCCGCCGTCTCTTTACGTCTGTCTGTTGTCTTCGGACAGTAATGAGCTTCCAGGATTTGTTTGTGACTAGTTCAACATCACAGCTCAACAGACAGACTGCTGATCAGTTTGTCACACAGGTTTGAATGGCTGTCTCTGACAGCTCTGTTAACTTCAACACTTCTATATTTGGCTCTTGGGGTCACTTTACCAATGCATTCAGTCAGTCTGGGATCTGGTTAAAGGACTGTTTCATATTTTCAGCTCCTGATGTCAGGTGCTACAGTCCACTGACAAAAAGACTGAAGTGCATTGAACAGTAATGGATTATTACAGAAAACCTGATTATTCTGGCAATGCTGCTCCCTCTGGAGTGGCTTTTATATTGCCCAATCTGACAAACTGCCATGCACATTTGACATCAAGACTGACCATGATTTCTCAGTGTCTGAGCAGTCACCCCACCGTGACTGTGCCAAGGTGAAGCTTCCACAACACTCTACACTGATTCTTTTATTTCTATACCTTGTGTATGAGCCTTCAGGCAAAACACTGAGATGACAATGAGGGGTTTGTATGTATGTGGGGAGATTATAGACAGTGCTAGAAAGAAGCTAGAGCAGGCTAAAGGGCCAGATATAGTTCAACATGGACAAAGACCTGGTTCAGTTTTTATGTCACTGGGTGTCTGCATACATGGATGTGTTTACATGTTTGCTGGTGTCCGCACCAGCAAACATCCATTTTCACACAGACATCCACACAGACATCATGAACATGGGGAGAAAATTAAATTTACTTTCTGTCACATGTATGCAGAAGGCTCAAGTCTGCCCTCAATGTTTATGGAAATATTATCCTGATGCTTTTTGAAAAATTTGGTCTTCAGATTGTTATTTTCTATGCATTAGCAAACATAAAATACAGGTTATGTTGGAGAAAGACAGCTGAGAGACAGAGCAGGAGACACAGAGGCCTTCAGTTTCACGGCAGTGTGGTACAGCAATGTGTGCAAAGCTCCAAAGGTGGAGCTAAATCAAATTAAGCTGTGTGGTTTCCCTCTAACACTGATCTCAGCTCCTAATATCATGAACGTCATCACAGTTTCATATTAGTTTATCTGTCAGATATCAGTCTACCGCTGATATCCATCAGCCTCACTCTCACCTCCAGCTGCTGACAGAAATCTGAGAAACATTTAAGTCCATCATCTCACAAATTTGTATTTCATTTCTTAAGTGGCTTATTTAACAAATTCCATTTGTGTGTGCATACACATTACCAATATAAAATCAAAAAATGTAATGAAAGGAATTTGAATTGTAATATATTCTGAATCATACTTTGAAGAGATGGGTAGGGTTCAATAACTTACTTTACATTAACACTGTTTTTCTCTGTCATTATCGTATTTGTACCTCATAACTTTATCCACATTTATCTTTTAATTCATCATACAACAGTAACATATGTTCTGTTGTAGCTACTCAACACAGAGTCCTTCCAGATAATGGAGAAGAGATTTGTCTGCCTGTCTGCCGCATCAGGGTGGACACAGGTTTGACAGTGTTTTCTGCTGCTTCCACCAGGTTACTGCAGTGAAACTTTAAAGCCAGAGAATGAAATGAGCATACAGCCTTATTTTCTTCCATAAAAATCCAGGGAGTTTTAGCCTCCCCATGCATGATGTGCTGGTATGTGTATAGGGGGCGGGGCATCCTCACCTCTAACCTAATGAGCATGACCATTAGAAGATATTGTCATGGACAGTACCATTGCAGGTGTTACCATGCAATGCTCAGTCAACAAGTCACCTGACAGCAGGAGCAACAGAATGAATTGTTCCTGTGTGTAAAAGGTCAACAAGCTGCTGCTGCTGCTTTTATTACTAATGTGATTTTGTTTTGTCTGGTAAGTACAAAATACCACAACAGCTCTACAACAGATGCATCCATTTGTAGAGTTGATAGTGAAGAGGTGTTATTGATTCATTGTGTTTTAGACTTTAAAGTTATTTTAACTACTGTATGTTAACTCCCACTGATCTTTTAACAGACTGAGCATCAACCTAGTCATCAACTCACAGTGAGAACCATCAGTCAGTGACTAGTGATCCTGTAAAGACCTGGATCAGCGATGAGGGTTTTAGAATCAGCATGCTTCAGGATGTTTCAAACTCACAGATGAAACATTTTTCCATGGAGTTAGCCCTTCATGCTGTGATTGGTAGTCTAGATGGCTGCCGTCAGGTGCATTGACGCTGTGAGTGGATGGACTGTTTCAAAGCCATGGGTGGTGTCCAGCTTTTAGTAGCTTATCTTGATCACTTGTTTTGTCTTCAAAACATCAAATCCAAACGGATCAGTGAAAATATAAATGACCGGCTGCACTGCTACACCAGGAGAAACTCCCTGGTGTGAGGTCATCACCAAATCCAAAGTCAGCTGGACTTCTCTGTGATGTGGATCTCTGTAGAAATTGTGTGAACCTGGCGGGGTCAGGTGTATTTGCTGGGTGGATGATACCTTCTGAGCCAACAGCAGCAGTGCAGAGGGATGAGGTGGAGTGGGTGCTAATGGTGACACGGTGGTAGTGATGTGTCAGTTTTCAGCCAGTGACAGTGCCAGAGCTGCCTGCAGTGCTGCCTCTTCATCAATGCTGTAGTCCTGAAAACACACAAAAAGACTGCTGCTAGTCAATGTAGACGACACATAATGCAACTCTGACCTAATCAAATCACTTGCAGACCATCCATTAATTAAAGACTGATCTGTTTGCATTGGTCAGATTAAAACCTTAAAGACAAACTCACTGATTTCATTTTAGCCAAAAGCCCCAAAATTCCTTTTAGATCACTGTTGTGTCTGAAAATGTCAGTGAGCTATTAGACATCACAGAGAGGAGCTTTAACCAAAAAGGAGTTGTGACAAAAAAGTGTATTGTTATTATTATGATAAATATAAATATGAAGTTTTTTTCATTAGAAGATTGGTAACAGATATAAGTTATGATATGAAGAACACGTTGTGGACAGCTTTCATTAGAACTACTCCCCAGAGGAATGGGGAAACTGTTTCTGGAAAGAGATGTTGCTGTTGAACATTTTAAAATGTTAATTTGGAATGCTGTGAGTACCACAAGCTAATTTCCATTCAACTCTATTGTATTGGGGTGGAGGCAGAAATCTCAAAACCTATCTGCATTGAGAGATACAGGTAGAAGAAAGTGAGAGAATGTGTTTTTCTTTTGGTTTTTTTTTTGGTGGGGTGAACTTTAAAGTGAAGAATTTGCTATCCAGCTGCAGAGTCATGCTTCATGTTTTTGATTTCTTTGCAGTAGACGTTACAAATTATATTTAAAAAAAGACAAAAACAATAACAGCACTGGACTTACAACAAAGGTGTCATAAGAGAACTTGTGTCTGTGGAGGAGATGCTGGAGGAAGTTGGAGCTCTTATAGCTGGGGTCTCCCCACGGCATAGCTGAACACACAGGACACACCTGGAGATAAAAGCATACAGCTCAGTCACAGAAAGTCAGTCACAGCTCAAACAGCACAGTTTTAGCTATGGCTGCAGCTAACGATTATTGTCATTATCAATTAATCTGTTGATTATTTTCTCGATTAGTTGGATTACTGGATTAGTTTTTTGGTCTATAAAATGTGAAAATGGGGAAACATGTCGATCAAAGCCCGAGAGGACGTCTTCAAATGTCATTTTTTGTCCTGACCAACAATCCACAACTCAAAAGATATTCAGTTTACTGTTATAGAGGACTACAAAAAGCAGAAAATATTCACATTTAAGAAGCTGGGATCAGAGAATTTGGACTTTTTTTTTTTTAAATGGCTCAAAATGATGAATTGATTATCAAAATAGTTGGTAAGAGTTAAATACATTGTAACAGCCCCTTTCAACCAAACACTCACAAGAACTCAATTATGGGTCATCATGATGTTCTTTGTGATTTAGTTTTGTGAGACTGTGCTGACTAGATGGTGAAAAGTAGACACACAGAGGCACCAAGACAGACTGGAAAAGCTAAGAGGTTTGTGTCCAAAATAGTGACTATATGCTGTTTACCTTGCTGACTTCCTGCTTCCTACATAAACATAACCACACTAACAAATATTAATGATAAGAAATTTATTTCCCTCAATTATTCTCTCACTTGTCCAGTCTCCTTTTTATTAGATGATCTGGGAAGTCGGCTACAAAACTGCTGTTTAAATGTCAATATATTTAAAAGAAATTCCCATCAAGTCCTAATATGTATACTAGCTCCACCCAGTGTTTGTTTGCAGTCTAGATGAATGCTGCACAAGTTGTTATAGTCTGGAGGTTTGGTTGTGTCTGTTGGAAAGTGTTATAATGTAATGTGGTTTATTCCAGAACAGGTTCTTACCACTTTATTGGGGTCATTACGGTGGTTGTCCATACAGTGCTTCACCAGTTCCTGCTGGTCCAGGTTTCTGGCTCCACAGAACGGACACACAAATGTTGACCGGTTTGGAATATTGCTACATATGTGAGGACACACATACACAAACAGAAGACATGAATCAACACACGCTTGTGAGCTAATTCAATCATTCTGTCTTGGTATTTTATCTAAAGAACAAAGTGCTTCAATGTCAAAAAAGAATGAAAGAAAGAAAGAAAGAAAGAAAGAAAGAAAGAAAGAAAAAGAAAGAAAGAAAGAAAAAAGATGTTTTTTATTCACAATTGTAATATTCATTAAGTTATCTATAAGACTACTGATGCTGGGGCTTCACAGTCACATTCATATGTACAGGGGGAAGAGAGGGGGCGTATGATAGACATTGCTTGGTAATATTCAAGAGCCACAATCCAATCACTAGTTTCTGCATCTGATAAAAGAAACAGACACATGAGAAGACTACATGGTGAGTTTATCTGGATGGGAACACAGTGTGGGTGATGGCGGGGAGCAGGAGGGGACTGAACACATGTTTAAGCAGCTGAGACTCAGTGTCAGAGTATGTGTACCTTGGTATAGGTTGGGAGGTGGGTACCACAGGGACAAACTTGGGACAGTTGGCTATCTGCTCCTGGACTTTAGAACAGGAAGCAATGTGGGACCTCATCTTTACCAGAGCCACCTGAGAATAAATACACACAGTTGTACAGTGTATCAACCAGGCTGACCTACAGTTACAGGAGAATAACACCGTCTGCAGGGCCATGTTCATTTTGTCACAGCTGTCTCATTAGTGGTACACGCTGCAATGTCAGAGGAGCCTGACTGGCTGCAGCTGTCCTGTCCATACATACTGTACACTTCACATCACTGTCATGATTCATAATATCTAGTAATATTTGTTAGCTGAACACGTCAAACCATAAAATAGCACTGTTCAAATTTAATCTACTTCTCATCCAGCCTATAGTCTTTACCATTACAAATGATAACTGCTTAGGTAAACATCCAATGATACATTCTTTCTATGTAAACTAACAACACATGTACTATTTTGCAGATTTGTTTTGTTGCTATGTGTCCTTGAAATGTTGTGTTACTGTTTTGTGAAATTTATTTTCTGTAGAATGTTTTTGTGTTTGGTGCATCATAGGATGCCATGAATGTTTCACCATAGCTGTAAAATAAAAAAATAATGAATGTAAATGATTTCCTGTATATGCTACAAAAATAAAAAGTATATTTTTTCTTATGGTTGTTATGAGTTACACAATATAATCAAATCCATCCATCATGGAGACTTGCACATATGGTTTTCTAACATGGTTAATGAATGGTCATGGAACCAGTGGATGTGTACCTTCTTGCTACAGCCCCTGCAGGGAGCTTTGTATGAGGCCAGCTGCTTCTCCACACTGCTGGAGCGCTCCACTTTCTTGGGGTCAAAGGGGACCCGACAGAGAGGGCAGAGGGGGGAGGTCACCTGAAGACATGGCTGCAGACACTCCCCACAGAACCTGGAACAGTAGAGAGAGCATCACTCCATCCATCCTTTCAAGCTAAGTGTGAAGAAGTGCTTCAGAGTCATTCCATCAAATAAAACTGAGGTAAAGAGCTAAAACAGAGACACACATGACGAGAGTCTGACAGAACTATTCCATTAACAGCATTAAATACCAATAAAGCGGACTGCAGGTCATGGAAGGAATCAACGAAGAAGAGTTTGTTTCACACTTTGTATGCTGAAAGAAACAACTTGGGTAACACCAAACTTACCCAGTATGATAGTGATAAAGTGCTGAACAAGAACACAAGCCAACAGAACCTCAGCAAGAGCCAACCTGTTCAAAGTTTACTCAGAGTAGAAGTGCTGCTGGTTCCATTAGTATGTTACCTCGCTGTCAGTCTGCATTTGCATGATACCTTTTGCAATAAGGTTGTTGTTCCACAACACAGAAATATGAGACTCTCTGGGATCATTTAATGACAATAGATTTCTGCTGTCAAAAATGTTGCCGACTACTTCTGTAATGAGTGGATTTAAATGAAACATGGTGATTTGTTCACAGTTTGGAATGTTAAGGTGCAGTTCATTGACTCTCAGGTGAGAATGTTTTAACTTTTCATCTTCCCGCCTGGTAAAGTCAATTTTAGATCTAAGAATAAGCTCTCCAGGATTGTCCTAATGGCTGCAGAATAGTTGGCAAACCCCAAAAGTCCTTGATTCAACTCTCTTTCTCGAGGAAGAAAGCAAGGAATATCCTGACAGATAGCTCCTCCTTTATTCAGCCAGTTTAAACCTTTGAGCTCCGGGAGGCGCTATAAAGTGCCTCTGCCTCCTTCATCCCAAGTGCCATCAGTATTCTTATCTCTGCAAATTGACTGATGAGATCTACTTAAGCCACAGACATGAACTGTTTTCAATGTGTAATGTGACCATGTCTGTGTCTTGTAAGAATCATGTGTAGTGCATCTTCATGTTTTGGTGAGCCAATGACAATTTTCCACCCTGGTAGACAATAAAGATCTATTCTATTCTATTCTAATGCACACATTTTCTTCAGTCCAGATGATCTAAACACACACACACACACACACACACTGTCTCTAAAATCAAATCATAAGGAATCATAAAATAATGACAAATTCCCATCACAAGTTACCAGAACCTAAAATTATGTCTTTAAAGTTCTTTTTAAGTCTTCAATCAAAAACTCCCAAGACATCAATTTACAATCAAATGAAAAAATCCCAGAAAATCCTCGCATTTGGGAAGCTGCAACTGACAAATGTACAATAAAGGTATCTTGGTGGGTTTGATCAATTATCATCATTTTCACTCATTTTCTTGGGATGGCGTAATGGAATAATAGTTTAACCAAAAGTGTCCATACTGGGTTATAAGTGTCCTTCATTTATAAATATTTCAGTTAAATAAATCACTTCAGTTGGCCACTAAATAAGAAAGTGTGTATGAGGCTCAACAGTTGTTTCTATGGAGAAAACTCAAGCCAGAACTGTGAAATTAGACTTCTACCATATTTAGGATGCTTTTATGTTGCAATCAGAAACCACACTGCACCAGGGCTGCTCAGCTCATCCACATCTGATCCAATGATGAAGCCACTGAATTTCACAATATCTGGTGCATCACAGACCCCATCTCTCTGTCAGGAACACTTGGGCTGTGAATAAAACTGAATGAAAAGGTTCTATTCTAGGCAGATAAATTAGTTTCACTTTCAAGTCTGACAGATGAAAACATGGAGGCACTGAGAGTCAGACAATACACAGAATCTGTTGACGCTCTGTTTCCCTGTGTAAGTACACACAAGCATTAGTGTTTACAGAAGTTCCATCTATCCCCATCAGCAGCAGGAATAAAAATAGCTGCATTTTCCCTTTAACTAGAAATAGAACTGAGGCTACCTGAGGTCTGGTCTGCTTTTTGTTGTTCTTTTCAGCAGCCGACTGAGTAAGATTACAAATACACCTCTCTGAATATCTCCTCTCTGGTGAAGCTGATAATGTCATTATTCCATCAGTTACACATTTCACAATGTTGCTTGACTGGAAATGGTCAAAGATCCTCCAAAGACGCTTTGGGAAAAAGAACCTCTCATTCAGGTATAAATCACTATATAACAGCTCACAAACACAGTTCAGAGATACAGATATAGTCTGCAGGTTTCAAGATGTTTTTGTGTAAAGCAGCCCAGCTGGATGTCTGTCATCAAAACTTACACTCTGATCTACCGACTTGCAAAGTAACACAAATCATTTTTAATCAGTGCAATGACTGACAACTTGTGTGCTGGTTTTTAAATTCTGGCCTTGTTTCCTCCCTGTGCACCTGCAGACAGACAGGTGCTGCCTCTGTGTCACATGATGTCACCTATCAGCGAGGAGCTT
Organism: Scomberomorus guttatus; assembly: GCA_038419695.1. Classification (NCBI taxonomy): domain Eukaryota; kingdom Metazoa; phylum Chordata; class Actinopteri; order Scombriformes; family Scombridae; genus Scomberomorus; species Scomberomorus guttatus. The sequence goes on from CM076458.1 coordinate 29,789,669, forward strand.
CCCTCTCATGCTCACTGGAACACAATACCAAGCCTGGAGTGCTGCTACCAGGAGTCAAGCTGCGGGTGGCAACTTTACCCCCGCACCCCACCATACCTGGGTTTGACAAAAGGTGTCAAAAAGCATATGCACACAAAACACTTCAGCTCTCTCTCTCATACCGAGTACACAACATCTTTTTTGACTGTCTTTGAGGTTTTTTTTAATAATTAATTATTTATGGATAATGTAGAGGTGTAGCTTGTATTTTCTGATGATTAATTAAATGGCTAATAATTAAAGCCATAAAGGTATATGGTGTTTAACTACCCCTGTTTTCAGTTACATAAGTTGAGACAGCCCTGTGTTATTTATGCTTCGTTGACGTATATAATACAAACCTAAATGAGACTCACATGTGTTTTTGTATCTTACTAATGCAATAACATGATTTTCAGTTCGAGCTAAATGAAGGACTGCTATTTCATTTCAATCCATCTCAATTAACTCAGTGCAGAATGTCACAAATACATTTCTTCAACCTAAAGCTAAACTGTGAAGCGAAGTCCCGCTCCATTCAAAAATGTGTTTTTCTTCTTGTTCCTTCAGTTGGATGTTTGAGCTTCTCGGTGCAGAATGATGTATGTGCAGAGTGTGTTTTCACATTCATCTGCTGAAGGAGGAAAGTTTCTCTGTGCTCACCTTAAATCTCAGTTAGACTGTATAAATATACAGTCTACTTCAGTGAATTAGGAGACATCTTGTGTCCAGCAGTTAAATGTATTTAAATATTTGAATATGCATAGTTCCTGGATTTTTCAATGACAAAACAGGAGTAGATGTCATTTTAAGGATTTTAACATGGTAATTGAACTTTTTTGGCAGAAAAAACATATTAGCCACAAATTATTATTCAAAGCAGAGGGTTTTTTTTAAATATCTTAAAATATGTCTAAAGAGGACATTTAAATAGATTCCTAAAGCTGCATTGATTGGTGCACTTCCTGGATCCTGGACTGTCATAACACATCATATTGCGGTCCTGCATCATTGTGTCCAGAAATTGGACATGTTAGTCAGCAGCTCAGACAAATTATTACAGGAAGAATGTTGAAAGCACAAACTCCCTGGATGGCAGGCAATCTCATTCATAACTTCTAAGGTGGGAAAAAACACTTTGCCTCCTCCTGCCAGGAGGAGGCAAAGTAACAAAAAACAGAATTTACTCCCACCAGGAAAGTCTTGAAAAATATGATGCTCAGTGCTGCCTCTGGTGGCAGAGTTTTTAATTGTATTTCTTTGTACCCTACTGAAGTCATCTTTATTTACTTTTTAAGTAAGAGAGATTGTAAAGAGATTGCCTACCATCCTCTGAGTTTGTATTTTGTACATGGTATTGTTTATGAGCTGCCCAGTTACCGACCTGTAGGAGTTCCAGGAGATGCAGGCTGTATCAGTTGTATCAGGGTTATTGGAGAAACAGCATTACAGTGAAAGATAAGGTTTTCAAAAGAATGAGGAGTTATGAATGTCTTTGACATTCACAAATAAATGTGATTCCACACATACCAGGTGATGTCATGTAAAAATATATATAATATAAAACACATATATATATCTAATAATTTTATGAGACAGAAAATAAAAATAGTCATTTTCATTGTAGCTTGAAGGCATTTGACTTTGAGCCCAAAAATATTTGGTGAACCAGTTATTGCATTTGTTAAAAAGACATTGCTAAATCTTATTTTAGACCTGTATGGTTCAAATTATAATTAGATATAATTATCTGAAGAACATTTGTGCACTGAAAATAATCCCATACAGAAGTCCTCTGTTCCTATCATAACAGTAGTGATGATTCTGCATCAGTCTGATGAGTACGGCAGTATCACTGGCTGCTGAAGCTGCTGCCAGATGTTTAAAGAGTAGTAATAACCTAACCCAGATCAACTGTTATAAACAATATATAAACCTCACTAAAATATCTGTCTGCTTCCATAAAACAAAGCAGCTGTGTATTTTAAAAGCGACATGGTTCCGTCACTGTATGTGCACAAACAATAACATACATCCAAACAAGAAGTAGCTACTTTACGTGTGAGCACAGCTGGCGATGCTGACGGGTTTATGGTAGACCTCCAGGCAGATGGGACAGGAGAACTGGCTCTCGATGCTCTCCGCCGGAGCTGCCAGTGAACCTGAACCGCTGTTCGACTGCTGCTGCTGCTGCTGCTGCTGCTGCTGTTGCTGCTGCTGCTGCTGCTGCTGCCTGAGCTGAGTGCTCGCCGAGACAAAGCTCCGAAACATCGCCATCATGGAGCCGGAGAGGATCTGCAATTGTCGACAACAGCTCGCTGCCCGAGAGAGGAAGCTGTCCAACTGTTCAAATTGCTGCCAGCTAGTGCATTATAACAATTTCAATACGTGTCGTTCAAACATGATATCTATTCAAGCAGCTTGTCATAAAATGATGTTGAATAAACCACAGCATTACTTTTCCCTGGCTGGAGAAGACACGCCGGAGAAGTAAACATTGGGAGCAGAGCGCGTTGGTGAGTGTCAGAGCGGTGACGGAGGATGACCTGAATAAAAAACATCGATCTATAAACCCACGAAGTTCATATGATGCTGTATCCACACGCTTGTCAGATTAGCGCTTTTGGCCAGACTTCAGTGAACGCTCGCGAACAGCACGAGAGGCTACAACAAAATCCCTCCACGCGAACTGCTTTATGGAGGTTGAAGTCCTGCTGTTCATTTACTTACAGGACTCTACGTTTCGTTACAACTGCAATCCCAGAGGCCAGTTCAGAGGTGTATAGTAAGCGGACCAGGCCAAAAGTCAGATACAAACCTCGCGTTATCACGATTTATGTTTAACGTCAGTGCAATTCATTGCCACTGTAAACAGGGTAAAACTGAAAGTGTCACAAAGAAAAACAGGCAAACCAGTGAGGACAAACCAGTGGGTTATGTCTGTGATTTTAACAACCCTACAAGGCAAAAGCAGATACACTAGCCGTAAAGGACGGGTTCACAAGTCTGTCTTAAAACATCAGTCAGGAGCCCAAATTAACATTGAAACATGTTTTTCTTGCTGTAATCATTCCTCCTGTTCATACTGACCATTAGAAGATCCCTTCATAATGCACTTACAATGTAAGTGATGGAGGACAAAATCCACAGTCCTCCTGCTGTGCAAAAATGTATTTAAAAGTTTATCTGAAGCTAATATGAAGCTTTAGTCGTCCAAATGAGTCAAATCAAGTAGATATCTTTCAATGTTACAGTCTTTTTAGTGCCTCTTATTGTTACTATACTTCCACCGCAGCTCAACAGGGAAACACTGTCTGAGGAAACACAAAGAGGGAATTTGATGCTAAAAAGACTGTGGCAGATATCCACTTGATATGACTAATTCAGACTGCTGAAGCAGTCTACCTCCTTTAAACATAGTTTAATACTAGAGGATAAAAGGACATTTTCCATTCATAAGAGTGAATACTTAACATTTAAAATTTTTTACATAGCCTACATGGTTTACATGCTAATTTTTCTCTCAAATCTTTAGGCCAATTCCAGATTTAGTAGTCTATTGCATGTCTCTAAAGTCAGTCAGTTTATTTATAGAGAACATTTAAAAACAGCCAGCAAAAGTTGACCAAAGTGATAAACTTGAGGGACTCCTGAATATTTTAGTCTATTAGTCAAGCCTAAACAACACTGCACTTCAAACAATGCAACTCCATAGCTTCTTTCTTCTTTTGTCACACTATAGACTGCCTACATCGATGAAACTCTATGCCCCCGGTCCGTAAAACAGGCTTTCTGTTATACATGTGTGGTCTTCATGATAACCCTGATGACATCACTATGACATTACCAGGGTTTGGCAGCATCCTGCCAGACCTCAGAAATCATTGTTCAGCTGTTTTTACAGGCTGAGTTCTCCCTGTGATGAGTAAACTGATACTGTTTAAAATCAGTGTTCGCTTTCTCCAAAGTTCTTAGGAAAAGATACAAAGTCAGACCTTGACGATGAAACTTAATTAAAAATATCAGAATTACCTTATACTATTACATTAATATGTATATTAATGTAGTATGTAGTATGACTATACTATAGGCTATTTTTAAAGTCTTCATTTTGAATGAAACAATAAAGATTTATGTAGAAATAGTTCCTACCTTCAAATTGGGCAAAGAATCAATGAAAGCTTACCAGTTTATATGGGGGACATGGTGGCAGGTGTGCTAGCCTTACAGTGCATTGATGAGACCCTTTGGGAGTCTTTGTCTCCTCAGATTCAAGCAGAAGAGGGTAAACAATTAAATCTATGCCCAAATTTGGTCAAAACATGGTACAGTTACTTTAAATAAATTAACAAAATGTAATGAATCACTATCCCAGATCTGATGCTGAGAGAAGTGATTTGATTCAGAGCCATAGAGATTCATTTGAATTAGGCCTATGATTTAAGGTTCAGGAGATACGTGTTTTTCTTATCTATTTAATATTGAAAGGATATGAGCAATTCTCTTAATAATTATTATTATTATTTTATCATTTTATCATTTAGTATGTTGGCTATTATTTTAAAATTAGAGGCCAATGTACTCCATACCTATTGGTGGCGGCAATGCACTATTTCGTTGTTTAGAAGAAGAACAAGAAGAAGATTCTCCACGTCATCAAAACGAGCCAAGAATTATACACACGCGACTGTTTAGAGCAGGTTTGTCACGGGATTGAAGTTAATAAAGTCTGTGTTTAAGGGCATTATATCGGAATAAATCACAGTCGGTGAGAGTCGAGCTTGTTGAAGATTTCACTGCTCCACAAGTTGTAACTTGTGCTAACAGACCCCGTAAACTCTATCCGTCAGTAAACACTGTCCACTATCTTAGCTCGTTAGCCATCTTCCAAATGTGCCAGGTGGATGAGGGCTACCACGGTCAGCTGGAACGTCAGGAGGTGCCCAGGTAGGTTATGACGTCACGGCGACCTCAATCACGAGACCACAGAACTGCTCTCAAGTTATTAGCTATGCTCATGGATGTATAATAAGACCTTATAATACAGCCATGGCTATGATGTGATGGCGCCTGTAAAACGGTTCCTCCACAAAGTGTAGCCTAGTTTGTGCATCTCATGTAATCATCCGAGTCAATGAGAACAGTGCTGAGCTCTGTGTATGAATGTTATCACCAGTGTCTCAAATGTAAACACGCTTCCATTAGAAATTTCAGCCTCATTTAGTGTCAGAAGTGTATTTGTGGGTAAATATTTTACTGTGGGTCATGTCCTGTTGGTTTATATGTCAGACATTGCATCTATCTGACTAGCTGGCATTAAGACGACCAACCGTCCTAAGTGTCCTAAGTTCACTGCATGTCAACTGGCACTGGTCATTTGATTAATTAAAAATTTGTTAGGGAATTTGCATTATTCAACAGCAGTATCAACTGGATTTGAGCGTGTGTGTGAGTGGGAGGCAAACTGTAAATGGCTTTGTCCATTAAGGTAAAAAATGCTAAAATTTTAACACTTGGTGACAAAGTAGCCCACACAATTACTGTTACAGGGAAGTGTGTACTAGAATACCGCAATAGCATTACTAGCTATTGTGGTATTCTAGTACACACTTTCTCTATTATGAATATTATTCAATGATTCTCATGATGGCTGTTTTTCCTCCATTTGTTAGTGTTTCTAAGAAATGTGTCAAATGCAAAGAAGCGACTGCAGTCGTGGTTATCAGAGCAGGAGATACATACTGCAGGTAAGACAAGCATCACTCTGGTTTACTGGTATTTACTGTGCACCTGTTCAATAATGTTATACCAGATTGTAGTGGTTGAACACAAGGGGGGTTTTGTGCTTGGAGGTAATCAACTGCAAGCCCAAAGAATCTTGAGTCATGCACCTGTACGTGGATTGTTTATATGAGTATGGCACCTTTCAAATTATTCTGATGGCATGAGTTTTTATTTGTAGAAAATGAGACAATCCTGTTACTTCAGCCCTTTATTTTCAGTACTCTGGGTTAGATTTATTACAGCAATGCTAGCAGCTCTGTGAAGCTGTACTTAGACACAGAGGTACTTTAAGCTAAATGCTAACATCAGCAGGTTCACATCCTCACAAAGACTATGCTAACATGCTGATGTTTGGCAGGTATAATATTCACCATCTTATTATAGTGTGTTACTCATTAGCAGTAAACACAAAGTACAGCTGAGGCTGATGGGAATGTCATTTTCTTTGCAGGTATTTCCTCATAAACCAAAGTGTTGGACAAAGTTAAATTTTGACTAGATGATGGCACTAGATGAAAAGTCATTAGCCAGAGCCATGTCACTAGCACGGTTAAAATATTGAGTATGTAAAAGAAGGGTTGGTACTAATCTATTGGGATAGGCGTAAATATAATAAATGTTAAAATAAATGTTAAAGACAGTTCATTGTATTTGGCCAAAATATGTCTGATTCTCCCATTCTCAATGACATAGCCTTAAAAAGATTAGATTATTCGGTAAATCATTTGACAGCTGTGTGACACAGCTAGCCCAATCTTTATGAATGTTTAATATTCCATACAGAATATTCCAAATGATTTAAACACACACTAAAATTATTTTTTTTCCAAGCTGATGTTCAGTCATTTTGTATTGAGTCCTCCTGCATACCTGTAAATTCTTTGATAAATTCAGTCTCCGTGGCCACCAAGAACAAATAGAGGCCAGTTACCATTGAGGGGGTGGAATTACCTGCACTATAATGTTATACTCTCTGTCTATATATATATGTATATACTATATATACATATATAATGTTATACTCCCTCAATCTACTGCGCTCACTTTGTCTTTTCAACACAAATTCTGTTTTCATTCACTAATTATTTCCTGCTGTTTCTACTTTGGTGGGGTTTTTTTGCTTTTAAACTGATATCAATGAGACTCACGTGACAAGCCTCCCAGGAATTCATGCTTTTACTGTGAAACGTTTTGAGTTTCATTGACAGTAGCTTTACAGTGACCATGAACAGCAAATTGGAAGTGTCTGGAAATAAAAAGATGTTGAGTTTTAACAAAGTAAAACTGGAGCAGATCAGACAACGGGCAGATCATGTTAAATTGAAGGTGAGAGTTTCTTTAGATGTATAGTTTGTTTGGCTGTACGAGATTACCTCACAATGTTAAAATGGTTTTAGAAGACATTTACTGTATTTAACTGACTGTGTTCAATCATTTGTCTGTGTATTTGCTGTTAGGGACTGTTTCAAAGAATACTTCATTCACAAGTTCCGGGCCATGCTGGGCAAAAACAGGATCATCTTCCCTGGAGAGAAGGTGAACATTATTTCTCTGAAATAACTAATTTTTCTCCTCACACAGCATGATGAAAGGCACTTTATGATTAGTTTGATGAATTTCTTTTTGGCATAGAATGATGCATTTGTCTTCTGTGGTTGTAGGTGCTTCTGGCTGTATCTGGAGGTCCTTCTTCCTGCTCAATGCTCAGTCAAGTCCAAGAGGTTTACTTGTCTCTATGTAGTCCCCATGAACACTTCTTAAAGCAGAGCATACAACTCATACTATTAAAGGAATAATCCAAGATTTACAGGAGATTGTCCTCTGGGGTAACTGCTCCTGGAAGCAATAAGAACATAGAAACCAGAATAATCCATGGCAGCCACAATTTCCACTTTGCACACAGGATATTTCATAATCTATCTCCTAATTTACTTCATGAATTTGCACACAAGATAGCTCAAACTCTAATTTGCATGTTCATGAGGTATTGTGAGGAGCTCAGCAAGAGAGTATCATTTAACACTGAAATGTCAGCATGGAGCACTAGAGCCAGTAACCTTTTTTTCTTAACATTAAATGATCTAATAAATGATAAAATGCTACTCAAAATTGTACTATATATCCTAATCTATCTGGATTCTGTCTAACCTTGTAGGTGCAGTATAACTTTGTTTGCTTGTCTTTGTTTTAATATTAATGCAACTGAAATAATTTTCCTCCTCAGGGTTTGAGTCAGAATGCTCACAAGAAGTTGAGATTCATACCTGGCATTGTCTACATTGATGGTAAATCACTCTTTAAATGACATAATCATTTTCATTGTATGCCCAGAGAAATTTTGTCATTTCTGAAATGATTATGCTCCAAAAAGTTTAGTGTCTGTGTGTCTGTGTGTCTGTGTGTCTGTGTGTCTGTGTGTCTGTGTGTCTGTGTGTCTTTCTTTCCAGAGGGGGGTGCTCTAGGTCAGCCTGTGGAGGAGAGACAGAAGACGGTGTCTGAGCTGCAGGCTGTGTTTAAAGCTACCGGGTTCCCCTTCCACATTGTGCCTCTGGAACAGGTAAGTGTGGAGTCTAAACGCATCTAAACTTTAAAAAATGTAAAAGTAGTTTTACCTGTTGGTCTCATGTATGAGGCACTTGTATGTAAATGTCACAACAGCAATCTGATGAGATGGAACCTGTAGTAACGTTTCAACACAGAACAATGTTTGTCTTTTTTTTTTTTTTTTTCAAATCAGATTTGCTCTTAACTGTGTCTCCTAACCACCTCCTAGGTTCTAGACCTTCCCAGTTCAGTTGTGGTGACAGCTCCCTCTCCCTCAGAGCGACCAGCCAGCACCTACAAAGCAGCTGTGGATCACTTCATTCAGAGTGACAGATGTTTGACACCACAGACACAGGATGAAACATCACCACCTGATGTCCAGGAGTCCCAGACAGCAGCACTGCAGCAGCTGATTGGCTCTGCTAAGACACTGACAGCCAGAGAAGATCTACTGAACACATTAAGGTTAGACACATGCTGTCAATAGCATTTCATCTACAGTATGTGACTCCCATCTCTCTCAATGGCACTTCTGTATTTAGGTTCAACTTTTACCAGAGATGGGTGTTCCACTGGGATGACACACCACTCCCTCTCTTCTGATATTCCACTGTTTTTGATGAAGCAGTTGAAGATGAAAAATTGGCCCTTATTCTTTTTCTACTTACTGCACCTCAGGCAGCTATAGTGGCCATTTTCTAAGTGGTGTATTCTTTCCCATGGGAACATTATTTTCTGCTTTCTCCATGAAACCACATAATCGATACCAAGTGCTTGAATACAGAAAGGAGGCCAATAGAGAACTGTGGTGGGGAGGATTACAATGTTTTTAGATTAGCTCACATAAACAACCCTGACCCCACTCTGTGTTCTCCTCAAAGGCAGCATCTGCTAGTGCACACAGCTCGTACTGAAGGCTACTGTAAACTGATGCTGGGAGACAACTGCACCAGACTGGCTGTTAAACTGCTCACCAGTATATCACTGGGCAGAGGAGCACAGCTTGCTCAAGACACGGTGCGTGTGTATGTATAGATGATACACATTTTTTTAACATACATGTATCTGATAAATGTATGTTATCTGAGTTAAAAAAAATTCAATAGTCAAGTCAAGTGTGTGTGTGTGCGTGTGTGCGTGCAGGGTTTCTCAGACTCTCGGTATGGTGACATAATATCAGTGAGGCCAATGAGGGACTACTCTGCCAAAGAAATAGTTTACTACAACCATCTGTTCAACGTGCCTTCTGTTTTCATACCAGGCCTGGACACTAAGGTAAGATCAACCAGCAGCAGTACATCTACAGTAATCGTAAACTGCAGAGAAAACTAAAGTAATGATGAAACAAAGATCTCAGATATTGTAAAAGAAAATGTAAAGAGAAAAGACTACTGCTGTGGTCAGTGTTCATAAGACACTCACAATTTTTATATGACACATTTAACTTACTTCCAAGAAACCACTGTTGCATGTCATTCATTATGAAAACTCCAGAGACAGACATAGTCAGTTTAGTGCTCAGGCAGTTACTGGAGTAACAAAATCCAAAATTTATGTAAGGAGCTCAAGCCTGGGTAGAGCTGAGGTGCAGCAAATAGCAACCACCATTGGTCAGGAGGTGGTTCTTTCATATATTTTTATCTGTAATCCTGAACAAACCTTTCCTTGCAAGTTTGGCCTGCAGCATTAACTACCATGGCAACAGTATGATGTAAAAGTCAGGATTAATCCCAAAGTTAACCAGCTAACTCTGTAATCCTGCTCTGTGAGACAGACCCCTGATCCTCCTAGAGCCCCAAATCTTCACATTTCCTCCCAACTTGATGTTTTGAACCTCAGCTCTGAACAATGTAATGTAAACATCAGTGTGACCTGGAAGGAAATGTTTGTATTTGGTATGGTGCCACTGGCAAACTATGATATACTGCTGTTTTATTAAAACCTTTTGAGATTGTATAATCTTACAGACATAAAATATTTCCCTCTTGTTGCATCAGTCCATGCACACTGATATAAATGGACAAGTCTACTGTGATGTCGACACAATGTACATCCTCAGACTGTTTATTCAGTGTTGGTTTGTGTCTGTCCCACAGACAACAGATAAGGCCAGTATCCAGCGTCTGACAGAGAGCTTTGTCACTAAACTGCAGGCAGACTTCCCGTCTACTGTCAGCACCATCTACAGGTCAGTACAACTACAACAACATGTATGTATGCCTGTATTCTGCTGAATGTACTAAATGTGAGTGGTTTTAAACTGCATTGCTTGATAATGGATGCTGGAAAATATGCATATGCTGGAACAGCATATGCACTGTAACCTGCTTTTTCTAACTATTAGCAAAATACAAACAACCTTTTCTACAAACACACACGCTCAAAACAGCAGTTATTTTAAAAAGCTGCTGTGTGTCCTGTAGGACCAGTGAGAAGCTGCAGACAGCATGTAAGAGTTCCTCTACCGCTGACCCCTGTACCCGATGTCTGCTCTGTATGTGTGCCCTGGATACTACTGTTGGTGAGTGTTAGACTGATACAAGTTGGGGTTTCCTCTGTCTTTAAAAAGTCTTAAAATACCTTAAATTTTATTTTTAAATTCTAAGGGCTTAAATGTCTTTAAAAAGTCTTAAATCTAATTATTAAAGGTCTAAAATTTGAGATGATGCCTAGATTTATGAGAAATCATATTGACCCATAGGATTAATGTTACGTACTTAAATATAAAACCTGTTGTTCTTCAGTCTTGACTGAGTCAAGGTTTCTTCATCTCATGTAATTGTACTGTACCATGTCTGGCCCGGTTCAGCACCGACTAGGGCTGGGCAATTAATTGAACAGTAAGGAAACCGACATTATGACCCTCTAACCGACCAAAGTTTAGTCATATCTATATATGTGATGAATAAATTCCTTCATAAAGGCTGTCCACCTGCAGTTCAAAGCAATGTAATTAACCGTATATGTCCAGTGAAGACAAAACGACTTGTGTTGGAGAAATGCAGATGAGAACAAGCTGGTACAGAAAAAAAGATGTTTTGTCAGTCATATGGCACACTTTGGCTTCAGTCGACACCATACAGGAACTCTAATGGGCTTCGCTATTGGTAACCACCAAAGGCAAAGGCTGTTGAGGATGTGATGTACTCCTAGCTTGGCCCAATCTGTGCATCCAGATCCAACTACTGACTTGGCGAAAGTGGCCAGGTGCTTCGGTCATTGAGCACCGCCAGACCAGAGGTCCCTAACCACATGGTCCAGGCTAGGAGCTGAAAATGACCAAAAAGGCATCATTTGGACCTAGACGGTGCCCCAAGCACAGAGTGGGGACACCAAGTCAGACGTCATATCCCTGAGATATGACTGCACAAAAGTGGATGTGAAATACAAAGACACAGCCAGACAAACGTCTTATACTGACACACCCCTGCACAGGGTGACCACCAACACGCATTGCCTCATAGCCCTTAAGTCAGCCACTGAGTTGACAATGGACCCACCTTGGCTTGTGGTCTGTAGCAGATAGAGAGGTTCACTGTGTTGTCCCAGCAACAGCAAAGCACACAAATGGGACACAAGATGTGTCTCATGAGGAGGGGGCAAAATAGATCCTCAGGCAAATAATCCTAAAAACGAAGGGAAAAGTGATGACCCTCAGTTGAAAAAAGGACAGGTTTGATCGCAGCTCCACTGCACCCCTATCCTCACTGATAGCCTGCAGGTTGCATGCACAGGCAAGGCAGAAAAATCTCACCCTCTCTGGGCAGAGGAAAGGCCTAAAAGAAAGCGCTGTCATAGAGCCCTGGTAGAAAGTGTGTGTATCCTGCAGTGGGCACGAGCAAGGATGATCGCTTTGCCCTCACATCAGTCCACACACACATGCCAACGTGTCACCTACTCCCTGTAAGTGGAGGGGGCCTGTGTGTTTTTGGACCGTAAAGCTACAGCGACTGGGAGACATAAGCTGTTCAACTTCTCCCTCAACCTCTTAGCCATGAGGTGCTGTCCTGGAATATGGTGAGGCGATGGGTGCACCACCAGCTGAGCAGTTGACATTGGTCTGATCAGAGGAATGGTCATCTGTCTTGACTTGCTGTATCAGGCCTATCAACTGATGGCAGAGACTAGAAAGTGGAAATAAACAGTCATTCAAGGGATGAATGCTTAACATTCAGAATGATGTTTAGTGAACAGAAGATCAATTTCACAGCAGAGCTAAATATCTCTGTCTTTAGTACCAATGCTACTAAAGATACAGTGCACGCAGACGTCTGGATCACTAATGTGGAGAGAAACTGTCACAGACTTTCAATACAGAAAAGTAAAATAAATAAGTTTCGATTACAGGTTTCTTCACCATCAAAACATTATTTTTCTTTCTTCGTTGAAACATTAAAAAGTGAGCTGTTTGTGAAAACAGGTACTGTATGCCCTGCAGTCAACACTTTCCTATTGGTTGCAGAGGATGTTAGCATTCTTAATCCTAAATAAATGTCTCATCATGACTTTGACCTCTCTTCTTTCTCATCCTCTGCCTCCCTCACACCCATCTCTATCCTTTCTCTTTTCAGAGAATGCTTCAGCCTTCCAGGCCACACTGATCTCAGAGCAGCTCTCCCAGACTAAATCTCCAGGTGCTAACAGTACAGCTTTTCCAAAACAAAGCCCAGGTACAGTGCACTTCATCAGTCACTGTGGAACAGTAGTTTTTGTTAATTTGGAGTCATTTTTCAGGGAAAATGTTCAGGAATATGAATGAACTTTTGATCTCAGATGATGAGATTTAGCAGTATTTGTTGATACAGGTTTGTTTTTGTAATGACAAAAACAAAGACCTGGCTATGTACTGGCATTATTATCTAGTATTATATTATAATATATAATATATATTGCATTATAAATAACTGTGCATATGTATTCTACTTGCTCTTTTAGCATTGGTTAGCATTTCTGTCTTTATCCAGGACACACACCATTAAAGCTTCTTTTGAGGCTTAGCTTGCAAGTTCTAAAATTATTTGAATGAAGTACTTTGGTGTTGTATTTATAGTGGACAGTTGAAAGTTTACATGTGCTCTGTGGTTGAGGGAGTCTACCATCGTGGGGCAGCTCAGGGGGTTTGGGTTTCTACACTCATATTCTTTGCTGTTAATAAAATCAGTTGCTTGTGTTTCCAATAAAGCTCCAGTGCAGTCAGAATCGACTGCTCCCACTGGACAGTGCTGTTCCTCTGGAGGAGGAGGAGGAGGAGGAGAGGACTGTGGGAGAACAGTAGAGGGTGGAGGCTGCTGTTCTTCTGCCAAGTAAGCGTTCAGTGACTTAATTAGGCAATAATTCTTTACATCTAGTCACCTGATCAGGGACTGACACTGACACTAAAGGAAAGTGAATCATTTCACCAGAGTAATTTCTGAGATGTCGAAACATTGCAAGATCACTAAAAATATATCCAACATGGTAAGAAACACAAGTAAGATAAGTTCAGTTGTAACAAACCATAGTTTTCCTTTAGGAGGCATATCCCATGCCAACCACATCAGTTTTGTACTGAGTTCTGTATTGATGTTCTATTACAGGGTAGCAGAGACAACTGATGTGAGGAGCCTGTTGTGTTACAGCTGTCAGCTGACCATCAAAGACATGGTGGGTAAACTGACACACACTGAAGGGATGTAGTGATTTCCGAATACAATCTAAACTTTCTTTGTGTTTTTAGCTACTCCATCAAAAATCTAATGAAATCATGACCGTAGGACTGAGTTTTTGTAACAAATTTAGGGGGGGGGGGCAGTTTTAACAGATCCAGTATGTTGTACTATATTTTTTTAAAGAAGCAGTGAAATAAGAACATAGTTGTACTGTATAACATGTAGGCACTTCTCAGCTGCTCTGTTTTATTCCTCCTGCTGCTCTTTCCACCTCAGTCTCATTTCTCTTGGCCTGTCCCCTTTTCTTTGCTTTTTCTTCCAGTCCTCAGTGGATTGTCTCCCTCAGTACATCCTGTCAGAGGCTCAGAAGAGGCAAAGGAGGTGAGCAGGTTATTTGATTCAGTTAAAAGATCATTATTCATTGTTGAGTCCATGTACAAGAATTACATCTACTTCACTGCTGATCAGTTAAAAAGCATGAAATAGAGCTTTTAAAATTTCCTGAGTCCTGTGCTTTGTGCTTTCTGTTGGAACAATTGAAACAACTAAATCAACATTCATAACATTTTTTTCTGTCTTCTGACACCAGAGTGAAGTAGTAATCATCTAACAACTTGTGGCAAATCTAATTGTGCTGAAACACACAGCTCCACCATTACAGACCTTTTAATAACTGTAAAAGTCAACAAGGAAAAACTGCACATTTAGTAAATGATGAGTCAGTTCAAACTAAAGCTGTCACATTTACAGTGTAATTTCACATAAGAGTGCCACCTACAGAAACTCAAATCATAGAAAATCAGAATGACAGAAATATGACAGCATATTGACAATGTGACCTAGTTGTGTTGTTGTTTAGGTCTCAGATGAGAGAGGAGATCAGTGAGTTCCTGCTGGATGACGGGAAAGAAGGTGAATAGGGAGCTGAAGCTGAATGTTGACCTGCAACAGTCCACTCTGAAAAAATGCACATCACAATTATGCTTATTACAACCTGCAGGGTCTATAAGAATATAAATGCTGTACAGATAAATTTACATGCATTTAATTTTCACCAAACTATCTTTCCATCCAACCATTCTCTATACCCCTGTTTCCTGTGCAGGGTTGTGGGGGGGTGGAACCTCTCTGGCAGGGTACACCATGAACAGGTCGCCATCACAGAGATAACTCACACTCTGTAGATTCAAATCCAGCACACACACCAAACACATATTCAAAATATCACATACATACATGCACATGCTATTGGATAGTTTGCTGTTAAAATATCCATTTTACTACTTTTCACTTGTCAAATCTTGTCATCTGGGAATCCAAAGACTGGCAAAAACTGAGCTTGGAAGTATAAAGTGTATAAAGTAGATAACACATCACAGTTGTAGACTTACATTGTTTATTTCTAACTGCTGTTTTAATAAACTTTTACATTTTAAATGAAACCTGCTTTCATGTATTCTTTTTGTCCCCTTAGCTCATTAAAACAGTCTCTCATCAATGAAACCCATGTTGTCAATATAACCTCCTAATGCAGAAGTCTCCTGTGCTGTGCAGCATGTGTCAAGCATGAAAAAGAAGGTATACTGACACGTATTGGTTGGTTTTTAGAGCACACTTTCCTTAACATGAAATACAAACACGTGCCAATCAAACATGTTTTGGATGTACTGTGGATGTATTAAACATGGAAATATTCATTCCTGTGAAAAGTGACCATACACACAGTCCAGTACTGCAGTGTACACTCCTCATTGGGCTGCTGGTCAGCTTCAGGGAGTCAATGGTTTACTTATCAGAACTTATATACTCATAATTAATCAACATGTCGGCAATGTAGACAGTTTGATGCATCCATTGTCTTACAACACTGTATCCAATTTATCTCTGCATGATAAACGTCACATTTACAGCACGTGTTTCATCCATTTCCATTCATCCATTTTCTCTTCAGGATCATAGTGTGCTGGATTCTATCCCAGCATGCTTAAGGCAGCAGGCGGAGTTCATCCTGTACAATTTGTCACACTGGTATGACATATATACAAAAATATACACATTTACACCTATGGTCCATATAGATCTTTCTTGACATGTCACAGTAGGAAAGATATAAATAAAAGGAATGGTGGCTGAATTCAGTTTCAGGGTGCTGGTATTGTTCATGCTGGCTTGGTTTACTGGGAGACCTGAATATAGAGCCGTTGTTAATGTTGTGTCTTTGGCTTTGTTTTTGTTTTTAATTTTAACCTTTATTTATTTTGAGTAATTTCACTGAAAGCAATGCTCTCTTTTTCAGGGAAGCCCTGATCACATTCACACCTGGACGCTGCCCAGTACAACCACAGTCTGATCTGCCGGCCACTGAGCAGCTCCACTGGAGCAGTTGGGGTTAAGGACCTTGCTCAAGTGCACCTCAGTGGCGGTAATGAGGGAGGGGCAAGCACTGCTTCTTCACTTTCCCCATCCAGATTTATCCTGCCGGTCTGGGGGATTGAACTGGCGACTCTCTAACCTTTAGGCCACCACTGCCCCCTTATTATTAGCACCTGTGCTTTTCCTGCAACAACAAGTAAAAACTTCTGCTGTGAAAAAGAACAAAAGATATTCTCTTATTTAATATTTTGATGATGGAGGTAGAGAGCACTGTCCAACATGCCACTCCAACATCTCCTATAAGTGTTCAGCCAGGTTGAGGTCTGGTGACAGTGAAGGCCATAACATTTGATTCCCATCATTTTCATACTCAAACTATTCAGTAAGCCCATATGTCCTGTATGGAAGCATCTGCACTCATGATTTCTACACTATTTTACCCAAATTTGCTTCTTTCACCTGTTGTAATTGATGATTGTTCTGCATATAGAGAAACTTTAAATAAATATTAATAAAAATACATACATTTAGCTCAGAGGCAGATCTGTCTACAAAAACCCATTACAAAGAGGACAAAAACTTTAGAGATGCTGCAGAGTTCAGCTTATGTCAAGCTTTATATTTTGAACAGAAATAATGAAATAAAACATTAGGTTTTCAGTTTTGAGAATGATAGAAAGTGCAGTTTTATTGAAAAGAATGTTGAAAGACAAACTTTACGAAAAAGGTCTACAACAATTTTCACACACAAGTATTTACAGAATGATAATTCACAATGGGTATGAATGTGTTTGTATGCGTTTTAGATTTTGTTGATGCTGGCAGCAGGCAGGGTGGATTTGTCCAAGTCGTCAAAGTAAGGGTGAGTCATGGCCTCACGTGCAGAGATCCTCTTGGGAGGATTGTAGGTCAACATTTTCTATAGGAGAGAGCAGACAGTGTCACTCAGGATATTTTTGCAACATAAGGTGATTACAACCTATCTTATA
Organism: Scomberomorus guttatus; assembly: GCA_038419695.1. NCBI lineage: Eukaryota > Metazoa > Chordata > Actinopteri > Scombriformes > Scombridae > Scomberomorus > Scomberomorus guttatus. Next base: position 29,807,025 of record CM076458.1, read on the forward strand.
TGCAAGACAGCAGCCTGAAGGATTTAAAAGAGGTACAGTAGGTAAGTCAGAGGTAAGAGACAGGCAAGTCTCTAAATGTTGATTATGAGCATAGCATAGCATAACTAGTCTTTTCAAAAGATTAGCAGTTTAATTGCAACCACCACGCTAGTTCATATGACCAACATTAGTTGTTAGGTAGGTTAGGCGTTTTCTTGGGGGGAAAAAGTGCTTAAAGAGGACCGGTTATGCTCATTTCCAGATCTATATTTTGATTCTGGGACTCCACTAGAGCAGCGCTGCATGATTTACAGTTATTTATCTTACTGACCCTTCATATGCATCCCCTCAGTTCAGCTTCTGTCTCTAACAGGCAGTCTTAGCTCCTGTCTCTTTAAGGCCCCCCTCCTGATGAACCCACTATGTCCGGAAGCTTGCTGAGAGGCAGCCATATCAGAGTCATGGTAAGTCACTGCTGATGCAAACCCAACATGTCCTGCTTTACTGCTTCATATTAAAAGCTTTTAAATGACTAAATAATGGGAAACTTTTAGTGTGAAGAATTTACAGGAAATGAAACGTGTTCCTCGCCGAATTAGCAGAGCTTCGTTAGCAGCGCTAAAACCCAGGCTACACAAAGATATGGAGATATTTGGAGCTCTTTGTTCAGTGGATCAGTTAGAAATAATGCAAGGAGGAATAGTACAAGCAGAAACTGCCACAGTGATGATGATGTTTGATGAAGAACTGCAGATGACCAGCACATCTCCAACAGGTAAACTACTTATTTTACTTTGCCGTGCTGTGTAATGGAAAAACACTCACAGCATGCCAGCTCGACTTGAGTCATGGCTCAGCGTGACTACCCCCAAAACAATGGAAAAATGCCATAATGTTAGTGGGGCAGAGCAGTGAACTTACACGCTGTGCATGGAGTAGGGCTGCTCGATAATGAAAAAAAAATCATAATCACGATTATTTTGGTCAATATTGAGATCATGATTATTTAACACAATTACTCACTGAATTGAAAACAAGAAAACAAAACAGTGTATTTCCTTGAACTTTAAATTCAATTTAACTAAAAAAAAAATAGATAAATGAATAAAATATATAAATATATATATTTAAATAAACAATAAAAATAAATCAGAATAAATAGGATCAACCAGTTAGTTGTGCACTTCCACAACCTACTGAAAACTACTAAACATATATTCAAAATATAAAAATAATAATATCAAAATCAGATCAAAATAATTAAGATCATGTTATTGTAGTGATTGTTAAGAAGCATGTTGTGTGCAGAGTGATCAATAAAATAAAATGATCATTCATCATGGTACTTTGAGAAACAGCGCAGTGTGCTTACATGCACCTGAGTAACCAGGTTACAGTTGGTTTTCTCCAGAAAGCTGAAACAAGTTCGAGCCTGAATCTGACCCAAAATATGCGAGTGGACAATGCAAACAATCCATGGAACAACCTCAGTAACCGAGGCAACAGAATGGATGGCCATTTGTGGGCACAGACGAACAATCAAACGTCAGTTTGATGGGGAAGTAGAGGTAACATTACAAACTGAGCGTTCAGAGCAGGCTGAAGACTGGGCTTTTGACCTGCAGGGAGCATTTTTACATACTGTACCTTCACCTCAAGTTTGAAACTTTTACCATGTTTAACATAGACATTATAACAGTATATAAATGACAGAAAAAAATAAATAAAAAACACAAAAATCACAAAAGCATGTTATGTTCCCTTTAAGCAAGTTCTTACATTGTCAGACATGACAATTTGTCATTTCTAAAAAATATAGAAACATTTGAATGTTCTTGCTATTTCTGAAAGTCATTGAGTAATAGGGTATATTAGGTGTACCACTAATGTCTTATTAAATAGGAGCTGAATTCATGTTTCCATAGATACACTAACCACACAAGGTAATGAACAACTGCATCATTTTACCTGAATCTTGTTATGTAGATACACGATATGTTTGTAATTATGCTAGATGTTTGATACTATGTAAACAATAATTGCTATTTAAACACATTAGTCAGAAAAGTATGAAAAAAAAAAAAAAGACATTAAATGACTCAGTCCTAGTTCTTACCGCCAGTAGGTCCAGGCCATTTTTATCTAAGTTTTTCACCATTGATGACAGGTTGCCAGACTTCCATTTAGGGAAGGTGTTTTTGTAGTCAGGTAGACTCTCTACATCAGGCCACACATCATTGTTTGGAGTTCCCAGAGTCCTGGAAAGAACAGATGGACAGAGGGATTCAAAGAGGAGATTGCAGAGAAGGATAGTTATAGGGCGTTTCCTCTGCAGGAACCTATTGAGTAACTAAACCTGTGTTTTGACTGGAAGAACCAGGGCCTTAATCTAGTTCCTAGACAACAGCTCCAGGTTTCAAAAAGTCCCTGCTCTGGGAAGTAGTTCTTTTGCGGCAGAATTTGTAGGGCTGAACGTTGCTGATTGGTCAAACACAGACGCTGTAGTAACTAGAACTTTAAAAAAAAGGAAGTAACTGGGCACTAAATCCTGTAAATTCAATATCACCATAAAGCTGTCCTGCTCATTGATTTGCAACGACGCCTGACAACCAGATATTCAACTCACACCTGTATACAAAAATTAACATTGATGACTTCAAAATCCAGGGCAACAATGTTATGTTAAGTTAAAGATTTGCTGGCAGGAAAATAAGCTTCTGGATGGTTCAGTATGTGCATCATCAATGTCACTTTTTGTAAGTTGATTCTCATACTGAAGAAAAATATAAATGGTTAGGTTTAGGTATTAGATAATTAGCGAGACATGGCCTAGAGGCAAGTGCTGGGTCGATTTCTGGTCTTTGGTCGACTCAGGGTTCCTACACATTTTCCATTTCAAAATTCCATGCTTTTCCAGACTTCTCAAGACCATATTTGACATCTGAGTGCAAATAGCCACATGTTTATTATGTAAATAAAATGTTGGCGGGTTCATTACTTGTTGTGGTCAGTCTTGGTCTCACGTTGGGTTGGGCCAAAAAACATGGAGACTGTGGGTACAGTCCGATACTACCTATACTCGTATTATTTTCCCTTAACATATTGAATAAGTAATATTATATTATTGTTCCCCCATATTTTTTAGTCTCCTTTATAAATAAGAACTGAAAATGAGAAAGTTTAGGTTTAATAATTTAATTTTCACAGCGTTGGTGCAGCCTTGTTTATTATGATTATTATTATTTTTATTATCATTATTTATATAGCACTTTTCTTAACAATGTTACAAAGTGCTTTATAAAAACAAAATAAAAACAAACAAGGCAGATAAAAATAAGGCAAAGAGGAGCACAGACCTAAAGACAGAAGCACAGAAGTAACAATAGAAGATGCACGATAATAGCAATAATAAAACAATAAAATGGACAGAATTAAAAACAATAAAAGAATAAGACCAATTTATAGGTGTAAAAACAGTAAATAAAACAAACATTTCCATAAGCTTTCACAAAGAAAAAAGTTTTAATATTAGTTTTCAAAGAAGCTAGAGACTACTGAACTTGTCAGTTCAGTAGGCAAGGAGTTCCAGAGTTTGGGGGCTCTAACAGCAAAAGCCCAATCACCCTTTTTACAAACTGTGACCTGGGATTGACCAACAGGGCTCCATCTGCAGATCTTAAAGGTCGAGGGGGCACAAACTACGTCAATAAAACAGATATGTAACTAGGAGGCCATTTATTGCCTTAAAGCTGAGTAATAAAATTTTAAAATCAATGTGAAAGCTAACTGGGAGCCAGCGTAGGGAGGCAAGTACAGGGGTAATGTGCTCATGCCTTTTTGTCCCAGTAATGAGACAAGCAGCAGCATTTTGGACCAACTGGAGATGGTCGAGGGAGCCCTGGCTGATACCTGAATAAAGTGCATTGTAGTAATCAAGCCTAGAGTAGATAAAAGCATGTATAATTTTTTGAAGATCAGCAAAAGATAAAAATTACCTAATTTTAGAGATGATCTTCAACTGGCAGAACATGACAACATTTTTGACTTGGTTTATTAAAAGGTTGGCATCAAATATTACCCCCTGATTCCTAGCAGCCTATGTAATGTTGTTTGACAGATCGCCAAGGTTTGCACCAAAAGAGCTGATAGAATTTGGGGGACCAAACAGAATGACCTCAGACTTGTTGTCATTAAATTAAAAAAAAAAAAAAAAAATTGGGACCTCCAGGATTTAATGTCAGAGAGGCAGTGTTTATTCACTGTGTCCATGGAAAAAAACAATGATGAACGCAGCCATAAAAGGTATGGTGTCTTTACACAGAAAAGAAATTCTGAATTTTATATTTTAGAAAACAGAAACGGGGCAATAGTCTGGAAAACAAATATGTTTCCATACTCTTCTTTTTTCATACTTATCCTGGAAATTACTAAAAATCAAGCTTCATACTGCATAGGAACCCTGTCTACTTTATATAAGTGCTCTGAATTAGATGATTTTTTTCTGTGGCAATGAATGTCTGTGGCAACATTCTTCCAGTTTGGCCATTTTTAATCTGAAAACAGGCTGTAGTCTTTGTTTACTGATCTCTTGTATCAACAATTACTACTACAACTATTACTTTACTTTTTATAAATTCACATTTTGAATTGAAAAACTGCCAAGAGTGCATGTAGGTATGCTCTGGTGTGTCTACCTGAAGATCCTGAACAGCTGGTCTATCTCTGAGTCTCCATGGAATAGAGGCTTCTTGGTGGCGAGCTCAGCAAAGATGGTCCCAGTGCTCCAAACGTCGACAGGGGTTGAATACCTGGGTGAACCCAGGAGGACCTCTGGAGCCCGGTACCAAAGGGTTACAACCTAGAAACACACACACACACACACACGGGTTCATTCAGCTCAGCTGTCATTTCAGAGGCTTTTTATTTTATCCAATATCCCCATATACATCTTTCACTCAATGTCAGTGGTATACCCCTGACCACTGTGTGGAGGCAGTTTACTACATGAATCCCAGTGGAGTGAGAATGGATTCACACCTCGTGGGTGTAGACTCTGACAGGAACACCAAAGGCCCGAGCCAACCCAAAGTCTGCCAGTTTGATAACTCCCTTGTTGTCGATCAAGAGATTCTGGGGCTTCAGGTCCCGGTGGAGGACTCGGCGACAGTGACAGAAGTAAATGCCCTCCAGGATCTGGTAAAGGTAGCTCTAAAGAGATGGTGATGGGTGAGAGGAGGATAATGAACATAGAGATGGACAGATGTTTAATGTTGTGAAACTAAGTGAACAGAACAAGACAAATGGCACCAAGAAATACTGTATTGGCCAGAATATAGGACGACACCCCCTTTTCCAATGCCTGTTTTTGGAAAAATACTTTAAGATAAAACTCACTTTCACACTAACCCTGTTAAGATACTACTTATCCAGGGAGAAGAGAGAGGGGAGTAAATGCTTGAGGGTTTGATTCAACTGAATCAAACAAGGTAGGTGTGAAAATGCCCTTATGGTGGTACAAACACAAAGCAAATTTTCGCCTTGTGTTACTTGCGCGAGTTTGACCACAGGATAATTTGTGTTTATTCTCCCCAAACAGCCAGAATACATTACTGTACATTAGCTGTAAGCTAGCGAGCAATGGCAGGCACTGACTGTATCTGGGGGTGTGGGTGTGTGTTCAGTTCAGCCTCTGACTGAAACTCTTTCTGTTTCCCTCCAATCTGTCCCCCCCCCCCTCTCCTCTCTGTACATCCATGAGGTACATTCAAGTGCATTTCCCCTCCAGTCAACATGGACGAAGAGAGACTAATTACATTTTAACACCCGACAGTGGAAGTCAGCACCTCCATGGCTCACTGCTGCAGACAGGTTGAGAAGTGAGAGTGAAGATGAATCCACTTTGCAATCCCAAAAGTTTAAAAAATAAACTCTGAGCTCTCCTCCCGCCAGTAAACAGCTCTGGCTCACAACAGAATCTGGTGTGACTCTGGATGTTATTCCTTGAGAAGCTCCGGCTCTGCTCTCGGTTCTCTCCTCCAGAGCTCAGCAAGCAGTGGCTCTGTCACTGCAGTCCTCCCTGCACAACACTCTTCAAAACCCCGCAATATGCTCAGATTTTTTTGCTCAGGTTGAATACTTTCAACTTGTGCTATGCTAATTTTGCATATTTGCGTGGTCCGGCACAAATTCACATATTTGCATTGACTTTGTATGTGATTGCACCACGTGAAAAAATTCGCTTTGTGTTGGGTGTGAACACACCATTAGATACACTCGCTAGCAAAGCAAGATTAAGGCTACAAACAACCCATAATGCAACACTCTTTGGAGGAGCCAGAGATACTGCTGTATTCTCGCATTTAAAAAAAAGGATCTAGTCTGTCTAGTACTCAAATATAAGACAACCTCCACTTTTTAAAATGTAATTTTCAGAATAAAACATTGTCTTATATTCGGGCCAATACCGTAATAGTTGTAACAACATTAATCTGTTTGAAGAGCAGCGGTTCCCAAACTTTTTAAAACCAGGACTCCCCTCCATAGATTTATTTCATGACACCCCCCTTTACTATAGGTGTCCCACAATGGTAAAGATAAAGATGGTTGTCAGTTTAACCTTTGTATTTAACTTTAATTTAATTAAACAGCTAATTGTTTCAGCCTGACTTCGAATTATATGAAGTTATTGTTAATGAAAAGTCAGTATCAGCAGTACCACCAATCAAAACTAGTACTATCCCACCACTCACAGTTTGAGTTTTACTTACAGTGACAAATATATCCAAACGCTTACTCTGAGAGTTGCTACTTTTAACTGCTGTGAAACTGGAAAACTTGTGCCAGAAAGTGTGTTAGTTACTATGACAACTGGCAAACATGAATTATCCAATCTTCACTGTGGCATAACTGCATATATAAAATAGGGATGCACAATATATATTAGTGGTAGATACAGTATATTATTGGCCAATATATAAGAAAACTAAATTATGGTTCTAAAAATTTAATTTCAGCTGATAATTAAGTCTAATAATATGGAATCTTTGCTGTGGACTAAGAGCACCACTCGAAACCTCCTTCTGAATGTGAATTTTTTGCCTCTTTGTCTTCGTCTACTCTGCTCTTGGTGCCTGTTTGCACAAGGGCAGAGCTGAACTACACACATACACATAAAGAGTGGACAGCAGAGCAGAGAGGACACAGTGGAGAGAATGAAACAGTCTTTAGATATTTTACTTGAGTCGACTACAACTGCTCGCTGCTAAGTGCAACAATATCTGCCAGTAAGTGAGACAATGTGAGCTATTTATCAAACAACTGTTGAACGAGCAGTACATTAACTTGCAGAAATGCGACCGCTCCCCCCACAGTCAAGTGCCTGTAAATGTATTCTTTATCATGAGATACTCTAAACATTGATGTTGTACTGGAAAAATAAACTTGCCAATCTAAAAATATATACTAACTGTCATCTTCACATTTGTAATAACAAAATTATCGGTTATCATATCAGCCACAACATACGTACTTATTGGCTCTTGTTCCCGGCCCTGAAATTCCATATTGGTGCATCTCTAATATAAAAGGGTTTTTAATATGGTGATTTAATTTCTTTTATTAATTATTTTATTATTTCATCTGTTTTGGTTTGGAAATGCAATATAAAAAACTGTTAATGTAAATGTCACCGTTTATGTGGTGATATTTGGGGCTGGGCAATATATATTTTATTAAATGCACCCAGGGATTAAAGCAAGAAAAGATTTGTAAGCCTGAAAAGTTGTTCAATATGGAGGACCACAAAGGTCATGGAAATAGTAATAAAGCATTTAATTAATTAATAACTAACTGTACAATAAAAACAGGAATTCATAAATTAGTTTACAAATCAATTAATTAATCCAGAAATAAACAGATTAAATTACAAAGTAATGCATTATTTGATATTTTAATGGGCAATAAAAAGAGGAACTATAAAAAGAATTTACAAATGAAATAATTATCCATCAATAAACAGTTCAAATTAAAAAGGGACTTACAAAAACAACTGTAAAATAGTCAATAAGTACATCATTTAAAAATACATTAATGAATTCCTGCTTTTCCTTTTAGCTCCTCCTGTGAGCGGCTCCTGGCTTTCATAATAAAAGCTCTGTTGAGTTTCATTAGTACAGGTTGTCACGTTATGTCAGTGGTTTGATTGTTTGTAGTGATACTCAAGTTTTATTCTAACAAATGTGGGCTGGCTATGTTGTATGTATGTAAATAACATGTCTAATGATTAGCGCCAATCACGAACTTGTTATCTGAAACAGAGAGGACATATATACTGGACATCCTTGGGAAATATAGAGCATTCAAAACTACTGCTGGAGTATCTTCTCGACTTATGAAGTGGACCCACATGGAAAGCTGGCTGGTTGTGTAATTAGGCCTACAGAGTTAAGGTTGTTATTAAGTCATAATGCCAGTTTTGGTAACCTTTTGATAAATTGAAGAGCCCTATAAAAAATTTTAAACGAACAAACCTGGGGTACCCTTGGGCCAAAGGTGTCTTGGGGAACCACTGTTTGTTTTTGTCTTTGCCTTAATGACTTCTAGAGCAGAGGCATTACAAAATATCAGCTCAAATTGTTACGGAATGTTAGCTGCTTATTTTGGTATTAGCTGAAGCAGATAAGATGGCTACTGTATTACAGGCTGTGTTCTGGGGACATTTTGTGGCAGCCAAGGTTTAACTGCAGAAATAAAAAATTGCCAATAGGAGCCGAAATCATACGAATTGCCACAAAGCAACAAATGAGCCCAGAAATTTAAAGTACATGACTGTTGTTACGGTTCAAGCATTTTAGTTCACTGTGTTCCTTGAGATATATTATCTGATACCATAATAAAAACAAAAACAAAATCCTCAACTGCAATAATAGAACAGTCACACATAAACAGAGACATAACAATTAACTGCTGAGAGCAACTGATTTATCAAAAACACCTTACCTTGACAAGCATAGGGTCCATGTACTGACCAGAGGGGATGGAGTCCAGGTACTTCTTCAAGTCCATGGACAGGAACTCAAAGATGAGGTAGAGACGAGACTCCTGCATCAGGACATCCAGGAGTCTGGATACACACAAACACAGAGAAATGCTGGGCAAGTTCATGTATGTATACATTTTCTCATAGCTTGTGGCTCTCATAATTCTCTTTTGCTCACATGCTGTATGTAAAGCATTTAGCTGAATGTTTGTACTGTGAATTGAACACTGGAAATTTAAGGAGACTGATGGTCTGATGATTAATGTGGTTCCCTGGGAGTTTTTTCCTCTTCTTACATCATCCAGCGATGTAATGTGCTGGGCAATCAAACACACGAAAGTGCAAAATCCTGGTAAATTATATTGTTACGTGAACGTCATCATTTTACTGTTAACCTTCCAATTGTCAAGGATAAAAATGACTGTTGTTGTGATAAAAATCTTTTCTCATAGTATTATAAACCTCCGTGCAGTGTTTTGGTGTCTGATAAACCTTCAAACTCAAGAATCTATTACTCAAATTAAACTTCTTGAAACATATCTCATTCTTACGGGTACATTCAGTCTGGAAGACTGCTAACAGCAGCAGTAGACAAAATCTACACATAGTAGGAGTGGAGTCAACACCTTGCTGACAGTGACAACAAAAACTGATTATTATAAGATTCACAAAGTGTATTTTACTGGATAAAACTGTCTGCAGATACCATTAGCATCTCATGAGCTGGAAAATTGTATTTTACTTTTAAAACCATTTAACTGTCAGGTTTTGCAGGCGTTCCAGTCTGTAACACATCCTCTACTCCACACACAGTGAGCGTACCGTACAACATTAGGATGCTTCAGCTCTTGAAGCAGAGACACCTCTCTGACAGCTGTGCTGGGAACCCCCTCCTCCTCACTCTCCAAACGGATCTTCTTCATGGCCACAACCTGACCTGTGGCCTTGTGTCTGCCCTTATACACCACCCCATAGGTACCTGCAAGAATAACACATTGAGATGCCATAGTGATTCTAGACAATATAAAATCTTTAATTTGATTAAAGAGGCTGCACAAAAATGCTGCACTGGAAGGACAGTGAAAACAATATGACAGTAAAGTGTTTCCTTAATAATCAACCCTGCTATAACTTCAGCTTCATAACATTTGTAGGAATTTGTTTATATAATTTAGGAGAACACAAGGAAACATTAATACCAACCTTCTCCAATTTTCTCTATTTTCAAGTAGTCTTCCATTATTGCCTGAGAGAGAAAAAATGCTGTCAGGAGTGATATTTCAGCAACTACAGGCAGTAGCTTCAGCCTATACTTAGCTTTTATTAGCTACATGTTTACGTTTAATTAATGCGATATTTAAGCTGGCTACATTAACTTAACTTGACTCTTTTTCTAACAATGTAAAATGTGGCCTAAAAAGTACAACAAGGCTGTGAAAGGCAAACGTAACTTGCGTTGACATAACAGCTTCATTTCGGCATACCATTTAACTAACTGTTAATTCAACCATTTGCAGCCAAGTATCATATGCTTGTAGATATACTATCGTTAGCTAGTAACGTTATAGTTGGTATTTGAAAGTGTGACTTTAAGGCAGATTAACTTCACATTATTGTATTAACTTAAGACTGTGGTTAAGTTATATTTTACACATTACAGCTTTTATTGGTTTCGTTATGGATATGGAGTATCGTTAATAGATGGCAATTATACAAACTTGTAGCGAATCTAACCGTTAAAGTTTTCCTCATGCTGAACGAGCAATAGAAGCTCGCTAGCTAATGTTAGCTTGACTAACTCGTCAACGCCAGCTAACTTCTAGTGATTTTCTAGTGGCTCGCTTTTTGTCCAGCCTGAATGCTCCACGTTTTGAACTAAACTGACAAATCATTTATTTCATATCCCCACCTGTACAAACACAACAAAAGAATAATTACCTGGCTGTAGTGCCTCGATGTGTATCTTATGTACTCTCTGCGCCCACAGACAGACTGCCGCTGGAATGCTGACAGACTCTTTTGAATTGACCGCAGTGCAGCAGTACTTCAAATCAGACCAATGAGCGCGCAAGATGTATTTCAAAACCACCAATCGGGGAACGGGAGGCTGTCATGTGGGATGAGCGGGAAGGAACGCGCCGAGCTAATAGGGCATTTGTTTTCCAGAGTTTTGTCTTCCAGGCAGAGACCACTTTCTTCTATCAGAGGATTTTGAACTGGTACAATATAATATGTTTCAACTGGAGGGATTCCGCAGAACACAGCATCGCATGGAAATATCCATAATCAAGCATTATCTCAATTAAAATGATGATGACCAAACTGTCATTGCTCAATCAAAAGTATCAGAGATGCCAAATTCTGTCATCATACTGCTCATATTCTAAGATAAAAGTACTGTACTACAACATTTGGACAACTCATTATTTTAGCTAAGATGCCTTATTATTTTGTATTTATACTAGGACTACAGCCCCCATGCGGGTTTGGTAGGGCTTCAGTGAGAATCATGTAATATGTTGTTGTTGAATGCATACAAAATAATAACCAGTACAATAATAGATACTCGTCATTTAGAATAAAGACAGAAAACCAAAGCAACATTATCCCACTCAGGGTGCTGGTCCTGATGGTATCCCTAGCCAAAGTGTGTGCAGACCAGCTGGTGGATGTCTTTACAGATATACCTGGTCCTCAAGAACAGGTAAGCTCTCTGCCTGAATGACTACTGCCCAGTAGCTCTTACTTCTGCTATCATGAAGTTCTTTGAGTGGCTTGTCAAAACTTACATCACTTCTTCTCTGCCAAACTCCCACAATAGTTTTCATACAGACCAAACACGTCAACAGTTGACACCATTTCCGTGGTCTGCCACAATGGCTTCTCCTGCCTGGACTGGAGGAACACTGCTGTTCATCAACTACGGTTCTGCATCTAATACCATTGTGCCCCCCAAGTTCATCATCAAGCTCAGAGATCAGGGACTCGACCCCAGGTTGTGTGGATGGGCATCTCCAACTCCCACACTGACTCTTAACACTGGAGCTCCCCAATATGTGCTGCCTATAAAAAGTACTGACCTGACATTACAGTGTCTAATTACAACCACTGTGATTTAAATGTGAATTATGGAAAACTTTTCATAAAGTATAGGAAAATACTAAAGAAAAAAATCACTACAACTGGAGTAATAAAAATCATATACCAGGGGCTGAGGCATATTTATTTAGGTGGGCTGCCCAAGTAAATTCTGTACATGGGAAATAACAATTGGCATGTCCCTTCTTAACTACAGTCCACGTCACTGGGTGTTAACAGTGGGGAGGTGATGAAGTGCTCTGTCGAACCTGAAGCACCACAGCTGGGACTGAGCTAGGTGTTGTGTGCTACCTTAACTGACTTTTGACTTCGATGAGGCCACAATTAAACTTCTGATTTTAAATTAAATGTTAAAACTGGGATGACCAGCACTGTCACAGTAATCTATACAGTACAAATGGGAACATTTCAAGTTAGGTTTTAAGCTTATAGACAGCAGCAATACACCAGTAACCATGTTTTTCAAGGTGGGATAATCTGTGTAAAAAATATTTGGTATGTACAAACTATACTCCAGATGCCAGATGAATTAAATCAGTGAACTAAACTTCAAGTGTGCCTTAAGGACATAAAGACCTGGTTGACTGCCAATTTTCTGCTACTGAACTCAGACAAAACTGAAGTTATTGTGTTTGGCCCTCAACACCTTAGAAACACATTATCTAATGACATAGCTACTCTGGATGGCATTACCCTGGCTTCCAGCTCCACCGTAAGGAATCTGGGAGTTATCTTTGACCAGGATATGTCCTTCAGCCATCATATAAAACAAATTTCAAGGACTGCTTTTTTTCACCTACGTAATATAGCAAAAATCAGGCATATCCTGCCTCAAAAAGATGCAGAAAAACTAGTCCATGCATTTGTTACTTCTAGGTTGGGGGGCAGACACCCTCTCTACGTTTAAGAGTAGGCTTAAAACTTTCCTTTTTGAAAAAGCTTATAGTTAGGGCCTGCCAGGCTCACCTTGGACCGGCCCCTAGTTATGCTGCCGGGGGACTTCCCATGATGCACTGAGCTCCTCTCTCCTCTCTCCTCCTCCTCCTCTCCACTTGTATGCTTTCATGTACCATTAATGCATGTTACTAACTTGACTTCTTCCCCGGAGTCTCTGTGCTTTCTCGTCTCACAGGAAGATCCAGTGCCTGAACGGTGGGCCATGGCTGTGGGGACTGTGGCGTGGTCCTGTGGATGTCCTGCTTCCATTTCTGCTACTGCTATTATTGCTATTACTATTATAAAGTCATAGCTCTACTTACATTACTGTTGTTATGGTTATTGTTGTTGTTGTTATTATGCTTCTCTGTGTCTCTCCCCACCCCACCCCCCTCTCCCCTTCCCCCGTCCCCCGTCCCCCTCCCTCCTTCTTTCGCTGTAAATCCAACCGGTCAAGGCAGATGGCCGCCCACCTAGAGCCCGGTTCTGCTTGAGGTTTCTTCCCGTTAAAGGGGAGTTTTTCCTTGCCGCTGTCGCCAAGTGCTTGCTCATGGGGGGAATTGTTGGGTCTCTGTAAATAAATGAGTACGGTCTCGACCTGCTCTATGTGTAAAGTGCCCTGAGATAACGTTTGTTGTGATTTGGCGCTATATAAATAAAATTGAATTGAAAAAAACTCCTACAATACTACTATTCTACTATATTGTACTATACTATACTGCAACTTCTCCTATTGTTATTTTAAGTTATGTCATCATGTGGGGTAATGCAGTTCTAAGCAGGGGCCATTTTGAAATCTTTCCTTGGTTCTGCATTCAAAGATGTTTGTACTTCTAAAATTTGATAAACAATATTTAAACATGGACGATATGAAAAAGACACTGAATCTGATGGACTCTAAAATGTTGGATGTTAAGTGTCACTGAATGCATCAACAGCATTTGCATGTATAGGCATCTTTCAACCATCTTCTTGTGCATACACCATGTTTAGCTGTGAATGAAGACACATGTAAGACAGCTGAGGTGAGCTGTGTGTTGCTGATCTTACAGCCTCAAACCTGACTTTATTTGAACATGTAAATCTGAGTTACAACCACAGAGATTCTTAAATTAATGGAACAATAGTTTCTATGTATTTTTCCAAGTGTTTTGTCAGTGTTTAACCTTACAGTATATTAACAACATCAAACTTATACAGCCTCAAAATGGCAAGATACCCGTGGATCTGTCACATACTGTCAATTCTTGGATCAAAAACTCAGAATAACAATGGCCCTCATTTATCAAACCATCGTAAAGGCATAAAAAACTTAAAAAAGCATAAATAAAACTTACTTAGAAATACAGTAAGATTCAAGTGCTAGAGACGTATGATGTAAAACCATCTTTGTGCCTGTTTAATCAAACTGTTGCACAACATCTAAATGAGCAATAATTCAACTATAGACTAAATAGGTGTAATTTGTGGAACTTTTCTGCACCGTTTCCTCATTTACATATTATTTACATAGAATTTCCTCTAAAAGTGTGGTAAATCTTGGTGTAATGAAAGGAAGGCTTGGAGGAGTAAAATCTGCATGTCCTATATGAAATACAGGATGGAACAATTGTACGGTTACACTCTGTGCCTCCATTAAGAGCCTATGTATCATCCAAATGTTAGATAGCCTGTTTGTTCACATATGTTATGCAAAATCCACAATTAGTATTGTATTAGCATTAGACTATCAAACTGAAATATGGCAAGAAAAAATAATATGCTGTTTAATATGACAAAGCAAAATCTTATCCTTTAATATTATGTCATTCCAGTAGTTTCCATGCGTAGTGCAAATAGGTATATATGTCTTTGAAATGAGCGTAAACATTTTCTGCACAGACATGACACTGATTTTAGGGTACAACAAAGACGGAATTGATACATACAGAGTTTGTAGTTAAGAGAAGTCTATTTTTAATGAGGGCGAATGCTAAAATCATCACCTCAACTGTCTGTTATAAAGGTCCCTTTGATTCACCAGAGCTACCTCCAGATTATACTCTGACCTGACTTTATGTATGTATGTATATGTGTATATGTGTGTGTGTATGTATGTGTGTGTGTGTATATATATATATATATATATATATATATACACACACACACCATATATACCATATATACCTATATTATATTACTAATCCTTTTATCTTTATTAAGTTATGTAATCATGTGATAATGCAGTTCTAAGCATTGACCATTTTGAAATCTTTCCTTGGTTCTCCATTTAAGGATGTTTGTACTTCTAAAATTTGACAAACAATAATCAAACATGGACATTTGAAAAAGACACCTAATCTCATGGACTCCAAGATGGTGCTTCACTGTGAATACCTCTTGCTGCTTTAACTTCTGATTTTCACTTTCTGTCCAAAAGTCCACCAGCCGTATCTACACAGTAATAACTCATAATAATTCAAGCACCAGCATAAACACTATTGCGACAATAACCTATGTGTTGATTTCTGAATGACTCATGATGCTGCTGCATAAAGAGCACAGATGAGAGTAAATAACAGGAAGCAACTGACTGAGGCCCTACTGTATAGCATTGTTGTCATTTATCTGTGTGATATTACATAGTAACAAACCTTACATCAGGCATGTACAGTACAACACAAAGAGCAGGAATCATCAAATCCTCTTATTGGGCCTCATTCACAAACAGTGCGTACACACAGATCTGTGTTTAAACCGTGCCTTTAAATGTTTTAAGCATAAATCTGGGATTCATCAATATGTTTTTACCTGAATTTGTTCTTACTCTGCAAACAAATTTAGAACTGCCTTAGACCATGCGTATGCACAAATCATAAATGTCCCATGGTCTCAAAAAATGCTGTAGTAGATTACATTTATTCAATGTAAACAGTATATCAGAACCACAATTATTTAAAAAATGATTGGGCCTAAATATACAACAATTAAAAGTGTGAAACTGCGAACAGTACACAACTTATTTACTAATTATAAGATTAATAGCTAAGATGTTGTAATCCATAAATTATCATCATAAATGTAATGAAATTATTAATTTATTAAAATTAATCTAAAACACTTTTAGATGACAATAGCTTATATATCAAAGTTTCCATATAGGAATGTGACAGCATCAGATTTGGCTGTGATATATGCAGCTGGTTAACCAGCAGCCTGTTCAGTGCTCCTCACAGCCTGACAGTTCAGTAGTAGCACAGGGAGGGGCGCTCTGCTTTCACTACATCACGGCCTGTTGTGGACAGAGACGAAACATGATGTGCACCTGGCGCAGCAGTAGGGATTTATTTAGATCAATTCCACAGATCTACACATTTACCAACTTTTTATTTTGTTATGGACGTACTGCGTGGTAGTGGTGCAACAGATATGCAGGCTGTATATAGGATTCACAGGTTGTGCCACTGACATGTTTACCAGCCAAATCTGCCTTTTCTGGCTTCTACTTCTGAAACTATTGCTTGCATTTCATTTCATTTTTACCATCACGGCCCTCTTTGCAATGAGTGACAGCTCTCTCCACTGCTGCACTGCTCCAACAGAGTTTTCCTTATATAGAGAAATGGGGGTGTGGTAGTCTGCTAATTACTGATAGCGGGCACACACCTGTCAATTTAGAATGATTCTGATTCACTAACATACGCACGGTGGTAAGAACAAAATTGGCTGCTGCGCACGTGTCATAAATCCGACGATAATTTCGCGTACACACTTGTTTTGTGCGCAAAGTAAGAAGATTTCTATACACATATTAGTGAATTTGGGGGATAAGAGTAGATGCTTTCCATCCTCACAACCAAAAAGGCTGCTAATCTAACAGCAGTAAACTGGTGCAATCAGCTCTGCAGCACTGAAGTTAGTGCCATATGCCATTGTGTTTGGTGTTGCCATCCTGATGGACGCGTTATGAATATCCTTACTTTGCAACAGCCAGATGGAAATAATATAATAATCTACAGACATAATCTACAGACTGAGTTGGCAAAAAATTTATAAAATCAAACAGTCCCTATTAAACTATACTGATATCATGGGTTAAATACCTTGCACCCACTGCCACATGTATAAAATAAAAGATAACGTTGTATATATACAATACTGAGTAACAGAGAAATAACATGAGTTTTCAGCTTATAGCAATATTTTAAATTATAGTGACAACACAGACGAGATTAAAAAAAGTATTTTACATGAGCAGAAGTCACAGTAAATTTTAGAAACCCTACCAGATACACTATACCACTTGGCATTATTTTATATGTAACAGCATTCCATTATTCAGGCAATAATGGAAGCTGTAATAATGAGATACTCATGTAAGTGTCATTAGTTTTGTGGCTGATGAAACTTTAAAACTGGTGGTACATGGACTACCCACCCTACTCATTATTTTTAATTAGCTTCACCCTCTCAGTCTGTTAACTCTGGCTTTATAGATACAGTTGCTCTTTGTCAAGAAACTTTTGTGTTAACAATAATATCTAGTGTCACTGCTGTCAAACTAGAAGTCTAAAGCCCTGCTAATAACCCCTTGAGGCTGTAATTTCATTACATCCCACATTTCTAAAGACAGAACAAATAACACACTGATGATTTTAGTATTTTTAGAGGGTCACCAATTGTGGGGCTGAAAATTGAACATTTGTCCTAAGGGGTGGCGCTACAGAAAAGGTCAGAGAAGCATTAAAATCAAAGGGGTTCATCTACTTGGGAGCATGAATGTGATTAGGCAACATTATAGGCAACCTTCCAGTTACATTATTAGATATTATGTATACAAAGTTGATATTTTGGCCTGAGGACAGTGCTAAAGGGAAGATCATGGAGTATGCAAACTGAAAAGTGATCATCATCTGAGAAGCATGAATGTGTCCAGTAAATTTCATGACAATTTGCCAATTAGAGTTTGATATTTCTTGTGTATATATATGTAAGTAAAATATGAGGTGATGGTATAATTGGAATCATGAATACATTTCATGGAAATTAGTTTTCCAGATACCATGTCATAGACCAACATGTTGGTTGGCAGAAATTTTTGACCTTATGCTGGCATTAGGAGAAAGGTCACAGGGGTCACCAAAATCATTAAGAGTCTTCCTCTGGGGACCAAGAATATCCACAGCAAACCGGGTCCGTATTCAAGATATATCACTCTGGGCTGAAGTTATAGACCAAACAATGGAGTGATACCTCCATCCTTACACCTCGCTGCTGCCAGGACTATAGAGTTAATGTAGGACTAATGAACCCTAACTGAGAAATTGTGTTAAAACACTTTCCTTTGTTTATTTTAAATATTAGAATATTATTAGTAGTATAGATAGTCACATGTCTGCCAGCTTGTTGAGTTGTGATTGGAAGGAGGGATGATGTTTATATGTTTGATGTTCAGTTTGTAGACAGTGACTGTCTTCACTCATCTTTCCACCTTCATTGTCTTCTTTAAAGGCCATCTCTCTGTCTTTATATCATTCTTTCATTCTTTCTTTCATTTTCTGTGTTCATCTCTCTTCTCCACTTGTCTGTCTGTCTCTCTGTACTGGTCCTCCCTCACTCAGGTCAGAGGTCAGTCATCACCACACTCAGTAGCCTCTTCTTCTGCTCTGCAGGTCTTTAGAGATGAGATGAGGTGGAGAAACACAGTTTCAGGGTGTATGGGTTGGAGCCATCTGAAAACATACAGAGACATTAGCTGGGCCTTATCAGTGTAAATATGTGTACAGAAATGCCAAAAGAGTACAGCTAAAAGAAGCATAAATCAATACAGCTAGATGAATTAGACTGTTTAAACAGAAATTCATGATATAGGTTTGCCTTACTTTATTTAATGTTTATCATAGTTCAGTATAGTTTATTATAGTAATATATTTTATAGGCTCCATTTTATTATATTTGTCTTATTTTTCTCATATCAACTATATTTTTCTTGTACCTGTGTTGTTGACACTAATTCATTTCCAGTGAAGTTTACTCTAAGATTTGTTAGTAGTTAGTGTAAAATTTTTTGACAAATTTATTTTTAGCTGTAAAATATCACTTTAGGGACAGTAAAAAAATGATAGGGGTGGGGAGTGGGGCTGGGGAATCTTTAAATATATAAAATATATAATTTTTATAAGAAAGCAGGACCCAAGCCTTGCTTCCTTAATATTTTTGTTTGACCTTCCAACTGACTGAAAAAATCCTCTGTCCAACACCTCAAAATTATATATGTACAGTATATGCAACATGCAACAAACATACTATATGCATGTTTAATTTAAATTACAGAACACAGTTGGCAACATGTGATGCTAAACTTGAATTATATTATAGGATAACTTTTAATGGCACATTTAACTTTATTGTAGTTTTGTTTTCTTTTATGATGTAGCATAAAGTGAAGGTAGGAACTGATGTAGGCCAGCGACTAACAAAGTGCTCTGGAGAGATAACATTTATTCACTAATAACTACAACAATCCATGTCTCTTCTGTTTCTCAAACCTGACACACTGCTCCTACAATCTGATTTCGATAGAAAATTAATCCCTGACACAGAGATTGGATTGTTGTGCTCTCCATGGCCAAAGCACTCCTTTATTGGCCATAGAGCACAAAAGTCATCTGCAGCCTAAAATGTTTTTTCAATAAATCTCAAATGGGTAAATGAAATAAGCTATAAATTATGGATGATAAAAAGTTAAAAGACCCTCCCCGTGCTCTCCCAAAAACTGTAAGACTACCATCCCTTCAGCAAAAATAAAAAATACATGACCTCCACCTTTTTAACCCCATCCTATTATAGTAATCATACAGTCCCAGCTTAGTACATATCTTAGTCACAATTATGTAATAACCAAATGGAATGGATCCTTATCAAATGTTTGTATGTTATGTGTTTATGTATAAAATGAATATTGAAAAATATATAATTATTATATCAGCAAACCAACACATCATTAGAAAATGAACTGAACATACATACTGATACCTAAGTGTAACACTAGTTAGTTACAGTAAGTGAACCATTCCAACCAGGAGGACCATACACAATAAGTGTGAGTAAACTGAAAGATGATACACTCTGCATGCTAACTGTTTTGTTTAGTTACACCAGATTCAGTTTCAGATGTTTTCTTGAGGAGGAAGTTGTATAAGTGTCTCCTGGCTTCCTTCTTCCCTTGTACACATCCATTTAGTTATATTATTGAATGTTTACCACAAACTAACAAATTGCTTGTACCTACTGGCAACATAGCTTGTGACAACAAATGGATTATACCAACAGTGTTGGATAGCAAATGAGAAAAATATTTATTGTCATTTTGAGGGAAAAAAACTACTAGGAGGTGAGACGTGTCAATCTGTATTATGAAAGCGAATGAAAAAGTGCATTTTAAAGTGTACTGAATATTAAATTTACACAGATTTGACTTAAATATAAATAAATGTAAAAATAATAGTGCTGTATCTTGACAGAGAGTAAATGAAGGCTTGCAGGACAGCAGGTGTATTTCAGACAGACTCACTGGGTATCCTGATCTGGTAGTGGTTGAGAACAGTAAGAACCTCCACAGCCTCGGTCTTACTGTCAAACTCTAACAAGCCAGAGATGGTCTTAGAGGAGGCTGAAAGTAAGATAAAGAATGTGAGATGAAAAGAGAAGAGTGGATGAGGAAAAATTACAGAAGAGAAGGAAAGACACAGGGTGGGAGGAGGAAGGAAGATGAACAAATTAATTTATATCACTTTCTAATTCATCTGTTCACACAGAGAAGTAAGTTAGTCTTTTTGCAGACTGACTACAAAAGAATAACATGTCCAGACCAACAGAAAGTCAAATATTGCAGTTCTACTCACGTTTGGCATCAAACATCTTGAATTTGACGAAGCCGGGCACATCATGCTCTGTACACAGCTGCAAAACACACACAGCAGATAAGTAAAGCTCATAAGGCAAGATTTTGATATAAAACTACAGTCATCTGATGGCCTGATCTGGAGGTGGGTTTCACCCATTGTACGCACAATGTAATAATAAATGCTCTCAAATAAATAATATATGCGCAGGATTTAGTTATTTGTGCTCTCAATTTAATAACATATGTGTATATTTGTAAAACTATATTGGATATATATGAAAATGTCCATCTTTGCTATACTCAGAAATAGAAGTACTTTATGTGTACACATATGTGATTTATATATTTTGGATATTGATGAGAGGCACACATTGATGAATTGTATATATGTAATTTAAATATCCATCCATATCAGATTCTTGTATGGGTAGAATTAAAACATCTTACGTTTTATAGCCTTGCTTAAGAGAGATGTCATGAACAACCCTGAATTGGCAAATAAATCAACAGCAATTATTCCATAATGTGAAGAGTGCAATGGACCACCGAAGACTATAGAGCCTAGGTTTAAGTTTAGTAGCAACTGTCAAGAAGAAAGGGGGGGGGTAGGCATCTTAGAGGGAAGTACCTTCATTGTATTTTAAACTTCATGTAAAAAAATTAGGACATTAATCATACAGAAGTATAATACCCTCAGTAAATGGTCCTGTGATATGCATGGAGGAACATTGTAGTAGTGCAGCACTGCAGACGGAGGCTGGATGATGTTTTTGGAGGCCTGTCCGGCGCTGCTGAATCGGTTGTTCCTGGTCATGGCAAAGTCCTTGTAGCTGCTGCTGCCGTCCTCTAACTCAAACACCTGGCTGGGGATCACTGCATGCTGCTTAGACACACTGCACACAACACACACATTATTAAAAATGATTTGTTGATTAAATTATACATAAAATTATCAAAATAAAATTGATCTACAACAATTTTGATAATCAATATCTTGATTCAATTTATTTGTGGATATACAAAACCCACAGAACCCAAGTGTTAACATGTGATAGTGAGAACACAAATTACCAGTTATTGTTAAAGTAATTTATCAAGCAAAAAAGCAAAACATTCTCTGGTTCCAGCTTCTTCAATGTTAAATCAAACATTTTGGGGTTTTGGACTGAACTGTACTGGGTACTTGTGACTTGGGATTTTTTCTGTGAACTGGCCTCTTCAGCTGTAGCAGCCTGTTACAGTAGATAATCAGTAAGCTTTTCTCTGCAACAATGATGTGAAACATTTTGGATCTATTATTTTGCAATATTAAGTTTTGTTCATATTTGCAATAAGAGCTTTCATAACATCAAACATGGAGGGAGATATGGAGAGAAATGTGTCTCAATAATGGTGATTTGTTACGCGATCTTTTCTCTCCATACAAAGATATTTTTATATGGAGAACTATCAGAATGATGGATGTATCATGTCCTTCTCACCAAACGTTGAGTCTCTTGCCAAACACCTTGATGCTGTTGAGGTGTGTAATGGCTCTGTCCACAGCATACTCATCTCCCATCTCAACCAGTGCTGTACCAGGAACACTCTTCATAAACTTCACCTACAACCACACACACTACCAGTTAACAGCTGTGTTATAAAAGTAACATACATTACGATGGAGATGTTTTCACCATTAATAAACACATTTACATATAATGATTAATTAATACTGAATTTTCTCAATGGCTTCAGTCCCTGGTATTTATTGCTGTAAATGAGCTACAGTATGCCCTCTGGTGGAGGAAGACATGGTAGGGGAGAACCACACTGCTGAACCACTGTCAGCAGTATTAAACCTGCATTGCAGAACTTTTACATATAAATGAACGTCCATTACATTCAAGCCCTTGCCAAACGTGTTCACACAATGCTGATTAAGCCTATCACTGCCAGATAAATCTCTCTGTATTTCACAGTATACCGGAGTTTTTAAGTCTCATGTCGGGGGCGACATTCCCGCACTGGCCGTTAATCGGGTGGCTCTTCTAGACTTTCCAAATGTTATAGGACCAAATGGATCAAATTCTGGTAATGAAACGAGTCATTCACGGGGGTTGTGTGATGCTCAAAACAATTTATGCCAAAACAGTGGCCAGTGGTGTATGGACATACTGGGACAAATCCCGGTGGGCTGTCAAAAAATATGTTTTTGGGCCAGTGGACCATCAAAACATCTGTTTTTACCGGCCTTCTCTGTGTGCATGTCATTTGGGGTGCACTTGAGAGCATGCTGCATGCCTGCGTCAGGCAATCACAGCCAAGCGCCCCCCTTTACTCTCCCTGCCAGAAGGGGGAGACAAAAGTCCTGCACTCCAGCTTTAATGCTGCTAATATGGTAATAATAATAATAATGGTCTCAAGTTGCTGGTACTTGCTAATACTTTGGAGAAAATTTTAAATATGCATTAATCAGTGAAATGGGACACTCGTTTGCACATTCTAGCACACACTACTGGCCATTTGCAATTAAATACCTGTCAGATTTAACAGTAATAAGAGCTGTATTGAGGTTTTTATGAACATGACAGCGTTCTATGCGTAGTTCATATAGCATTTTAACTATATTGGACCAAGGATGTCCTAATAGGTCAAATAAAGTTCTACTGATTTTCCATCTTTGCCAGGGATGCAATATTTATTTGTTGATTTGGCAGCTTGTATTTCTTCTATTAGCAGGGTGGGAGTGAGTGATATGTAGGTCTGAACAATCATTCCTAAAGGTCTTGGAAACAAAATAATCTTTTTTTGTCATCAATAAGAAGGTTTTGCACCCCAATCATTCAAACAGCAGTGACTGATGTAAAACCACACTCAAAACTGTTTCTTTTGTTTCTATGATAGATATGAAACAGCAACACCCGTTTCAAAGACCCGCTTTAAGGTTACACACACACACACATACACATATACACGCACATCTACCTTTTCAATGTTGCCGTACAGGCAGAAGAGGTTGAAGATGCGGGTGCAGTTCATCTTGGAAGGATGGAGGCCACTCACCATGGCAACAGAGCTAGGGGCGTGGCCAGAGTAAGAGGAAGATGACTGGGGCAGAGGGTAGGACACCATGTCTGGAACGTCCACTGAGGTGAGCTTATACCTGCTGTTGCTGGGTAGAGGCAGCAGGGGGCAGGGTGGACCTGCAGAGGCAGACACAGTATGAGCTAAGTTTCTCAGTGAAGTGTACTGACATGAATGTCATGAGAACAACACTATCTGTTCTATTATTGTTGTTCATTGTTATTGCTGTTGTTGGGTCAATAAAGAGGAGTATTCAGGAGGTTGTATGGTGATGCAAAATCTGCATCACAATAAGCAATACCTCACTTGTTTGAGATGATTGCAGTGATTAACATGCATGTTAATAGGAATGTAGCCATATTTGTCAAATATGTTTAATGCTGAAAGTGCTGTTTTATGAGGATGGACGCATTTTGATATAGTGTTTATCTGGACTGTTTCTTTGTGGAGCGGCAGCAGAGGGAGAGTAACACAAAGATGAAATTTTGTGCCAAAAAGATTTACAGTGACCAGTAACTCTTCCAATGTATATATGGGCATGTGAGTTATATTAAGACTTGAACATTTTGCAAACTTATCATTTAAGGTTACGTTTTATGGATAGGAAATGCATTTACTGAGGGTTCTTGCAAGTACAGTAATACAAACATGTGCGTGTTGAGAGACAGCTTAAATTAAAGACAGAGTGTAATTGATAGGGATCAATTTCCAAATGCAGGTGAAGGATTGTGTGTGTGTGTGTGTGTGTGTGTGTGTGTGTGTGTGGGAGAGTGTCGAGTTTCACCTCTGAGGTGTGGGGACTGGCAGCAGATACAATTACCAGTTAAGTCTTAAACTGCCAGTATACTTCATCAAAGTTTCTGTTGGATGGCTGAACAGCTTCAGAAATCCACCTCTCCCACACCTTTCCGAGGAGGGAGGTGGGGAGGCTGTGTCTGACAATTCCTTTAACTTTCTGAAACCGACAATCAGACATTTACACCCAATTCACGCAGTGATCAGCCAAGTGTGAGAGAAAGTTAACAGGGTTTCAACTTCTCTTTCTAGGTCTTTTTTTAGTTACACAACTTATGTCACTTTTGTTGTGTACAAGCAAGTACAATACTATGACTGTATTCCAGTTGAGACTGTCTGAAAATGTTTGCTATTATCCCTGTATTTAAACAGTTACTGCGTCTCCGGGGTGACCGGGGTTTCACTTTGAGTGTGACTGTTAGAAACATCTATAAACTGTTCCTTACGCAATTATCGAGCATAATCCTGGTGTGTGTCTTAAGCTTTCAGCATGCTCCGTGCAGAGACCCGTGCGCCTTCACCTTAATGTGTCTCTCTATATAAAGGAAGGAATCTCGGTCTGTCTGTCTGTATGTTTGTCCTTCGAATATCTCAAGAACCGTTCATCCAATCTACTTCATACCTGGCAGGTGGATTGTTGGGGAACCAATGAAGTGCAGTGTTGATGTGTGAAGTTGTTTTTGGATGAGCGGTTCTCAAAAAATATATAAAAATACCTCATAAATAATGTTGATTTGCTTCTTCTTCTGCCCATGGAGTCAACAAGCAGAAATACGGACAGCGCCACTCTGCCATTGCAATCCACATTGTGGTCGGAGGTGGAATAGTAGTAGTGTTAATGACTTGAAAAAGAGATTTAAGCTCTACTATTTAACTGTGTACTGTGAACAAAACTTGCCATGTACGTTGAACACTTAGTGCTGGATGTCTCAGGCACGTAAAAATATATATACAAATATATAAAATATATAAAGAAATATATATAAATACCTCATAAAGAACATTGCTTCTGCTTCTTCTTCTGCACATGCATTCAACAAGCAGACAGCCACTCTGTCATTGCAACCCACATTGTGGTCAGAGATGGGATTACATCCATAGTGATAGAGAATGAATTGAAAAAGTTTAGAGAGTTAAGCTCTGTTCCTGTTCCTCACACTCGGGAACTTTGTATGTATGTTCAAGACATAGTGCAGGTATT
Source organism: Scomberomorus guttatus (assembly GCA_038419695.1). NCBI lineage: Eukaryota > Metazoa > Chordata > Actinopteri > Scombriformes > Scombridae > Scomberomorus > Scomberomorus guttatus. The sequence goes on from CM076458.1 coordinate 29,833,023, forward strand.
GAGAAATCGGGCCGTTCCGAACAGGTGTGTTTTGAATGGGCACTGTACTAGTAACTGTTATAGACTGAAACTGTGTTGCTGTGTTTTAAGGGAACTGCTCCCCGGAACCTTTATTAGTTAATCCAGGTACCCTCAGGTTTGCTTAGAGGTGTACCCCGTCCTGTTGACATGTGCTGCCACCTGTGATGCTGTACAGTGCGAGTGCTGTTGCAGACGTTAAGTAAAGTCTGTTAACCGTACCAATGTGTGCGTGCATTATTTAACCATCCAAGGTTATAAAAGTAACAATTAATGTGTACATGCTTGCGCAAGTTGCGGTGTCTTGTGTGCTGGAGTTGCCATTGCTCTCTGACAGGTGGCACTGTGGACTAATCACAGGCACATAATAATCACAGGCACACGGGAAGGCTGCTGTAGAAGAAGAAAGCAGGAAGAGTTTTATAGTGGCTGAATGTCAAGCCCCCAGGAAGTGCACCAGGCTGTGAAGCCAATTTGACATAGTGGCCAAATCGTGTAATTACAACTTCAGGGTCCGATAGGGGCCCAAAAAACATTTTTCCCCGACACAATCAAGTGGCTTCATGCGACACTGAGCAACTTTCACAGGAATGAACGGAGCCTTGCCTCCAACGCTGTATCCAGTTTTTATTATACATCCAGTGTTTCCTCTATGGTGGACCACCCCAGTAAGAACATTACCCCCACAGCTAGATTAAAATGGAAATTGAACATTATAATCTAGATAACAAAAAACAACAAAGAAAAAAAAACCCCGGCCAAACAAACATAAGGCCTAGTGCATAGAAGTAGCCCTTTAATCACAATCAAGTAACCAAATATGAACAATATTAGTACTGCAACCACTTATAGCACTAGAACTAAAACTAACCCCAACAGGGATGGACACAGAACAAATACCAAAATTACCCCCTGCCACCACTGCTACAAAACAATTACTGAGGAAACACTGACGTCCAAGCTGTATGTCGCCATTGTACAGCACGTGTTGTTTTCTATTTCCTGTTTTGTTCTTCTAGTCTTTAGGTATATCTGACTGGTGGTCTGTTTTGGAAGGAAGTGATCAGTGGCCGCTATTTTAAATTTTGAGAGGCACATGCCAGGAATTTGGTTTGTGGAACCCAGTGCAGGAAACATGCAATGGGTTTTTAGTCTTACCATAGCCGTTATCGCTGTAGGATGATGGGTGTTCTCCTAAAATGGCCTGTCTCTGCCTGCCCTTTCCACGATCTGAAACACACAAACCAACACACACACACACACACACACACTATTAGATTGTGTGCAGGGCCCAGAGTAATTTACTGAAAAACAATGGCTTTCTTTCACAGATACAGACTTTGCATTTACTACTTCAGAGAACAGTATAATTGAAAAAGGTATTTAATTCAGAACAAGGCCACATCACTGTCTACAATATGAAACCGTCTCTTCAGAAGGTTATTAGTCCCAGACAAGGCTTAAATTAACTTATGAGGGCTCAATTTTCATGAATCACAGGTAAAGTTTGCATGCAACACTGCAATCATGATGCTGTTACAGCAGTAACGGCAACAAACGGGTCTGGAAACACGAGCAGTCAATCAGACAAGTTGTAAACAATCCAGATGATCTAAAGCACTTTAATTGGAGTTCACACTGAAAGTGAGCATATCTAAAATGACTAACGATTTCTCTTTGTACAGAAAAACTGTGTGAGCACAACTACAGTAAGTACAGTAGGTCAAAGTTTGATGGATGAAGTGGGTCAGAAAGTTTGTGTGATAACTCACCATTTGCCTTCATTTTCTCTTCCAAACAAGTCTGACAAATCAGAATGTCTGACTGCTTGTGTTTCCTGACCTGTTGAACCTATCTTTAGCTAAGTTAATGTGTCCCCAGATCTCAGCAATTAAATTGGTGAGAACAATGTTATTATCACTGATAGAAACGATAGACAAAACCACAAAAATAAGACCCCAGTTGTAAAAAAAACAAAACAAAAAACCTATTAGACAGCCACAAAGATTTTGAAGGGAAACTGTGATGTCCCATAATGTGGAGGGGGAGTTGTCAGTCATTGGTTAAGCTGCATAGCATGGAAACGAGAATATTAATGGACCATTTCTACTGTATAAGCAACCCATCAACCATCTTATTAACCACAGTTAAGTTACTGTGTAAATGTTATTAGAAGGTTGTCAAAGCACTTGCAGCCAGAGGTACAAGGTGCTAGACGTCTTCATGGGTCAGACCTCTTACAGACCTCTACAAGGTGCATTATCTGCACAGCTGAAAATTCCTGCTGCATTTCCAAGAAGAAATGTTCTTGCCCTTGAGCCACATACAAAATTACACAACCTTCAAAGGAAATTCTGGTTTCATAAAACGTATTTAAATGGTTTTGTCATCATTACTATCCCTCCAGTCACCCAAAGTACTGCTGAGGCCACACCAATCAATCTACTGATCTCCCTCACTCATAATTTGTGAACAAGACCCCAGAGATACTTGGGTAACAACAGGTCGATGAATACCACAGAACCACATTATCCGGAAAAAGCAATCCTGAGGCCCCACATTGTGTCCATGTAAATCCCAAACACAACAGGTGACAAGGCACAACCCTGCCAGAGCCCAAGGCCCACTGTGAGTGTTGTTCTCACCAAAATAATAGCTGAGATCTGGGAACATGGTAAAAAGAAGTCTGACGAGGCAAGAAACATGAGCAGTCAGACAATTAGACAGGTTGTAAAAAAACCCTGGGGTTAGTCAAACTTACTTGGAAGAAAAAACGAAGATGAACTGTGAAGTTTACATCCATCAGTTTACAGACCCACTTCCTGCTTATACTGTACTTACTGTTGTTACTGTAGCTCACAGTTTTCCTGAGCAATGAGGGGTTATTAGAAACATTTCATGTGCACTCAATTTCAGTTTGGCCTCCAAATACAGTACTTTAGATCATCTGCATAAACTTTGACTTGTTCACAAACTGGTCCGATCATCTGACAGCTTGTTTTTCCTAGCCTGATATTGTAGTTTGTAGTACTGTATTTCCAGATCTCAGCAATAGCTTCATAACTGATAGAAACAATGGCCAAACTAGAAAAATGAGACCATGTTTTAATTAGGAATTTCTCTCTCTCTCTCTACATACACTAAGACATAGTATATGATACTGCATAAATCGCATGCTGTGTGACACTGAAATTACATACAAGTTTTGCAGATTAACCGTACAATACATCACTTATGCATAGTCAAATTAATGAGTCACTGCAGTACCAAACAGACCCCAACAATCCAGTCCACAATAACATGCAGCATTTTTGAAAAAAAAAAATCTCTCATACAACATCCCAAAAATAAAGCTGTGGATTTCACTGATTCTTATCCATTTCAAATAGTATCTAAGTATACAGGAATAGGGGATGAAAAGCAGAGGTTTATGCTGCAGGACTGGTTTGAAAAGTTTCTATGGATGATTTCAGAATTTGACACAACAGAATTAATTATAACCGCTGTGAATCCAAGCTGATAACAGCCTGCAGCTCTCCAAGGTGGAGTAAACTACAAACACTTTTCATCAACAGTGGTTCACATTTAATCCTGGAATGATTGAGTACCACTATAATATTGACATTTAGTTATACGGTTTGTTTGATACACTTTGAAATAGATTGACTTTGAAATTTTTTTTGTTTACCTGAACTCCAGCAACCCCCCCAAAAAAGACCCCACACACATTGTAAATTGAATTACCGCCCCAGCCAGAGGGCCAATAACTCACATAATGTAAATGATAGCACATCAGTTTAAATGGTGTCATTTTTGCCTAAGTATTGACATCTGTTATTCAAATATTAGAATTACAAAAACAAATCAAAATGGACACAAAGTTATGCTTGACATAAGTATGAGAAAAGGAAGGCCTGCTGTTTCATTCACAATTTTTTTTTTTTTTGGCTGTTGAAGGTATATGAGTTGATTTCATAAATACATTCATTTCTATAAACCACACTAATGAGTAAAGATTCCATACTGCAGAAAGATCTATACCCTTCATGGTAATGACAGAGGTGAGTAAAAAAGAAATAAACAGCTTGAATGTGGTTTTATTTAGAAAGGGCAGGTTTGATACAGAGGTCATGTGAACAGAGAAATGAAAGAGACAGTACCTGTGAAGCATCAGACAGCAATCTTTCTTTTTTCTCCCTCAGCACGAAAGAACATCAACCTGCATTACATTATCATCATAATGATAAAAACATCACCATCAACACTGTAGCTGTCATACATTGAAAGCATTACATACTGCAGTATACAATATATACTACACTCAAATTATACAGTACATCAGAGGCACATTGAAATGACACTGACATTCTTTCCCCAGTCAGCTGATAGGGGAGAGAGGTATCCCTCCTGCCCCCCTACACGAAAAGACAATTAGACACCAATTTTCCTGGGGCACCACAACCTGAATAAATATTTTGACTTGAGCAGAAAATATAAGCCTATCTCAGGGCTTTATGAACCTGCTTCATAAATGTAGAGAGGAGAGGAAAAAGAGAAGGTTGCTCTGAGATCAGGCTGACCTGAAAACACACAAGCACACACACACACACACACTGGTCAACAGGTCAGCAGATCAGCAGTTATGTGGCAGAGTGCTGATGCATTGCTGTGTTGTGTTCTGAAGACAGACAGACACACATACACACACACACACACACACACACACACACACACTTCCACTCAGAGGGAGGACAGATGCTACAGCAGTGAAAAATGAGAAGGCCTGGAGATAATCCAGACAGCAGGTTGGACATCTACACTGACCTTCACACCATGGATTAGCAGCATGCAGTTAGTGTGCATGTTTCACTGGTATGTGCAGTGAACCTGGTTAGCTTCTTCATATATTTATTCTAATGTGACCGTTTGAACTTCACTGAATTATAAACAGGACCAACTGGGACAAAACACTGTCATCAAATGTTTCAACTCCTCAATTGTACTGTCATTAAGTTTTATAAGAATACATGTGGAGCGCAGGCTTATATTGGTTGAAAGCAACAGAAGTAAACAGGTAAACCACAAGAGTGCAAAAAGAAGCTCTTTATTGGCTAGAATGGTGAAACTGGGTCAGTGTTCGGTTCCTTTGTAACTGTGGGGACTTTGCTCCTCCCTGAATATGGAGACATTCAACGCAAGTCCTTGAGTGTCAGAGATTATCAGGAATCTTAATTATGCATAAAAGACTTTTGTATGAGCTTTTTCTCAAAGACTGAGCTGACACAAATAACTGAATATAAGACTTTCATTTTACTGTCTGTAAGAGAGACAGATGCTGGCATAGCAAGTTAAGGCAAAAGCTAGAACTTGCATTTTTGCCTCTTCAGTCAACCTCTTATTGCCAACACAAGCACAAAGAGCTGTTTTTGTGCCTTGTTGGCAGAGGCGCACACTTTGACCTCTTCAAAAGTCTCAAAATAGACCCCTTTCAGTTATGCTGACTTTTACTTCTTTCACTTTGTTATCAATTCTCATCTTATGCAGATTTATATGCACACAACTTTTACTGCCAAAGTCTGTACTTGGTAAAATTAATGACTGATCTTACTAAAGAGTCTGTAGAGTGTATAAAGTCCTTTACATTCTGTTGATCAATACCTATAGTTAGAAGCAGCATTTGCATTCCATCTGCAAAAACACAGCTAGCAAAGTGTAGGTATCTTAATTAATTATTCAAATCTTCCGATATTGCACAGGTCTTACAGTAATCGACCTTCTCCTCTTTACAATGGCAAGTCGTGCCACACTGAGTCTAAATGTATATAGTGAGATCATTTGGAGTATAGCTGGTGTCCTCAGCTTCAGCTGGAGTCCTTAGCTCCATCAAAGATCTGTCTTAGGATGGCACCTAGGCTAGAGTCAGCACTGTTGTCTAGTTTTAAATGCCAGAACTGAAAGATCTTAAAGATCAGTCTTAACTTTATGAAGACAAGCAAAATATTTACTTGGTTTTTCAACACATTCGTGCAACTATTGGTTTGCAAAAAGTGTTGCACTCTCAGCCTGCTGGTTATTAAGGCATTCCTGTTTCCTGAAAAGTAATAAGGAGAGGATCTTTTGCCTCCGCCTTATCACTGACAATCACCATTGCATTATTAGCCAAACAAGTGCTGGTTTCACCTCCATGTTACTGTTGTTTTGTCCTAGTTGCAAATGATACACTAATTCTAACCATGTTTTAAGTTTGTAATGTGTTCACATTGGAAAAACTCTTTAAAGACAAAACTAAATTTCAAATTGCCATTAGAGCATGCAGATGAAAATCAGTGAGTGTGGTAAGTGTGGACAGTGGTGCAACTGTATCAGCAAAGAAAATTGGAAAAGTAATTAAAAAAAATACAGTAATAAACCCTGGCTCATAATTTGTAATGTCAGACATGAAATTCGCAGCAGTGTTCAGTGTCACAGTTTCATTGGCGTCTGCTGGTACACAGCATGTATAATTTCTTGTTAGCACATAATTGGTAACGTATATAAATCAATTTCTTGTATCCTCACTGCCAATATTGGTACATAGTGTAACCTTAACAGTATCAATATATAGTATGGAACTGGGACACAGCGTCTTGCTGTGTGGTGAGTGTGACAGCAAACAAGCTTTCTTTACTGTTTGGTGTTCCAAAGCATTTTGCTATTTAGTTTTGACCAAAAGCATTATAAATTCACCATCCTCTTTTTAGTATGCTAACTATAAATGTAACCGTTTTACTGCGTAATGATAACTATTACATTCAATTAATATAGTTTGAGATAATGTGACCTCCCACAATGTGTTTTATGAACCACAAAAATAAATCAAAGCATATTTCAGACCACATCCCCTGAAGGTTTGATTACCAGCTGCTCCATGAAGGTGATTACTACCAGCACATCAGATAAGAACCAAATTACAATCTACAGTAACCTACAGTCACTTAGCAACTCCAGTAGATCCTGAGGGACCTGCTGTGACCTTGTGCAGGGCAAGCTGATCTACAGCAACATGAGCCATGCAATGCCTCAACATACACACAAACACAAACACACACACACACACACACACACACACACACACACACTTTGGATAATGTAGGCTTAATAGCTGATGTCAGTTTTTCAAATACTGAAACAAGGCAAGAGAAGAGGAAAAAGAAAGAAGGGCAGGAGAGAGAGAGAATGGAGGGAGAAGAGAAGAATAAGAGAGAAGAGTGTGACAAAAAATGAAAGAACAGAAGAATTACAAGGAGTTGCTGTAAGAAGCAAGGTGAAGGAAGGCAAATGGAGGAGAAAACTGATGTGGGTTGAAAGTAGAGAAGAAAGGTATACAAAAACAGAATTAAGGAGGAATAAGAGAGACAAAGGCGAGAATAGGAGAGAGGAAGGAGGATAAGCGGATTGTTCAGGAGGAAGAACAAGTGGAGGGAGAGGTATGTTGAAGGAGATGAGAAGGAAACAACAGGAGGAGAAGAGGAGGGTGAGAGGATTAGCGGGAAGGAGATGATGAGAGTGCAAAAGATTAAGAGGGTGGAAGCAGAAAGGTGGCAGCAGCACAAAGGAGGTAAACAGAGAGGTGGAGGTGAGTGGAAAGGTGGATGACAGGAGCTGAAAGAGGAAGAGCAAGGTGAAAACAGGAGACACTGTTATCCTGCTTTGCACACCTTAGAGCTCACAATAATACAATTCTTTTGGAAAGTCTTAAAAACTTGATAGGCCTCACAAAGGCACTATTTTTGTGTGGATGTGGTTTGCATTACATTGTACACAAATTAATCATACTGAATCCAACCCTTGACACTACTAGCCTACACTCAACAGCTGTATTGGAAAACTCACTGTTTACTGTTTGCTAGTGCATTCATTTTACTGTCAGACTAAAATATGCACATTGCTTTTAGCTAAAAGTCCCACAATGCAATGCTTACCTAGACTAGACATGTAAATATTATGTGACCCTCTGTCAGTGTATTGATGACGATTCATTAGTGTACAAAATCTCAATTTAATGCTCACTATAAAGTCTTGAAATCTATAAAAGTCTTATAGCCTATGAAATCTTGAAGGCTCTATTTTCATTGCACCAGCACAATGACCAGTGCTAAGGTCCTAGGCACACTGACTGTGTGGACATGTCCACCTACTATTTTGGTTCATGTATGTGCAACAGCGCCAAGTGCAAAAGAGCTGTGGGAAGTGGAATATAGATTGGGGGGTGTGATGATTAATAAATACACTCTCAGCCAATCACATCACTGGTCTCAGCTCTGAAACAGAGAGCTCAGAGAGATGCATGAGAACAATGACTCAACTAATGGAGAAAATGATGTTTTTGTACAGACGATGCAGAACACAGCACCAGCAGCCAGAGGCAGGAGGGAGGTGAACATGTAAACGGGCAGGATACCAAGTTACAACCAACCAGTCTGATGTGTCTGTCCATGTGTAATGGCACTGCACTCTTAACACAGCACGCTGCACAGATATCAGCATTTCTGTCCTGCTGCCTTCAGATGCTGCAACTAATATTCCAACTACAGCAGCAGAGAAATCTTTCTTTTGTATTTCCATTGCATGTCAGCATTGGATCATTAGATTTATTTAGCAAGCACCAAATGAACTGCAGCTGGGTCCATTCACATCAGTGGTTTAAGTGAACACACTGCTAAATTGAATGATCATGATGACGCAAAAGTCGCCCTTAATGTAATTTGCAGTATCTAAGTAAATATCTCATTTGGTATGTACTGTATATCATGTACTTTGTAACAGTCTGGACTCAAAAGCTGACAATATCAATTGTTGCATACAATCCACACCTCTCTCTCCCCTCCTTTCTGTCTGTATTGAACTTCAGGTTAAAAGAATAATGTCTTCTTATCAAAGACTGTAAGCCCCAGTAATTCCCGATGCTACTCAGACATTTGGATGATAAATCTGTTATGATCTGTCCATATCTCTGTGTCCTTGCAATGTGCCTCCATTGAAAACATGTAACACTGTAGATATGAATATTTATTTAGTAAATATATCATCTATAACAGAGTTGGGATCATTTCACCTTGCTATCAATCATGATCCATGAATAATGAATTATTCTGCAAAAAGACTAACAGTCTGAGTATGATTAGCAGCCACTAGAGGCTGTAATGTTTATTACACCCCACAATAGGAGAGTGTTGAACAGAATAAACATATGTCACCAAAATGGGTAACCAAAAATACAATGAATCATACTCTAAATGCCATAACAATCCACAGCAAATGCCATGGCAGTCTGGCCAGTAGCTATGCTTGTTGAAAGACAGACTGACCATCATCAGCAGTCGTTAGTGGGAAAAAGAGGTGAAAAGGGGCTCTGTTATTCTAAATCATTTTGAAATAGTTACTATAATACTATAAAGATGCTTTAGATGTCAAAGATGTGTTCATTCATGTTGTCTGAAAATCTAATTTCCTGAACTGATTGAATTAAGAATGAACTGACCCCAACCTTAATGACATCACAGTTTAAGACGTTTCAAAAAGAATCCTCAGCTACAAACACAGTACAAAGAATGCAGCATTTGCAGTAGTTCACTGTACACAGCACCATGCATAGATAACAAAGATTATGATTGGTGATATTACAGTAGGACCTTTGTTTGGCCTGTTTTCAATAAACCTTTATATCAAAAATATCTCAATCAACATTCTCTAAAAGCTACTGTATGAGTATGGAGATCCATGCACATGCCTAGTTGTACAGCTATTGTATTGTTGATTAGGGGTGTCACGATATACTAGTTTTCACAATTTTTGCAATATTTAAAAATAGTATAAAGAGTAATATTGTGTCATTTAGTCAAACAGTAAATGTGTCTTACTACTTAAATTTCATTTTATTTTTCTCAAAATAGATCCTTCCTGTTCTTCCTCAATTTCCCATTGCTCACTTGCTCTCACTCACTCACTCACTCACACACAACATTCTGGTCAAATAAATAATATTCTGAATGGGACAACAGTTTCACTTAATATTATTGGAATAGTTTAGATTCCATAAAGAGGACAGAGTTAGCTCAGTTCATCTCATGTATGTCTGACTGGATGTTAAATGCATCGCTTGTCTCTTGTCATGTCAAAGCTCCGTTATCACTGAACAGGAAAGTTAATGAGGAGCCACAGTGATGGTCAGAGGAGAACATCTAACCGTACAGCTGACCTCTGTAGCTACCATCCTGCTACACTCCAACTGAGAGTTAGCTGTAGCAATACTGCATCCACCTGCTTTACTGGTTTATCAGAACATCATAGCAAAGGTACAGTTACTTTGTCATCAACTGTGTTGCTCACACACACACACACACACACACACACACATTGCCTCCACCCTCTCTGTCTCTCACATTCATTTACACAGCCAGCTACTGTAAGAGGCTACCTATATATCTGATATATCTATCTCTCTATCTTTATACTGGATTTGTTTTGTTCTGCATTTGCACAAAGGAGTAGGTGCTTTTGAATTTGCCAACAAAATGCTAAAAGCACTATAAACAATGCTACATACTCATTTTCAGTGATGTTGTAATAATCTTGATGTTATCGTGTTATTCATGATATTGAGATGTTATCATTATTGTGATATTTTTTGCTATCGTGACAGCCCTAATTTAGATGGAGTAAAGTAACAGAGAGCAGAGATTAGGCCAATCTCTAGAACTGTAGTCTTGCATAGTCAAACTTTTGACCATCAACATGTTAAGTCTGGTCCACAGTGTTGAGTCTGTAACTAGAACAGACAAAAGTTAAAGGTAAACAGTAAATCTTAATTTGTTTGCTGGAAGACCACAGGAACAGTGGAAAAAGGCTTCCCAAATGGGTCAATACTTCAAAAAAAGGAAGGGAGCCGTCAAATGCAAAACAGTGAGATAATTTAATATGCTCAATATGTGCACGAATACAGGCACTAAACGGCATGAGGAAAAGGCTTGGATCAGCAGCTACTCTGGATTGCAACATGTTTCAAGCTTGGAGCTTCCTCAGGCAGCATCCCTTTGCTAGAAGACCCACATGATCGTCATTAAAGAACCACTGAAAATGAAATCTAGAGTCTAGTTGCTCTGAGGTGCTGCACAGACTGTGTGGACCAGACGTCAGGTCTTAGATTCGCCTGTCCTGCAAGACTACTTCTCCAGAAAAAAGAAGAGATTAAAAACACAGGATGAAGTAGATAGATAGAAGGTAGTGCTACTGGAGTCCTGCAGACAGAGGTGGGGCTGAGGCCTCCTGGGCATGTTGAAGCAGCAGCTGCATGGTGGTCAGGAGGAGTGAGATCCATCTCTTTTTCTCCCTCTCTTTCTGTTTCTCTGGGTTGGAGGAGGTGAAGATGAAAGAAAGCTGCTGTGCATGGTCAGCCTGACGTCCATCACTCTTTCTCTGCTCTCTCCCTCTATGTTTCTCTTGCTCCCCAGGGTGGTGGAGGTGCAGGCTTGTGAGAGGCCGGTTATTGGCTGGTGTGAGAGTGTTTTGATTGGAGATGGAGAGACGGGAGGCGGAAGAGTCTTGGTGTGATAGAGGTCTATGGTCCAGAGTGTTTATGACTACACTCTTAATCCAGCTGGTAAACTGACCCATAATGACTGAAGACTTTGAAAACTAACATTATCTTCATCTATTGTTGTAAATGACTCAAGGATGGTAAATCTGCCTTTACAGAAAAGACTGACAGCAGAGTCCTACATTCCACATCACAGGATCTCAAGTATTGTGTCAAAGTAGAGTCACTCCAAATGTGTAGTGGCCATGGGATGACTTTAATGTAAGTATGAAATAAAGGAACGAAGGAGAAAGAGAGAGACAGTGTATCTCTTACCTCGTCTGACCAGGTATGGTTTAGTGTAGTCCCAGCTTTCATTGTCGTTCTTTATCACATTCAGACGTGTTGGCTGTAGACACAAAGATGAAGGAAGTGTTCAAGATTACCCACACACTCTCACTTACCCACACACTAACTCACCCACACACACTCTCACTTACCTACACACCCTCTCAATCACCCACACACTCTCTTCCCCCAGAATGAGGGCTCATTTCTCCCTTTCTGTCAGACGTTGGAATTTGGGGCAATTATTTTTAAAATTTGGAAAGAATTCCTCCCTAATATTTCTGTAGATTTGACATTCTGTTAGAAAGTTTAATTCTGTCATCACAATGACAGCACAGCCTGTCCTCCCTGGGCAGCAAGGTCTGCCTGTGTCTGTCCTTCTCTATTGTCAGACTATTGTCACTCAGTCTGTACATTGTCAATGTCTTTCTCAGCTTCTTATCAGTAATGTGGTTAGGTGGTCTGCCACAGTATACTGTCTGTTTAGGGCCAAATATTTCTGTTTCTAGTTTACGTTGTGAGGATGTAATATCATTCCAATAAGTGATGTATTTTTTTAAATTATAATTTGGTTAGGTCCAATCCTCTGAGTGACAGTGTAACTGCTCTGAGGCTGGCTGGGGTTTGTGATGTCAGAAGGTGAAAGGTCAGCCACCCTCAGGACCAGTTGGCTGAGGGGACTCCTTTCTATGCTCAACTCTTGGCAGGCAAGGGCTTTATAAAGGTAACAGGCAGGGTCGCTCTTTTTAATATGGCTATAGAATTTGATAGATCTTTTTTGAATACTTAGAAGTAAAGGCTATTTGCCTAATTCAGCCCTGCATGCAGAGTTTGGGGTTTTCTTTGTACCTGGAGAATAGTTTTGCAGAACTCTGCATGCAGGGTGTCAATTGGATTTTTGTCCCATTTTGCCCAGTCCCATACCTCAGTGAGGGGCCCCATACCTCACTGACATACAATGCAATTGATTCCATAACTGATTTAACCCTTTCATGCATGGTGTCCAATACAGTGGACAGATATTTGGAAGCCATTTTGAACCATTTAAGTAGTACCATGTCCCAACTACCAGGTGGTGAACATTGTGGTGTCATTTTTAGATATTGCATCATGAATTCAAAATGGAGGAGGAGATGCACCAAGTATCTCAGGAATATAAATAAAAATAATAAAAAAATATTTTTTAACTAAATAAGATAGATAATAAGTTAGAAATACTTTTATTGAGTTTTTAATAATATTTTTCTTGTACATTTTTTTCTGTGACTGAAAATACATCTGTCCACTCCAGTGGATGTTATGCACCAAAGGGTATATTCTGCCTATTGGGTCTATGACATGTTTTTCAAATGCCCTCCCTATTGTTGTTGTTATTTGATGTTCCTATGTGTACTCATACCATTTGCTCTTAAATGTTAATATCTTATCACATTATTAATATCTTAATAAAACATTTTAGACCGACATTGATTTCCACTGAATCACTTTTTATACTGTTGATGTATGGTGTCCATTACAGTGGACACATGTCTAAATACAACATATTAAAAAAATTATTATTCTGTGATTTAATAATTCATGCATGAAAGGGTTAAATATTTTGAACCATGTCCTAATTGGAATTTGGATTTGAACTGAACACTTTTTTTGCCTTGTCACAGCAGAGAAGAAGTTTCCTGTGGAACTAATTTGTAAGCCTAGTAAAGTATTTGTTTGTTCTATTTGGGTCCCACCAATTTTAAATGTTGGGTAATTTCTCTGTAACCTTGATCTTTTTTGTAAGGTGATAATTTTGGTCTTCCTCATGTTAACTGTCAGGGACCATGTCTGATAGTACTAATGGAGAAGGTCCAGGCTCTGCTAAAGACCTTCTTTAGTAGGAGACATTATAACCAGGTCATCTGCATAAAACAGACACTTGATTTCTGTCTCTTGAAGAGTGAGACCAGGTGCCGGTGATTTTTCTAATAACAATGCCAGTTCATTAATATAAATATTGAAGAAGGTGGGGCTGAGGTTGATGCCGTGCTTCACCTCTCTACCCTGTGGGAAGGAGTCTGTGTGTTTATCTCCAATTTTGACAGCCAATTTGTTATTTTCATATATTGATTTAATTACATCAAAGACTTCCCCCCTATACCACTTTCTATTAGTTCAATAAATAATCCCTCATGCCAGACTGAATCAAAAGCTTTTTGGAAATCAACAAAGCTTACATGAATTGTGTCTTTATTTTACATTTTGTCTTTTTGTCATTTCCCCCATTCATAAGAGAGAGGATCAGACCCTAGTAACTACCGTGGCATCTGTGTCAGCAGTTGTCTAGATAAATTATTCTGTGGTATTCTAAATAAAAGAATACCAGATTTCCTTGATGAACACTCCATCTTGAGCAAAAATAAAATTGGCTTCTTCGCAATGTATATACCCTTCACACTTGAATTAACAAACATGTACACCAATTTGAAAAATGGTAAGATATTCACTTGTTTCATTGATTTCAAGAAAGCTTTTGACTCTAATTGGCATGAAGGGCTCTATTGCAGACTTCTACATTGTGGTATAGGGGGCAAAATTTATGATCTGATTAAATCAATGTATTTGGAAAATAGGCATGCTGTTGAAATTGCAGACAAACAAACTGAATCCTTCACTCAGAGAAGAGGTATCTGCCAGGGTTGCAATTTAAGTCCAACTTTATTTAATGTGTATATAAGTGAACTTGCTTTCTGCTCCTGGCCTCTCCCTCCTAGAGAGAGAGTTGAAGTCTCTGTTTTGTGCTGATGACCTTGTCCCACTGTCTCCTACTGAACAAGGACTACAGCAACAGCTGCATATAGTAGAAAAGTACTGTCAGAACTGGGCCTTGGCAGTAAATATGAAGAAAGTTAATTTCATGCTTTTTCAAAAATGCCCCAGATGTCAGGAGAACAAATACCAGTTTACCAAAAATAATTATATCATTGAACATAGTATGAGTTATACCTACCTTGGTATAACCATAACAGCATCAGGGAGTTTCAACATGGCAGTGAATGCACTAAAAGAAAAAGCTCAAAGAGCTCTGAATGCAATTAAGAGAACATTTTATAATTTCCAAATTACAATTACAATCTGGCTTAAAATATTTGATCGTGTCATCCTGCCCATCACACTGTCATGCAGTGCGATGGGCGGGATGTATAGTGAAGTATGGGGTACCACTCAGTCATCATAGCTATACCCCCGTTGGGACAAACATCCAACAGAATCTTTACATGCAGAATTCTGCAGATACATTTACATGAACACAGAAAAACACCAACAAATATATGTAGAACAGAATTAGGCAGATACCCACTGATAATTAACACTCAAAAGAGAGCACTCAAATTTTTAATCACCTTAAATGCAGCCCTCTAGACACCCTCCATTCCAAAGCCATCCAAACCCAAGAACTGAGCCCAGAAAAGAGTACCTTATGTCAGTTGGTGCTGAGAACAACTCCCCCTTCTCAGACACACTCTGACCAGTCTCACACCAGCACTGCTTTCCAAACACCAATCAGAGTAAACCAAATTATAACACTATATAAAAAAACCTCTCTGGAACATTGGAAAGAAGAAACTAAAAGCCAAAGTATGTTAAAGAATGTTATCTGGCCCTAAAAATAGATTATGAATTGGCAGAATATCTCTGTACTGTAAGATATAGAAATCAGAGACAGATCCAAGTACAGGCTCAGTTATCACAAATTGGCAATCGAAAAAGGACGACACCAAAAATCATGGCACTGTTCGACAGGTGAGGTTGAGACAGAGATGCACTTCCTCCTACAATGTAAAACATTCGATGAAATAAGGAACATTTACTTTAACAAGTTAAACTCTGTAATTTCAGATTTCAAAAAGCTTAATGACCTTTCAAAATTAAAAATACTCGTAGGAGAAGGAGACAGGGCATTGCTGCAACATGTAACAACCTGAGGGACAGTGAATGACCTAGACACACACAGCACACACACACACGCACGCGCGTGCGTGTAACTGTCACCTTCAGTACTAGTAAAGTCTAGCTCCTCACCAGTTCTAGCATTTAAATCTCCAGTGATCAGCACAGATCCCTGGGCCTGGAAATGACGGAACTCTTATTCTATGGTGGAATCTCCTCATTGAAATATGGAGATTCTATTGGGGTACAGAAACGTATTGCTGCCACACCAGAAAAAAAAACGGATCAGTATCACGTTATAACGTGAAAAGTTTATTGTTATAACAAGATGTTTTCACGTTATTACAACATACAAACTGTTTACGTTATAACAATATACTATTTATCTAACGTGAAAAGTTTCACGTTGTAACGTGAAACTTATATTGTTATTAACGTGAAAAGTTTCATGCCTTTTGCAAACTACAAGACAGCTCGATCCTACATTTTCTCCATCTACTACGGCCTCTTGCCTCTAACCCGCTTTTCAGTGCTGGTGTGTGGAGAGGGACACGCATCGTGCCCTCTATCTCGTGTTAATTTTCCTCCAGCTGTTAGTAGATAGAGGTGTGACTCTATCTATGGTTAAAACATATGCTGCGGGCCATTTCATCCTACCATGAAGGCTATGGAGAGAGATCTGTCTTTGCGCACCCTCGGGTTAAGCACTTCTTAAAAGGAGTCAGAAGACAGCGACCTATGTGCTCCTTGGCGTGTGTGTAGTGATTGTGGACTCTGGTGGCTCCTCCAACGTCAGCTGATAATGACGCTCCAGCTGATCAATGAGAAATGACGCTACCTCCAGAGCGTCGGACTCATTCGTCCTTCTGTGCAGCCATTTTAAAATCCTTCTTAGTGTACACACACTTATCACAATATCACCCACCGTGCTCAATAACAGCAGAATCTTGCCATGTCTCAACCCAAGCATGAAATAGAACAATTTAAGTTATCACGTTATAAAGTGAAATGTTTCACGTGAAACATTTCACGTTATAAGAAGATAAATAGTATATTGTTATAACGTGATAAATTTGTATGTCGTAATAACATGAAAATATCTCATTATAACGTGAAAAACATCTTGTTATAACAATAAACTTTTCACATTATAACATGATACTGAAACTTTTTTTTTCCTAGCGTGGCAGCAATACATTTCTGTAATTGGCGGAATATAAATTGCACATAAAAAATAGTTTTCTCAGTGGAAATGATATCTTTTAAAATGTGTCTCTCACACACCCACATGGGATGGGACTATAAACTCTCTATAGTTAGGGGCACAACCAGTGGGGGCATCTCCTTTGCACCAAGTCTCCTGCAAAAAAAACTATCAACATCAATAACTTTGTCTAAGAAGTCAAGGTTTCTAAACAAAATAAAGAAGAGTATAAACCCTGAATATTCTGAACAGATATGCTCAATGATTTCATTGCAACTGTAACAGATTGTCATTTTAAAAAAAAGAAGAAAGAAATTGAAAACTTATGAAATAAATTTACAATGTGATGGTTACATAGAGTATAAATGTCAATTTCTTAACTTGTGTGTACATACAGTGTTTAGTTTAGTTTGTGGACCTTTTGTTAAAGAACCACTACCTGCTCATTAACACTGACCATGACTTTGGTCCATAAGATGAGAGCATGAGAGAGAGAGAGAGATGTACTTAGCATGTCCTAGATGACTCTCAGTTCACTGTGGACTAGGGCTGTCAAAATTGGCCAAAAATGACACTTGATTATTCCTTGTAAAAAAAATACATAGGTTTGAACCATTTCAATATCTATTTTTGCACATTATGTCCATAAGAGGGCAAACCAAAACAAACAACAGACATAAATACTTGTATAGGTATATTTATTTTAACATAAACATGTCTTTTAAAAGATCTGAATACCTACACATTATAAAATAAACAAATAAAATAATGTCCTCTCTCTCTCTGTGCTGTGGTTGGTGCTAGAGTGAGAACTGAGAACAAACAAACTCTGGTATGGTTTGTTTGTGGTATGAACGTGATCCATCCTAGATCGGACCCAAATGCGGGAAGCATTGCACATTTTTGGGATTAAACCAGCTCCCGTAGCCAGCTGCACTGTGCATTATGCTCCGTGCTCTTCAGCTGACTGAAGGCAGCACGTCATCTTTGCGTTGTTGACTGGGCAATGACATTGACTATAACTGGGCTGGATTATCCATATATCCCATCGGGCGAGTGCCTGGGGGCACCAGCCAATTTGCCATGCTGGGGGGCACCAACGTGAAAAAAATGAAAAATGTAAATAGTGGTCAGAAAAAGCAGATACACCATTTATAAAGCACTTGATTTAGCTTTTATGTATCATTATTCTTATTAATAAGAATATGAATAATAAGAATAAGAAAACAGTTGAAAAGTTGCTGCTGCTTTGTCTTTCAGCACCATAGACACGTACACAGAGAGAGAGAGCGAGTGAGAGCGAGAGAGAGAGAGAGAGAGAGAGAGAGACTGTTTATTTCGGTAATAAAAGTAGTACAGTTTATTGCTGATAGAAAGTATTTTCAAAGACCATTTTACTAGTCCACCCTCCTGTGTGGAATAAGTGCACCTTCGTATTCCTGAGTGTTACGGTCCATACATTAGTTTTATTTTCTGTTTTACAAAGGTGAGAAGGAAAATCAAGTCCTTTATAAATGTTGTAGCCTATCTGCTGTTTCTGAAAAACAAACTCTCCTTTCTCAGCCCGCCAACCCCACAAGATTTCTGACCAATGAACGGAGTGACAGCTCCCACATGGCTTTTGTTGATACATTTTGGTTTGATTAAAATTTTGCTGTGTGAAACCAAACGGAACCAAATGGAAAATGCAACAACAAAGTAGCAACTCATCCACTGATGAGCAAACAGGTGTGAGCAAACAAAGCAAACAGGTGTGAAAATGCCCTTAGATTGCAAATCACTCTCTCTGTCATCATTACCACACAGTTGAAAGTGATGTTGTGTGACTATTGTCCGTCATGCAGTGCATTATGCGCAGTGGTCCAGGCCCACACTCATGAGGCAGATAGCCATGATGGTGCTGCTTTTTTCAAAATCAAATATTAATTTTCACAATTGAATGTCTTTTTTTTGTTTTTTTTTACAATATATAATTTATTAATTTGATAATAATTATATAATAAAATTTAGAATATTCATTGACAACCCTATTGTGGGTGAGGCCTGCTGCTCCTCTGACCTCCTCAGAATAGGACGGTCTGCTTGGATGGATCTGTTCCTGTTGCTGCTGCTGTGGAGGTGGTGGTGGTGCAAAAGGTCTGGGAGATGGCGAGATCCTGGGTCTGGGGTTGGTTTATGCAGACTGGGTATGGCTGTTGCTCTCCTGTGCTGGTGGTTATAGGTGCTGCTGTTTGGACCTGGGTTGTTAGGCTCTCCTCAGCATGCTGTTGGCAGGTCCTGGGATGTGCCTCTCTGTTGTTGGAGTGCTGGGGGTTCCTGTGTTGCTTGTCCTGTTGAGTGTTCCTTTTCGGTTCAGTGTGACATCTATCAGTGCCTTAGTGAACAGTGGAACTGCTTCCTTGAGAGATCTTGTACAGTGAGAGAAGGCTAGTGGCCGCAACGTGAACATTTGGCCATAGTTCACAGTCTCTGGAGATGCCGACGTTCACTTTCTGTATTGTGTGTGGGTGGAAATCCTTTCTGGGTAACAGAGTGGACAACACTATATTAGAGTTAGGGAAGGTGCGGCATGCCTTCTCAGTGACAGCTCTAAGAGACAGGGCCACTCTCTCCTGTTGTACTCCTCATTTGTACCTGTGTGGATTAGGATGTGGCTTGGGGAGCCAAGTTGAAACTCAGAGAGAATATCCATGGCTGCCTCTGTGTTTGACACCAAAGTTTTGCCACCTGGCCACCAGGTCACATATTCCTTCAAACCATCCAGTGCTCTGTCCCTCTCCTTGACTTCCTCTGTCAGAGCAACAAGTTGAATTTTGTGGCTCCAGCTGTAGTTCTCCCAGAAGTTCTTTTAGAGCAGCAAGCTCTCCTGTGACTGTGTCTTGTGGTTTAGCTCTTTCAGCTGTTCTGACTCTCTCCTCTGGCTCTCTTTCTCTCGCTGTAGCTCTCTCACTTGTTTGGTCAGAGTGAACAGTTCTTTCTTGTGGCTTTCTCTGTCTTTGAGTAATGGTTTTTGATGGGTTGTCTACACGTGTTCTTGCTCTTTTCTCATCTGTTCCATTTGTTGTTGTTGTGAGAGCTTTCGTCTGTCTGATTCAAGACCGTTTCCCTGAGCTGCACCAGCTCTACTTCTAACTGGGTGGTGCTCCTTCAGGTCTGTAAAGGAGGTCTGATGTGGAGGCATCAGGGTCTGCTCTGTGTCATCATGGTGTTCCTCTTCAGTTGGGATGCTAGAGACAGTTGGACGGTATGTGTCACTGGCATGAGGCTGGAGTTCCATAGAAGTGTTTTCTTTTTCTATCCGAGATTTAAGTGCTTGGAAACTATCCTGGAAAGGCTTGAGATACCCCTGTACCACAACTTTACCACCTCTGACAGTTGTCATTATGCTGTTAGAATCCTCTGGGTCCCTGATCTTTAACTGCCAATACACCTTGTTGCCCTTTTTTGCCACTGAAGGGTGATGGTCGATAATGGCTCTGTGCCCTGCTCTGCTCTGGGCAATGAAGGAGGGTTGGCTACTGTTTTGAATTGCTCGTTGGTCAGGTTTCTTTGAATAAAAGTACAATAATGTAACATTTGAACAAACAACTATAAATTAAGGTTTTCAATAGTCCAGGGGTGTTGTTTCTTCTATTAGTTATATGTAGGCCTACTCACTGCCTTTTAAGTATCTGTTGTTTGTTGATTTTCCTCCTGTTTCCTCTCTTCTACAACAACTTCTACTCTCTTCTCTTCTACTACAACAAGCTCCTGCTAGCTTGCTTTCCTATTGTCCTTGAGCTTGTCTTTAAGTTGTCCAAATTTTACTTTGTTCTTCTCATTTTAAAATGACA
Source organism: Scomberomorus guttatus (assembly GCA_038419695.1). Lineage (NCBI taxonomy): Eukaryota > Metazoa > Chordata > Actinopteri > Scombriformes > Scombridae > Scomberomorus > Scomberomorus guttatus. The sequence continues at coordinate 29,853,910 of CM076458.1, forward strand.
AAATACATGCAAATCCAGGAGCTCATGAAGTACATGTCTTCCCTCTTTGGAATTCCAGACTTTGTATGAAAATGTAATGTTTTTGGCCCATTGAAATGAATGAGTAATCATAAAAAAAGAAAAAACTTCACAAAAACCTCTTCCTCTTTGGAGCCATACCACTTTGTCGCAGAAACGTGATTAAAAGTTTAAATGGATCACAAGACTTGGAACTCTGTTGGTCTAAACACACTTTTTGATAACTATTACGGTTTTTATGAAATCACTGGTTACATTTTATGACATTTTTGGACACTTTGGGATTTTATAGTGATTTTATAATGGGTGTGTATTGTGCAGAATATTCAGACCTCACTCTCTCACTCACCCACACACACACTCACACACACACACACACACCCACACTCACTCTCATGCACCCATCTGTCTCACACGCACACACATACACACATACACACACACTCACCCAAACACTCTCTCACTGACCTACACACTCTCAGGAAGTTGGTGAATTGATGTTTAATCAGTACTGGTAGTGTCTGACATGTGTCCAACCAGAGGTGCCAGAATGAGTTTTGAAGTGGGGGGACATCCAGCTTTAGATGATGTAACAGTCATGATTGGGCAGACGCTATTTCAGCCATAACTCTAATGTAGCCTATCTCACCTCGTAAATGGTCACATAGTTTAGTAATTAAAGTTATCAGCATTTGCACTGCAATGTGTCTCAAGAATAAAACATGAGATGCTACCTTTGCTGAAAAGAAAGTTGGAAAAGAGGCTTTGATAAGCCCTGCTAACCTGTGTCATTCATAAAAAGGAAAAATATCAAGTTATAACTGACCAGTCTGATGTGTGTAAAGGTGCGTGTGGTTATTCTGCAAAAGCCTGGGGCCAGATGCATAAAAGTCTGTGTAGATTCATGACTAAAACTGTGTGTATGCACAAAGCCAGAAATATACATACGCATTCTTTTCGTCAGATTTATAAAGCTGTGCATACGCATGGTTCTGTTTTATACATCTCAGTTATCGTGGAAGTGGGTGCACGTGCACAAGCCACAGTTCCACTCCCACATTGAGCCATAAATGGCTGAAGACACACCCTGAACCAGCTATTTTCATATCAACATGATGCCTGCTCCACCAGTCTGTACACCCATTCACATAAATTGTCAACATGCGTTTGACCCACATTAGAGTGCCTAATGATCTGAATCTAAACTGGGTACTAGTAACAATCAGCTGGGCTCTCCCCCTAGGTATTAATTGTGGTGTACCCCAAGGTTCAGTGCTGGGCCCCATTTTTTATGTCTGTACATGCTGCTAGCGTCCATCATCTGCAAAGAGCTGTATGTCTTATGTAGATGACACACAGCCCTACATCTCTGCTTCACCTGCTGATCTGAACCCTGCCCACAATCTTGTAACTTGCATTTTAGATATTGCTGAGTAGATGGCTTAAAATTGTTTTCAGTAAAATAAGGACAAAACTGAGGTTTAGGTTATCATAGAAGAGGCCAAACGAGAAAATCTAATTTCACATCTTACTACACATTCTGTCCACACTACAATTCTGGCTAAAAACCCGGGGGTCTTTGATAGTTATTTAATGTCCCATTTTACTCTATTTCAGTGTTTTATTTGACATCTTGATATCCATATTTTTGTGGTTTCAAGTATCTCTGGAGCTCTACCAAGAACAGGCTCTTTTGTGTCTGCTCAATGTCCCTCTCTTCTGAGAAGCTGTTTTCTGAGTGACACATGTCCAGGCCAACCACAGGTAAGCTAGGTGTAGCCTAGTCTGTAGCTAGGTAAAACCAGGGCTCTGGGAAAAACTAACCAGTAAATTGTGATGGCCATTGCTGAAGATAATGTTATCCAACCTTTGGAAGGCTGTGCAATGACAACTTTGCTGCCTGACATCCAACAACTGCACAGCATTTCCTCCGCTGTCTGACTCTCCTCTGCTTCACTCCGTGTGTGTGTGGAAGGGCTAAGCCCCACCCTCTCATGAAACACAGAGAGCAGAGGAGAGGAGAGAAACTAGCACAAACATAAATGACAGCAAAATGCAGTAGAGATTCTCACACTGAGCTGAAATGAAACAAGTGCGCATAAATTAGGTAAATAACATAAATAAACATATTTTGTTTCTTTCAGGAGGGATGGGGATCTTGTTGGAGTGGCAGGCAGTTTCTCTGTGGATTGAGCGTTTTGATACTTTAACAGTATTTATATAGCACTTAGACCTGCTTTATAATCAAAAAAGAAATGGAAATCTCCCTTTCTACAATATGGGACTTTTAATTTTGGAAGCACAAATTCTGAATGTGACAAAACATTGTCAAGGTCACACCATTTTTTCTAGCAGATCAACTGAAAACTTTACACTCGTGGCCTACACACCTTACATTTCTGTAATCCACTGTTCACAGGTTATTCCTGTTCAAAAAATCTATAATTCGATTTATTTCTACAATTTCCTGGAGGAAACCCGTCAATTGCAGCACCTCAGTGCAAACATCAACATTACAGAATGATGGCAAATTTGTGACTTCTGGTGTGTTTTGTGTCTCTTACCCTAGCATATTCAATCTTGAGAGTGCAGCAGCCAGCATAGATGTCAGCTCCATTCAGAGCAGCTTTGGCCTTCTGGGCACACTGAACTGACTCAAACCTGGAGGAGGCAGGTTAAGGAGAGGACACTGTACATTCCAACACACAGCATGTAAAGACACATGCTCACACATGCAATAAGGATACTCCACCATGGCCTGGATTCCATTTCGCTTAAAGATGACGATCCTCAGCACACTGCCAATGGGGTTACACACTGTGTACAAAACATCCTGGAATGAAAAAAAATTCAACATTCACCACAATCCAAAACTTTCTAAAGCTGCAGTGTGTCTTGATTACATGACTGCATGATGAGCAAGCCTCAGGCCACTGTGCATTTCATGAATACCACATATATGTAGGTACTGTAGCTGGTGAGACAGAATTAGAACTCAATGTTGATTGATCAGGTCTTTTTTGGCATCTGATGAATTCTTTCCTAGACTACACACTCAAATAACTATAAGACATTCAGCAAATCTGTGTTTCACCCAGATAATGCAAACACACTTCATGAGAGGTACACACACAAAGTACTGTTTATGTTTTTGGTAGGATACTGCTGGGATCAAACTACACAATATTTTAGTCTTTCAAGAGGGTCACTGTTTCAGATTAAGTGATCATATCATCATAGATTCTTTGTGACATAGCTGAATATGCAATAAGACCAAAGCTACGATATACAGTGGGGCAAAAAAGTATTTAGTCAGCCACCAATTGTGCAAGTTCTCCCACTTAAAAGATGAGAGATGCCTGTAATTTTCATCATAGGTACACTTCAACTATAAGAGACAGAATGGGGGGAAAGAATCCAGGAAATCACATTGTAGGATTTTTAATGAATTAATTGGTAAATTCCTCGGTAAAATAAGTATTTGGTCACCTACAAACAAGCAAGATTTCTGGGTCTCAAAGACCTGTAACATCTTCTTTAAGAGGCTCCTCTGTCCTCCACTCGCTACCTGTATTAATGGCACCTGTTTGAACTTGTTATCAGTATAATAGACACCTGTCCACAACCTCAAACAGTCACACTCCAAACTCCACTATGGCCAAGACCAAAGAGCTGTCAAAGGACACCAGAAACAAAATTGTAGACCTGCACCAGGCTGGGAAGACTGAATCTGCAATAGGTAAGCAGCTTGATGTGAAGAAATCAACTGTGGGAGCAATTATTAGAAAATGGAAGACATGCAAGACCACTGATAATCTCCCTCAATCTGGGGCTCCACGCATGATCTCACCCCGTGGGGTCAAAATGATCACAAGAACGGTGAACAAAAATCCCAGAACCACACGGGGGGACCTAGTGAATGACCTGCACAGAGCTGGGACCAAAGTAACAAAGGCTACCATCAGTAACACACCACGCCGCCAGGGACTCAAATCCTGCAGTGCCAGATGTGTCCCCCTGCTTAAGCCAGTACATGTCCAGGCCCGTCTGAAGTTTGCTAGAGAGCATTTGGATGATCCAGAAGAGGATTGGGAGAATGTCATATGGTCAGATGAAACCAAAAAGGGAGTTGAAAGTCCGTGTTGCCCAGCGACAGCCCCAAAACATCACTGCTCTAGAGGAGATCTGCATGGAGGAATGGGCCAAAATACCAGCAACAGTGTGTGAAAACCTTGTGAAGACTTACAGAAAACGTTTGACCTCTGTCATTGCCAACAAAGGGTATATAACAAAGTATTGACATGAACTTTTGTTATTGACCAAATACTTATTTTCCACCATAATTTGCAAATAAATTCTTTAAAAATCAGACAATATGATTTTTTTCTCATTTTGTCTCTTATAGTTAAAGTGTACCTATGATGAAAATTACAGGCCTCTCTCATCTCTTTAAGTGAGAGAACTTGCACAATTGGTGGCTGACTAAATACTTTTTTGCCCCACTGTACATGCTGTATACTTTTTGTATTTTTTTTTTAAAGGGGCCATATTATGAAAAACTCACTTTCTCAGTGCTTGTGTATATATATTTGGGTCTCTGGTGTGTCTTCTAACACACAAACTGTGGAATAAGACCACCCAGTCAGTTTGGGCTAGCTCACTCTGTAGTCATGTAATTCAACAAGCCATTCAGATTTGATGCCCTCTCTTATGTCACTTAGGGCTTCATTGAAATTATAATTGGCCCTGCATCTTTGTTTCTCCACCCAAGATTTCCAAGTGTAGCCATTGTTATTTTCGCAAGCAACCGGACCAGTAGCAAAAACAACATGTCTAAGCTAAGAGCTAAACGCATGAAATGCTGTCGTTGACTGTAAAGACCAGCACAAATCACTACATCGGCCCCCAGCTGGCACGCTGTGAGTGTTTTTCCATTACACCACATGGCAAAGTAAAATAAGTTGTTTACCTGTTGGAGGTGTTCTGGTTGTCTACAGCTCTTCATCAAACATCATCACTGTGGCTGTTTCTGCTTGTACTATTCCTCCCTGCATTATTTCTAACTGATATGCTGAACAAAGAGCTCCAAAGAGCTCTTGTTTTCTCAAACTGTTTCATTGAAGAATAGCACTGTTAACGAAATAATTCGATGGTGAACACCTTTAATTTCCTATAAATTCTTCACAATAAAAGTCTCCTGTTATTTAGTCATTTAAAAGCTTTTAATATGGAGCAGCAAATGCAGGAAATGTTGGGTTTTCATCAGCAGTAACTTTACAAGACATGATACATTCTGCTCCCTGCTAGGTTTCTTGAAGCTAAACAATCAGAACAGAGTGGGCTCATCGGGAGGGGGGCCTTAAAGAGAGAGGAGCTAAAACTGCCTGTTAGAGACAGAGGCTGAACTGAGGTGCTGCATAAAGGGCCAGTATAAGATAAATAAGGAGTTTTTTGAACTGTGAATAATGCAAGGCTACTCTAGTGAAGTCCCAGAATAAAAATATAGAGCTGCAAATGAGCATAATAGGTCCTCTTTAATAAGTGTATTTATATAAACAATTTCCACCAACAATAGAAATACGTACAAATGGTTTTATGTGTGTGCGTGCGTGCGTGCATGTGTGTGTATGTGTGTGTGTGCGTGTGTGTTCGTTCACCGTGGTTATAGGGTAGAGAGGGTTCTGTATGGACAGCAGGAGGACCTTGTTGCCACTGTTGGGGTTGTCAGCGTTGGTCGGCCTGGTGATTCTCTTAGATGTAGAATAATTAAAATACGCCTGTTGGCCTGATGAACAGATGGTTGACAATATGAACACATATGCTACATACAAGCCTGTGTTACTCATTAAATCAATCTCATCAGTCCGTCTTCACAATGACAAGCCTGGGACTCAAACCTGCAATGTATACAGGCTCCTTGGCTCCACAGGACACACAGCGGTCAGCACTCTCCACTGCAGAGAACTCCACCAAGGCCTGACGTTTGAATGGCATCATCATCACATAACTGGAGACACACAAACATAAATACAAGACATAAACACGCTGTTCATACAAAATTCCTTTCACTGGACACATCAACCCCTCTGCCAGCCATAGTGCAGATCCTCCACTCTTTGGCAACAACATCTCAGAACAATCAATACTCACTACTCAATTCTCAACACAGCAGAATAGAAATGGGTAGTTTGTGTGCTGCTGTCAACTTTGAACCAAGGCCTTCCCAAGCCCAATAAGGAAATAAAAAAGTTTACTACCTTCTGTTCATTAGAGACAAAAGTATTAAAATAAAAAACAATATGAACAGGAAAGTCTTTAAAGAAACTGCCAAATCAGTGAAATGAGATAAAACCAGTCTTTGTGTGTGTGTGTGTGTGTGTGTGTGTGTGTGTGTGTGTGCGTCTTCAATAGTATGCTCTTTCCTGTAGCTCTGTTCAGGTGAATGAATTAATGAATACTGCACCATGCAGGGAGTGTAAATAATGGAGAAGGATTCGTTTAGAGTGGAAACTGCACTATCACAAAATGCTTCCTTGAATTATTCAGCATCTGTAACTATCTTTACACTAAAGCTACTGTGCCTTATTACACTAAATCCCTTAGTATCTGTGGCTGCATGTAGCTTTCTCTTTACTTCATTTGTACAATTCAACATGTGTGTTTGCTATTAGCTCTTAAAAAGATACTATGTGCACAATATGAAAAAAAAAGTTAAACTATAGGTTATGCTAGTGATGGAATGAGGGGCTTATGGGAAACTCAGAAATGTATCATCCAACTTATAATTTGTTTTTTTGGATGTCTGACAATTGATGATTTTATTGATGATATAGGTAAACAGGAGATACTAAGCCCTGCAAGTATCCTTCTCACTGTCAATGCTGGGAGGAGCACGGTTGGTTATTAGCAATAACTAATAATTATAAAAGATAATTAAAATAATTAAGAAAATTAATAAAATTATTAAAATGAATTAATTATATTGGGGCACCACCCGGAAACCGGGACCAATAACCAAACAGTGAGGTAGTCTCATAAAGGAGTTAGAATGCTAATATCTGAGGGATACCAGCATCCAGCCTCTTATCACAATAAGTAAGCACAATAATCACAAGACTTCTCTTTAAATGTACAACAGAATTGATTAACCTCAGCAAGAATTAACAAATTAACAAATGCTTCAGTCACCAAAACACTGTACTACAAATACAACTACCTGAGCACACATACATAAAACAATAGCTGTACAAGGTTAAACACACATGCAAGTGGAGGTGTGTGTGTGTGTGTGTGTGTGTGTGTGTGTGTGTGTGTGTGTGTGTGTGTGTGTGTGCTTGCGTGCGTGTATGTGTGTAGGTATGTGGGTGACCTTTAGTAAAGTGATTCACGGAGAAAGCGAAGCTCACTCAATAACAATGGAAATCAATGGGTGTATCTGTGCAGCTGGTACTTAAAGCTGCGGTGATGTCACGGCTGTCTTTCGGTGACTCCCCCTGGTGTTGGAGCGTCTCCGCCAATGAGAGATGAGAGTCTAGGTCTCTCCCGGATTTTGCACCGAGGTGTGGTGCGAAGTATGGGCAGCCTTTTGGCGCTCTGCCTTTGTTTAAGGGATTAAAAGACAAAGGCGGCCTCGTGGTCAGGCTTCAGAGTTTACAAGTAGGCCTGCCTTTGTCTGACTACATGGTTGAGGCCCTACATCACTCACTGAGACTTTGTCTGTGATATTGGGGTAACTACCTTGACTTAACTTGTCTCTGCATGTGTATCAAGAGATGCTGTTATAGTGGCCTGCAGACTGAACTAGGGAGGCATGGCGGTATGTATGTATTAGGCATGTATGTAGATAGACCTCAAAGGCTTGAGCACCTGCCCGTTTGGCCTCCTAGAGAGAAAGTGCCCCTTTTCTGGGGTGTTTTTTAATAAATAAATAAATAAATAAATTTCTGTTATTCCTGCAACATCCGCTGTGACACTCAGTACCTCATCTTGTTTCTGAGTGTAGCTGACAGAGAATTTATATTAGTATATGTTAGTGTTAATAGTGTTTGCAATTACTGTGATGTAAAGTGACTGTAGTTGACAGAACTCAGTAGGGCAGAGCTAAGGTTTGGGGGGACTATTGTCATCGCACATCACATGCAAAGTGGGTATGGATACTGTCACAACTCACACGACACGTTTCTCCGAGTTGTTTGAGTTAGTTATAAAGTTGTGAAAAAGGTATGCATCTTTATCCCCCACAAGCTACAAGATAACGGCGATATGATACGCTTAGAAATATGACAAAATTAAGGACGTTTTCCTCCCTTCTGTAACAAGCAGCCAATGAGGTGTGTTCAATGCTAGCTAAATTAATTTGAGTTTCTAGTGTCAAATTGATCTGCGTTAACTATAGCCAGCAGTGATGTTGTCTTTGTGTTTGTATTATTAATGTCAGACATTACAGTAACGCCAAATGTAAGATTATATGCACAGTAAGCATACATATTTCCTTTCTTCGTATGTTGTGTTAAATTTGCTCAGCACGTGAATATGTTTATGAGGACAGTGAATGCAGCTACACTTACATGAACGATGAATGTTAACTGTTTACTAAATGTCATTATGTATTTAGGCAAACAGTTAAGTTCAAGCACTTTTTTCAGTATTTTTGGAGGGAGGGAGGGAAGAGATGAAGGAATGTTAATTGTTAAAATCTTTTATAAACCAGTGTCTAATTCACCTTATCTAAAGCTTATATGTTGCTTTTCAGAGCTGTGGTTTAAATGCATAATATCTTCCAAGCCTCAGTATTATTATATATTTGAATTTTATTAAACTAATTTGTTGGCACATAGTAATTGTATCTTAGCCATACAATATCAACATCCTCTTATTGCCCTTTGTTACTGAAGCAATTATGGCTTCTATGGAGAGGTGGTAAGAGACGAAAATGGAGGCGGGGGAGGCAGCCATGCAGACAGGGGAAATGCATCTTTGTCACAGTGAATATGTCAGTCAGAGGGCTGCAGTGGGTAAGAGTTGGGCTGGTTAACATGTGAGGAGAATTTACTGAAATACACTTCATTTCTTTGCATGTATCATTAATTAACTGTCACATAGCAGTGTTTGAACCAACTTCAGTCATGGATTTGTTTTAAATACATACATTTTAATATCCCTTTAACAGTGTTGCAAAATTAGTCATTCCAGTCATTTATTTAATTATTTGCAAAAATCATCTTTTATGAATTTGGGCCCCTGCCCCTAACATCCTCTGCATGTCCCTGGTATGTAGAAGTCGTAATAAGAGCAGCATGTTAGCAGAGCAGCAGCGGCAGCTAGTACTTGTTTGTGTGTCTATACAGGCACAGTGTTGATTGTTGGTCACCCACGTTTTGGAAGCGCTCAGGGCTTCCAAAACGGCTTAAATTACTCACACAATCACTAGTTATGCGCGTAAAACAAAGAGAAATAGACTTGAAGTGTAAAAATCCGCCTCGGGTCACGGCTACATACATATAGTGGGAGTGACATGCCAGCCGTTACGTCTACACAGAAAGCTGAAACGCTTTCTGTGTAGACACACCGTAACACATCTTAGGTAATAACTGATAATAACCCAGGTCAGGTGAATTGGCGACTCTAAAATAGCGGGTGCTGTCTCACCATATGGGTCCAAACTTCTCCAGGGCATCTATCAGGTCTGCTTCCACCACAGCCTCACACAAACCCCTGACATGGACCACAGGACTGGGAGAGATACGATGGGAGTCCTCCCCGTTATCCTGCAACACACAAACACACACATCAACCACACAGTTACACACTGTAGATGTGTTCAGACAGACATCAGCCCTGCATCAAAAACTCCTCATTCACTTCAAATCAGACTACTGTGTTGACACTGCACAGGTGCTTCACCTGGTGCATGAGCCAAAAATGTTTTCTGGGTAGTAGCAGTAGTTTGTAGTTATTTTGGTATTTTAGTTTAGGTAGGTAAATTTTGGTTAGGCAGTCAGCTAGAGGGTGCAATGTCATAATCTGCGGCTTGTGCACCAGGATAGTCTGCACTATTCGTTGCTCTGATTTCACACACCTTATAGTAAATATGTGTGGAAGATTTTTTCTCCATCAGAGGAGTTTTTAGATCTTTGCGCAAAAGAGCAACTGTTGAACATAGCAGAATATTATTATTATTAATATCGGTGATAAACGTTTAAAAGAAAGAGTGAAGGCCATTTTGAAATCAAATTTATTTGAAAAAAAGATTTTGACTGAAGATCCATCAGCTGTTTATCCTGATACCATTTTGTCTCTGCCCTTAATGGCAACAGGTTTAACATTTGACCAGCAAAAAGAGTTGCTCATGTTGCAACTTGACCATGACGAATTTAAATTAAAAGCAGAATTGGAGAAGGAATTGGCTGTGGAGAAAATGTATCAGCAGACAGAACAGGCCAAACTGGAAATGGAACAGTCCAGACTGGCACTAATTAAGGAAGGCAAGCTTTCAGCTGTGGGTGAGTTAAGTAGGAAGTCTCCTCTATCTGAGCAGTCTGTGGATGGTTTTGATGCCTTGGGAAATTTACATCTCCTGCCAAAATTTTGTGAAAGAGATCCAGAGTCGTTTTTTTTCGTTGTTTGAGCACATAACTTATGCACGTAATTGGCCAGATTCAGTGCACACGGTGATGTTACAGTGTTTGCTGATGGGCAGAGCGCAGGAAGCCTGTTCATTGTTGCTGTGCTTAAGGCTTATAAGTTGGTTCCGGAAGCCTACAGGCAACAATTTAGGACCTGGAAAAAAGGAGAGAAGCAGAGTCATCTTGAGTTTGCACATGATCTGACCACTCATTTCACACGTTGGTGTTCTGTCTCAGACATTGATGATTTTGAAGGATTGTGTAAACTTGTTGTGCTGGAGCAATTTAAAAATTCTGTTCCTGTGCATGTGGCGACCTACATCAGTGAGCAGAAAGCAAAAAACGCAGCAGAAGTAGCAGCTCTCTGATGATTAGGCCTATGTGTTAACTCACAGAGGCAGTTTTGGAGAGCCCAGGGTTAGTAGTAGTAACAGGGACAATAGTGGTGTGGAGTCATTTGGCCGGCATGGTAAAACTTTTCAAGTTGAAAGTAAAAGTAGCAGTAACCTGTATGATTCAGAAAAGGTTTTAATTAGACAACAAACGGGGACACCGGAAATCATTGGCTGAAATCTAAGTCTAAAAATGCTGCCTTCGGTGCCCAGGTAAAAGGGGATGGTTTAACCGTGCCTCTTCCTCAAGTTGTCACTCAGTGTCCACACAGACAGCGTTGCTGCTGCGGCGCTGCTACTGCTAGCTCTATCTTTCTACATAGAGTTTGACTTTGATAATAGCCATCAATAATAGAATGTTTCATATCATTTACAGTAATTATGAATTTTATTTATATTTAGTTTAGACAGATAAAGGTTAAGAAGCGTGTGCTCAATTGTGAAAAATAAATAATACGTGAGGTGAAAGCGGCTTTTTTTCTGACAGGCATGGTGGGGTCTGGTTGGGGATACTCTGTGTCAGCCACATACAGTCCTCACACAGGACGGGGTTTTTTATTAATTATATTGATTATTCCGCCAGTTAAAACCCTGCTGTCACCGCTCCAAATGAAGAAAATCCCCCCAGACGACACCAAGTTCCCCAAACAAGCCAAACACACTCTGTTAAACAAACCTCCAAACAAACTGTCAAGAGGGTAACTGACAACAAATAAGGAAAATAACAACACCAAATCTCCTTCTGGAAGCAGATGAAACAACAGGCAGGAGCCCCTGTTTGAACTAATATCACAGAAAGCGAGCAGGAGTCGAGAAAAGAAGCTCTATGTGTCACCTACTCTCCGCGGTGGAGTTCTTTGCCAGAGAGGCTCCCTGCCCCCACATGCACAGCACAGGCTGACCTGCAGTGGTGACACTTCATGTCTGTGACATATTCTACAGACATTGACATTGAAACCATAGTGAAAGGTGTAATATTGCTGGTATTTTGTCAAAATGACTATCAACAGATCATTTTCATTGTCTATTTTTGCTGAGAACCGCGCACATCACGCAGAAAATATAGGCGACACCCCGAATTTTTAAATGATACGCGCAGCTCATGTGGGCTGTGTGGCTGCTCTAATCTGTAGCTGAAATGAAAAGCAAGAGGTTCCACGACACACACACCCTGCTCCTGCAAGCTGTGTGTCCAAGGTGTGAGGAAACTGAAACAGCCAGCTCCGTTCCTGTTCGTGGGATGGATTTAAATGTTTTGTGGCTGACCCCTCTTGTGCTGCCCTACTTGTAATTGTACTTTAACATATGTTCTCAGTATCAGAATCACAGAATCTGTTTATCATTAGCCAAGTATGCAAGCATACAAAGACTGTATTATGGAGTTTGAGCCCACAAAGGCAACATAGAACAATAAAAATAGAACATGAGTCAAATTTAAAGGCCCAATATGTAACTTTTCCACATTAAAATGTCTAAAAACAACTAGACCTGTGTTATAAATTTAATTGAGTTATGTACTTACATCATCCCAAATGTTTCCAACAATGTTCAAACCCAGAGAAATCTGTAATTTTAATCAAGGTAAATGGTCTGTTTCATTTGGTCACCTGTCAAGTGTCATATCCCCTTTGCACATGCATCAGTGTTGTGGTTGTCTGCCAGAAGCTGTCATAAATTGACTTTTTATCCAGTTATAAGCCACATTTTTACAATAAACATTTTAGATCTTGGTCATTTTGAACTAAATTTTTTAACCGGATGAAAGATTTTAGTCATCGGACATCTGGACATTAAGTTATCAGAGAACAAGCTGAGCAAACGTTAGCGGCAGCTCGGCTCACAGCCCCTCCGGACGTCCTGTGTCCACTGAGCAGCGTCAGAGAAACACTGATTTTTAACGTGAAACTGCTTTATTCAGTGTTTTTACCTGTTTTAATCACCAGGTCCGTTTGTTGAGGAGTAGACCTCTACGGATAATTAATCTCCCGGTAAAACTGTCTTGAATGATGAACACTGAAGGACTCCTATTCTCCTATACTCCTATTATAACAGTAGTATAACAGTACTTAAATTTATTATAATAGTGCTTTATTTAACTTTATTATAACAGTACTTAACTTATTTATAGCAGTACTTTATTATAACAGCAATAACTAAAAATCTAATGTTAAAGATCAAAGTAAGCACAATACAGATATTGAGCTTCAATATTATTTATTAGCCAGTGGGAACATTTCCTGACCGTGACATCCCTAATTTCTAAAAGTCAAAAGTCTCCCAGACCAGTTTGAAAAGGATGTGACTCTTACCCACTCATGTCAAGTCGGTCAGCTGGAATTTAGAATTACTTGGCAAAACAATTTACTTTTGTTTATAAGTAAATTGATCAGTGGAAGGCATCAGTGCTGGCAAAAGCAACAGTAACTCAAATAACCACTCGTTATAACTGAGGTATGTAGAAGAGCATCTCTGCTATTCTACAATGCACAACATGTCAAACATTAAAGCAGGCTACAGCAGCATAAGACAACACCGGGTGCCATTCCCGTCAGCTAAGAACAAGAAACTGAGGCTACAATTGTGTATGGGCTCCACAAAATTGGACAATAGAAGATTGGAGAAACGTTGCCTGGTCTGATGAGTCTTGATTTCTGCTGCAACATTCAAATGGTAGCGTCTGACTACACAAAACTACACAAAAGCATGGATCCATCCTGCCTTGTATCAACAATTCAGGCTGCTGGTGGTGTAATGGTGTGGGGATATATTCTTGGCACACTTTGGGGCCCTTAGTACCAATTGAGCATTGTTTAAACGCCACAGCCTAACTGAAAATTGTTGCTGACCATGTCCATCATTTTACCATCAGTAACACACCACGCCGCCAGGGACTCAAATCCTGCAGTGCCAGACGTGTCCCCCTGCTTAAGCCAGTACATGTCCAGGCCCGTCTGAAGTTTGCTAGAGAGCATTTGGATGATCCAGAAGAGGATTGGGAGAATGTCATATGGTCAGATGAAACCAAAATAGAACTTTTTGGTAAAAACTCAATTTGTCGTGTTTGGACGAAAAAGAATGCCGAGTTGCATCCAAAGAACACCATACCTACTGTGAAGCACGGGGGTGGAAACATCATGTTTTCGGGCTGTTTTTCTGCAAGGGGACCAGCACGACTGATCCGTGTAAAGGAAAGAATGAATGGGGCCATGTATCGTGAGATTTTGAATGAAAACCTTCTTCCGTCAGCAAGGGCATTGAAGATGAAACATGGCTGGGTCTTTCAGCATGACACCGCCCGGGCAATGAAGGAGTGGCTTCGTAAGAAGCATTTCAAAGTCCTGGAGTGGCCTAGCCAGTCTCCAGATCTCAACCCCATAGAAAATCTTTGGAGGGAGTTGAAAGTCCGTGTTGCCCAGCGACAGCCCCAAAACATCACTGCTCTAGAGGAGATCTGCATGGAGGAATGGGCCAAAATACCAGCAACAGTGTGTGAAAACCTTGTGAAGACTTACAGAAAACGTTTGACCTCTGTCATTGCCAACAAAGGGTATATAACAAAGTATGGACATGAACTTTTGTTATTGACCAAATACTTATTTTCCACCATAATTTGCAAATAGATTCTTTAAAAATCAGACAATGTGATTTTCTGGATTTTTTTTCTCATTTTGTCTCTCATAGTTGAAGTGTACCTATGATAAAAATTACAGGCCTCTCTCATCTCTTTAAGTGGGAGAACCTGCACAATTGGTGGCTGACTAAATACTTTTTTGCCCCACTGTAGCTGGTGAGTGTACATGCAATATATCCACAAGGTAAAGAAATAATAAGAATAAATGGTGAAAAAATCAAGATGAGGATAGATACAGGAAGTGGAAGAAACCTCAAAGGAGAACACCTATATAAGAAAGTGTTTGCACACAAAGCTGAACTGAAACAGACTAAGAGATTTCTATCCTTATGGCCAGAAGACTCCCCAGAAGTGTCTTGGTTACTTTGAAGCACAACTGACATGGCAAGACAATGTCACAACAGGAAAAGTTTATGTTATTAAATGCACAATATGTCATTTCTGCCGCTAGGGGTCTCTCAATCAAAACAATAACAAAAGACGGAGTTTGATGATGTTGTGAAGTAGCATGGGATTATGGGAGTTGTTGTCTTCATTGTTACCAACCAGCTTCCCCTGGTTAGGATTACTTCAGTGTTCATCGTTCAGCTGAATTATCCACAGAGGTCTCCTCCTCTCTAGAACAAACAGACCTGGTGATTAAAACAGGTAAAAATATTGAATAAAGCAGTTTCATGTAAAAAATCAGTGTTTCTCCGACACTGTTTGGTGGGAACAGGACGTCCAGGAGGAGCTGTTAGCCGAGCTACTACTAACGTTTGCTCAGCTTGTTTCTCTGGTAACTTAAGATTCAGACATCCGACGACTAAAATCCTTCATACGGTTAAAAGATAGTGAAAAATAACCAAGATCTAAAAGGTTTATTGTAAAAATGTGGCTAAAACTGAATAAAAGTCCATTTATGACAGTTTCTGGCAGACAACCACAACGCTGACGTATTATCTTGTATGCTTATACTCTTTGGTAGATGCCATTGTGGCAAACAGCGACAACGCCGACATATTATCCTGTAGGCGTATACTTTTTGGTTGAGGCCATTGTGGCAGACAACCACAACGCAACCAAATGAAATAGACCGTTAAAATTAAAATTATGGATTTCTCTGGGTTTGAAAATTGTTGGAAACATTTGGGATACTCTAAGTACACAACTGAATAAAATATATAAGATAGGTCTAGTCATTTTTAGACATTTTAATGTGGAATAGTTACATATTATAGTTTTACAGGAGATGTGGAAGCATTGATGGGCGGAAAGTCAAGCTTTGCTGTAAAGATACGGATTCCTGGAGGAAATGTTAACGTAAATGCAGTGGATCAGACGGATAGATTCAGTTAGTTAACACAAGAATATAAGTCAATCTTTAAAGGACTAGGACAGATTAATGGTTACAGTCACAGAGTAACAGCCGCTGAGAAAGTCCCACCTGTAGCTAAGAGTTTGAGGAGAGTTCCTTATCCAATGATAGAAGCTGTAAACCAGGAACTGGACAAAATGCTTGATGATGGTATCATTGAAAAGGTGAATGAAGGATCTGAGTGGATTTCTAATATTCTACTGACACCAAAGAAAGACACAAAAGAAGTGAGACTATGTGGAGATCTCAAAGAAGTAAACAAAGTTGTAATCCGAGAGAGGCATCCAGTACCAACCATAGACAGTATACTGCAAGCTGTGAGAGGAGCCAAAATATTTGCTAAGCTGGATGCAAGAAAAGGATTCTGGCAGGTAGAGTTAACCACAGAGTCAAGACACCTGACTACTTTCATCACACACAGAGGGTGCTACCTTTCAGGAAGGTTCCCTTTGGACTGTCAAGAGCACCTGAAGCCTTTCAGAAGGGTATAGACTCGATGCTAGCAGGGATGCCAAGTATCGATGCCAGGACAGAAATCTAACCATGAACAAAGACAAATATGTCTTTGGGTTACAACAGATTGAGATGTTGGGACATGTGATCTCAGCTGAAGAAATAAAACCAGACCCCCGGAAAACAGAAGCAGTTTGTAATGCACCGAGACAGCACTGGTAGGTGAACCATGCCTAGTCTACTACAAGATCAATGCACCAACTCTAGTCATAAGTGACGCAAGCCCAGTAGGACTTGGAGCAGTCTTGCAAGATGGACAATATAAACCAATATAAACGCTTATGCAAGCCGTTAACGTACTCCTACCAAAAGACGCTATTCACAGATAGAGCAAAACGCTCTAGGATGTGTATGGGCAGTTGAACATTTCAGAACATAGTTATGGGGAGGAAAGTTTATGCTTCAAAACAGATCACAAACCTCTCATATACATGTTCAACCCAGAGAAGGCAACACTCTCACCGCAGAGAATTCAAAGACTAGGATTAAGATTACAACCAATCTCTTCAACCACTGAAACTGCCGCCCAGACCCTGGACTAAGTTAGGCGTTGGTCTAGTAGGTCCTATACAAAATATTCTACTGAGGCAATTGTCATAAATGATATATCTTCAGCCACAGTCATTAAGGAGTTGACAAAAATATTTGTTCGGTTTGGATATCCTCTGAGGTTGTCACAGACAATGGCAAGCAGTTTGTAGGACAGCTATTTGAACCTTTCCTAACAATATGTGGAATCAAACACATATGTGCATCACCATATTAACCAAGATCAAATTGAAAAATAGAACAGTTTCACAGATACCTGAAGAAAGCCTTCAGGGCAGCTGAAAGTGAAGGAAAGAAATGGAGAGAGAAATTGAAGATTCTCCTAGCATATCACTCAACACCCCACAGAGCATCAGGAGAAACACCAACCAAGATCATGCTTGGATGAGACATCCATACCAAGTTACCAAACCTGGTGGAGGAAGATAAAAATACAAAAGACATTCAAAAACACCACAAACAATACACAGACAAAAGGTAATACTATGTTGACAAGACAAGCAGAGCAAAGGAACACAACTTCGAAGTTGGAAACTTGGTTTTGAACTAACACCAAGATTGTTCCAGGATCACAAGGAATGTTAAACATCTTCGCCACACTCTTGTGGTAATGGACCTTGATGTTGATGTGCCAGCAGAAGCATTGGGGACACTGGACTTTTGGACATGCAAGATGCTCAGAGTGCTCCAGCAGGAAGCTGTATCCGTTCCTGACAATTAAAGTGTTACCAGAAGTGGCAGAGTAGTAAGTAGTAGTGTTCAGGTTAGCTTTAAAGGAAAAGAAAATATTGAGTCATGGAAGACTGACATTACAGATTGATTTTGAAACAGGTTTGAAATACATTGATCTAAGAATATTGAAATTAGTTTAATAGAAATATTCAAATTTTATGTTTATGTTTGAGAATGTGAAAAAGAACCAGAACAAGACATTTCATGTGTCAGAAGGTTGAAAGATTTATGTTGAACGGATGTTAAAGGAACAATAACTTTCATTCTAACAAGGGGAAAGATGTTTTATAGTTGATTATATTGCAATAACTGGATTACGTGATTTAGAGGGGGAGCGGGAGAATGACAGAGAAGAGGGTGTACAGGAATGAGAGATGGACAATAAAGCCAGTTGAAATAAGGATTGCTTCTTCACTGGACTACACCATCTCTCTCCCCTTGTTTCCTGTCTGCCACTTCACTATCCTCTACCCAATAAAGGCAAAAAAAGCCAAAAAAATAATAATAATATTTAAAAACAAAAAGAAAAAATTATGAATATGGAGTATTCTTGAGGACTCAGAATCAGGACATATAGAAGAAGACAGGAGAGAAAATTTACATGTGAAAGGGAAACTCTAGTCAAATCACACACCTCTGAAATCTTTTTTTCTTATCTTGAGACAGGATATCTGAGGTGGATAACCTCAGATATCCTTTCTCTTTTAAACTTTAATCTCTTCTGCTTATCTCATTCTCTTTCTATTATCCATCCCTTCCCCCATCTTTCCTCTTTTTGTCCTTCTCTTTCTCATTGACACTCCTCTTATTCTATTTATAGAGGCATATGGCTCATCTGAGTGTTTGGAGAGGAAAACAGGACATGAGACTAACTTTTCCCTCTACTGACCAACCTGCTGGCATCTCTGTTTGAAACACATAAACATTATTCCTGTGCACACATGGCATGTCAAGTGTGCAGGTTTTTAAAAAGTGGAATACAGCATATATTAAATATGTATGCTTTTAAGTGACAACTTCATTTTTTTGAATTGGATTCAGATATTAAATTGGTTAGAATATTATTATCTTTAGCATATTATCCTGGTTCATACCATAACTGATTGAAAACCTGCAGACTTTTTGGCCCCTGATATAGATTTTACAAAGTTAAGGAAACTGCAACATGCTTGTCGCTTCATACAGCAGGTTAGGTACATTCAGTATAGAAATTATAGATTGTACCATATGAGCTACATGAGCCACATTTAAAAAGTAACTTAACACCCCTTGAAAATCTTGTTTTTGCTGACCTCTAGTGGTTTAATTTTTCTGCTGTGGTGACGTAGAAGTGTAAAGCAGGTGTGTCAACACACCGTGACATCACTGGTGGGTGTGGTTACAGAGGCAACAGAGCACATATCTGACCATAGCCAGTGGTGATGCTGTCAGAGGTGAAACAAACTCAAAACCTCCAGCCAGAGTGGGCTGCAAAACACTTTCAGCTCAGCTTTTCAGCCTGGTGTAAAGTTACTCTTTAAGGGGACTTCCAACAACAGTTTGTTGCGTCATGGAGGATACTTCCCTTGTATCAAGACACTGTTGCCACACTGTTGCCACATGTTTTTTTTTTTTGTTTTTTTACAGTATCATCAATTTTATGACTACATTTTATAAGAAATTGCAATGATCACACAAGGAGATTTTTTTTCAGCTCTGTGCCTTTTTAATGTTTTTATTAAAGTGACTATGTTGTCCATGTGTTTTCAATGCTAGTGTTTTTATCTGTGAGTTGTACAATTGAGTAATATAACGCCTTTTTCTCCAACTTCTTCTTTTCTCTAAAATCTTTCAGTGTCTTCATGTTTAAAGCCAACAGTGCAATCTGAAAATACCATCTCTCTCCTCGTGTGCCGCACTGCAGCCTGCAGAACACCCACTGAACAGCCGCCATCTTCTCACTACTCTCAGTTGACATGTAGTCATGCTCTTAGTCATCAGCTTTCATACTAATAACACAAATAGACAACACTTTCATTCCCATGGCTACAGGAATTAAAGTGTTCCTGGTTTGAGTTGAGTTTAGAGACAGCCTGGTTTCTCACAAACCAAAAGACAGAGTAGTTGTGCAATATTTGATGTTGTACTTGGTAGCATTTGAGCTTGAAACCAAAACAATATTACACCATTACATTGGCCTTCTTCTAACTAATAGTCTGATCTGACTCAAACAATCCTTGATTTTTCAACTTTTTCAATTAACTTTATCTAGAGCTATCGAGAAGGCCTAAGTCAAAGGCAAATGGACATCTCTCATCCAAAAGGCTTCTTCAGTTCTTCACTTCTGGATATACCATGACCTGGGCCCTGTTCTTCGTACATGGATAACTATGTTACTCAAATTAGAATGTTAATGATTTGACATGATTCTGGATTCTCTGGTTCTTCGAAGCTGCCTTAAAATTCATCTGGAACTGTTGTCATAGCAACAAGTCCTTAAGCCCAAACCTGCTAAAGTGCAGCTTATTGACAGTGGGTGACCCAAAACTCATTTTCAGATACAAATATCTCACTTTCTCAGATTTATAATAAAACAATGTTGACATAATTATGATTTTGAATATGCAGGTTATTGACATAAACTCAACTAAAATACTGTTATAAGACCAATGGAGCCAGAACATGTGGCATTTAATATAACATTTCAATGGGAATTTGTCACTAATTATTAATTATTGCTAATAACCAAACCTGCTCCTAACTGAGTACCAACAGTTCCCATCACGCCTACCTCACGTAACAGCAATCACATGATCAGCACTCAGCCAATTATATGAATGCTGATCATGGTTTGAACTAATTTTTTTGTTATTATTTTAGCCTGATAATGTCATGTGAGCCTGAATTAGTTAAGCCACATGAAGAATGGGGCCCTGTTCAAGACATTTAACCAGTGATGTTGGTCAATAAATTACTTTCATTTCATTATTCTCATACAGGCAGAAGACTGTAAGATGCTTCCAAATGAATGCAGTTAACTTTTTAAAATCAAAAAGCTGCGTACTCTCACACACGTTTCTCTCCTGACAGTGAACTTCATCAAGACCATTTATCTTAACTGTTTCATATTGCATTTCGGTGGACTGAGGACACCAGTGAATGGTTTGGCACACAGTGTACTGGAGTGAGAGACTAAAAATAGGGCCTGATTTTCTATTAATTCAATCGAGAATCAGTTTTGAATCAAGAAGCTATTCTAAATCGAATCATGACACCAAGAATTGGGATTGGAATCAAATGGAATTGCAGTGCAGAGTTCCACAGGCTCAGCGGTGCCGGAGTGACGGCGATGCGACTGAGAAAGGAAAGTAATCCTGGAGGGGAAAGCGCGCAAAGTGAGCCTGAGGAGCAGAGCTAATGCTAACTGCCAGCCATTGCTAAATAATCAAACAGATACTTGACTTTTATTAGCCGCTTGCTTTGACATAACCACTGAGGTTATAAAGTAGATAGTTGGGGGGTTTTGTTATATGGATTTAATTACATTACCTTTTAGGCCACATGTTTTGTGGCCTAAAAGGTCACAAAACGTGGTTTTCTCTTATCAAGATTAGCTACAATAGCCAGTCTTATTGAGGCTACACGGGCTCCTCCGGATAACTAATATTTACTAAAGATAGCATCCAAAACAACTTCACATAGTGTTATAAGCAAGCATACACTTCCCACAGTCTATTAAGCCTTGTTCTTCACAATGCTGAAACAACAGCAGCAACCCGGCTCTGGCGGGAGAAAACCATCTAACGGCACCACAGGCCCCGCTAGTGTGTCTTCCTTTCTAGATAATAGATTGGCTGAGATCGGCCCCATTGTCATTGATACCCGATTCAGCTATTTGAGTCAGTATCGGACAAATATCTGATATTAGTATTGGATCGGTGCATCCCTAATTTTGTATAATTCACTTGTTGTTCCATATATTAACTATTGTGTAGAAGTTTGGGAAAATGCATGTTAAAAACATACATCGAATCGAATCGAATATTTATACTTCAAAAAAGAGCAATAAGAATCATAAGTGGCAGTAAATATTGAGAACCAACAAACCCTCTATTCGTCAAATTACAGATATTGAAAGTCCCACATACTGTTGATTACATTATTGGACTGATTATGTTCAGAGCCTATAAAAATTCCCTGCCAGAAAATATACTAATCATATAAATACCTTGTTGCTATGACAACAAGGTATTCTTAAATTTTAAGAAATTTTTGAAGAACTGAGAAATCCAGACTTGACCTTACCTTGTACTAAATGAATGAGATAAATTTACAGAGACATACGAATATAGCCATTGCAATTTCAGCACTGACATAGTTACTATATATTTATGATTACATTTGTGCACCACAGTGAGCAGCAACACACACTTTTGACAAATTCATTCCTAGCTAAATAAGAACTTGGTGGTTAAAATATGTAGGATGGGAATTTCTCACCTTCTTTTGACATGTAATTGCAATTTTGAGCGCTACATTGTGATTCTAAAAATGCCAGCACACACTGGTGATCTGACAAACACTTAAATGGATACAAATCCTCAGGCACTATGTGCACCAAACATACCACCCTCACACTGATTTCATTAACAGTGTCCCTCTTATATTGCCTCATGACCACTCAAGAAGTTAAGGCCCTGAAGGCCCTCCCTGTCTATTGTTATCCCTTGTGAAAAAGGGTTTGTCTCTTCATACAAATATGGAATTTTAATTTCTGACTATTTGCCCTGACATTCAACTGAAACTGAAGTTTCAGAAACCAGGGTTATTTTCATGAGACTTCTTCTTGTCTGTGTTCTACAGGGATGTATTATGTATCAATGGATCTACTTTGGGCCTTTATACTTAAGATAATGTTCACATAGCATTTAGGCTTATCATTAATTGCAAAGCCCTCAACACTATACTTTAATTGTTCCACGTTAACTTTACCACTTAACATTTTGTTGCCCCCCTTCAGTTCTAGCACTTGTTTTTCTGACAGCAGGGCTAGGTGTCATCGTATTGCTTTTACTTTATTGTTAGTTATAATGTGATACTTTCTCATTATAATGAGAACCTTTTTTTTCCATTTAGTGAGAAAAACTTGTTATATTATTGAAGTTATGCAGCACATTGCTGCTCTTTAATGTGGTGCTGATTTCTTCTCTGGTGTTCAAAAAGAGCTCATGAAGAAATGATTTATTATGATTATTAGTCAAAACTACAACTGGACCTCATGTAATAATGACAGGTAGAAACAGGATGAAAAACAGGAGCAGTAATATTGCAGGGGAGATTTGCTTGCTACCTTTCACTCACTGTTAATGAGGAACTGCTAAAATACACAAACTGATACGAAAATGGCAAAGTTCTGTTTGATCTGCTTTTCACTTTGTTTGGGGAAAATCCATGTAACTTATTTGCTGATGCGCATGCATGTTACCATTTTGCTGGCATGGTTTGGATCCACTTGTCCCCTTAGAGGGAAGGGTCACTGTGAATCAATACAAAGTTGTTCTGAGTGATCACCTTTATCCTATGATGAAACATTTCTATCCTGGTGGGAGTGGTCTCTTCCAGGATGACAATGCCCCCATCCATAGGGCACACTGAATGGTTTGAGTATGAAAATGATGTGAATCATATGCTATGGCCTTCACAGTCACCAGATCTCAACCCAACTGAACACCTATGGGAGATTTTGGACCGATGTGTTAGACAGTGCTCTGTATCACCATCATCAAAACACCAAATGATAGAATATCTTTTGGAAGAATGGTGTTCATCCCTTCAGAAGAGTTCCAGAGACTGTAGAATCAGTACCAAGGTGCATTGATGCTGTTCTGCACTGTATTTCATTGTCTCACCAGTACCTTAAACAACATGCCCCCACCAACACAGCCCACACCGCTTTAATGCGGGGCTGTTTTTGTTCTGAATCCCTGCTTCAACAAACCTGACAAGTTCTCTATAACAGGCCTGAGCTCTAGGGGTCTCTGATGTAAGTATCCAGTAGCTGTTAAAGAAATCATTAGATGCTTGATGAATGTTTTTCCCATACCCATTCAGGTTGATTTCTTCTGTTCTGTTTGTTTTTTTGTGATCTTGTGTTTAAATTGTAAACTTGTCACATTTGTAAAAGAGAACAGCCACACCTCAGTGTATCTTTCCGACTGTAAATAATGGTTGAATGAATGAACATCCCTAAGTAGCCCATCCATCTTCTTAATCACCCTCTAAAGATCAGATGACATGTGTGTAACTGTGTATGTGCATTCATGACTGAGTGTGTGGAAACTAGAATACATGTATGTAATGCTGATTACACAACAAGGTGATATCACCTTCACTCAGGACCCTGTATGTGTATGTGTGTGTGTGTATGTGTGTGTGTGTGTGTGTGTGTGGTCCAAGTATTCCTCACATTGTGGGGACGTAAATCTGTTTACTCAGTCATGTTGTGGGGGTTCGCCTCCCTCATGTGAACAAGTCTCCATAACGTAAAATCATTAATTTTAGGATGAAGACGATAGAGAGAGAGAGATAGAAAAGAGAGAAAGAGAAAAGAGAGAGAGAGAAAGAGAGAGAGAGAGTGAGTTAATGTGTCACTCTAGTACTCCTGTCCTGTAATGGTGAGACAGTGAGAAAGGAAACACAGTGAACTAACACAGTGTGGTTGACAGTGACAGGCACATGTATATGTTACATCCCTCTGCTGGAGCAAAAAAACTCCTCACTTCTCTATTTACACTGTTGGTTTATTTATCTGTGCACAGAGCTGCAAGAGCAACACACATTTATCTCTCTTGCCCCATACATGAACCCAAACACACATACAGACCCCCTGAATAGACACAGCAGACCACATATCTCATTTAACAACATCTAGTGTAAAGGTTTCAGTTTGCTGCTTCTGATTCAGGTGGTGCAGACGTGAAGTACTTAGTCTAAGGAGTTCAGTTCTTCATAACACACGCTGAAACGTTGTAGAGTATGGCTGCACAATTCTGGTCATTTTTTTCCACTCAGAATTGAAATCCCAATTTTCTCCTACAGTTCTTAGGGACACCATTTTTTTAGATATTATTTTTGTTAGGCTTTTTGCCTTTATTTGGCGGACAGCGATGAGACTGGTGGAGAATGGTGGAGGGTGGGGTGGGGTGGGGGAGGTTGCGGCTTGCAGCATGGGTCCCATGGCCAGGAGTCGAGCCATGGACGTTGCGGTTATGTGGTATGCACCACGGGACACCGTTTTTTAATGAAAAAATATTTACAGCAATCTATATACAGTACTGTGCAAAAGTTTTAGAGACGAAAAGTAAAGTGAGGATGCTTTCAAAAATGATGCTATAAATAGTTTTTATTTATCAATTAACTTCGAACAAGGTGGAATAAACAGAAGAAACCTAAATGAAATCAAAATTTGGTGTGAGCAGCTTTGCCTTCAAAACAGCAGCAGTTCTCCTCGGTACACCTGCACACAGTTTTTCAGGTACTTGGCAGGTCGGTTGTTCCTGCATCTTGGAGAAGTTGCCACAGTTCTTCTGCGGATTTAGGCATCTCAGCTGCTTCTGTCTCTTCTGTGGGGGCCAAACCATCTGTTGCAGGGCTCCTTGTTCTTCTTGTCACTGAAGACAGTTCTTTATGACTATGGCTGTATGTTTGGGGTCACTGTGATGCTGCGGAATTAATTTGGGGCCGATTGGACGCCCCCCTGATCGGCCTGGTATTGCATTATGGATATGGTGCCTAAAACATTTGCACAGTACTTAATATCTTTTGTCTGCCCACACTTTACAAGAATTAAGCAGTACAGTACATTTATATAACTGTGTAATTTTATAATTGTTATTTACACTGTGTCAGATCAGATTCTAGTTATTTTATAACTGTATTTGTGAAGTTGTGAGGTGGACAGAATATTGTATAAGAAACACCTACTGTATAATAACTAATTGCTATCCTTAAAAAGCCACTGAAGGGCTGATCCTGTGAGATTTGTGGTTACATGTGCTTCCAATAAAGATTGTAGATGATCAAAGTTCATATTTATTTTACTTTTATTTAATTTAACTTTTATTTAGCCATGAAATCTCTTAAGATACATTATCTCTTTAAAAAAAGAGACGTGGCCAAAATGGCAGCGTACAATAGGTGTCACAAAGTTACATAAAAACACATTAATTTACAAGCAGAGCAGACTCTAGGGATACTGAAGATTATCCATCTAGATGATCTGGTCCTTTAGGTTTTTGTATTTTCCATGTTTCACTCTCTCTCTTACTACAAGTATTAGTGTGCAGATTAGAAATCAAACTGAACAATGGAGCAATAACGCCAAATTTATATCTGTAGCTTTTGTTCCTTCATTGAACCCCTCTGTAATGAGGTTCTGTGAGGTTCTGAGCAGAGCAGACTTTGGTTAGCTACCATATTATGGTAAATGGTAAATGGACTGTACTTGTATAGCGCCTTTCTAGTCATCCGACTACTCAAAGCGCTTTTAACACTACGAGTCAATTCACCCATTCACACACATTCATACGCTGAATGGGTACAGGGGCTACCCTACAAGGTCCCAACCTGCCCATCAGAGGAAATCTAACCATTCGCACACATTCATACACTGATGGCACAGCCATCAGGAGCAATTTGGGGTTCAGTATCTTGCCCAGGGATACTTCGACATGCGGACTAGAGGAGTCGGGAATCGAACCGCCAATCTTCCGATTATTAGACGACCCGCTCTACCTCCTGAGCCACAGCCGCCCAAATATTAGAGTGTCTGATGAAACCAGAGCAGAAACAGCTAAAATACATGATCCTGCTAACTTACCCTTAATTATATTAACCGTGTTGTCTTCTGCCTAAAACTTCAGCTGTGGAAGTTTGACTGGTGTTTTCACTGGACTGAGCTGTGGTCCTGAATCCACCCTGCTGCTCTGATCCTCCTCTCTGGCAGTTGTCTACAGGGCCACTGCTGTAAAAATAGCACTATTTCAAGCATTTGGATAGTATCCAAGACTTCTATTTTTCAGGATCTATACTTCTCTGAGCTTTGGTCAGATAGCTGTTAGAGACAGCCCTGCCTTATGTTTTTGGCTTTGTTATTCATGTCAAACAAGTCAGAAATGGTCTACTACTCGCTGGGTCAGTAATTAAACTTAACTATGTTAAAAGACACTCCCACAAAATCAGTAAAGGGGTGGGAGGAGCTGTGGGACCAAACGGGACTGAGAGGGAGACAAAAGTGACAACAGACGAACCATAGAGGGATGCTCTCTCTCTCTGGTGATTTTTTAAATTTTTTGGGTGGTCATTGAGTAGCGTTTGACTAGCAAAGCATTTATCTTCTGCAGGGGTGACTGGAGCCATATCTTTAGACAATTAGAAAAAAATAACAATAAAATAAAATAAAGTAATAAAATTGATCAGGTGTGTGTATGTGGTATGTTATTCCTGTAACTAAGATTGGGGTTTGGAAGCATTTTATGAAATATCAATCTAGTTTTGAATTCCTTATTCAATCCATTTGTCATCAGCTTTCATCACTTGTAAAAAAAAAAAAAAAGGTTAAAATAACTAAAAAATTTAATTGAGATCTGGACTTGTTGATTGAGAAGGTAGAAACACTGCAGTATTGAGTGGTGCCATAATTATTGATCACAACCTATAGATAAAATCTGAAAATGAGATGGACAGCAGAAGATAGAAATGTTAATTAAATATGTATTTAACACACTCAATAAACAGCTGTATATTTCATTTTTCAAGCAAACATAAGAAGTCTGGCTGGCCAGCTTGAGAGCTGCCAAGAAGATTTTAGTTCAATGGGAAAACCTCTACATGATACTTTGGCTGTTCACTGGCTTCGGTATTTTTTGGACCATTTCATACCTCAACTATCTTCAGCAAGAATCAATAACATTCAACCAAGGACAATACATTTGTGGAGAACCCTGAAAAAGAATGTGTGGGATATTATAACCAAATAAATAAATAAATAATAATAATAATAATGATAATGAAAAACATTTGGCCTGGTCTGGGGGGTTCCTTATATTTTGTTGTATTTCAAAGAAAACAGTTGTATATATTGATTTTACCTGTTGAATTTTTGGTTTTTCAACTTAAAAAATTTGAATAAAATAGGGCACACATGTGTTATTGAGTATATTATTAACCTGAAAACAAAATACTTGTTTATAATATTTACTTATTTATATTTCCCTTTGTTACACATATCAAGAATTTGCCTACAGTCCCTCACCTCCCTACAATGATGCACAGGTGCAGGTCTGAATCTCACGGTGAAAAACGACCAGATGAAGATGGACAGATGCCATCGCAGTCCTGCACAACTGTGGATGGAGTCAGCGAGACCGAGGATTGTATACATCCACAATCGTGTATACATCCACGATTGTTTATCCACAATTACGTGGATAAACAGCTGGTCATGCATGGGTGAAATCGCTGTCTCTGGGAACCGCATTCACCTCTTTGAGGATTTCTCACCTGTGGTGTAAAAAAGGCGACGTGAGTTTCTGGAGACAAAGAAGTCATTCCAAGCACTGGGGATTCCCTACAGGATGCTTTTCCCTGCTGTGTTGCACAACACACATAATAACAAGGTCCAGATCCATGTAGAAAGATGAGGCATAATGGACTTTACGATGGACATGCAACTGAAATCACACAAAAGGAGGTTAATAGACACTAGTGCAGTAATGGACTGTACCTACATAAAGTTTAAGTTGATAACATTTCTGATGTTGGAATTCAGTGGAATGTGTTATTTTGCTAATTAATGTTTGCTGGTATTAAGATGAAGCAGTCAAAATGGGGGAAGATATTGAAAACATTTTTTGCATTCGTGATTGAAATTATCTTGCTTTAGTATTGCCTTAGATGATGGACTACACCTCATACCTAGCATCTAGGGGTGTAACAGTACACCAAATTCACAGTTCGGTATGTACCTCGGTTTTGGGGTCACGGTTCGGTAGGATTTCGGTACAGCATGAAAAAAAGAAAGGTAGAAAATAACATTTTAGTCTTTCATTATGAAAAATGTAAACATATTAAACTAGTTTGAAAGTAACTGTTTGGGTCACGGCGCGTATTCTTTGTATATATAGTATGCACTGAACTGTAACATCCGTAACGTGACAGTTCAGGACGAATACCCGTACCCCCCTACTAGCATCTGTAGAATTTACTACTGGAAACAGGATTTGTCGTTCAGGTAGGGTTGTGTCTAAGGAAACAACTGATCCACTGCTCTTTTGGTTATTATATTTCATGACTGCACTAATTTCGCTATTGTTGACTGGGGACAGGCCTATTAATGAGAGTTTAATATTCATCCTAAGTTTTGTGGCACACTCCTGCTTTGCCAATAGTTACCCCTGGGGAGTAGAGGAGGGGTGATGTTAATTATACATTAATACCATTGGCTGCAGTGTAAAGACTGGAAAAGAAACATTAAGGTTGGCGATGTACACTGAGTAGTTAGTGTCCCTGAAAGATGTTTTTACATAATTTAGAGTCTGGGGAGCTGTGTTTCATACTTCCAGTCTTTGCTTCGATGTGCCCTATAGATAAGTTAACGTTACAGCAGGTATGTGTGTACTTAAGATTATTTTTGTTGTTAGGTATATTTAAATGTTGACTTTCGTATCCCGCCACCAGAAGGGAACATTCATTAAACTACGTAGGCTAAGGTCAGATAACATAGAAAGACAGTGTATCTCTGTGACAAAAGAAAAAAAGTGGTAAATGTCATGTATAAATAGCATTAAGTTCTGTACATTTAGCGTTAAAGGAATCCATCATTCAATAAAGTGGAAGAGAATATTAAGCTTTCTCAAAAAAGACAAGGTACAGATTAGTTTTTCTACAAGAAACCCATGAAACATAAGCAAGATTGGGTAGGCCAGGCTTTTTATTCATCATTTTCCTGTAACAGCAGAGGAGTTACTATTTTGATTTACAGGGCCACTCCATTTGTACTTAGCACATGTAAAAGTGACCCTGAGGGCAGATATGTCCTTGTCCATGGTACAATTTATGGTATACATGTCACTATGATGAACATATATGCCCCTAATCCACCGCCTCCTTCATTTTGGACTAGGGTAGCAGCAGACTTGGAGGAATGCTCACTTACAGTGCTGGGTGGTGGCTTTAAACTGTTGTTTAGGCAAAAAATTAGACAAGTCTCCTATAGAAAAACAAGTGCAGGTGCTTCACTAGTTAAAATGTTAGATGGTATTAATCTGATAGATATATGGAGAATTTTGAATCCATCAGCCAGGGATTTCACGTTCTACTCTAAGAACAATTACTATTCTCGAATTGACTATTTTTTTCTACCACCGCAGATCATAGGACAAGTGATCACATGCAGTATAGGATCTATCCATATCTGTGATCATGCCCAAGTTTACTTGGAAATGATCAAGTCATTATATAAATCCAACAATAATGTCACCAAACAAGAACTTGACACTTTCTCATTCAAGGGAATGGGAAGGTGTGTCCAAACTTTTGATTGGTACTGTAAATTAGCTAGGCTGGGCTGGCAGACATGGAGCAACTTATAGCTACCACTACTACTTGTAGCTTTTAGCTGACTACCTTAAGTTAGCAGGAAGAGGTGGAGTTAGGTGACCATTCAACTTTCTGGATGGATTTTCTTCTTAGAAGCTGTTGCTGTGTTTGAAATCACATACTAATGTACTATTCATACTAAGTATGATGTCAAATTGAGTATGTAGTGTGTTCCAGCTGCATAGTATGTGGATTTTGGGGATGCAGATGTGTACTAGATTAACAAGAATTTCTGAGTATGCGGCGTGAGCTTACTGGACATACTCAACTGCCCCACAATGTATTGCGTCTCTTCATACTGTGCAAAGGAAGAGATGAGCCAGGCTAAAAGCTGTTGTAATTTTCACTGTTAATATGTCACTTTATTAAGTTTTAATTAAGTTTTTCAGGCAAGGAAGTAACACCGATTTGGAAATTTGCTCCGACGTTTTCGGAGATGTGAGGAGCCGCTGACCAGCTGGTCATTTCAGCTGCTAGCAGCCCAACTCCTGAGATGATTGGCCAGTCAACGTCTGTCATCATCCCAAGGAGAACATCCGATGAACTGATCTGCACAACTCTTTGGTAATTTACTGCTGGTTCAATGTCTCCGCAGCATTTTGATATATGATATAATTCCTTTTGGAAGATTAATGTTGCTCTCACAGATGAAATCTAATAATTGTAGCTGCCACATTAGTATGTCTGAATGTAAAGTGAAGCTTCATGTTTTTACTGGACAGAACAGCACTGCCACTGGGGCTCTATATGTACAGTTATCAACCCATTTCAACAAATATAAATTTATTAAAATGAACAGATCAGTCTATATTAAATTTCATTTTATTTTATTAAGCTACATAACAGTTTGGATTTTTATTTTAGCTACATTACAGACTAAATAACAATTTACTGCAATGAGGTTATTTTTTGTGAGAAAAAAGTGTTACTGAAGCTTTGAGTTGAGATTATTTGTCACAGTACAGTCAGGTAGTTGTGTTGAAGCTGAGCTGGTGCTTTCAGCAAATACACTGCTGTTCCAATTGCAGAATGATCATACTGCATCCTCCCGTCCTCAGAAGCCAGAGACACTTAAGAGAGTGAGAGAAGATGAGCTTCTTCAGCTCATGAAGGTTGCAGAGAGGCAGAGGAGAGTAGAGAGAAAATAGACAGGCTCTTCTCTCTACTCAAGAGATTAGTTGGAAAAATAAAACATATTGAATGAATGAATTAAAATAATAGCTGTACAGCTGTCTTTACAACTATTTACAACATAAAGTACATAAGAAGTGGAGGGTGTCTGTAGGTTCTTAAAACGTCTTAAATTCAATTTAATTCAATTTAAATATTAGGCCTTAAAATGCCTTTGTGTTTATGTATATTTTGGTTCAGCTGCGCAGGGAGTCCCTGGTGGTGCTGCTGGACCTGGATGGGCTGCCACAATAATAAAATTTAAATTTCTGGCTCCATTTCTACTAGCTGTGTCCCGATTGTCAGCTGCAGCTGGCAAGGTTGCTCAGCGACAGGAGCGGTGCTTCGTGACACAAGGGTAAGGGCGGGATTAGCTGGTGATGCAAATAGGAAATCCTCCATAGACCAGACCATCTCATTTAACAATGGTTGGTCCGGCCTTCATGGTCTACGCAGGACACACCTTTGTAGACTGCATCCTTCAAAGGATGCAGCCACGATCACATTCCAATCACAATGCGTTCTGAGTGCATTAACATTCGTTTTTCCTTCTTCAGACAGGATATCCATATTACAGATCGCATGTTAACGCAAGGTGTAAATGGGGTCTGAGATAAAAGCAGTTGAAATGTCAGTCGACATGTAAGAGATAAAAGCAGTTGAAATGTCAGTCGACATGTAAGAGATAAAAGCAGTTGAAATGACAGTCGACATGTAAGAGATAAAAGCAGTTGAAATGACAGTCGACATGTAAGAGATAAAAGCAGTTGAAATGACAGTCGACATGTAAAAGATAAAAGCAGTTGAAATGACAGTCGACATGTAAAAGATAAAAGCAGTTGAAATGACAGTCGACGTGTAAAAAATAAAAGCAGTTGAAATGTCTGTTGAAGAGAAAGAGATGAATGCAATTTAAATGTCTAAATTAAATTTTTTAAAATCACATCCCCATTTTGACAAATGGAGTGAACTGCATGACATACTCTTGAGTAAAGTTATGTTGTAGTGCTAGATTTTAGTAATGTGATATGATTTTGAATGGGATTTGTTCTTACTTCTACAAAAACTACATTTTCAACAAAGCATCAATTGAATAATTGCTGCATCTCTATAGACTGCTAACCCTAACCCTGATATTTAGACAAGGCGGGAGCCACAAAAATTATAGTAAATAATATAATTGCTTGTGTATTGAAAATAAAGTGATATGCAATCGAAAGAAGGGTGACAGGAAATCCCTTAACTACAATGTCAAAAGTTCAGGTGAACTGCTTCTGAACGTAAAGACTGATTAAGTCAGCTGATAAATTCAGATGCATTTGGATTTACTCTGTTGTGTAGCCAGAGTATTTTTATGACACCCATAAAATTACCCGTTAAATGAAACACATAACAAACATAACAAAAACTGCACCTTCTACAAATCAAACCACATCTTTCACCCAATCAGCTTTTAGCAAACCAAGTCACTTGACAATATTTATCTTCTAAATTCACAAGAAATTTCATCAGGGTTTCACCTCTCTTTCATCTCCTCAGCTTATTTAAGTTACTTCCACCTTACTGGGGCTCACCTTGAATGATACAGGGGATGTTAAAATGATTGATGAAAGCGGTGATAGATTATGAAAATCTAATTTAATCAAATCATCACTGAATTTACGCATCATTATTTTCTATCTCTTAAAGATACATCACTCAAGTTTTCAATTCATGTCAATAGCCATGACTTCCTTTTTTCACATTTCCCCTTCCCCAGTAAAACCCAACACAAAACCTCATATTCAATGCCAATCCTATCTACACTGGCCTATTTCTAACCCTGACCTCAGACCAGAGATTAACCCTGACACTGAATAGCTGTAGACAGCTATTCACGTTTTTATAAAGCACATGAAAAATAAATACTTTTTAAAGCACACACTGACAAGATGTAGCTTATAGACCTCTACAACTCATTCTGACAAGTTGCAGAGTAAACAAGATTTTTTTACTGTAAGTTGGCAAAATGGATGTTCTGGGTTTTAGAGCACATCTGTACACAGTGACACTTTCTACACATAAATATGGCTTTCTGTAGACTGTTAAAGTAAAGAAACAGAAAACTCCTATGAATCTTTTCAGCACAGTAAGCCCAATCAACTGTATTGACAAATAAAAATGTTTTATTTTAATGACTGATAGAACAAAACAAATTGGATAGTGCTTTAATGGTAAATGGACTGTACTTGTATAGCGCCTTTCTAGTCAGCCAACTACTCAAAGCGCTTTTTAAAACTACAAGTCAATTCACCTATTCACACACTGAATGGGTACAGGGGCTACCATACAAGGTCCTGGCCTGCCCATCAGAGGAAATCTAACCATTCGCACATTCATACACTGATCAGGAGCAATTTGGGGTTCAGTATCTTGCCCAAGGATACCTTGACATGCGGACTGGAGGAGTCGGGAATTGAACCACCAATCTCCCGATTAGTAGGCAACCCGCTCTACCTGCTGAGCCACAGCCGCCCCAGCCACTTTAGCCTGGCTCGTCTGTTTGTTTATTTTGGTATCACCGTTTCTTACTGTAACAATGTCTGTACCTGGTAATCATGTTAGGGAATGTGTTTGTCAAGTTTTATAGTGGTGGTCTGGGCTCTGATGATCCTCTGGGACTGTTTCTTTTTGACCACAATACTTGCTTCACGAGGTTGGGCAAATCACAGTCATTCTGGAATGCCTGGCCCAGATTATAAAATTTGTTATTTGCCTGTTTTTCACCAATAAAGAGTGGTTGTACCATGTCAATGACCTTTCCATTTGATTCCTGGTGTCAAAATTATATGAAAAAGTCGGTTCATTTGACTTTGTATGTTGTCTGGTTCAGGAGTTGTAAAAATCTGCGTTTTTCACATTTGCGTGGACATCAATTCAAGATGGTCGCCAAACAAACCCCATGGTCCATTAGATGACCTTGGCAACATGAAAAATTCTTAACTAGACACCATTAGGGTACTAAAAAAAACAGGTTACAAAAAAATGCCATGTGGGTGCATGGGAACCTATATCTCCTGCCCAACTATACCTTCCAACTGCTGCTTGACAGTGATCAGTTGATAAACTCAGGTTATACTGCTGAGCCAGTGAGAAACACATTTCACTAGGGGTGCAACTGATCACAAAACTCATGGATCATTTTTCAGATCAGCAAAAAAAAAAAAAAAAAGGAGACATATATAACTTTGCTTTCCATTTATTCTGTAAAACACTTAAACTTTTCCCATGCTCTTAAATGAAAACAACATTCAAGATGTCCAATGTTTAAATAAAATCTTAAAATATATAAAATATTCAATACTAAAATATTAAATTAAAGTGGAATATAAAGCATGATACCTTCTTCCTTTAAACATAGTGGTGAATGAAACAATAGCCTGTGTCCACGTCAAAACTTGATAACTTACAAACATGAACACGTCTTGTCCTGTAGCTAAGCTTGTTGAACGAGCCAGCAAACAAACATTCACCGGGGAAAAGTGTACCGCTAACGTCAGTTAGCAGCTAGATGGCTAATAAGCTGCTCAGCTGCAGCACATTAAACAGCATGTAAACATACCTGCAAATGTCACTTCAGACCCCTTAGATGCTGGTTTGGTCATTGCTCTTCAAAATCCCTATTAGTGACACACTGTCTGTCCATGACGTGTAGCTACAGCAGTTTGTTTACTTTGTCTCCAATGAGACATTAAATTTTGCAATTAATCCGTGGTTCACATGCATGCCGAATCGTGGAGGCGATCCGTATGGATCACGGATCAACTATGTTCCGTTACATGACCACATTTCACCTGTTTCTGACATTCTCCTTTCAAAAATCCTTGGATTCCCTCCACATGAATGCAGCCCAATCCAAACTGTGTACAAACCTATGAGTGACAGAAAATTCCACCCAAAATTTCCCTTTTTCCACTGAGACAGACACTAATTCTAAAATTAATTCCTTAAATTGCCTGCAGCATATGGAATCAAACATGTATCAAATACAAGGTTTTGCTCACACCATGAGTGATGACTCTACCAACCCTGAACTTATTATACAGAAAGTTGGACAGTTGCTAGGGATTTAGTAGGATGTATTAGTTTGTATAGTGACTCTGTGTGCTGCAAGGGAGTACTGTACTTACAGGGTGCTAGGACGTACTATGTATTTGTTGTAGTTAAAGGGTTAGTACTGTTAGTGTTACTAGTCATAACAGCAGCAGTATGAGTAACAGTAGACAAAGATAGAGAGCTGTATGTATCTGGGGCTGTGGTAAAGTGTGTAAGAATAGCAAAGTGGTCCTAATATATGCTTTAACACACCTGCAGCATAAAGATAAGCATTGAGCCTCCTCTATGAGCCCCACATAATCTATGTACTGTACTATCTTTAAGGCTTCCCACCCACCCACAGTATGTAAGCACTACAGATTCTATTGTTTGAACCCCTGACTCTAAAGAAGGCTCTGCGTGTCCATTTTTATTGTAAAACTCTGTTATAAATAGCATCACCCTGAATAGAAGGTCAGAATTCACAACTGCAGTCTGTTGCAGTTTTGATGACATTAGACAATTAACTAGTGTGTTCGGCCTGTTGTTCGCTGAAACACACACAGAATGGTAACAAAATATTTTTTATAATTTCTGTTTATTATACAAAACAAAATGTCACTTCCTGTGCAGATCAGTTCTATGATTGTGCGCCAGTGTACTATCTATTAAACCAGTCCAGACTAGCAATGCGCTAGCAGTAGATTTGTCCACAACACCCACCAGTGTCAGAGAGCAGTGGTAACTTGCGTGATGAGAGTATAAGTAAGTACACTAGAGCTGCAACGACAGCTGATTATTCGATTAGTTTCCAACTAATAAATTAATCACCAACTATTTTGATAATCGATTAATCATTAATCAAGAAAATAATCAACAGATTATTTGATAATGAAAATAATAGTTACTTGCAGCCTTACTGTACATCCTTCTGCCCTACAGTGGTTGCGGAGGTGACTGGGTGGATTGGCATGGACACTGTATGTACTGTGCAGGTGCATCGTGTAAAAATATCATTAAAATAATGTAAGATTGGACCCAGGATGGGCAGAATGATAGATACCCAATATTAAAGGCCTGAGTTTGGGATCAGGAAAGAAAGCCTGACCAAGACATCCCTTTGACAAAAAAGAAACCAAACAAAACATTTTTGGCTGATAACAGTGACTCCAAAGAGGCTCTAGGTTAAGAGGACCAGGTCTGTCCCTGTTCAGTAACCCAATCATAGTGTTTTGGAACTCAACACAGTTCACAGCTAAGTTTCAAACCATCAACAGTTAACTGGGAAGACATTTGGCAGCCTACCTACACTGTAACAAAATCAGGGAGAATATCTTTAACCCCAAATAACTGAGCTGAAACAGAATATAAGTGGCAGCATTTCTATACTTGGGGAAAACAGAAACTCATAAAAAAAAGAACATAATAAATAGGACACAGTTTCGTAGGCTATGAAGATACATCCTTTCTCTTCACATTGTGCTGGTATACTGTACACTTTATACTATAAAGTGGAATTGTTGTGTAGCAATGTTTAAATGGCATGTCGGGTAATTCATCCCGCCAGTGGTTTTAGTTTTAATGTAGAAATTTAAATGTAAGCTAGATCTTCAAGGTAGCCATTCTGTGTGAGTGAGCAGCAATGATATGCAGTGAGCTGTAGTGTGACAGGTAGGAGATGCTCACTCAATGACAGCATCAGCAAGCACACGAGCGCGCGCACACGCACACGCACGTCTGTGATGATGTGCTGCAGGGTAACGTTAGATAATATTTGTATCCTTACCCTCCGTCCTGCTCCGTACTGGCTGGCGCTCCATCGGGCCCGGTTGTCCGCCGCTGACTCTCCATTGCCGGGAAGCGAACCGGAGTCCGAATCCTCCCCCTCCTCCAGCTCCTCTTCCCCCTCCTCTTTCTCCTCTGCCTCTGTCTCCCTCTCCTCCGTTTTCAGCCGCTTCGCCGCCCTTCCGTACTCCCCTTCCTCTCGCTGGCCGGCTCCTTCTACCGTCGACATGCTCGCAGCTGCAGTGAGCCTGTTGGAGAGCGGGATTGTGTCTGGAGCTGCTCACACTGACACGTCCATGTCAGCAGTTCTCTCCTCGAAAAGCACCACCCGTGTCTCCGTCTGTGTCTCCCGGTGTGTGTAGGCTATCTGTCCCCGTTAGGCGACTCCACTCTCGGGTTCTGCCCTGGCTCTCGATCGCTCTCCAACACCACTGATTTTCTCTGTGTGGAGGTGTGAGTGGACTGGACAAATCCCGCCCCATGCTGTTCTCTTATTGGTCAGCCTGATCCTGCACATCGGAGACATGGCATATGATTGGCCAGTGTTGATGCGTCAACAGACAACTCTCCACGCTGCAGAGGAGTGCGCAGAGCAGGGAATGGTGGGCTAGATAAAAACAGAGGAGACAGAAAATTGCAGAGAAGTAGGGCTGAACAGTTAATCGAAATTTTATCGAAATCGCAATATGGTCTACTGCAATTTTCAAATCGCAGGAGGCGCAATATTTGTTAAATGTGTGTCAAAATACCAGTTTAAATTAAGTATTGTGCTGCAAAGATGTCCTGGCCTACAGATCATATTCTACAGATTTAAGAAAACATTTTTGTTTGGTACAGATCCCTGCAAATATCACTCCATAATCATTTTAATGTTTTCAATGAAAATGAGAATAATGGTGTAAAAAATATCATTCCCTCTAATTTTGCAAATAATATCGCAATTGCAATATCAGTCAAAATAATCACAATTAGATATTTTTTCAAAATCATTCAGCCCTACAGAGAAGGAAAGAAGACACACACACAGAGAGAGAGAGAGAGAGAGTGTGTCAGTATGAGCATATTTTGCTGCATTGTTGAAGGGCTTATTTTCTGTCATCCATCATGTCTGTCTTAATTTCTCACCAGAAATCTATAGGCTTTACTAAAGGCACTGTCCTTGCTGAAAGCTCTTTGAACATTGCTGTAACTAGACTAGAACATCCCTAAAAAAGGTCAAGGCAAATGTATAGAGAACAATAATTGATTTTTCTTTTTTTTAAGGGAACAAATTTTAATGGGGGTACAGTACTTCAGCCATTTTGTATTGAAAGTCCTTAAATTTGTGGGACTTGTAAGGGACAGATTTTTAAGAAAATTGAGTAGCAGAGGCTGAGATATCCTGACTTTTAGTTCCTATGTGGATCACGCTCCAAAAATGCTGGATCCTTCATTTCCCATAATGCAAATTAATTGCATCTTTTTGTTAAACCCAAAATGCAAATTGCCTCTTTGAAGATGACTTTTTTTGTAGGGTCTTTCTGATGCTATCAACCAACATTTTACAATTTATTTTATATTTTTTTATTTTTTCAAACTATATTTTTATTTATGTATTTACTGGGACCATGTACAGTGTTAAACATAAATGTCACCATTTGATGTAATGTACCAGAGTTATCTTATAGCTAATTTTCATCTGCAGTCCCTTTCTGCAGGTCACAATTAAAACATATAACAGCACAATAACAAACAGTACAAAGCAAAAAACACACAGGACACATAATACAAAATACAAAGCTACACACAATAGCAAATCACAAATGCAACAAAACATGACATGTACAACAGAATATAACATTCAATACACAGACTACATATACAATTACACAATGTCCATATTCTTCTTCCTAAATCAAATCATATATTCTGTATGTCAAGCACTGCAACTTTCTCTTGTTATTGAATATATTAGTCTTTATATGTGCCTACAATTCATTGGACCCTGTATGATTTTATTGGAATTGGAACACACTGCGCAGTGTTTGTTGTGTCATCACTGCCCTGCAGAGGATGTGAGAAACAGCTTAATGAACAACTGGATGGAACGGTCATTTCATTTTCAAGTTTATTCTTAAAATGAATGTGACATTGGGGAGTGAGTCAGGAGCTGATTAACAGAGTAACAAAACAAGCAACACTATATTGTCTGCTCTCCCATCTCCTGTGTGAGAGACTGTCTCTAGAGAGAGGTTAACTCCCTGTTAAAACCAGAAGCCAGAGTTGAGCTCCAGCTGGATCCATCCCGTTCACACCTGATTACACTGCGACATCCAGAGGATGTCCTTCTATTTAAGGACACCTCCAGAGCAGACACATGGGAGCTCATCTTTCTCTTCTCCCATGTCAGTATTCCCAGGGACATGCTGACAGATGAAGGCATCATTTCATACACTAGCTGGTTGATGAGCTGGTAAATGAAAAAAGCTGCATACATAAATGTACCACCTATAGTCAGACAGCTGGTGGTCCAGGAAGTCCCTACCTAAGGCCCCCATTGGCTTTACACCTTTTGAACTGCTGTATGGCCATTAACCCAAAGACCAAATTAGACATACCACAGGGTACATAAACCCATGAGGTCAGAGGGAAAAGGCTCAAAGAATCATCAGAACATAACTTTTTCATTGCCCTCAAGTTTTGTGCTCCTTGCATCAAGTTCTATTGATTTTGCCACATTAGTGGTGTGGCTCTAGGGATGCCAATGTTGGTAATATCTATGCTTACTAACTATTCCACAGATTGCCATGATATTTCCCAGCAAACATTCGTGGGATGGTGACAAAAATAGTCCTGGTCAAACAGCCACAACATGCACAGAAAAGTGAAATCATTAAAATCACTATTTACTGAGTTTTAAAGAGTTTGCCTCTATGTTAGCATGTATGTTTTGTAACATCAATGTTGATGAAACTATGTTAATTAAAGCCTCTGTTTTACTTCAGACAAGAATTGCTGCAACACCTCAAAGGCTGAGATGTTCAGACAGCGGCCAGACAATGGTCATACAATGTCTGTATGTTTGCTGGGTTGGTACATACATTCATGAACTGTAATCTCTTGACATTTCAGCACCATGTTTGTAATTTTTGTGGTTTTTAGTGAAATATCTGAACAACTATTGGATGGATTGCCATGAAATTTGGTTCAGATATGTTCCCTTCACAATGAATTGTAATCATTCTGACTCTGATCCTCCGACTTTTCATCTAGCACCATCATCAGGTCACAATTTCAGTATGACCAAATACATGCGAAATGAATGACATTCCTATCAGCCTCAGCTGTACTTTGAGTTTAGTGCTAATTAAAAAAGCATGCTAACACTCTGAACTGAGATCGCAAACATGGTGAACATTACCTTCTAAAAAGCATGTTAACATTGTTACAGTAGCATGCTGTCATTATTTAGCTCAAAGCACCACTCTGCCTAAATGCAGGCTCACATACCTGCTGGTGTGGCTGTAGACTGTAGTAGTATTTTAGTGTAATCACATAGATGTTGTGCGATTCTGCAGTACTATAAATCTGCACAATCTTTAAACACAATATTTGTTTCACTCCTATACTCCTATATGAAGCCCTTTTGCTAATCTCTCATACTAGTTTCCTCTTTTAACCACCAATGTTTTATCTGTGCTCTTGTGGCTTACTATCATTGAGCTTGTAGCTGTGTCAGAAAAAGTGCTGTAAAACCTTGATGACTTTCAGCAACTACTGTATGCTGTTAAGTGTCCATTTGTTCTCGTCAGTGACATTTCCACAGTTTACACAGTTTTTCTTGATTTACGTTTAATTGTTTGATATGTCATTTTCCACAGTGTTGCTGCCTACACACATTACTGTAAATTACCTCAAAAATGTTGTCACCAGTCTTCACTCACAATTTGGCCTGTTTGGATCTCCATTACTTGCCTCATGTTGCTTTGAAAACTCACATAAGAAGTGATGATGGCTAGGGGTTGCTTAAAGTTTAAGTCTTGTGATATACTGTATATTTTTCTTATAGTCAACTTATCAATAGGGTTGGAACTGAGAGCCACAGAAAGTAATACTCAAAGTATTGAGAGAAACTCATTGTTGGTTTGGGTCTTAACTAGCTTACTCCATAGCCAGACATGCACCTCCCCAGAAATGTAATTACATGTCGCTGTGACGCAGACCGCGACAACTGTGATTGGTCCACTTGGTAGCATCACATTTCCCCTTACGCATTTCTGGCTGCTCCTAGCAACATCCAAAGCACAGAAAATTCACCCTCCTTCTGCCTCGATCGGTTCAATGGTCATACACACCATCTCCTCCGAAGTCTTCTCTTTTCTGCATTGCAGGAATTTCAGTAAAAGTAACTAAACATTTATTAGCTCCAACTCCAACATGATCCGCTCAGTTTCAGTTGCCATTGTTTGAAGTTCACGAAGAAACTCAACACAGTGGCATAGAAACCCCACCACCAACTAGTGTTTTGGTGGTGTAATTGCAGAGCGACGCAGACAACAGTATAGGCCACTTGCATAGGCTCTGCATAGGTTCAACGCAGAAGTATAAATCAGGCTTTAACCTTTTAAAACTACTAACTGAGATGCAATATAATATGAAGAGTCTGTTTATTATTTCACGCAGGCTTGTTAGTACCAGAATGATACTAATAATGAGTAAACCGTAAAATTTGAGAACTGCCCCTTTAAAAGAAATCCTTTTTCATGCGTTTATTCATATTTTGACCACTTCCTTTATGATACAACCCTTGTAGAAATCTTGCGAGCTGTGAGTGTCAGTGATGCAATATTTTAACATGTTTCTGACAGTGCTCTGAGTGTCACAAAATCCCAGCCTTTGAACAAGTCTGTTATATCAGTATGCATGTGTGTGTTATGTTTTTCTACATGCATGTGTACTGTATATGTTTATGTATGTGTGTTTGTGGGGTCTGGCAGTGAAGTCACAGGCGGAATAATGCAATATAACAGAGCCACTTCCTGTTCCTCCCTGTCTAACCCTGCAGACACACTTATTTTCCTCTGTGTCTGGTCTTTCCCACGCTGCCTGTTTTCACACCAACGCTGTGAATCAGATCAGCTTTCAGGCAGCTCAGCCTGTTGGGTGAGAGTGCAGATGAAAGATGAGATTGTTCAATTTATCCTTTCACTTAATACTTTCTAAAGGGTGTGATACACACACACACACACACACACACACACACACACACACACACACACACACACACACACACACACACACACACACACACACACACACACACACACACACACACACACACACACACACACACACACACACACACACACACACACACACACACACACACACATTAATCATGGGTGGGGAGTGGAGAGGCTAATGTGAGTAATTAAAGGAGCATGAATACATACAACACACTTAGAAATAGTTTTCATACAATGGCAGTAAGTTCATGTTTTAATCTAACCTACTGTTCTGGACACCATTTCAGTTCTAGTCCCCTTGCTGTGTAATACTGACCTTGGCATGTCTCTAAATATATAACATGAAAATAGTTTTAATGTAATGAAGGCACTGATAATGAGATTAATTTCTGGTAACATTATGGAATGCCTGTGCGTTATGGATTAGTGGTACAGAAACAATAGGAGAAGTTGGTTTGCATGATTAAAAGAAAAATATTCTTAT
The DNA here is from genome assembly GCA_038419695.1 of Scomberomorus guttatus. NCBI lineage: Eukaryota > Metazoa > Chordata > Actinopteri > Scombriformes > Scombridae > Scomberomorus > Scomberomorus guttatus. Next base: position 29,897,101 of record CM076458.1, read on the forward strand.
TGTGGTAATGGTTTCAACTGCGTTGCCCAACCTTGCACACAGCCACCACATATCACTGTTTGCTAACATGTAACATTCATATCTAGCAGACACAGAGCAACATTAGTATTCATTTGGAGTCATGTTTCTGTCCACATGAATGTAAGTCCAATATTAACTCTGAGATAATACCTGGGTTTTTAGTTGCTGGATACTCATCTACGTTCACCAACCATGTGTTGATGGGTGGTAAAATCTATGTATAACTACAGAGTTTGGTGATACTTCTCATAACCAGTCTATACATATATGTACACATACCGATAATCTTTCATCAACAGACTTACTGGTTGACAAGCTCTTGACTAATTTTGCATGCCTGAGTATGTCAGGTAGGTTGTCCCATAGCTGAAGTGCCGCAACAGCAAATGCTCTGTCCCCTTTAGTCTTACACCTGGACATGGGAACTGCCAACGAGTTCCTGTCTGAGGACCTCAGACTGTGTGCAGGTTGATAAGGGGTGAGTAATTCAGAGATATAGTCTGGAGCCATGAAGTGCTTTAAAAGTCATCTTAAAATAGATTCCGTAATAAACTGGTAACCAATGTAGAGACATTAAGAGGGGAGTAGTATGATCTCTTTTCTTTGTTTTTGTAGTCTAGCTGCTGCATTCTATGTGCAGCTAGTGGGGTTTTCATGCTTTACCAGGACATATAGCTGTGTATCATCAGCATAAAAATGATAGACAATGCTATATCTACGAATGATATCACCTAATGGGAGCATATATAATTAAAACAGAACAAGGTAAGAGCAGGTAACATTAACTTTAGCCAAGTGTGATGTCTGTTCATTGGAGATTCTCCCAACACTACTTGACATTTAATAAATAAAAAACAGTTGAATTTTAAAACTAAAATCTTGCTTGCAATGCAGTTTGCTTCGAGTGCAGTTCCACGTGATTCATGCACAGTCCCACTCTCCTCTTATGGTTATGGAGTCCAGCTAAAAGCCACAGTCTTTCTCCCACTCATGCTGCAGGCTCTCTATCCCTTCACATCACTCCTTCTTTTCAACATTTTTGAATGGAGAGACAACAAGAGACATGTTGTTCTTTGGGCAGATTTTACACCTACATGTTTGGCACTGACTGCTAACGATCACATAATTTGTGACAACAACAGTGTAACTGCAAAGTAAATCAGTAATCATGTATGACCCACAACAGTCATACAGTAAGGAGGAGATAGTGGGGATAATTGCAGTGTCAAAACAGGTGAACATTATTACAGGGACTTTATTATTATTTATGTATTACATTAATATAGTCACAAAGGGAAGAAACATGTGTTGCAACATTTTCCTCTGCATACTCTCCGTCCCTCTCCATCATTTCTGTTTTTGCTTACTATTCCACTCTTTCCTCTCACTCACACACACACTGCATGCCAGTGACGTGTACGGGTTCCACTTCCCCCTGGCTGCAATTGGTCTCTGCTTGCTGTTGTGGCTTCATGACAGGGACCAATAGAACACACACACACACACATACACATACAGTTTGAGAATGGTCACACTCCCTCAGGACTGTTTTGCACAGCAACTTCCCTAAAAATGTTTTTCTTTGGCTGGACCACAACAGTGGGGGCCAGCCCTATAACCGCAGCTGTCTGTGACTGACTGACTGACTGTACTATAACGTACTATTCATACAAAGTATGAATAGTGTTCCAAGTATATATTATGTGGTTTTGTGTATGAGAGAAATGCCCGGATGTATACTAGATTAGCAAGAATTTCTGGGTGTGTTCCAATACCCATACTACCATACTATTTAGTATGCCCCAATATATAGTATGTCAAATGCAGTATACCAAAAGTACCAGGATGTCCTACTACATTTTCATTTTGCAGTATGCAAGCCAGCATGCTTTTCTGGCTATTCCTCTGCGCAGTGGAAGATATGTCACATCGACTGAGCTGCCAAGAGAGCACAGACCAATGACAGTGCTTTGACAGTGCAATGATGGAAGCTGCAATGACGGATGGAAGTAGTATGTCCCAATTGTAAGCATACTGCATGCAACAGTATGCAACAGCAGTAATGTCCCCTCTAATTAAGCGTAGAGTGGTGTACCCACAACCTCAGCATGCACCCATGCTTAACACCACTCCCATCCAGTACCATAGTCACTGTTAATTTGCATTCTGTCCTCCTCCATAAGGCATAGCATGCTTTAGAGTGTGAGGTCAGACATAACATAGGTGAGAGAGGTTACAGACTACAACCTCACCATTGATGACACCCTTCAACAGCAGCTTCTGGCTTAAGGGACCGAATTGGTGAAGCTCAGTCTCAAACCGACTAGTCTCACCACCACCATCCCTAGTCATGTAAGCAGGTCGTCATCTCACCAAGAACATCCCGTCAGTTTGACCACCCTCGGGCTCCTCCTTAGTGGTTGAATCATCACGGCAATTGTTACACACATCAAGTTCAGGTACACTCAAAACCCACAGGCCAGACTGGACTCCCTCCTTGTGTAGCTACGTTTCGCACACCAGTCTGCGCCATTCCACCAGCTAACTCCAACCCCTTTCAGGAGTGAGCCTATTAACCTCTAACCACCTTTCTTTTTCCTTCTCCCTTTTTCTTTTCTTTACTCTCCATTTTATGATTTTGTGTTTATCGTTGATGACCAAAGAGCAGCAAAGGATTGTGTTAAGGTTAATGCCTTATGTACCCATGACTTGAAGTACCATGTTTGATGTGTGATGTTTTGAATGAGGATGTTGAACATTGTCCATGTAGATAACATATCCGCTGGTATATTCCGTGACCTGGGCATTGGTGAATATCCCCGGCCAACAATAAGCTCAGAGATATGATTAAAAAGTCGCTTCTTCTTTCGATTTACCCCTTATGTCCTGCGGGAAGGATAATTCCATATATGGGAAAGGAAGGTTTTAGCCACCACATCTTGCCCATAACTGAAATGTTTGTGCCCGAATGGTTTCTCTGGATGTTGTGGGCCTGGATTTAGTAATTTAGGGACAGGTCTCCCATTGCAATCATTGCGCTGTTTAAAGCACAACTTGTAAGAATGTTTAAAAACAATAACCCTAAAATTGCATAAACAAAGAGAGCATTTAACGCGCCAGACTTTGCCACCCCTGTCATTGCCATGTTGTCTGTGCTTCAGCTGCTTCAGCAGAACACAGATAGAACATTTGAATTCCTATTTGAGGTGTGTGTATTTTGTTTTAAACCACCTTTTTTAAAATCTTGGAAATAGTATCGCCACTTGTAAATGCCAGGTACAGATAACCCCAGCATTGAGCATTTGGTGTTGCGGGAGACTAGCTAGATCCCACCTGTAGAGATAGGCCCTGTTAGGTTTTTCATTGCCCATATTATTCCTGTATTGATTTTTTTTTAACCAAAAGTTACAAGTGTCTTTATGATATACAGTATATAACAAAACTGAGTACCCTACATTAGGGTGGAATGTAGGGTATTTAATCTTATTTGTAATTAAAAACAAACAGGTTAGATAGACTAAAGTGAAAATAAAATTAAACTTCAAAGCAACAAAAGTGAGTACACCTGTGACCACTGCAAACAAAAAATTATACCTGATTATACCTGTGACTTCCAATTAAGACTTAACTGTCTGAACAAGGTTATAAAATAACTTTAACACCACAACTTTCTCAATTTTGGCCTGGATTGTGTCTAATGCAACATGGCTCCACATGGTAAGGAATTGCCTGAACAAGTAAGAAACCAGATTGTGAGACTTCATAATGGGAGAGGGTACAAGATCAGTAGACTACTGAACAGAAGCCAAAACACAGTTGCAGCAGTGGTTAGGAGGTACAGGAGGACCCATACTACCAATAACAGAACCAACCTTGCATTGAAAAACAAAACAGCACAAAATTGCAAGATTAAACTTTGCCAAAGAACATGAAAATAAGCCTGATGAATACTGGCAGCACATTCTTTGTTCAGATAAAAGGTGGGAGTCTGCTGATATGGGGCTGCCTGAGTGCAAAAGGTGTAGAGATGACATTTATAGATGGCACTATGAATTAAAGTTTGTATACCCAAATACTGAATGACTCCCAGTCTCAAGAAAGTTGGCAGGAGAAGAGTTTTCCAACATGACAATAATCCCAAACAGGCTCCATAGCCTACTCTGTCGCTACTGTTGCAGCTATAAAACAGTGAATAAATTGTTTTGCGTGTCACACAAAGCCCGCATATATTACTCCTTTCACTATCAGAATTTGATCCTTTTGGTCTAATAACATTTGGAAAGTCTGCTGATCAGCCAGCGGAAATCTCTAGCGCACATGCTCTGCCCATGTGCAGTATGCATTCATCCAGCCAGCGCGGAAATGTCAAACCCAACACACATTCAAGGACTTGAATGTAATGGATGTTCATTTATATGTAAAAGTTCCACACTGCAGGTTTAAAACTGGACCTTTCATTTTAGTTTTCCTGTTCAACCTGCACCTCATCCCCTTGTCAGTCCTGGTTTTCAGTTCAGTTTTGTTGGATCCTGTATTCTCTATTTTGTTTCACTCTGATCTGCCAGCTTTGTTTTTGCCTGCACAAGCCTGAAATATCCAACCAGTCATGGACCCAGCGGAGACAAACCCTTTCCTGGGAACGTGTCTGGCACTGGGGGGACCTCGATTTGCCAGACGAGCCTTCAAGCCTGTTGGTGAGCAGCCCTGTATTTCCCCGGGCTGTGTTGCCACTATGATCACCAGATACAGAGCACTTCCAGCTGGCTCTCATCGATCTCAAGTCTCGGCCTCTGGGCCGCTGAGTGCCATCACCATCCAGGCCAGCCCAAGCTCCAGTCCTCACCATGCCAGTGTTGACACGGCCTGCTGATTCAGCCCAACGGACACCCCATCAGCCTGCTTCCCAGTCAGCTAACCTTTCGGCCTGCTGGTCTTCAGCCTGCACCTGGGACTGCTAGCCTCCAGTCCACTTCTGCCCCTGAGTCAGCTAGCCTCCTGCCTCACCATACCTGTCCAAGTCCAGCCCCAGTCCCCATGGACACTGTCGAGTGGATGAACTGGCCAGTCATGGACCCAGCAGACATGCTGAAGGAGGTAAAAGAACTTTTGTATGCTTTGGAGTGATTTTCTGCCTACTGCCATGAGACCTCCAGCATTAAGCCTTTGTATGGTACGCTTGTTCATCCAAGCCGTGGCTGCTGGAACTACTGCCTAATATGAAAGAGATTGTGAACACTTATGCTGCTGTTTTGGCTCCGGCTGGTACCATGCCTGTATGTCCTACACCTGATCTGCCATGCTCCTTGTCTGGATCCCCTGTGGTCCCGCCTTCAGAGTCTCCGCACCCCAGCACCACAGGCTCTCCTGCCCAGCGCCACAAAGACTGGTTTCCAGCCTCCAGTCCAAGCACCAGTCCCAGCAGCCTAGCTACCAGCCTTCTGAGCCCATGCTGCAGCAGTCCCAGCCTCCTGTCCCTGCTGATCTGTAGCAATCCCCTGTTCCTGAGCTGCAACAGTCCCTGCAACAATATTCCTGAGTGTATCTCCTGTGGTTGTGCTTCAGCAGCCTCCTGTTTACCTGGCTCCTCTGGCTCCCCTGCTGGAGTCCCAGCCATCGGCCGCACCCACCGACCTCCTCCCAGCCCTTCAGCAGTCAGCCATCTCGGCCGACCTCCTCCCAGAGCTTCTACAGTTGGCCGTCTCTGTTGACCTCCTCCTAGAACTTCTGCAGGTGGCCGTCTCTGTCGACTTACTAACAGATGGCAGTCTCTGCCAACCCACAGCCAGACCTTCCATACCATCAGTCAGCCATCTTTGCTGACGCTAAAGCAAACCTCTAATTGGCCGTCTCCGCTGACCTACAGCCAGATCTCCCAGATTGTCAGTCAGCCATCTTTGCTGACACCAAGCCAGATCTCCAGCTGCCCACCTCCTGTGGTCCGCCTCTCCTGCACCCTGCCCCGACCTGCAGCCAAATCTTCTGGTGCTGGCTGCCCTTCCTGGCCTCCGGCTTTGTCGCAGAGCTCCAGAGCAGCCCAGCCTTCTTCACCAACCTCCAGAGCGGCCCCACACAGCTGGTCATCCTCCTGGTTGCCCTCTGGAGCAATACTGGCCTTCGACCCTGCATCCTGGTCGCCCTCCAAATCGGTTACGTCCTTCAGGCCAACTCTCCAGGCCACCTGCCTGAGGTCTCATGCTCCGCCCTTGTTCTGCCCCCAGGACACTTGGCCTTGACCTGGGTTAAGGTGGGGGTTAGTACCCCTTAGTGTCTTATCATCCAGTCTGGCAGGTCACACATTCTTTTTAAACTCTGTCTCCTGTGAGTCACCCAAGTTTATGGAAGTGTGATACTAAATTGGTGTAGGGCCCCTTTAACTTCCTCCCTTTAACTTCCTCCTAATGCATCATAGTCTAAGAAAATTACTATTTGTCTCATCATGTAGGCTAATCTATATTTTAATGCATATATTTGGATTTATAAGGATGTTAAACATATTGCCTTCTCACCAAATTATTTTCTCTCATGTAGCATAGTATTGTGGAATGTTGTTAGAACATGAGACTCTCTCATGATGCTGAGGATATCTCAATCACCAGAACAGTTTCATAATTTAGTGCATGCAGCTCAGGATACATTTCCTTGTAGCCTTTGACATGTTTGCATACACCAGAGATGTCTGTGGTGCATTTATGAAGCAACATGTTGCATTCTGTGTTAAGAATGTTTAGAGGATCTCTGAGAGACTAAGGGGAGTTTGGAAGAATCAGCCTCAACATAATCAACAGTAAAGAGAACAACGCTGTCTGTGAGCTTCTTGCTCACTGTGTTGTATCTCTTCTCTGTCAGCATCCAGCTAACTCAGGTCCAGTAAACCAATCAGGTGTCTCCAGGACATTATTAACATATTCTCTATATTACATCTATCCCATGTTTCACTCTTCAACCTTTTTGTTTAATTTATTTTTGTGGAAGTGCAATTGATATAAGTCCATATCCAGATTAATGTGTAAGCAACATGCACTAACTATACAGAATACACAATATAAAACATGTCATTATCCATTCTGATGCAGTGACAATCAGGAATGTGTATGTTTTCCAGTAATTAGAGCAACTTTCCAGCTCCATCAGAGTGCACAGAGGCCAGGAGATGTAGAGGTGAGGCCGAGGCTGAAATAACATAAAAGTCTGTCATGACAGAAAAGGATAAACTAATTACTACATTTTATTAATTAGTATTTATTTTTATTAATTAAGTATTAATTAGTGCAGTTTGAATAATTAGAAATAGCACAACATAAATATGGTTATAATGGATAGAGATAATGTCCAACACCAGTAGGTGGTGACATGGTGCTACATGAGATTATATGAAGTGATTAGAATTAAAATGATTTACAGTGTGAATTAACACACACATAGTGCTGCTAGATTTTAAACTAAAGTGAACTCTGTTTAAAGTAATTTTAATTAAGGAATCAAAACTGGCAAACTGGTAACAAGAAACAGAAGCTCCACAACAAGAGCCAGTTTATGGTAGGAAATAAACCAACTGAAACTGATCTACCAGCGAGGTTGGTTGTGTCACTGTTCCTTTTTCTGTGGCTGTGAATCTGTAAACTGTGTGAAACAGAGGCCTCACTCCTCCCTGCTTGAAATGCAGCTGCAGTTTCATGCTGACTGACAGCTGTTTCAAATCCTGCTGTCAAACCAGGAACCTCAGTAAGTCACACAGTTAGGGTCTGATGGAGGGAAGTTTCCCCTTATCTCCAGCTCTGGGGCAGTGATGCTCACAAATTCTCTCATGTCTTCAGTGTGTGATGGATACGAAGTTGCCATGGCAACACAACAGGTCTCTTGGGAGAGTAGTAAGATGCCCTCTCACCCAAATCCGCCTCCTCACCTCCTGTTCTAGGAATAGTTAAGCTTTTGTAAAGATGCTGAACACACATGGGTGAAGACTCACACACAGCGTAATGTTACATAACATCATGTATAGAGCCTCTGACAGCTCTCATTCTTAATACTACATAAGAAGGACAGACAGACCACAATCAGTTAAAGGAGAAGGACCGATCTGATGCTATAAACAAAATCTGTTTAAAAAAATGAGAAAGAGCTCAAGTGAGAAGCTCTTTATTAATACATTTAATGAATTAATGAGCGTTAATTTTTGTTTAATAAATCAAATAGGGCACAAAACCAGTTATCTTCTGCCCAGTTCCACAGGTGGTAGACAGAGTTGTGTCCTTCAGATCACACAGTGGTGAAGATGAAGCGAGTGATGTGTCGGTATTCCTCACCAGGACGCAGCAGACAGTCAGGAAATGAAGCCTACACACACACACACACACACACACACACACAATGTAACGTTATTTTGCTAGTATATATAATTTTTTTTTACAGCTATAGACAGTTGTAGAACACTTAATTAAGTTGAATGACATCAGGGTTTCTCAACCTTGAGGGCAGAACTTATGTGGGGTTGCCTGAAATACAGATGGGTTACATCAGATTTCTAAGGCTGACATAAAACTGGTATTACATATACATACTGGGACAAACAATCAATATTAATTTTTAAATGGAAAATGAAAACACAGCCTGACAGTTAATGGTATGGTGCTTTCTCCTCAGTACTACAGATAACTAATGCTGTCTGTCATCTGGTTGTACGTTAGTTACATTTTCTGATATGTTCTGATATATCCCCAAATAAATTTGATCTTCCTTTGACTCAGCGTTGATTTTTGTCAATGAAAACAATGAAAAATATTTGTTGCTTTTTTCCACAATGTGAAAATCCTCTGTCACACAAAATATCTCTTCTTCAGTAACACTAACACACTAATGGAATTTATGGACTAAATTCATCTACAATCCCACAGAAAATTAAAGAAGCGGCAGCAATAAAACAAGCAGGCTGGCATGCCGACATTTAGAAAAAGGTAAGCTAACGTAACATTATCACTTTAACTTTAACCCTGACATTACTTTCAGCTGGCTAGCTTTGTTATTTATAGGCTATAATGTAGTGTAGTGTATGATGTAGGCTGTGTCTTCATCTGGATGTTTGTTAAAGGAACAAGCGTTAATGATGACGTCTTAGCTGCTCATCTCCAGCTAAACCCAGAAAGTGAACAGTATTTTAATAAACAAGCGAGTGAATCCAGCTTTTGAATGATCGCACTGCTGTGCAGTGGACAGCACAGAGTGAGCAGCTCAATTCAAACAGAGTTTGTAATGCCTGAACAAATGTGAGAAACTGTGGTACCACTTTCTAATAAGACACAATTTATAGAGTTTATAAGTTTAGCTTTATTAAGGGTCAATAAATCATTTACCATGTTGTCTTTGGAGTATTATTAGACTGAGTTAAGTTAAACCATTCTCAACAATGTTATGAATCCCAATAAGAGTTGGATGCAACAACAGAGTACTGTGTATTCTAATTAATCATTGTTATACCTGGTTGACAGCATCAGGCCAATTCTGGGTCTCCAGACAGAAGGAGCTGTGCTTCCTGTACCTAGCCCCACCCTTTCCTGTTATGGAGCCATCCAGGAAGTTGGCTGTGTAGAACTGGACCCCTGGTTGGGTAGTTGAAACCTCCAGGACACGACCACTGGCTGGGTGACACACCCTGAGATGACGACAGCATCATGAGATGGTGATGACAGCAGGTGGAGGTGGAAATGTGACTATTAAAGACAAAGGTGTGTCTGTTGTGTGTGTTTGCTAACCTGGCAGCATGTTTCCCTGTCCAGGGGTCTCCAGGTGATGACAGACAAAAGTTGTGGTCAAATCCCAGACCTGGAACTTCCTTCAGTCGAGAGCCTATTAGAACAGGCTTTCTGAGGTCAAAGGGTGATCCTTCCACTGCTCTGATCTCTCCTGTAGATAGGATGATTATATTATTGATTGGTGATTGTGTATGAAGTTTAGATAATGACTAGATAGACAATCAGTTCTCAGAAATGGGGAAAGGGAACAACATTGGAGAGTGAAATGGAGAAGTAGTTAGTGGTAGTTTTGCGCCCCTCTGTCGAATGGTATACTGGCAAATGGTATGTTAAAAAAATACTGACATGCCGTGTGCACATGTTGTTAAAACTGAGCAAATGGTGCAGGAGAAATTTTGAAGAAATGCTCCTGGAATTCAGGATAAAAGTGAGGATGATTCTTTTACAAATGCAGGCTTTAAAGTTATAATCTTGAAGATTTTCATTTAAATAAATGTCTGTTAAGTCACTATCTATCGCCGAATGAGGTAACACAATGGTACAAAGTCTGAGTAATGTCCAATTGAGCCCATGTGTAAATACAGTAGTGAATTCTCTGGAGAATTCACAGCGAGCGAGTGGGCTACAACTACTCACTGCTGTAAGTACAATAAAATCTGGAAATAAGGGATACGGTACAAGCAATTTATCAAACAACTGTTGAACAAGCAGAACATAAACTTAAATACAACATCCTTGATTCCAGGTCTTTAGATTCCAGCTCTCATCTACAGCCGCTATTTTACACGTGACTGGTGCTGGATAAACGCAGCAGGCCAGCTAAGCTGCATTGTTTTGACTGGGCCTGAATACTCTGCTGTGAAGCTAGCGCTAATGGGAGAGAGGACTTCCTGTGATTTTTCTTAAACTAGAAGCTGTTTTATTTGTGATGAAAAGCTTAAACATGCTGAATTACAACCGCAGCAGACTTTTTGTCTCATGTCCTGCCTCCTGCACCCTTAACCAAATGGAGTATTTCCAGTAGGTGAGAACGCATCTGAACTACATGTGTGAAAGGGCAACTCCGGAAAATGTCCAGACCTGATTCTCCGGACATTGTCTAGAGTTCATATGTGCAAATGGCTTAGGTAATGTACAGTAATGCAGTGTTTAATAGTCATAGCAGGTAAATGACAGAACAGACTGATAACTGGTGTCAGAAAAATAGCGTAGTGAAAAAAGTATAATATCTCATATGAGAATCACAGCACGTTAGCCATTATATAATTCCTCTTTGATTGTAATAGTCTTATAAATATATATATAGTATGTATATACTGTAGTCTTATGTGTATTTTTTCTGACAGATCATTTACATGTTCTTTCATTCACTGGGTATAAATAACTAACATTACCATAACACTATCACTTAACTTTATAAACTTGTGCCCCTCCAAAAAAATTTTGTAGTTACAGTATAGCAATCAGTATGTTCAGTTTATTAAACCAGTCTGTCAGTTTAGGAATCCATTGGCACAGATTTCAATATTTTTTTTCCATATGGTCGCCCAGGGGCTCCATAGATTGTATTATACTTACAGGTGTTTCTACCTTTCAATGCTGCATGTGCATAGTTACTAAATAACCATCATGACAGTCTTACTCGTGATATTGTCTGTCATGTTGATCTATTCAGTTGAGGCATTTAGGCTGTTGTTAATGTCATGTCATATCGGAGTTACCGTAATTACTAGATTCTGACTTGTAAATAGTGTTCACGTCAACTTCCAAGTCGTAATTACGACTGGGAAACAAAGGTGCTGATGTATCTGACTTTGCCCTTCATAATATGAAAGTACTTGAAAATGTATCAGCCACATTAGCCAAAGTCTGTCATTCATGGTGATGAACCCCAAATTTAATGGATATTGTGTTATGTTGTCAGTGCAAAGTATTTTTAACCATGACTCCACCAACTCTGTACATCCATCTTAAATTGTCTGATGATGTGAACTCATAATTTTCACTATAGCAAAGAGATGACAAAGAGGCACCACCTGCATTGAACTGAGGAAGCAGCTTCAATAGGCTACTTAGTATTTATAGCTTTGAATGGTATCTGCAGCAATACACATCAATGGGTCCCCCACTGTGAAAAGATTGCTCCTCTCCCTTTTCACTAGGCCCTGGTTCAAATACAAGGTACAAATGTCTTTGTGAGTTAAATTATTATTCAGCCCAATGTTTCAGTTAATCTGTTAATTCATCAGTCATGTTACACAATAACAGAATACATGTTACACAATACAAGTCGCAGTTGAGTAGTTTGTTTCATAAGTTTATGTTTTGTCAAAGGGCTTCAGTCCTGCAGTGACAAAGTGTGTTTTGTGATGGTGGGCAGATCATCTGCTTGGTGAAAACAGGTGAGCAACAGGTGAGCATCATTAGCAGTGAGTTACTTGGCTCTGTCAGATTGAGGGAGGAATGGTAAAACTGTTCTGTAATAAATGACATTCTGTAAAATTTGGTGCACTTGTGGTTGTGTGTGTGGTGTGTGTGTGTGTGTCCATAGATGCATTGTATTTGTCAGCAGTAACAGGTGAGGCTGAGCAGGTAAAATGCCAGTCAATGGTCTATATTCAAAGGAAGGAGAGTAGATGACAGATGGCAGATGGCTCTGAGGCTGCAGGGTGTTAGCTGTTGTTTTTAGTTTTTTTCTTTCCTTCAATTTTAAAGGTTAAGTGAACTGCGGTTACTGTGTTTTAGCAAAGCATCTCTCACTCCCAGACAGTCAGCACCCTTCTCCTTTATGTACGTGCGCTTGCTCACACACAAGTACACACACAGAGGCTCCTGTTGTGCTGTGGCTGCTGGCCAGTGAGAGCCAGCCTGCACCGCCCAACTCCCAAAAATATGCGTCAACCACCCAAACCAGACCCAACCGGCAAACTGACAACTTTTTGATTTGTAAACACCGGTAGGCTCAGTGAGCAGTGGCTGGGGAGCAACATGCTGTGGCTGGGAAGCAACAGGTTGTGGCTGGGCAGCAATATGCTGTGGCCAGGGAGCAGCACGCTGTGGCCGGGGAGCAGCACGCTGTGGCTGGCCAGCAGCACGCCGTGGCCGGGGAGCAACACGCCGTGGCCGGGGAGCAACACGCCGTGGCCCAGGGAGCAGCTGGGGAGCAACGCGCTACCATCTTTGGACTACCAACAGAAAAAACAAAGGGGTAAGCTGTGTTCTGCTATTGTTCTGGAGCTTGTTTTCTGCTCCTCTGTCGAGGAAATAATGTTTAGCTGTGTGTGTGCTCGGGAGTGGCCAACTTGTCATTGCGGGAATGTTTTTATGGTAAAATGTGTTGCGGTTGACAGAGGCAGCTAGCTGTCTCATTAGCTGGAGAGCTAATATCTGCAGGGTGTTTCTACTCGGATAGCACCGTTTTTGTTGTGTTGTGTCGTTATTGACGTTAATGGCAGAGAGGCAAGGCACTCAGGAGCGCGCAAAATGTCACATCCCTCACATAGAAATCTGTCCACAGGCTGTTAGAGGCAACTGAGAGGGTCGGGGAAGGTCTCATTTTTTAAGTCATGTTACAACCCATTCCCTCAACTTCCCCCTAAAAATTTTCCATTTATACGGGGCAGCGGCACAACACCAACCAAAAGCCTTAATAATTCAATAGAATCATTTACTGTATTGTGATAAAGTGATCATATCATGTTATTGTTTTCAAATTTGTTGTCAAAGTTGTTTCCTAGCAAATTGCAATTGCAGCAATTAAAACCTATCAAAATGGATTTGTACATGTGTGATGACTTTTATCTAATGTAATGAATAATTAAAGCTGCAAGCAGTGATGAACAGGCCCTCGCACCTTGCGCACGTTGGAGGGAGCGGCAGCCATGGTATCACCATTGGAGGTTTGTTGACATAGCTCTGAATTGTCACGATTATCAGACACTGTATGAATGGCTAAAATATTATTTCCTGTGTGCAGTACATAGCGCTGGAGATGACTTATTAGAAATTGTGTATACATTTAATGAATGTCATTTAGGCCTCACTTCATGTTGCACATAGGCAATACAACAGGAGTGAAATATTAATGCAGCAATCATTATATGCAAAGTTTCGTTAGTTTTCACACATCCTAAAGGCCTCAAACGTGTTCGTAAAATGAAAAATGACGCACAAAATGTGGCTGACTTCCTGTTGGGCGAAAAAATTTGAAAAAATATGTATTATGTTGAGAATGATGAGAGTAATGACCCCACTGAATTTTATGCACATCAAAGAAACTTTGTTCCAAAATGGCCCTATGTTCGGGGGTGCTATGGAACCCGCTGGCCATGCCCGAGCCTAATCACTACAGACCTTTGCAATTTTTCACCAGTTCTGACGTGTGCCAATTTTCCTAAGTTTTCGAACATCCTAAGCCCCTCAAAAATGCAATGATGTACTGGAATAATAATAATCTCTTCAAAAACAATAGGTTCCTTGCACTTTTATGCTTGGGCCCTAATAATTAAAGCTGTAAGCAGCAATGAACGTGCCCTCACACCTCGCGCGTCAGAAGGCACAGCAGTGGTATCACTACTGTAGATCTATTTACACAGCTCTTAATTTTCAGGATTATTGGAAACTGTTTAAATGGGTAAAAAAATTATTTCTGGTGTACAGTATGTGGTGCTGGATATGACTTATTAGAAAATATGTATACATTTGATGAACTATGTGTCATTTAGGCCTCAATTCCTGTTGCATGTAGGCAATACTCCATAAGTGAAATATTAATGATGCAATACATTTACCAGAGGGCAACTGACATGGATATACATTTTCATGAATATTGGACATTGCATGTAGGAGATTATGATCACTTCCTGTGTCCACTATGTGGCGCTAGAGAACACCCACTTATACGTCATTTTACTTTATATCATGTGTAAACCACACCATGTAAATTTCATGTAAATCAGATGATGTTTGTCACATAAGGCTGACTTCCTGTTGTCAGTAGGTGGCGCTATGACAATGACTCAATATATGAATGTAGATGTTTTCAGACCTGGACTGTGGGGCAGATTGGACAATGTAAGGTCAAGTTACAACAACTTCCTCTTTCAGGGTAAAACATGCAAGGCATTCCCCCGATGACTCAAAAGCTTTGCAATTTGGCATTGTGAAGGTCTTGACATTTCACTGACCAAATTTCCAAAGTTCCATACCTGTAAAGTGTCTAAAATGGCGTGTGGTCACATGACCTATGGCATCATCATTCGAGGTATCGACTATTCCTCTGCAATTTAGTGTCATATTAGCCTGAGGGTTATAACAACCAAAAGAATCTGATAAATGCTCTAGGAGGAGTTCGAAAAAGTTTGCATGAAATACAGGAAAAATGTACAAAATTCAAAATGGTTGACTTCCAGTTGGGCAGAGCTAATGAAAGCCAATGAGAAATATATCTGAAATGATGAGAGCAACATGCATACCAAATTTCGTGAATATCGGAGCAGCACCTTTCACACATTAGGGGGTGCTATGGAGGCTGCTAAATACACATGAACACAATCACTGTATATTCTTCCAATTTTTGCAGGTTCTGATGTGTGCGCCAAGTTTTGTGAGTTTTTGAGCCCAGCTAGTACCTCACAAACAGCCTCCTGTTTCATGGTGAATAATGTGTCACCATGGCAACAGCGTTTGATGAAAACTGAAAAGCTTCCCTATTTAGCATCATCAAGGTCTTACAACTTAATTGACCAAATTTTAGGTGGATCTGGTTTCACCTGTTAGGAGCAGTTTGTAAAAGTATAGCACCTATAAATTCCTGATACCAGTAGGTGGCGCTATAACTATAATTCAGTATTGGCCTGTAAATGTCTTCATACTGAGATTCTTATCAAGCATGAGAAATATGGGGCAGATTGGATGATGTACATTTGAGTCACGACAACTTCCTCTTTCATGCCGAAACATCAGAATTTGTTGTGTCACCACAGCAATGGCGTTCTATGAAAAGTCATAAGCGTCGCAATTTATAATTGCAAAGGTCTTTAGATGACACCAACCAAATTTGATGTTGCTCAGGTTAATTCTCTAGGAGGAGTTTGTTAAAGTACAACACCTGTAAATGGCAAAAACTGAGCAAAAAGTGCACAGTAAATACAAAATGGCTGACTTCCTGTTGGTCATATGGTATGGTTCCAAGAGACTTTTTTGTAAGATGGGGGCTTCAACTTTGAAAATTGTTAGGGGGTGCTATTGAGCCAATTTTCCACACCCAGTCCCAAGACCCATATCAGATAACAATTTTCACACTTTCGCCCAAGGGTCAGGGACCATTGGGCCCCTGGCAATTTCATGCTTGGGCCCTAACAAGTGGAACAATGTTTATTGCACTTGAAAATTTTCTTGTTACCTAATGGCCTTTGCTGTGGTTGATGGAGTGGCACTTTCAGGGACAGATTTACTAAGAACATGGTGTTGTGCAAATGTGCGTTGCGACCACAATCTGTATCTGTTCAGCATCTGATTTACTAACACAAGAGCTCATCACACAGTCAGCTTGGACTGATCCAAGGACAGCTCTGCAGACGCATTCTGTAAGTGAAGGAGAGCTCATAGGCGTAGTTCAGAGGTGGGATTTCTACGCTCAGAAAAGAAGTATAATCATAACATTCACTTTGGACGCATTCAACTCCACTAGAGATGATGAACTGTTTAGGCTATTCCTCAAAATATTCATGTAATTATTGATATGTTAGGAGGCAATAATGGGAAATGAAAAGGAGATGTGTGAAGTGATATTAAACAAATTAAAGAGGCACAAGATAAACACAAGCGTGACAGACGGGTGGAGCAACAGGTCAATGCTCACTTAAATGTCAAACAAAAGAAAGAAAAGTTTAGTTGCAGCCTGTAGTGATTTTACAGTTCATTGATGGTCAAGTTCAAATTTAAAATTTGATGAACAAACCAAATCTCCCCATCCACTGTTAGTTTGTGATACAATATTTGGATAATGTGTTTACTAATAATAGCCTAATTTGCTTTATTTTTGTTTCTAATGATCAGCTTCCATTTACATGTAAGCCTATATATGCATTCCAACCTTGTGATTCGTCCTGACCACTGCAATTCTTTTCTGTTAACATGTCTCCTCCTATCATTTGCACAATATAATATACTTCTTTAAATGCATATGCAGTGAGGAAAGAGGTGCACCTTGCAAACACTCAAATGACACACAACCTGTGACTTCAGCCTGCTGTGTCTGTTTGATAAATACAGCGTGTGTTTGGGGCAGAATGAGCCACATCTGTGCCTGAAGTACAGGTGCAAAAACTGCGGTAAATCTGGCCCTCTGTGTCATCATCACGCCTGGGCCACACAGCCTACCTCTACCTGAGCAGCACGTGTGTCACTGAACTGCTGCGTCTCGCAGGCCTGCGGTGTCCACACAGACAGCGTTGCTGCTGCGGTGCTGCTACTGCCAGCCCTATCTTTCTACATAGAGTTTGACTTTGATAATGGACATCAATAATAGAATGTTTAATATCATTTCATTATAAATTTCATTTGTATTTAGTTTAGACAGAAAAAAGGTTAAGAAGCGTGTGCTCAATTGTGAAAAATAAATAAATAACGTGAGGTGAAAGCAGCTTTTTTTCTGATGGGCATGGCGGGGTCTGGTTGGAGCTACTCTGTGTCAGCCGCATACACTCCTCACACAGGATGGGTTTTTTTAATTGATTATGTTGATTATTCCGCATGTTAAAATCCTGCTGTCACCGCTCCAAGTGAAGAAAATTCCCCCAGACGACACCAAGTTCCCCAAACGAGCCAAACACACTCCGACAAACAAACCTCCAAACTAACTGTCAGGAGGGAAACTGACAACAAATAAGGAAAGTAACAACACCAAATCTCCGTCTGGAAGCAGATGAAACAACAGGCAGGAGCCCTGGTTTGAACTAATGTCACAGAAAGCGAGCAGGAGTCGAGAAAAGAAGCTCCGTGTGTCACCGACTCTCCATGCTGGAGTTCCCCGCCAGAGAGGCTCGCTGCCCCAGCTGCAGTGGTGACATTTCATGTCTGTGACATATTCTACAGATATAGACACTGAAACCATAGTAAAAGGTGTAATGTTGCTGGTATGATGTCAATATGACTGTCAACAGATCATTTCCCTGTCTATTTTGCTGAGAACTACGTCTCACACGGAAAAAAGAAAAAATAGGCAAGACCCCGAATCTCTAGATGACGTGCGGCAGCACACGCACTGCTCACACAGGTGTCAAAGATTACACCTTTCAGGAACATCTCTCCAGCAGGTTCCACTTCATCATCTACGACTGATAATGAAGTGGCACTGTATAACCAACAACCAACACATAAAACACATGTCCAAATATTCACAACACTATGTCTCTGTGACTCTCTATGTACATGACCAGATGGATATAGGTGGGTTTTATCACTGCTCTTTGTGTACAACTGTGTGTATGCAGGGCTTAAAAATACCACATTTTTAGTTCTTCCACACGGATACAGAATGTGTTTTACACGGGCTTTGATAAATAAGGCCCTGGGTTAGGACTGAGTCAGGTTTGACCAAGCCCCTCTTGCACCAGCTGTAGCCTCAACTCTAAAAAGCATTATTTGACTTGATTGTCTTTCAGGCCATTTTCACATCAGAAAGCACACAGACTGGGAAAATAAACAGGATGAGTTTGTTAAGATTTGAATATAATCCTCTAATTGTAACTGTGACACAGAGTAGATTCCGTATTCTGAGTCTTGTTCTAATCTTCAGCTTTTGAGGTGGATTTCTATTCTAACACAGATTCTGTGATATAAATAAACAGTCATTAGCTCCTCTGTCTCCAGGGGAAACCAAAGCTAATTGCAGAGTAATGAGTATGTTTGTCTGACAGAGCATGAAGGAACACGCACCCACACAAAAGTACAAGTGTCCATGCTTCCACACTTCTGTATTAACAGAAGGCAAACATACATACTAATTCCAGCCTATACTGAACAAACCACACAATAGAGAGGAATACAACTTACACATCAAGTGAATAAACTTGATGTTCAGTTATCAGAATCAGTTATCTCCAACTCCAACACCGACAACAGGACCTGACCTGTGGAAATAGAAACAGAGCCAGGAAGAGTGCAGCAGAAAGGGGAGGGAGTGAAGTACACACAGAGCATTTTGCTGTGGAATTGATCCTTTGATAATGGCCATCAATTAATAGAATGTTTCATATCATTTCATTATGAATTTTATTTGTATTTAGTTTAGACAGATAAAGGTTAAGAAGCGTGTGCTCAATTGTGAAAAATAAATAATATGTGAGGTGAAGGCTTTCTTTCTGACGGGCATGGCGGAGTCTGGTTGGGGATACTTCTGTGTCAGCCACATACAGTCCTGACACAGGACAGGTTTTTTAAATTGATTATATTGATAATTCCGCCAGTTAAACCCCCGCTGTCACCGCTCCAAGTGAAGAAAATCCCCCCAGACGACACCAAGTTCCCCAAACAAGCCAAACACACTCCGACAAACCTCCAAACTGTCAGGAGGGAAACTGACAATAAATAAGGAAAATAACAACACTAAATCTCCATCTGGAAGCAGGTGGAAGCAGGTGTGTGGCCCAGGCGTAAGTCATCATGTGAAAGCTTTAATTTTTACAAGTCTCTAGTTGATGCTTTTTAAGAGCATCACTACTATATGATGTACACTGGCACAAAATTAAAGTGCTGCACAGGCAGTGATGTGTTATTTTGTTTATAATGTACAAATGATAAATGTTCCTTCATCCACTGTGATCTGCAGGTACCAGGTAGTACCGTGCTGTATAACTGTCTGCAATAGACTGCTGCTGCTGTTAATTCTGACCCCCTGTAGCAGGGATAAGGTACTACTACTACTAAGGTTATCACATTCAGCTTTAAACTTCACTTAACGACATTTAACTACAGGATATCTTTTACCTGTAGGAATTGATGTGTCATCCACTGGCAGGTAGGACTGTGCACTGATGGACACTTCATGGTCGTAGATGTCTGCTACACCCTACACACCACACCACACCACACCACACAAAGCAGTAATTAAGTAATTAAGTAAGTAAAGCTATAAATCCATCCATCCATTCATTCATTCATCTGTCCAACACTCATGAGCAAGATAGCTTCCCAACTGCTTATTACAATTAAATTCTGCATCGACAATTGTGACCCTGAGAGATGATCCTTATTGTTTTGATGACTCCCTGACTTTTCCTCTGGCGCCAACTTTATACATACATTCCATACATCCATTTTGGACACGACAATAGTTAACAATGCTGTGTCATGACACTCTTTAACTTCTATTGAACTAATTTAATTTCTTCACATTTTATTTTTGTGAATATAAATGATTCTGGAAAGTTTTCAATTAATTAATTGGCGTAAAAGATTAGGTACATAGATGAAACTATTTATTTTTTATATTTTATTATTTCGTTTTGTCTTTACTAGTTGACATACAGTATGGATACTGCTTGCTGGTGATTAGTAGGAAGTTTAGAAGTTTCTCAGTCAAGGCAGTGCTGTATTCAGCATTGTAATTCAGGGGTTCCCAACCTTATTTGGACCATGGACCATTTTATATGGATAACGTTGTTGCAGACCAGCCAGCAGAAAGATGAGATTGATTTGTTTCCCATATCCCATCATTACTGAGATAAAGTCACAACTAAAGTTTACCCATTAGTCTGTTTACAGGTTCACATGCCTCTTCACAAATCATGTCAGTTTTGCTTCAGACATTTCACACAATCTTCCCAACACACAAATATACCAAGTAAGAAAATGAGAGACAGAGACAGAAAAAACAGAGTACAAAAAGAAAATGAACTTAACCAACTTTCTCCCTTATATTCCCTGCACTCCCTCGGCTTAAATCTCTTTCATTCTACAGACAAGATTATCATAATGATTGATTAAAACAGTGTCCCTCTTTCACATTCCCCTTTCCTCCCACCCTTCCTTAGCAACGGCAATGACAAATTGGATGATTAAAGACTGTAGTTTATCATGTGTCCTTACCTGTCCTGCCAGGTTGAAGTATGAGTGGTTGGTGAGGTTGATAGGGGTGGTTTTAGTGGATCGGGCTTGGTATTCAGCAGTCAGAGTTTCCCCCTGAACACACAACTCAAATCTTACTGGATGCTAAACTGGCAGTGGTTTATCTCTTTCTATGCAAAATCAATCAAACCTTTGGGCTTTAAAACTGTGGTATTATTTTAGATGGGTTTACCTGTAGAGTGTAGGTGACAGAGACCTGCACCTCTCCAGGATAACCCTGGTCTCCATCTGGACTGGTAAGACTCATCTGTACACCACCTTCCTCTGCTGTAGCAAGCCAGATAGCCTAAAGAGACAAAGACATACATATTATACAGTAAATACATAAAGGATTCAAAAAGCAGAAGTAGCCATTGATGGACACATTAATCAATAAATGGGTTATGCAAAATAAAGTATTGTATTTACAGAGAGCACACAGGTAGCTGCACCTCAACCACCCAGGGGCAAAATCAAGTAATGGCTCACAGGATAACCCACCTGTGTCATCTGATGATACTATAACATACCAGCATTCTATCATTTGTAAAGAATTGTTCACCAACCTACAGGGGACCAATGAAAAGGCAGCATCTACCGAACTTAACAAAATTTTCAATTAACACATCATTCAGGGGATGTACAACACATTTTTTTCTAATTAAATAAATCTGTAAATATTCTATAAATATATAAATATCCCATTTATAATCCTTATTTATTGAATCTTTTTTTAACAATACTGACAAATTACAACATAAGAGCTGCATGTGCACTCAGTGTCACACTGACCCGCTGAACCACCAGTGTGTTTAAACCCTTAGGGCTTTATTTAAAATTGTAGTGGAGATCCCAAAATTTTCAAAGATAACAAATCTGTCAGGCTGAATTTTGGGGAAATGTGTCTAAAATTATGAATAATTCACAATGTATGAGTGGAATAACATATGAATAATATTAATATAAAAATATTTTAGCAACTTTAAAGCTACTTAAGAAGAAATAAAAGGGGGAAACTGGATGCTGGCTAACTTTAAAAGAACATGAGAATAAAATTGTGAATTTGTAACTTAATGCGTGTTTATTGTGTTGGTGGTCTTGCCAACAGCATCAACTGCTGCAATTTCCATTATAAAAAAACAAATAAAATCAAAGCCAACCCACCAGCAGCATGGACACAACTTGATACCTGCTGTCAGTTTCTGATGGGGGACGCTGGCACAATCTGTCTCTTTTCCTTCTTACAGCATCTAATTAAAATATCATCATATTTAATGTCATTGACATCACCTCAGGCAGTGCAATAATAAAAGTATGTGTGTTTTAGCTTCATGAGACAGCTTGATCTAAATTTGATCAATAAATAGAAGCCACTGGACTTAGAATGGCCACTCAAACAAACATACACAGCCAGACACACTGGCAAACACACACAGTCCTCATAATCTCGGTGTAGTGTCTTTGTGTGTGTGTGTGTGTGTGTGCGGTAGTCAGTGGAGCAGCTAATTGAATTATTAGTAATTAGCAATGCTGAGTACAGTTTAGCCCTCAGGCCTGATGAGCACACTGCTGCTTTGAAAACAAACCAATATACACAGCCTTGATGTCATTTATTGTAACCATTTAACCTGTCTGCTGCTGACAGACATCAGACATCTGCTGAATATTTCATTATTATGTATGCAGAATTCATGTATGATGGCAATAACTGTCAATTGAATTCTTTTTACCAGAGGGTTTTTGGCATGTGATTGGTTATATACATATGTTCTGGGACATAACAAAACAAAATTCAACAATTTGAAATGTTTTTGATTTTTGCCTGTATGTCCACACATTTTTATACCAGGGGTATAACAACTATGTTGGCACAGGAGCTCCTCAAGGCACACCAATCTGTACACCAGTGATATGCAGATGATATGGCCTTTGCTGGAGAGTTGAAGGTGAAGCAAAGATACTGTGTGAGGTGAAAAAGAGTCAGAAATCGTCCTCCTTCTCAGAGTCATAACTCAAAGTCAAATCTGACTACACAGACATGAAACACATATTGATGTCATTCAGTGTGACTTACACTTCCATATCATTGGAAGTATCATTATCTCTGATGTCCATCACCAAAAACCTTCATAAATCCACTTACAAACCAGAGAAAAAAAAGAGGCTGCAGAACTTGAGAATGAGAATCATCACATTTTTAAGTTTTCTTCAGTATCAAAGTAATCCGATGAATGCAGAGGTATACAGGAGCATTCTGTGTGCTCACATTCAGCCAAATGCATCAAAACTCATTGGAGCACATTTCATCCTTCAGCAGGAAACCATCCTAAACATATGGCCAAAGCAACCAAAGAGCTTTTCAGGGGCAAGAGGTGAAATATCCTTGCCTGTCAATCACCTGATCTCCATCCGATTGATCTACATACATACTATGCTGAAGACCAGACTAAAAGCAGAGAGAGCCCGCAACAAACAAGAGCTGAAGGTGTCTGCAGTGAAGGCCTGGGAGAACATCACCTGAGAAGATACAAAACGTCTGCTGACTAACTGTAAGTAAGTTTTTGCTATATTGATATAAACCTACTCAAATTAAAGCTGAGACTTGGCACTTTGATGTAGTATCCATTACTTTATTTAAATTTGAATGTGCTAAAGCGCAGAGCCTGGATACCTACTCTCTGGATTGTCATTTCTATGTATATTTATGAATATTTATCTTCAGTGAATATTGGAAATTTGATTAAGTTATGACACAGAGAAAAAGGGTTGCAATTGTGGGTTCAAAGCATTCACAACAAATTTAAACACAACTGGCAACAAGTCATAGCACAGTGAGTCCTAACGCAGTACAGCAAAAAACCCAAAATACAGGGATTATGGGTATTATGGAGATAGATATTGTCTGGCAGGTCATCATGCTCGCAAAGCCTGGCACAACAAAGCTGGATTGATTCTTACCTCAATTATTTCTTCATGTGTTCTACCTGTTATAAAGACTAGTGAGGGAAAATTACAGGCACAAACATCAGTTTTGTCATTTTCAGAAAAACATGCCCACCATGTGTCTACCAGTCAAAACTAAAGGAATATTCAGTTGAAAAAACTGCAACCATTAAGATAGTTGGGAATTTGTAGCAGCCCATAAAACAGTATGACTTTTATTTACAAGCCTTCATATACCTGTAACTGGCCAATGAATCATTTGTAAAACAAGTATCAATGGAAAACAAATGGAATATTTCCACTTTGGTCCTGTATGAAGTTACTGCAAACATTTAAATGGATGGAACTGTCACAAACACATACTCAGTCAAGCCCCTTTCACACATGCAGTCCATCCCTGAAATGTTCAGGAACATTTCCTACATGGGATCATGTGTGAATGGGAGCAGGAATCAATATTCAGGGAAATCTGTACCGCCAATTTCCCACCTAAAGACCTAGTAACATTTCAGGGAAAATGCCAGTATGGCTGTGTTGTGAATGAAAGCACTAACACTGCAGGGACAAGCACGTAAAGTGTTACGTCTGTCTGACGAAAGATGCTTTCACATGGAGCGAGCAAACCAATCACAAGACTTGACATGTGGTTTACACAACTTTTTCATATTACAGCTTAACAGTACATTAAAATATGTTTCTGAAAACATTTGAGGTGAGAAATAGGCAATGCAGTAACATAATCTTGATTCATATTTGATTAGCACTGCCCAGTTTGAAAGTTTGATCTGAGCTTCGTGAGGTTTGCCCTCTTCTTCTGTTGAGTTTTATGGTGGTTGGCATCCATAAGTGTTGCATTAACGCCATCTGCTGGACTGTCCCTTGCCCCATCTATTCCAGCATTGCCATGGCATGTGTGAAAAGGTGCAAGACAGAAATGTTCCTGAATGTAGCTGCATGTGTGAATAGTGAAAACCACTAGCGTGAAAGGTTATCCCAGTTATTTACCAGGAACTATGTGTGAAAGAGGCTTTAGTCTTACCTTATTGAAGCCTTGCAGCCCTCCATGCAATGCATTAGGTCCATTGTTGATATCTAGTTGGTAGTCTTTTCCCTCCACTACAAAGTGTCCACGTGCAATCCTGTTGGCTACACGGCCCACCACAGCTCCAAAATACCTCTTGTCTGACACATAACCTGAAAACACAACACAGATTACACACACAACATAAGCAATTCCATCTTATTCACCCTGCTTAGGGCCTGGCTTACATTCACCTTACTTATGCTCTCACAGCTCTTTTTGGCAAATCTCCTACTATTGTTCTGTCAAATGCAAGATCATATAGTAGTACTATAAAGACTATGTGGACCAGGATTTATGTGGTCCACAATGTTCCTGCCTAATTTTTTGTGATTGACATTCAAAACAAATCCAGACTGTTACTCTGGCATGATGTTATGCAGCGGATCAATTCTGAAACCCTTCTACCAGAAAGACAGGCCCACTGTATGCCAAATATTTGATTTCATTTTAACAGAGCAATAGCTTAAATACAATAAAACCTTAAATAAAGTATTGTTTTGATTTATTGTTTTGCCTGGCCTGAGATATACTCGGGTATCTGATAATAAACACAGCTCAAACTCAACAAAAAACACAATTTTCTATAATAATCTCATTCCAAAGGGTAACTTTTTAAATATTTATATGCAAATATTTAAGAATTTTACATATTGAAAATCACTCATTATGTTACCTCTTACCTTCCAGGTCATCATAGCCCAAGACTACATCTTCCATCTGCCCGTGCTTCCCTCTGCTGCACACAGACCTGATAACTGCACCCAGAGTGAGGACCTCCACCCGCACCTGGGAAGACTGGAGGATCCACAGGTCCACACTGCCCAGGCTGGACACCTCTCCCCACTGCTGATGGCTTACCTGAGTCATCTTGGACCCTGTAGCCAACATGACAAGGCAGTATAAGACAGGACATCACCGTCACATAATAGTTAAATGTTGGTCTCACTCAAATCAATCACCTCCACCTCCTCTTCAGCAAAAGTTCCATTTGCAGCCAGCGGGGTTATTGGTTATTTTGATCCCAACATTCATACTAGAACTTAAAGGCTACAGTTTAACTTTTTAACTGTTAGACTGTATGTCTTTCTCTGCATGTCTGCGTATTTACAGTATATTTACAGGCACGTCCACTAAAAATATACTAAAACATGCTACCAAGAAGAGAAAAAAAATCTAAAACATGTTTTAACATGTACAGTAAGTCGTTAACTCGACAACCTAAATGTCTACAATGCAATAAGCGACTACGACAAAGCTTTAGCTAGCTGCATCAATAGCTGAAAACGGTTCATTTTACCCCACTGTCTCACCTCACAACACTTTATCAAGTCAGAAGACTGTGGACCTCAACCATGGATGTACTATAGGGTCTTATCATTACTTCGACATGTTTACACCATGATTTATTTCCTGTCGTAGCCCGATCTGAGTAGCAGCCCGATCTGAGTAGCGCATGCGCGAGTGCATCCGCCATCTTGGACAGCGAGGTACGGCAACACCACTTGGACAAACCACACGCAGAACCAAGTATATCCAGCTGCAGCCGCAGCACGGACATGCAGTATGTAGGCGACACATTGTGTCGTGTAACCCGTGTATAGACAGCAAGACTACCGTGAGCAGCACGTCAGCAGGTGTGTCTACACCGCGTTATTATGCATCCCACTGCTTTTCTCGGCCCTACTCTGCCTCTGATTGGCTAGTACTTGTTGCCTTTGATGCTTGGATTGGTTAGGTTTAGGCATGAGGAATGAGATAGGTTAGGGTTAGACTATCAGGGTAAGCCAATCAGAGGCAGAGTAGGGCGGGTCTCGCCAAGAAAAGCAGTGGGATCCATAATAATGTAGCTCCCATGGATGTATTTAAGAGCTGGATACCGGGCCAAAAATGACGCCCATTCAGTCCTATAACAATTGAAAAAGTTTCTGGCTTCTGGGTTTGCATCCACGTCATGCGCAGTGGTGTTTTCCCCGCTGGCCCCGCGATTTTTAAATAGCTTTTCTCGGCTTGAGGAAAGTTTCACAAATATAAAACCTCCATGTATCAAAAAATCATAACAGAAAAAGTCATAATTGACCTTGTTTGCAGTTTGAAATGTCCTTTTACAAACGTGTCTTTTACAATGGTGGTCTATGGAGAAAATGCTTTTTGGGCCCCAGGGGTATTTTTCGAGTGGCCAATGAGAAAAACTGGCAGCAAGGCTGAGCGGCGGTGCCCTATCCAGCTCTTATAATACATCCATGGTAGCTCCCAGTCTGAAAAGTGAAGCCATGTAGAAGTGCCTTAAACCTGCATTCTTAATGGCCAGCAGGGGGCAACTCCACTGGTTGCAAAAAGAAATCGATTGTATAGAAGTCTATGAGAAAATGATCCTGCTTCTCACTTTATTTATTACCCCAGTAAACACTTTCCTAATGAGTTTATGGTCTCAATCACTAGTCAAGTCTTCTTCAATACAGATTGATGTTCATTTTGTATATTATGGTCCAATTTAGAGTAAAATAGACGATAAAGCAGCATATGCTTTAGGGCGTGGCTATGTAATGTAAACTGGATACTTTTCTACATTCTCCGGTATGGTAGGTGGCGGTATGCAAACATGAGGAAGAATGGAAAGTGGACTGTACATGTATAGCGCCTTTCTAGTCATCCAACCACTCAAAGCACTTTTAACACTATGAGTCAATTCACCCATTTGTACGCTGAATGGGTACAGGGGCTACCTTACAAGGTCCCAACCTGCCCATCAGAGGAAACCATTCACACATGGCAGTATGGAGGGTGCTGGGAAGAAATTTGGGGTTCAGTATCTTGCCCATGGACATGTGACATGGAGGAGCTGGGAATTGAACTGCCAATCTTCCAATTAATGCACAACCCGCTCTACCTCCTGAGCCACAGCCACATCCTGGACCTAATACCACTGGAAGGACATACAACTGGTGAAATAATTTTCCAGAAGATTGTTCATTTTTTTAAAAGACAATGGACTTAATTTGGAGAGTGTTAACCTGCTTGTTACAGACGGTGCTCCATCTATGGCAGGGAGAATCAAGGGCCTGTCTGCACAACTGTCTGCTATCGCACCAAAGATGAAATCTCGGCCAGAAAAGACTGGCCATTTGTGTGTTGACAATGTTCGGATCAACATATACCTGCAAATCCAGCTTCTCTCACATGAACGCCCTAAAAACGAATGTTTGTGCCTCCTTGACAAAGGAGCGTTTGCATCACTGTCACTCACTTATGAACTTTTCTGCCATTGCCCAAAGAAGTGCAATCTCTCTCAATAGTCATTCTGATTAGTGAAAGTTAAAGAGAACTGGAGAATATTGAATGGATGTGGTGCAGGTTAACTGATGTTTGTCGGTTAAAGTAAGTGAAATAATTAATTGAAGATGGAGAAGTAGACAGAAAACAAGAAAGATGGTTATAAATGTTTACAGAAAATGCTGTGATGTAGCTGGTTCTAAACAAGAAATATTTTTACAGGAAATACTGTGATGCAGTTAGGTTCTAAACAAGAAAGATGGTTATACATATTTACAGAAAATGCAGTGATGTAGCTAGATAAGAAATGTCAGAATTTACCAAATTATATGCCAAATGGGTGACATGAGGTGTTGTAGAATACATTTGTTTCAAATATGTGTTTACTTTTGGGACTATATCACAGCTTGTGTTGCAAAAAAAAAATGAAATTAAGCACTTGGCCTAATTACTTAAAGAATACCTATTTATTTTCTTTTTTTCTTTTAATTTATGAGTGTCTGACCCCTGGAAATTTAGCTTTCTGACAATGTGGATCCCTCAGAGCCTAATACACATGACTGTAGGGACACACGTAAAACAGAGGAAAATAGACTTGAAGTGTAAATGAACACTTCAGGTTGCGGTTACGCCCATGAGACATGGCTGAGACATGAGCCTGCATGGAGCTGGTGCAGACAGCTGCATAGATTACAATGAAAGCCTATCTGTTGTGTGTGACGTGTGTGTGAAAAACACGTCTGACATACTTGCTGTCTAGACATGGAGTTAGGGTGACAACATTGGGGTTGTGTGTAGTAAAGTGGGTGTGTCATGTAGGGTTAGGGTGAGTCTGCAAGACTGCAGCTAGACCCTTCTCCACAGAACTGCAGTAAAACCGGTAGTGTGTGTGTGTGCGTGTGTGTGTGTGTGTGTGTGTGTCCAATCTGAGTAGTGCATGTGCATCTTGGACATCTTGAACACGTGCGTGTGAAGTCAAAGACACATAAGACAGATAAGAGATAAAGATGAGTGAACTTTCAGTATCTGCTTGAGCATTCACTCTGAAAAAAAATGAAGCTATTGCCCACCCCAATATATTGATATAAAACAATATAATGTAATGGTGATGGTTACTGAGTGGATTACTCTGTTCCTACATATGATTCATACTTAGTGTTAGCTGGGGATTCATTTCAATATGGCTACTGTACCGCTTCATCTTTCCCTAAACATAAACCCTTCTCCAACCCACACACACACACACACACACACACACACACACACAAATACATGTGTAGGATATACTGTATATATACAGTACGGGCCAAAAGTTTGGACACACCTTCTCATTCAATGTGTTTTCTTTATTTTCATGAGTATTTACATTGTAGATTCTCACTGAAGGCTGAGAATGAGCTTCAAGAGGTAGTCACCTGAAATGGTTTTCCAACAGTCTTGAAGGAGTTCCCAGAGGTGTTTAGCACTTGTTGGCCCCTTTTCCTTCACTCTGCGGTCCAGCTCACCCCAAACCATCACCCCAAGCATTGGCATTCTCATCGAGAGAATGCCAAGAGTGTGCAAAGCAGTAATCAGAGCAAAGGGTGGCTATTTTGAAGAAACTAGAATATAAAACATGTTTTCAGTTATTTCACCTTTTTTTGTTAAGTACATAACTCCACATGTGTTCATTCATAGTTTTGATGCCTTCAGTGAGAATCTACAATGTAAATAGTCATGAAAATAAAGAAAACGCATTGAATGAGAAGGTGTGTCCAAACTTTTGGCCTGTACTGTATAATTAATATATATCAATCTTAATGTTGTGTTAATGCTCAAATTACTGTTATTATGTAAGAAGTATTAACAAGTCATTACTGATTATATCAATAAGTTTATAGGGCAGCATGTAAGTAAGGTGAGAGGACTAGCAGGATAAGGATACATAACAGAAGCCAATTACATTTTCATTATTATTCAAACTGTCACTCAGTTTTGTGTTTAAGAATAAGTTCAAAAGCAGTTGATCTCAGAGAAGCACAGCTTCTGTTTTCAACATTGACTGCTGTCAACTGCCCCAGGAGTATATGAAAAATGCATTTGTTTTGTTATGTAATATATGTTTTCTTTGACAGAAACCTAATGTGATGTAAGGTAAAAGTCTTTACGTACTTGTAATATGAGTTGCTTTTCATCTGTCTCAGTGCAGTGTTCTTTGAGTTGAGATCTCCAGCATGAATATTGAAAGAGTTTGCTTTAAGGGAGATTTGTGGGTGCAAAACAGAAATGCACGTTGAAATGGCATTCTTGAGTATCAAAAAACTTTTAGATCCATCACAAACAAGAATCATGGAAGGCAGTAATGTAGTTATTTATAACCACATAATTTAATGATTTCAACAAGTTGAACAGAAATGTTTTAAGGGTAAAACAGGGTTGTGGTAGCTGGTATAAATGTAAACTAAAGGGGATTTGATTAAGTCCAACATTAATTTAGATGTACAACAAAAATTAATCTGCTGGCATAATCATGATCCCTTAATGAGGTCTGAAGGTGCTGGGGTGCCAATATGTGGGCACATAGCCTGTCCTTCTTGTGGGCCCCACTCCTCTCCTGGATGTCATGTAGGTCAAGTGGAGCAGGGGGACCAGGTCTTCAGGCTGTGGAGCTCTGGCTCCACAGCCTGAAGACTCCATGAAGACTCCATGTGTCTCCATGTGTGAGGCACTCATTGTGGAGGAATGCAGAGGCCAAGGCAACTTCTGAACAGAAATTTGGCCTAACCTCCAGCGCCTTGAATAAGCTGGCCTGCCACGTGCCTTCATGACCCCAAATGTCCTCTCAATTATAGAACGGGCCCTGCCATGCATTTTATTAAAGCACTCCTGCATCCTCTCTTGTAATGGGTGCCTGAAAGGGGTTATAATTGTAATTGGAAGCTGAAGACAAGGGTAGCCCCCATCTCCCAAGATAAAAAATCAGGTGGGGGGTACAGGCAGGGCCGCTGCTGGCCATTTGGGTGCCCTAAGCGTAATTGCTTTGTGGTGCACCTCCCACCCCCACCCTTCCCACCCAAATATAAGTATGATACAAATATTTGGTGCAATCTTGTTTTATTTTCATTATCAATGTTACAAATAAGAAAATCAGAACCAGCAGCATATATTACACTATGGAATTAAGCCCTAAAACCCCTAGTAATAATAAAATAAATAAATAAATAATAATAATAAAAACAATAAATAAATATATAATAATAATAATAATAATAATAATCACCCGAAGAATTATATTTTCATTATCAATGTCACAATTATTGTTAAAATAAATAAATACAAATAAGAGAAATACGTTTTCCAAACTAAGTATTGTAGTATAAGTGATTTTGGGGACACTACTCTACACAAGAGTGAAATTATTGAATATTTTTGTAGTATCTCTTTTCAGTGTTGCATTTTTTAGACAGTCGCTGCACACTCGTCTCACAGCTGGCTGTGCATGGAGACCAATGTTATTTGTCCAACTTGGAGGACGGCTTGTTTGGGTGAAAATTAGGTTGTAGCT
Organism: Scomberomorus guttatus; assembly: GCA_038419695.1. Classification (NCBI taxonomy): domain Eukaryota; kingdom Metazoa; phylum Chordata; class Actinopteri; order Scombriformes; family Scombridae; genus Scomberomorus; species Scomberomorus guttatus. The sequence goes on from CM076458.1 coordinate 29,928,818, forward strand.
TGTTGTCTACCTTACTACAGTATGAAAGAGGTGTTGTTTGTGAGTTAACAACGTTTCACTTATGAGTTATTGATCCGGGAAGTTCGATTCTGTGAATATATTTTCAACTTTACTGAGGTGCTGTTTGGTGCTCCCTCCAGCACTTGGTGCTCTATGCATAGCACGTGATGTGCATGTACGTAGCGGCGGCACTGGGTACAGGAAATTGAAATGAACAGGATTTTTTCTCATTGTGTGTCATGTACTGAACCTCCATAACCAACAAAAATGTCCAGAAATCTCCCAGAGGAGTCACCGATTCCTTAAAGTTGAGTGAAGTAAAACTGTTTGTAGTTAAAGTAATCTAACTGGTTATGTTTGGGTGATTTAATTCATATGTGACAGTCATCTATGGCCCCCACAGCCTTATTGAAGGCCTCATGTTGTGCCAGCTGTCCATATCCTTGGCCAACTTCCTCCAAGATGTTTGGACTGGGGAAGAAGATGACCTTAGACTTGCAACTGCAAATCTCCTTGGCAATACTATGCACAACTCTAAAAATAGTTGGCCTTGGCACATCAAAAGCCTGTGCCGTCACCTGGTAAGACAACCCATGGGCCAGCCAAAAAACAAAAATAAGGACCTCTAAATGATGTCCCCAGCCATTATCCCTCTCCTGGTGCAAAATGTTTAGAAGACCGTTGAAAGCCTGCCTTGACACCCTGAAGTCAATCCTCATGTCTTGCTCCACATCATCTATGTACATCCTGAGGACTGGCACATGGGTGTTCAGCCTGGCATATTGGGTGCACTGGTATGCCTAAATTTAAAAAACACATTAAATCAGAGGAATGCAAGTATAGGTTATATTACACACCTAGTTTCTTCATCAACCATTTCTTAATGATGCTGTTTTGACAAAAACGAGTAAATTGACAATTACCTCTCGTCCACTCTGTGAGGAAAGAGCCTCGAAGATGTTCAAGTCAAGCAGTCGGCCCCTTAAGTGCCAGTAAAATAAAAAGTCCCAAACTCACAATCATACATAACATGTTCTGGTGTTGTCAAGGTAATGTGATATGTCGCAAAATGCTGTCCCATTCCTATTTATACCATTTTGAGCCCTTGCAGCACTCAAGCACTTACAAGGTGATGTCAATTAAATCCATGATGGTTCAGGGCTCAGGCCTTGGGCAGGACATTGAAATTGGGCCTAGATCTATCTGCAGACCCGCAGTATCTACACAGAGGAGTGGGGGTGGGGCATTGTTGTGTAGTAATGTGGGCATGTCATGTAGTAAAGTGGGTGTGTAGGTCTGCAAGACTGCAGATAGATCCTTCTCACTGCAAGATAAAACTTAAAGTCACTTTACTGTACAGTTTAGGAAGAAATAACTATAAAAGAACAAAAGAGTACCCACACACTGCTAAATTGTTCTCAAATCTTTTTTAAGTCCACGTGGACATGACAAAGTTTTGACCACTATGGGTCTTCTTCAGGTAAAGCTGAGTGTTTTGATGTTGAATGACAAAATGAGTCATGAGTGCTGACATGTACTTTGTCAAGCCCAAGAACAAATGGTACAACCCACTTACATTAAATATACAGCAGGTGATGCAGTACTACCTCTATTCCAACAAAGACCCATAACATCTTCCCTTTCTGAAATAAAAAATACTTCATGACTTCAGAACTAAACCATAGCCCCCCATTTCTGACAACGACCGCTGCAAACAAACTGTAGTGAGTAAACTGTAGCAAGCAAACTGAGCTTTACAGCTTTTTATTGTTGTCTCTGCTGAGAGATCTGGGAGGAGGTCAGTTTCCCAGAAATCAGAATAATGGTCGACCAGCAGGAGGAAATCTTTGCCACTATGATGGAAAAGGTCTAGCTTTACAATCTGCCAGGAGTAACTGTTGACTGTAACAAGCCTTGTGACTAGAGCCTTGTGAGTAGAGCATACCTGCCAATCCCCCGATTTTTTTAACCCTTTCTCCGACTGTGCTCCAGATTTCATAGTTTTCCCTTTTTGTTATTACAACCTGTTTCTGACACTGTGCAGTGTGCAGCTGCTGTCTGCGCAGGCAGTCTTTCCTGTCCTCTGTCCTCCTCCCTCTGCTGCTGATGTGACTCACTGCCTGCAGGTACCGCTGGTAGAGAGGAGGTACTGGTTTGTCTCAGCCAGTTACATAAGTTTACAAAGATCTGCCAAATGATACGTGGGAAACTCAAATAAACAGTTAGGCTGTAGGGTGGATGGGACTTATTGGCTTTCTACTTGTGAAGGTTTTGTTGCACTTACGCTAAAAAGCATATCATCAACTTGAGTAAAATGTTATCTTTCACTTCACAACCCCCCCAATAGTCCCTATTGTGAAACCATTTTTTTAAACTTGACCTCATTGTATAAAATGACCTATTGTGACCTCTAGGATAACCTCATGAAACTTTACAACCACAAACTAGAAACCTAGCACAGAACTAATTGTAGATTCCAACAGGTGGCAGTAACATGGCATCTAAGACCCATGACAGTGAGGGTGTAAACACATGTATAGATGAGATGATGACATATAGTGCATCACTTGTGAAGTGAATAAACAACAATACACATGTGAGGACAATCAGCCTCAGCCAACTAGTTAAAGACACACACACACACACACGAGAAAATAATATGTATATACAGACCCTTTCCAAAACTTCTCAGTTTTTGCAAAAAAAACAAAACAAAACAAAACAAAAAAAAGGATCACATCAAATTAATCAAAATATGGTACTTTCTAAACGATATGTCAATGTTCAATACTTGGTTGGGAATCCCTTTGCCTTAATCACTGCCTCGATGCGCCATGGCATTGAGGCAATCAGCCTGTGGCATTGCGTGGGAGTTATGGAAGCCCAGATTTCCTTGATGCTTGCTGTCAGCTCTTTGTTTTTTGGGTCTGGTGCCCCTCATTTTCCTCTTGATAATACCCCATAGATTCTCAATGGGGTTTAGGTCTGGTGAGTCGGCTGGCCAGTCAAGCACTGTGATGGCATGGGCATTAAACCGGGTTTTGGTGCTTCTGGTGGTATGGGCAGGGGCCAGGTCCTGCTGGAAGATGAAATCAGCATCTCCATACAGATCCTCAGCAGAAGGAATCATGAAGTCCTCTAAAACATTCTGGTAGACTCTTGCGGTGACCTTGGATTTAAGAAAGCAGAGTTTACCAACACCTGCACCAGACATTGCACCCCAAATCATGACTGACTGTGGATATTTCACACTTGACCTCAAGCAGCTGGGTTCTGTTCCTCACCCATTTTCCTCCAAACCCTTGGACCTTGATTCCCGAATGAAAGGCACACTTTCATTGGAAAAGAGGACCTTGGACCACTGGCCAACAGTCCAGTCCTTCTTCTCCTTGGCCCAGTTGAGACACTTCCTACGTTGGCTCAGGCTCAGAAGTAGCTTGACCCGAGGAACCCGACAGTTGTAGCCCATCTCCCAGATGCGTCTGAATGTGGTGGTTTTTGAAGCTGTGACTCCCGCCTCATTCCACTCTTTCTGATCTCTGCCAGATTCTTGAATCTTCTCTGTTTGATAATCCGCTGAAGCCCACGGTCATCTCTTATGCTGGTACATCTTCTCCCACATTTTGCCCTTCCACTAGACTTTCCATTGATATGCTTGGACACAGCACTCTGTGAACAGCCAGCCTCCTTAGCTATGAACTTTTGTGGCTTACCCATCCTATGGAGGGTATCAATGATGGTCTTCTGGCCAGTTGTCAAGTCTGCAGTCTTCCCCATATTGAACTGAACTGAGACAATTGAACCAAACTGAAACAATTTAATGACATCTGGGGAAACCTGTGCAGGTGCTTTGAGTTTAGTAGATGATTAGTGTGTGACACTCAGTTTAATCCTGTTAAGAGTGACCCTGACTAAGACCATATGAAGTCATTTTATTGTACAGTTTTGGAGAAAATTAAAGGAAAAAGTCACCTTTATAAAGTAAAGAAATCTATTGCAAAACAGAATATTCTTTCATATTTGAATGCTCATAAAACCATTACCATAATAAGTTAAAAATCCCAAATAAATTGAGTAAAACTTATAAATTTTAAGTCAACTGTATAGTTTTTGAGAAAATTAAAGGTAAAGTCAACTCAAAAGGAGAAAAATATATACTTTATTAAAAAATATTCCTTCATGTTTAAATGCTCATAAAACCCTTTCTTTAGGAGGTCTGTTGAAAATTTCACTAGAATCGTACTGAGTGATCCAGACTAAGATCATATAAAATTTGAAGTCATGGTTAGGAAGATTTATTTTTAAATTGTACCAATACTTTAAAAGATTTGAACAAGGCCTTGTGTTTTTATAATCTCTTCCATTTATTTGAAATGAGTCAGAACATGTTATGGTGTCATTAAGTCTATCGTTTTAAGTTTTTTGCACACGATAAAAAATCCTTCAGTCAACACCTACATCTATTGAGTATTCAGCATTTATTAAAATGTCCCAATTTTGATTGTTGACAAAAAAAGAGAATACTTATATTTATATTTTTACCCAGAAAAAATAGGAAGTTTCTTTTTTCGTAAAACCTTTCAGCATTAAAGACAAATATAAAGTCTATAAATATGAGGTCAATTTATCAAATTCCATATTTATATGGGAATAAAGGAGACCATACCAAGTATGAATGCATAGCAGTTTTCTTCTTCTTTTATTTATTTTTTGCTTAAATATATTTATTGGTTTTCATTTTTTACACATAAAATAAAGATAGGAGTTTTCATCAAAACTATGAATGGTGCTGTATATTCTAATACTGAAGTTGCAGGTATTAAATGAAATGAAATCAATTTAATTAAACTATTTCCTAAAAACTGTGCAGTAATGTACAACACTTTTAACAGGATTCCATTGAAATTTTCCGCAAATCTCCTAAGGAGATTTTTTATGACTTTTCAAATATGAATTAATATTCTGCTTTACAATAGATATTTTGAATTTTGAGGTGCCCTTTAAATTTCCTCAAAAGCTGTACAGCAAAATCAAATTTTTTATAGTCTTAGTCAGGATCGTAAGGCAAGATTTCTATTAAGCTAAAAATATGAGGACATAGTCAATGTGTTCCAATGCATTTTTGAGTTTGAGGTGACTTTCCCTTTATGTGATCTTTAATTCATTTTTTTTTTTTTGGCAGCACCGATCAGTTAAGGATATTTGGAGAACGAAATAGCTACATTGGGATTCCAAGCAAATTTATTATGGAAAGGTTTTCCACATTAGGGCTTCCTCATATATATACGAAGATATACATATATATTTCATTCTCATTCGGTTGCTTACTATATAAGGATATGATTAAAACTGAATTGTGAATGTTGAAATGCATTGCCATTTTAACTGGCCAGTTATAACTATTAAAAAAATGTATTGAGTCTCTATCCTGTATTTTTTTAATCACCGTAGTAAAAAAACAACTGGGATCAGCTTATAAAAATAAGTACCCCTGGTGGGTTGTTTCTCCTGGGGACTAACCAAGACATCATTGTACTGACCTTTGTGTTAACAACTGATTTGTTTGTTTGGTCCCAGTAAATACTGCCTGCACTTGGAGACATTTTGGTAATAATTTAGTTAGCTGTATATGGACAACCACCAAGCCATCAATCACTGCGATATTTTGAATAATGACCTCACTGATGTGGGACTTGGTGATTGCCCATATTTAAAGGCAACTGACTGAGGCATTTTCATGTTTGATCAGCTAAGAAATACAAAAATAATTTTTAATCCTAACCCAAAATTTAAAAAATGAAGAAAATGCATTGCAGACAACATTTAGGGGAAGACATCACATAACTTTATTCTGCTCTCTCTAGAACAAAATTTTGAGAATGTCAAAAATGCCCTCCATGAAAAATATACAGATTTGTTCACAAATGTTAAGTGATATCTAGTCATGTATACAGAATATATTTCAATACAGATATGACATAAACATTACAGCAAAACTGTTGCTTCATGTTCACTGACAGATTATTCACTTTATTTTGTATAGAACACACATGCTTACCCTTTCCCAAACTACCCTTTATCCAACTAAAATACACACTGAATTGCTCAGAGCACTGTAGTACACTTATTGTACTAGAATGATTATATACTGTAGGTACTGTATATACAAATGTTTAATGGTAGCAGTTCAACATATTGTGCATGTGGCTTCTTCACATTGTGTTTCCTTTAGAAAAGAGTGTTACCCAAGGGTATTGCTGTTAGGGTGTAGTCACATGTGCAAGACATTTGCGAAATGGTCAGTTGGGTAGCCTATAAAGTAACAAAATAATTAGAGCAAGATGAGTTTTTAAAAATGTTTTCTGCTTTTGATCATCCACCTACATCATTTGGTAAGTACTTACAGTGTACTCTTTAACCATTGATGGAAGCACAGTTGCAGTGAAGAAGTCTAGGTATCTGCCAATTATCTTTGATGTAGTTAAGATTTTCATTAATATGCAGGTTGCAGGTTCAAATAGTTATTTCTTTAACGTGATGACAATGTTATTTTTAAAAACCCAAACCATAATGTCTCACCACTAACCAAGTTTCTTTTTCTGTTCCTAAACAAAACCAAGATAAGACAACGCTATTATAAATGTTTTCTGACTGTAATTTCCAACGCTTTTGGAAGACACTGACAATGTTGTGCTGCAGACCCGATCAGAAAATGCTTATATTGTTGTAAAGTTTGGAGGACTTGTTAGAGTGGCTGGCATGAAGGCCTTTTGAAGGACATTTGAATTGTTTAAATTTTAATGGTCTTAGGATAGCTCATTCATTGTATCCCTTTCAGATTTACACAGTAAATCACAGTTTTACACAGTAAGTTCACACTGTTTGCTACTGAAACTGATCATGAAAGTTTACAAAGGGAAAATTGTAGGATGACCAGGTTGAGTATATCCACTAATTGCAATGTATCTATCCAAACAAGTTAAATTTGGACATACATTATGGTGCGATAAAGCCTTTATCCTGCAGCTTCGCCTTCTAGTCTTATATAACCGACTTGTTGCTTAATAATAACTGAAGTACCCAAAAAAAACAAACCACTATGAATGTCTGACATCAGCCAGTTCCCATAAAAACCCAATATAAACTCATATTTAACAGAAGTGGTGTTATATTGTTGATGCCCTGTAAGCTTGAACCTTTCACCTTTAACCCTCACACGACCTGCGATTATACAACCCTCTTGAGTTGTCCTGTGATGAGAACACTAACAAGTTTTAAACAGGAACATAGGAATGTCTACCATCCATCTCTTATGAGGTGATGGTCACATTACAGCGGGTGCAGATGCAAACAGCACCTTTGGTTAGGGCTACCAATTAAGATGATGGTTATATCTGTCTTAAATTATGTATATTATTAGGTTATTTTCAAATTTGTGCCTAGTTTATAAAATTTTAAATGGTTTGGCCCTTCCTCCACTACATGACTTTGTGTATACTTGCTCAGTAAGTTCTATTAGATCCTCCAGAATATCCTCTATACAAGATTGTACCATACCATTTTGTCGCACCGCATTTAGGCAGTCAGTGTTATCTGTGAAAGCCACAACTCAGTGGAACGCCCTACCTGATGATATAAAGAGCTGCAGTTCCATCAGTACATTTAAAACCAAATTAAAAAGTCTGCTAAAAGCTACTCAGCTCTGTAACCACTGACTCTAAATTTCCTCTCATGGTCTACACATGAAATAAATAATCTTGCTTTTAATTTGACAAGCATACATTAGTCATTTCTAGTTGACATTGTGGGTGTATGTGATTTGCTATTGTGTGTAGCTTATATTTTGTATTATGTATCCTGTGTGTTTTTTGCTTTGTACTGTTTGTTGTTGTGCTGTTATATGTTTTAATTGTGACCTGTCAAAGGGACTGCAGATGAAAATTAGCTATAAACTAACTCTGGTACAGTACATCAAATGGTAACATTTATGTTTAACACTGTACATGGTCCCAATAAATACATACATATATAAAATTTTATTTCTGCCAGTACACTGGGATTGAACAAATATTTGTATAGACACACCCAACCTACATACTGTATGTACAATACAAGTTTTACTGGAGGAGCTCCAGAGGGACAACATCCAATACACCATTGTACAAGGTTGTACAATGCTATGCTGTGGCCATGCTGACTTATTGCTCATTAATGTGGCCCCACTATTAGTTTTGTTCGACTCTGAAATTCAGAATGACAGTGGTGATTTAGAGACTGGACAGTCTAGACTAAAGTGCTTTGATGGTGGTTGATGAGCTGGTTATGTAGTTAAGATCCTGATGATGAAGTCTTTGGTCATCTCGACCAGGTTTCAGCCTGTCAAATATAGTTAGTACAGCTTACCCCATTGATTTGCAATAGAAATAACAGACTTTATGGAGGGATGCTGAGAAAGCAGGCCTGAAGCACTGTACATTCAGTTTTATATCAACAATCTAGTGATTTTATTTTTAACTAGAGTCATTAAAACTCATTCAAGTGTTTTAAGCCAAACAATCTCACTGCACAATCCTGAACTTTCAATTTCATGGAATGTCACTTTTAAGAAAATGTAACATGCTAAATGTAACATGCTACTTGTTTGGCATGGAAAAAGAAAATGTCTTTGCTGTCAGTGTATTTATTGATATTCTGGGTACATTTCAGTAAATTTCAGAAATTTATGTGACTCCTGAACTTTTTACAATATTGAATTAGATATCAGCATTGACAGTAGATTTGAAGTATTAAACAAGTGTATATCAAAACCTCATTCTCAACCAACTACTCTTACATTTTTGCCCCTCTGCTAGCTGGGCCCAAGGTTGGTGATTTGATTTGATGTTTATGGTCTCCGAATGATTCCTAATTATTTTGGTGGCCCGCTTGACCTCGCCTTTTAGTGCCATTGCTCGGTCAACATTTTCTTTTCTCTTTTCTCTTCAGTTTTCCTTCTGCTACAGTACAAGTAGACACGCCAGCAAGGCTACGTCATCCACTCCATCATCTATATCATCATCCATCAGGAGTCTCCCCTACTTTACTTGGCCATCTGGATGGTGGATGGTGTCCTCTGTATGTCATTGGCCTTGTCTAGCATGTCGCCTCTGTGAATCCTTTACAAAAATTCTGCACAAAATTTTATTGTGTAGTTTGCCTCATAGATTAACCAGAAAAATCTTGTTTCGGACCTCCAGTAGTTTAACTTCTCACCTTGCTGCATTGATTGGTGTACTCCAGGATGCTGTGACATCATGTGTAGTTACAGAGCACACTTTTGACCCCATCCACTAACACCCATCAGTCATGCTGGTTGTGGTCAGAAGTGAAACAGGCTTGAGAGGACAGTGAAATACTGCTGTTCAGCCTGATGTTAAGCAACTCTTTCACATTATGACATTTGTACATATATTTATAATTTTTTATCTTGAATTTTTTGCCTTTATATTTTGTTTTTTCCAATTCTTCTTTTTCACACTAGTTTTTATAACAGCCTAAGAGCATATACCACATTACATTTCACTACACATTCTGTTTGTGTATTTGACTAATAAACATTAAAATCGTTGAATCCTTACTCCCACCACCAACTCAACATTTCCATTTGTACAAGAGAAATGTCCAAATATAATGGGCAGGTGTACTGAGTAGATTAGTTCTCAGAGGATGATCCCTTTCCATTATCAAGACTTCATGAACCTTCACTAGTGCTACCCTCAATCCAGAATGTTGACTTCGTACACAGCACGTCTCATCTCATGGATTGTTGCCATGAAAATGAATCAGCACATTTGGTGCTCCAAATTGAATGAACCCCTCTGATTGTAATGACCCCATGGCCTCTCCTCTAGGCCCACACTTTACATTTTCAGCCCCACTACTGAAAAGCTTTAAGAACTGAAAAATTGTGAGTATATTGTTTGTGCTTTCTGTGTATGTTGCAGCTTCTAGGAGCTACCAGTATGGAAATCACCTTTGTTTAATGTAATGAGTAATTATTGCAACAAAACAGGTGACATTTTAGAATTTAACCCAATTACTTTGCAGTATCTGTGCTGTAAGATCATTTGAGTTAAAGTACATAATTGAATGACATGGATAAATTCATACAGCAGATGAGATCCCTTGCTCAACCTGTGATGTTGCTGCAGTATGCTGGTTTAGCTGGTGTCACCAAGAATGGCCAGTATGGAACTGGCCTGTGAGGCAAGTTTACTGCTGCTATGACCTGTCAGTTTACCGAGGCTTTCCTTCATATTCACAGAGTCCAACTCCTGCTTCATCACACCTAGAGCAGACAGGAATGGGAAGAGGAAGAGAGAGAAGTGTCAGATGGATTGTAGTCAGTGGTAGATACAGATATTCCATTCCAGAGTATTCTCTGAACATCTGTGTGCATATGAATAATATTTTTCCTTAAAAGCACAACAGAAGAAATAGATACACGCATCAGTCAGGAGTGAAGATCATTATGCAGTGCATTAGTTCAACATGATATGGATAGATGCAGTGTCTCAAAACCGTACTAGCACATCAACATCCACTGGACTTAAAGTGGCAACATTACAGCTGACAGTTGTCACTGTTCAAATGTCTTAAACTGCATCATTCTAATGGCCACTAGATTCTGGCTTCAAAAAAACCTTCTACTGTACTGAGTAAGAGAGATGTACAGTAAGAGAGATGTTAGGATCTCAAATAGTTAATTTCACTTCTTCTAAAGGTATCTTTGTGGCCATTTTAAATATCAAAGCTTCATTTGTGCGATAGGATAGGTCCACATTCTTTCAACAATATTCACATGCTCGCATGTACATTGAAAGAGTTTTGGTCACTGTGGTTGTTCCTCCTGTCTATACTGGATCAAATTTCTCAGATGCCTCAGACTGTGTGATGTAAAATTAAAACACATACTGGAGTTAGCCAGACTGCAGATGAGACCTAAAGCACTGAACTTGACTTCAACCGCGCCTGTAGGATCCTCCAACATCTTCTTCAGCATGGGCAACAGCTCTGCCTCCCTAAATGGATCCTTCATAGACTCTGCAGTGTTCACACACACCCACAAACACACACACACAAACGCACAGGTAAACACACATGTAAATACATTTTCTAAATTTACATTTTCATACATTTGAAGTTGTCATATTATATACCCAAGAAACGTTTGCTTTCCCTTGCTATTTTTTTGTGTTTTTACAATACAAGCAATACTTTGCTTCTGTTGCTTTGTGTAGGGTGCTTCTTACTCTTCACACCATTCATTACAATAGTGGACTGCAAACAAACAACATACATATACAACTTGAATTATTTTTCTGGCTAAAACACTACATTTTTCATGTCTACCATAGACATAAGCTGTATGTTTGATCCAGCCCTTAATGACCAGAAGAGGCCAAAACTCCAGCAACACTTGTAGTATAAAGAATATTTCATGAATGAGGACTTCTCAATGAATGAGTTTTTATTGTGTTGTTTTATGAGCTCTTAAAAATGTTCCAAATCCATTATTCATGTGTTTTTGTAATGTATGTCATTGCTCTTTCTCCTTTAATTGTATTTTGTCTTAGCTTTTACAGTGTCACACTAAATAGACACCTTTTGGGTAAAGAACCTCTCTATACAAGCTTGGGTACCTCCTTATAGATACTTCTGTATTATGGACCTAATATGATGTCTAATATGATACACACACACACACATACAAATACACATACATATACATATATTCTTATATATATATATATAGAGAGAGAGAGAGAAAGATGCCCAAGGCTTGGCCCAGAGCAGTGTTCCATGTTTCTCAGTGTGATGAAACTCTGTCCAACAAGTAACAGTTATTGATGACATTAATAAGAGCTGATGGTAAGACCAACAGTATTGCAAGAGAACACAAATCTGGCCATTAGAGGCTTTGTGAACACATTAATGACAGGCAGACATTGAAAGGCAAATGTGCATACTTCCCCTTGTTGAGTTTAGGAGTATGAAGCGTCATAAAAACACTCTCAGGTCTTACTCTGAGGCAGGAGTCATTTTAGTCCTAGTTAAGGTTGAGAGTGATTCTGACATGCTTGATAAATTAGGGCCCAGAACATTTGACATAAGATAGTATGTGAAACTTCTTTACCAATGTCAATGGCAGATGCTATTGCCAGGGCAACTAGGGCCTCGTTCTGCATGATGACATGTTCACTTGTTGCCATGGAAATAAGGTGTCGAATCCCATCTGTTTTTGCTACAGCGTGGACAACTTCCTGTCAGAGAGAGGAAATAAACCCATTACATATGTTCAGTTTGTGTGTGTGTTTGTGTACATTCACTACATTTAAAGTCTAATGTTAACTTTCAGATCAGAATAAGTGACTCACAGTGCTGCGGCTGTGTCTGATGAGTGCAGCCAGTAGGCGACTGGCTTCTCCGCGGACTCCTGCATGATCTTTGGCTTCACACCACTCCATGACCCGAGCCAGCAGCATGGCATCTCTCCCCAGCACCAGGGCTGCCTCCTCTGACACACAGAGCATAGCTGAGCATGGGTGTAACCATGCTTTTCTTAGTATTGGGGGGGGGGGGGGGGGGGGGGGGGGTTGTGTCCCCCCAAGTACTGAGAAAATACCAATCTGTCCCCCCAATATAAGGTAGAAAATATGTTACTATGTCCTCCTTTTATGAACCCTGTCAACGGATCTGCCCCCCCCCCCAATTGTACATTTCGTTGCGCCGATGGTTAGCTAGCTCACACAACTTGGTTGTCTGATTTAGCTCAGAATCAGATGTGTAGTGATGACGTACTTCCTTGTGGTCTTCATTTGTTAGCTAACATTAGCTACCATTAACTTGCTAACTAATCTAATTTAAGAATATTGTCATTTACATAATGCCATTAGTGATGTTTGTGTGGAGATAGTTTTCAGCTTCTAGCATACATGCTACAGCTAAGCGGTGCGCTGCCAAAACGTTCCAGGTGGAATTATTGTTCCGCATGTTGGAGTAAGTGGATTATTAAACTATTTTGACAGTAATCGTTTTGGTCGTAGCGTATTCTTCGTACCACTGCATGCATTGAACCGTAAGGTCTGTACATTTATGCCCACAACAAAATTAAATAAAGAATTTAAAAAAAACATCTTGTGTACAGATGGGTCACTGTATCCGTACACTACAATGCATCCATACTCTTTCCGACGTACAGCCAATCATATACATTTTCCGATGTACAGCCAATCAATGTGTGATGTCAACTGTAAACACAGGACCCTGATCTGGCAGGCTGAGCTGATCTGGTACCTACACTGGCAGCCAGACATATAGGTTTTTTTCAGACATTAACTAGATTCCTAAATTGGTAATGTTAGCTTAGTAGATAAGGCAATATCTAACATTTCAAGTAACTGTTACTACTGTATGTTGTACACTGTTCTTTATGTTCTTTCTAATTAGTGGGTGTGTTTAAAGTCAGTAAAGAGTAAGCAACTGACCAAAACAAAATGAAGTGGAGGGGCAGCCACTATCTTGGAGAAATCACAGACTATCTCTCTATATAAAGCAAGGAATCTCTGTCTGTCTGAATGTATGTTTGTCCTTCACATATTTCGAGAACCGTTCATCTGATCTACTTCATACCTGGCAGGTGGATTGCTGGGGAAACGAGGAAGTGCAATGTCGATGTGTGAAATTGTTTGGATGAGCAGTTCTTGAGAAATATATAAAAATACCTCATAAAAAAACGTTGATTTGCTTCTTCTTCTGCCCATGGAATCAACGAATGGAAATACGGACAACGCCACGCTGCCATTAAAATCGACATCATGGTCGGAGGTGAGATTACATCCATAGTGTTAATGACTTGAAAAAGTTTAAGAGACTTAAGCTCTACTATTGAAGTGTGTAATGTTACTGTGAATGAAACTTGGCATGTACGTTCAAGACTTAGTGCTGGATGTTTCAGGCACGTTCAGAAATATGTAAAAATACCTCATAAACAACATTGATGAGAACTACCATAGAGAATAAACTGAGAAAGTTTAGAGAGTCAAACTCTATTCCCATTCCTCATGCGTGGGAACTTTGTATGTTCAAGACATAGTACAAGGCACATTTTGAACAGGCACTACAGTTCATCTGATCAACTCCAGCTCAACTCAAAATTGTAATCTCCACATATTCTGTGTGTGAGGCGTTTAGGGAGCATTGGTAAATTGTGGCATCTACCGATAGCCTGCATGTGAGGCGCTTAGGGAACATCGGTATATTGTAGTGTCTACCAATAGCTTGCATCTCAGGCATTTAGGGAGCATTAGTAAATTGTAGCGTCTATTGATAGTCTGCATGAGAGGTGTTTGGGGGATGGGCATTGTTCTCTCTAGTAATTGAGTAATTGGCCCGTTCCGAACAGGCATGTTTTGAACAGGCACTGCACTAGTTCCTTTAAATGTGAATTCAAATGGTCAGTGTCCTTAAAACTATGTTCTAAATGTGTAGTTTTTTAAAATATATAAATATCATAGCATTGTGGGAAATGCACTTAATGGTATAGACATTTGGACCCACCAATGTCTATACCATGATTACGCAGCCCTTGTAGCAGAGAATGTAAGAGAGGCATTTGAAGACATTAACACAAAAGGTGTTGAAAACAAAAAAAGAAATATGGACACAAGTTGCAACTGAGGTGAGTCTAAAGCCTCCGTAGCAGCCCCTAGAAGCTGCAATTACAATATGAAAGTGCTGAATGGAATTGTGACAAAGTGGGTGGGACCACACCATTTGTCCCCATTACGCTTTGTGTTTCTTTTAGGGCTGGGTATCATTTAAAAATTACAATACCAGTACCCTTAAAGTGATACTGATACCAAAAGAGTACTTCATCAATACCTTTTTTTCTTCTACTTCATTCGATACCCATCATGTAAATGGAAAGTAGCCAAGTAGTATGGTAAGTAGCCAAAGTCTAAGAGAGTACAATCACAATACTGGTGGGTAAACTCACTGCAATTTATTTCATGCCAGAGGTTTAGAGTTTCAACTGCACCAACATTCAACATTCAAACACACATCCTCACCTTGTCCATCCACCATCATGCGCAGTGTACCCAGCAATTTGAATTGAACTGGCGGCATGTCAGAGCGCAGCAGAGTCTTTATCCTCTCAGTCACCCCGTCCTCCAGCATCCGCACTTTGTTGGTGGCTTGAAGACAAAGACATAATTTGCATTTAGCATCCACATAATTTTAAGTAAATTTTAAATAATAAATTTCAGTTTACTTTTTATATTGCTGTTTTTAAGACTTAACTGTACAATTCTGTACAGTGTATCTGTGTCTTGGTCTGATCATTAATATGTAGCTGTCCTTCAAAAGGTAAGTTTCATGTGGCATAATTATTTTGGCTAATGGAATCATATCTCTACTGTTTGTTTTGATCAGTACCAGGAATGGCCAGGTTTCTGAGCGCACTCAGTCCGGCATGTTGCACAGACACGTCTCCTTCGTCGACATGTTGTTCCAACAAGGTCAGGATGTGAGGAACCACACCGAGGTCCAGCATCTTCACACAGTTACTGTCTGACAGAAATACAGCAGGACAGTGCTGTTACAGGCTGGCAAAGTCACTTTCAAAACCTGATGCATCTTAAAACTGTAGCTGCAATATTTTATCACTTAACACAAACCCAATGTTTACCATTTACAAACAATATTATCATAAGAGTTAGTGAAGTGATATTTGTATCCATACCTTTTCTTGTCTTTTTCCCCTTGAAATTTGTCTGCCAATACTTTGTCTGCAAAGACTGTATAATCTACAGTATATCTGTTAACTTTAGGAAACTTTTATTTATCATTTTTATCATTTACGCCCCCAGTTGCAGTCAACTACTGCTGAGTGTTGAAGACAAAATCTTAGTATTGAAATGTGGTAAATTGCAGTTCCTCTAATGGCCACAAGATGCTGGCATGGCCAGATTAACCTGTCAGGGGTCTCCTGGGCAAAAATGAGGGCCCCTGTTCACCCCCTTTCCTCCCACTCTCTGTGCAGTGTGTACATGCTGGAATATGACCAGGCCCCAGTTATTTTACACTACATTTAATTGTAGTGTAAATTACATTTAATTTACACTGATTAATTTAGGAATTAGCAACATAAGCACAAAGGTCTTTTGAAACTTGCCCCTCTATAAGACTCGTGATCAAGTAATATCAATTCAATGGACAGAAACCAAGTGATGAACAGCCACTTTTGGGGCCCCTGGAGTTTGTGGGGCAGTTGCCTGCTTTGCCCAATTGATCCAGCCTTAGCTCCAAGAAAACAGGGGAATATATAATGTGTGTCTCACTTGTGATTGTGAGAAGTATTTCATTAAGGAGATATTGGGCCTCATTCACAAACAGTACACACAAATCTGTGCTTAAACCGTGCCTTTGAATGTTTTAAGCACAAATCTGGGATTCATCAATATGTTCTTACCTGAATTTGTTCTTACTCTGCAAACGCATGGTCTGCCTTAGACCATGCGTATGCACAAATCATAAACGTCCCATGGTCTTAAAAATTATGTAGTCAATATTTACTCAATGTAAACAGTATATCAGAACCACAATTATTTAAAAAATCATTGGGCCTAAATATACAACATTTAAAAGTGTGAAATTGCTAATAATACACAACTTATTTACTAATTATAAAATTAATAGTTGAGACGTGGTAATCGATAAATCAACATAATAAATGTAATGAAATTATTAATTTATTAAAATTGTCCTGTTGACACTTTTAGATGGCAATAGTTTATATATCAGAGTTTCCATATTGCAATGTGACAGCATCAGATTTGGCTGTGATATATGCAGCTGGTTAACCAGCAGCCTGTTCAGTGCTCCTCACAGCCTGACAGTTCAGTAGTAGCACAGGGAGGGGCGCTCTGCTTTCACTACATCACAGCTTGTTGTGGACAGAGACAAAACATGATGTGCAACTGGCGCAGCACCTAGATCAATTCCACAGATCTACACATTTACCAACTTTTTATTTTGTTATGGACTCACTGCGTGGTAGTGGTGCAAGAGATATGCAGGCTGTATATAGGATTCACAGGTTGTGCCACTGACATGTTTACCAGCCAAATCTGCCTTTTCTGGCTTCTACTTCTGAAACTATTGCTTGCATTTCACCAGCAGTAAAGTTTTTCTACATTTTTACCATCAAGGCCCTCTTTGCAATAAGTGACAGCTCTCTCCACTGCTGCACCGCTCCAATAGAGCTTTCCTTATATAGAGAAATGGGGGTGTGGTAGTCTGCTAATTACTGATAGCAGGCACGCACCTGTCAATTTAGAATGATTCACTAACATACGCACAGTGGTAAGAACAAAATTGGCTGCTGCGCACGTGTCATAAATCCGACAGTAATTTTGTGTGCACACTTGTTTTGTGCGCAAAGTAAGAAGATTTATACACACATATTAGTGAATGAGGACCAATGAACCTCAAAGAGAAGTACTGTATGTTTTGGGGGTGTGTTTGCTTGATTAACAGGTGTCTCAGTCTATTTCATTCAGCTGTGGTGGTGGCTGTTTGTTTGTCTCATATAAGCTCCATATAGACAGCACACCTGCTGTCACAGAAGTCTTGTACAGTCTGTTGTCCCTTCTGACAAATATCTCACCATTCCTGGCGAAGTTGGCGATGGCCAGGGCTCCGGACAGCTGCAGCTGAGTGTTGGAACTTTGCAGCCAGGACAGAACATCCTGGTACACCAGGCCTGACCCCTCACCAAAACACTTCTGCATAGACTCATCTGACACACACACGCACGCACACATTAATGAGGCAACACCACCATGTTTATGGTGCATTCAGACACATGGACACAATGATAGAGAACACGAGAGGACAGCAGTTTTTATCATGCTAGAGTAGGTTCAAAGAGGCAAAAATGAAAACGTTTAATCTCTCTTCAAATATACATGCAGGAGCAATACTCCCCTAATTTTTCATGAGCCTGCAGAATGGAAAGTACCTTCACCAAACTACACGGAGGCTCGGATGCATCTGTTTCCAGCACAGATAACTGAACGCAATGCCAATCTCAGGCATTATCATGTTGAGTAATGTTAGATATTTACATACACAGTTTCGACCACACTCATCCTGATTAGGTCGACTAATGATGACAGGAGAGGGCAGAGAACAGAAGGACAAGAAGACACAACATTTTCTGCTGACCTTCATCACTCTCATAACCATGCAGTACAGATGCCACTAAGTGGATAGTGCATATGTGGCATGGTTTAAGGAAAGGCAAATAAGGAAGTTAATACCTAGACTAAGACAGAGTTGTTGCTGTAAGCACATTCAGAGAGAGAAACAAAGTCCCACCTGCATCACTCACCTCCTAAAAGCAGTGACACTATGAGGTTGGAGGCAATCTTGATGCTGCAGAGGTCATGAGGGTCAGAACCTCCTTGCAGACCCCGAATCATCTCTGATAACGCCTCTGGTACTCCTGACTCTGCAAACTGCAGCTTCAGTGTGTCTGTTGGTACAATAGAACCAGGCAAACTTCACTAGCTTTTTTTTCTTTTTACCATTATTAACAACTAACACTGTCTTTCAATAAATGTACAACATTACTAGAAAGCAAAATAGAAAAACTAAGTTTTTGATTTTTATGTAATTGTTCAATGACATTGAACATTATTTCATGTTGGAACATCTGACATTACACCAGTAGTAAATATGGTTAGTTTATTGTCTATGTATAAATTAAAAGGCTTAGTACTGTCTGTCAACTGATGAGAAACAAATTCTTTCAAATGGGAATCTAATACTAAAGGCTTTTTAAATTTTAATTTCAAAGTTCATCTTAGTGCTGTTCTGGAGCTTTCAGTCTTATCACTTGTGTTCATCGGTAGATGGAGTTGCCCAGAAAAAATATATAATTGGTCAAACTTCAAATGCAGTCTTCAGTCTACTGCCAGACTGAATCATTTTCTTTGTGAATGAAGCAACAGAACAGTTGTCTTTTAAGATAATAATGTACATCTTTGATCCTTAATTATTTGAACTGTACATACCTCTATTTGGGAATCAACCATATGAATGAAAATCTTGATATTGATATCATGATATAGTAGAAACAATTTATAGATAAAATAACCAAAAAGAAATGTCTGTTTTGGCTAATCCAGCAAATTAAATATATGATAAGCAGGTAATTAATTTAATTGGTGTAAATCCTTTAACAATAGGCTGCTCCCTGTCTCCAATACTTTTGTCCAGAGAGGCCTCAAGCCACCCACTGATCAACCCAATCAATATCCCATTTTTGTTTAACAATATGCATTACATATCACTCTATGCTGATGACCAAGGTATGTCTTTATTCAGTGCCCTAGGATTGAAATTGTTTATTTTGGGACTTTTTAAAATAACTGTGTACATGATTTCTTGACCTGTATGTTCTTCTTCAAAAATGTAATAAATAATTGGTCACAAAATAACACACATGCAAAAATCATATATAAATGCAATATTGTGCTCATTGATTTATAATATTACCACAATGGCCCAATACACCTAGAGATATAAAATGGGTGGAAACATGCATGTTACTTCCCCCCTGAACCAGGTCGTAAAACTAGCTAGCCAATAAACACTAAGGAAAAAGTTCTGATGGCTGACAAATGTATATCAATGTTGCCCAACCCTAACTCTATTTGTCCTTCTCTTAGCACAAATCTGACATTCATCCTAACTTGAGAAGTTTGAAAGCTGATCTAAGCTGAAATATCAAGTCATGCTTGATGAAGCCAGACTTCCATCAATAACATCTTCATTTTCCCAGCCTCTTTCCTGGAGCATGTCTTACCACTCTCGCCCAGTGAGCCCAGTATTTCCAGGATGACATGTCGGCGTTCAGCATCAGGTGCCCGTTTCAGCTGAAAAGTCAGTACATCTGCCACATCCAGCTCTGCCAGGGCCTCCCTCGCAGAGTCTGCAAAAATAGGGGTCTATAACTATAGACAGTGTAGGAGGTAACTAATTATCCTGACTACCAGTTTAAGTGATCATACAGCTGACATCTACAGCTCACTTAACACAGCGGCTTTTTGAATTTTTGAATTTTCTGGTCTTCTTGATAAGGGTTTAACTTAAAACATTTTATTATGCCAGTATTGGCATTAAAAAGAGGTTTGGTTTCCTCTGTTCTTTTGGGTGAAGGTTTGGTTCTTCTCCATTATGATGACATTTCTGTGTAAGCTCTAACTCTGGCTGGTTGTTTTGCATCTTTGATGATGAAATTTGTTAGAGAAGCACTGAACTAAGCACTTACTAAAGTCAGATCTGTATTTTGTTGGTTTGTTTGTTCTTCCTACTGCTTCTTCTTAGCTCTTCATACAAACTGTTTCAAAATGTGGGGGCATCACAGTAGTGAGTGATACAAGGTGTGTCAACATTTACTGTACCTTCATACCTTTGAGCAATGTAGTTTATGCTTTATATGACTGAAGAGTAAAATCCAAGAGAACACTTGGAGAACATGCAAACACAACACAGAGATGACCAAGAATGTCATTGGTCACATATCTAAATACTGAGACAATGTGATGCCCTGGGGAAATCATAGTTGAGTAATAATTATCACTCTAATAATTATGATTACTCAATAATTACCTATGTCAGCCAGGTTACAGAGGGCCAGCAGGCAGACGTTGACCAGGGGGTCATTCTCTGGATACTCCCTCATGATGGACACCAGTCTGGGGATTACACCACTCTGGACCAACTGGTCCTGTTGGTATGCTGGATGGGAGGGCAGTGAGAGAGTATGGAAGTGATCAAAGATACAGTAACAGATATAGACTGATGACTGACCAAAGATACATGCAAGCACATTAGTTAAACTCTGTCCTCTCAGTGAGAGGGAGGCATTCCCATCTTAGAGGCTGCCTCTTTCAAAGCACTGTATCTAGTTCAAGACTAAGTAGGTCACAGTAGGTCATCAAGACGGCACCATTCCAAAGCTGCCTCCAAATGCAGTTGGGTGTGCATGTGCAATGTGCCCATCTTTTGTCTAAACTAGTACAGTGCCCATTCAAAACATGCCTGTTCGGAACAGGCCGATTGCTTGGCCTCTGGTATTGCTGCTTCAATGCATATACAAATTAATACTGTTGATGTGAGGTGTGAATGAGTACCAAAAATATGAAAGAAACATTCTATTACACACAGATGTTAAGTACTGTATATAATAGTGAATCAGAGAGCTTTTGAAAAAATGTGCATCCTAAAATAAAGTGGATCGATCATATTGGGCTCTTAGATCGTTTATTTTCTGTGGCTTCAGTTCGGATCATTTTAGTGGGTATATTGAGTGTGTATGTGTGTGTGTGTGTGTGTGTGTGTGTCTAGGTCATTCACTGTCCTTCAGGTTGTGGCATGTCGATACATATTGGGCAGCAAGATATGCCCTGTCTCCTTCTCCTATGAGTATTTTTAATTTTGAGAGGTCATTAAGCTCTTTGAATTCTGAAATTACAGAGTTGAACTTGTTAAATATGTATATTGTATATTGTAAATATTCCTTATTTAATTAGATGTTTTACATTGTAGGAAGACGTATTAGTCTAATAGTCTCTCTCTTGCTCTCTCTCTTAGCTGCAGTGCTTGAAACACAGCATTCACACGAGGAAAAAACAACACAGATTTGCCCTGTTCTTTGTATTTGCTGCTGCATTAGTTGGATGTAATGAATGAATGAAAAGGTGAAATGCAGAGGAGGAAAATGAAACAGAAACTAAGACTGTCTGTCTACACAGTAAATCATCTGTTGAGTGTTTGATGGTTGCTTTAGAATGTAACCACTGTGAGACAATCAGAAAATAATGTATTTCTGTCATTCACTGACTTTCTCTCTCTCAGAGAAAGCTGTCTCTGTCGCTCACTTGTGCTCTCAGCTCGCTCACCCTCTCTCTCTCTTTTTCTCTTATCTTTTTTAAAATGAGTTGGGAGGCCAACAACAAAGGTTAACTTTAAACATTATCAAATGAAGAGATGTCCTCCCCTCCTCTCTCTCATAGCAGGGTTGTACACCTGTGCTCATGACATGCAGTTGCAGAGCCCAGAAGCCCAGTCCCGCTGCTGCAGAGTGGAACCAATTCAATACTGCACTTCCTTGGGTCCCCAGCAATACACCTGCCAAGTGTGAAGTAGATTGGATGAATGGTTCTCGAGATATATGAAGGACATACATCCATACAGACAGACAGACAGACAGACAGACAGACAGACAGACAGACAGAGATTCCTATCTTTAGTAGAGAGATTTGGAGGATACAGCCATGTCCCAGCATCCTAAATTCCATGGCATGCCTGTCATTTGTTAAGGGTGCATTCAGGCATTCTTGTAAACTCATAAAGTCAGAAATGTCCAATTGTGTCACCAGAAATTTTTCCACAACAGCTGACACAAAGGTAAGTACTACTGATACTCTGGTGGTAAACTGGGACAAGTTGGACAACTGGCAAACAGTGTAACAGATTGGTGATAGATAATATAATATACAGTACCAGTCAAAAGTTTGGACACACTTTCCCATTCACTTATTCACACCATGATTTACACCACTTGACCACCAATGACCACCTGAATGCAAACACTAGGTATGTGATCATTTTCCAACTTCATGAGTTGACAAGGACCACTTGAATGCAACATTAATCTTGTGTTGTGTTTCAATAATTGTTTGCCATTCCTTCCTTCACTATTGCTCAACACTTGATATTATGTAGCACTATACCAGTACGTAGGTGAGAGCCAGCTAACAAGTGAGGGGTGGAGTCTGAGGGGAGTGGAAGATTTATAATGGAACACTTGCCCTCATTTGCACAATCTACAAAAACTATTCAATAATGATTTGTCAAACAGTCGTTTGCCTAATTGTCTGTTAATTGCAGTTACTTTGTCTCATGTATCAATTAACGTAAAGTGAGAGGAAGAGTCGTTTTCAGTGAAGTGCAACATGTGAGCATCAGGTGAAGTCATCAGTGTCTTCAATAATAATATAAAATAAACTGCATTTACATTACATGTTTTATTACAATTACATTTAGAAGTTCTGAATTTGGAGTGGTTTAAGACAGAAAAAAAATGTGAAATAAAATTTGTTAATATAAACTGATGCTGGTTCTTGCAGCTGTGTATGCTGTGTAGTGAGTCTACATGTTCACTAACTCCCATGGCCCTTGGAGGGTTGATCTCATGATGGCGATGGGGATTCTCTGAGAGGAAGTGAATGAGGGCTTTTTGAACCACTACTGAAATGCATCAATGGGCTTTGTGAGGCTAGGGGCAGAAACTAGAGATTTGAGGAGGAGCAGCATGTTCAGCTACTCAGTCCTCAGAGATACAAACCCTCATAGACTGTACCCATCCAAGGGGGTGGAATCACACATGAGCAACAGCTGTGGCACTAAACCTCTGGCATAAGAAAGAGGCACTAGTCATCCACACCATGGTCTCATTGGTTTACTGTAATTATAATCAGATACTAAATTAAAGTGTCAATGGTAATAGCGTGTAATTAATAATATTCAATTGTAAAATGATCATTTATTACCAGAAATGATCATTTTGCATTTGAGAATCATAAGCACAATACCTGTTAATTAAAACCGAACACTGATTTCCCGTCTGTCACTCTCCGTGCTCTTCAAAAGAACACAGTCTCTGCCTCATCAGCACACTGTTCATCATCAGTAAACCCTGCTGACTGAGCCAGCACTGTCACAGCGACTCACAGTTGTCAAAGCAGATGCGTCCGATGGCCCTGCCGGTGTTCAGCAACATCTCCTGGTTGTTGCTGTTCAGATGAGGAACCAGCACCTTCACAAGGCCTGCCTCGATGCACGGCTCCCTGACTGTGGCTACAACACACAAGGATAAGATTTAACCCCTGAAAATGCCTCAAATTCCCCCTTAAAGAGAGATTCAGACATGTTTTAAGACATAAGTCCCTCATTGAACAATCCAGATCTTTGAAAATGCAAATATTTTTCATTTCAAATGTTTATCTGCTGGACACAAGGTGTCTCCTACTTCACTGAAAAGTCCACTCTCAGTGTATGTGCACAGGAGGCTTAAACACTTGTGTAAGTTGCATACTGGACCACGATTGGCTCATAACTAGTTGTGATGTCACAAATCATGCTCATAGGTGCACATCTTAAACTCAGATTTAAGGTGAGCACAAAGAAACTTCCCTCCTTCAGCAGATGAACGTGATAATAGCCTTCTAGTGTCAAACTCTGCACATACATCGTTCTGCACAGTGAAGCTCATACATCCAACTGTAGGAACAAGAAGCAAAACTAATTTTGGGTGTTCGGGGACTCAAACTAGCTTCAAAGATGGGCATCTTTTTTACACAATACTGTGCAACATTCTATAGATTTTATTCTGTATCTGCTTGTTAAACTGCAGCAATGATACTTCGATGCTGCATGACACAGCAGCGGATGATTTGCTCCATGTGGTCATGCAGGTGAATACAGTGCTGCTGAAGTAATCAGCTGTAATGTTCAAAACAATCAAATCATTATTATTTGCATGCTCCCCAATGTGATCATGAAACTTTACTCTTGTTTTATATTATCTAAGGACTTCAGTATTATTATCATTATTTTCATTTAATAACTGCAGCTGTGTCCTACCTTCTCGGGCCATCTCTGCCACCACTAGAGCCACCTGGCAGCTCAGGCTGCTTTTACTCCGTAAAGCCTGAGCCAATGTGGGTAGAATCCCACTTTTGGCAATCTCAACAGCAGCATCTTTCTCTGTGGACACACACACACAAACATTTGTTCATAACGACAACAATGGAGGAATAGCCAATTACAGAATGTACTCGAAATATGTGGCAGATCATTGTTGTTTTAAAACCCCCATGTGACTTTGAGCCAAAAAGTGACTCAGACTTCGACAACAACTTGGAGGGTAAAGTAAAGACAGCACACTGCAGGAATGGTTGCATATTCATGTTCCCCAGAGGATGAAGTGTTATAATTTTGGTGACCTCCTGACCTTTGCCTTACTGCCAACATCAGACTACAGTTTCCACTTTCACCCATTATGTGGCAATCTAACAGACCAATTGTGCCACACCAAATATTCCATTTGTACACAAGACACACGATAATACAGATTGAAATTTTATGGGTCATCATGTTCCCCAGAAGACCATTTTCAATTTAGTGATTCTATGAGCCTTTCTGAACACAGTTCAATTTTTTCAATAAAATAAAGAAATATTTTCTGAATTGAACATGACTGTAGGCAAAACATGATGAAAAAACAACATGGCTCTGTATGTGTGTGTGTGTGTGTGTGTGTGTGTGTGTGTGTGTGTATTTGTGTTACATGACTTACTCTTTTCCAGCAGTGCAGCCAGCACTGCATCCAAATGAGGCTTGAGCTCCTCCTCAATCAGTTCTGTACTCACACTGATAGCCTTTAGTGCCTCACTCAGAGAGTCTACAATACACACACAAATATACACCATCACCACCACCACCAGCAGCAGCAGCAGCTACAGCATGTAACTTACAACAAAAGTAAGAATAAGAATATGCCGGTTTCAAAACTCTTCCTGATCCCACTTAATTAACACGTACATGAAAATATTAGTTAAACAATACCAGTGTACCACATCAGAAGAATATATATATATTGGGGGAAATAAGTATTCAACACGTCAACTTGTTTTTGATTAAACATATTTCCAGTGCAGTTATTCAGACCAGACATTGGTATTAACTCAATAAGGCAACACAGCTAACAAAATCATAACATTCCAATCAGCAAAAGAAGTTCTGTGCGTTAAATTGGAATAACACAAGAAAAAAGTATTGAACATCCAGCAAGAAAAAGCACTGCACCAGGTGATTCCACTAATTAGTCCTCCTACCTGTGCTAATTAGAATCAGTTGGGTTAGTGCATATGGCTATTAGTACTTCCACTCTTTTAAAAAGGGTTACACATCTGTGAATGCATCATTTGTTACCAAGCTGCCATGCAAGAACCATCTCATGATGGGTAGAGGCAAAGAGCTCTCCCAAGACCTTCACAACAAGATTGTTGAGCAACATAGGAATGACACAGGTTACCAACTGATTTCTCAACTCCTGAATGTTCCCATAAGCACCACTGAGGCCATTAACCACAACCGGAAGAAGCATCACTCCACCATCCACTGGCTATGCACGGGAGCTCCTCGCAAGATTGGGGACCAGACAGTAAGAAAATTAGAAGTGTAGCCCAAGATCCAAGGACCACTTGAAAAGAGCTCCAGAAAGACCTGGAAAAAGCAGGTACAATTGTCACAGAGAAAACAATAGGCAATGCACGATCACCCCATAAGAATCCATTATTGAAGAAAAGACATGTTGAAGATTGTTTGAAGTTTGTTACACAACATTTGGAGAAGCCTGTAGATTACTGGAAGAATGTGGTGTGGTCAGACGAGACAAAAATTTTAATTGTTGGCAATAACACTACGCACCATGTTTGGAGGAGAAATGGCTCTGCATATGACCCTAAAAATACCATACCTACAGTGAAGTTCAGAGGTGGAAACATTATGGTATGGGGCTGTTTATCTTCTCATGGTACCAGCAGAATCCAAAATGTTGAAGGGGAAATGAAGGGAGCCATGTATCGGAATATTCTTGAGAACAATATGTTGCCATCCACCAGGACAATGAGGATGAGACGCAGGTGAACCTTCCAACAGCACAACGATCCAAAACATACTGCGAAGGAGACTCTCAACTGGTTCCAGAGAAAGAAAATAAAGGTGTTGGAATGGCCCATCAATCACAGAAGATAAAGATTCACCAGTGGGCCCCCCTTCAACATTTGAAGACTGTCTCCTTAGAAGAATGGGCCAAAATCCCCCCTAGACACTGTGAGAAATTAGTTTCTTCAGACAGGAAGCGTCTTGAAGTTGTCATTGCAAACAAAGGCTTCTCCACCAAGTATTTCAGTTAGCGTGTTCAATACTTTTTTCCTGTGTCATTCCAATTTAATGCACAGAACTTTTTTTATTGATTACAATGTTATGATTTCTTTGGCTGTGTTGCCTTATTGAGTTAATACCAATGTCTGGTCTTAATTGCATATGAATAACTGAACTGGAAATATGTTTCCTGAAAAAAATGTTGATGTGTTGAATACTTATTTCCCCCACTGTATATATACACACACACACACACACATACATTGTGAAGACCTGCAGATGGTAATCACCTCAGCTAATCTGTTGTAAGTCGAATGAAAATAGCCTGAGTGGAGGGGGATATCAGGCTGATACACAGCCTGCCACGTCAGGATCTAACCGTTATGTCCTTCTGCTGTGTGTGTGTGTGTGTGTGTGTGTGTGGCCATGTGCATGTGTCCATGTGCTTCCATGTGTTGACAAGAGAGTAGGCAAGTAATTTACTAATCAGTCCCACAGAGTACTGCGAGGGAGTCCCTGGGGTGCTTATTACAGCTGCTACAACTACACTGCGTGTTTCTGCACAAACACACACATATATATATATATATACTAATATTATATTATAATATATACTTATATTAACATACATACAGGACATGGACACAATAACAGGAATGACTGTACAATCAAATCCAATACAACAGTCCTGCAATAAATCCCATCACTGAAGCTGAATGTTTAGTGGTGCTTATGATGTGTCAGAGAGCTGTTGATTCAACTCAAGAATCATTTTTAAAGCAGTAAATTTTTTTGTGCAGGGATTCAAGCCTCACTTCATCTGGGTTGTTGTGTTTTTGGCTTATAATGCATGACAGCCATTGGACACTGAATAGTTTCTGTCCCTTCACTCTTGAGCTTTACAGTGCACTCTTACTGCCCAGTGAGACAAACAGCTTGGTGTTACAGGGATTGACATGGGGAGTGGTGCAACTCCACGCCTTGCACCAAAAATCTATCTAAATCTATCTATCTATCTATCTTCTGTCTAATAAGCCCTCATACATACACTGACACACACATTCACACTCCCTGGTGTGTGATCCATGCCTAAAATCACAAAACCACAGCTGGTGTCATACGTCATCACTCATATGAAACCATGCACACAGACACAGACACACACACAGACACACAGACACACAAGCACACACACACACACACACACACACTAGGGATGTTAGATATGTTGCTACTCACCGGTGTCTGTCATGGCTGCTGGTCGGCAGGCTCTCTGCTGGCTGGCTCACTGCCTCTGCCTGCTAACACTGTATATGTATGTGTGTGTACAAATGTGTGTATGTATGTGTAGTTGAGTATGTGTTTGGGTGTGTGGCTAGCAAAGGAGCTACCCTCCCTTTCTTAAGGTCAGGTGTACCCCGCTTCTGTCTTTCAATCTTGTCTTTCTATCTCTCTCTCCTCCTCAGTCTCGCTCCCTCAATCCCATTATCCCCCCCCCCCCCCCCCCAACCACGCTCCCACTGCGCTTGCGTTGTCTCTCTCTGCTCATTTTCTCTCTATTCCCTTGCTTTCACTCTCTCTCTTGTTCTCTCTTTCACAAATTCAAACAAGCTTTATTGTTTGGACAAGAGAGTTTATAAGTTGAAAGCATTCTAGAAATGTGACAACCAACACATATAACATAATTTAATGGATATTTGAAGAGTTTTTGAAATAGAAATATTTGAAATATTTAAAAAATGTAAGATATACTATGGGTGGAAGATTACATGTTTAAACTTGAATCTTGTTTAAAACCAAATGCAGACATGGAATGACATGATACATTATCCCTGCATCCGCTATGAATGTTGGCATTGGATGTAAACTGTGCTATGCAAAATCATCCCAAATGAACACAATTCTGAGCAATACTGGTCCGTCACTAACATTGCTGCTGATATAATATTATTTAGCCATAGAAAATACATTGTTTGAAAATAACAAAACAAATCAATTCAGTGACATTTGGAGGAACATTTATGAAGTCCAGCTATATGTGGACCTCTGGCAGAACTGTGGGGAATACTAAGTGTCATGTATGTATGTATGTATTGTATGTGGGTATGCATGTACTGTATGTATGGAGGTTATACTGTTAAGTATGTATTAATGTCTAATGTACTGTATGTGAGTGTATTCATGTTTTATGTTAGCCTGATGGAGGCTTGTTTGATTGACATTAGCTGGCAGGCTACTGGTGTTACACTGTACAGAACGGAGACAAAATACACAAACTGCTGTGGCTGCAAGTCATGGACAGACAGTGTGTCACTAACAGGGATTTTGAAGAGCAATGACCAAACCAGCATCTAACAAGTTCAAAGTGACATTTTCAGGTTTGTTTAATGTGCTGCAGCTGAGCAGCTAATTAACTATCTAGCCTGATGTTAGTGGTACACTTTTCCCTGGTGAATGTTGGTGGCTCGTTCAACAAGCTAAGGTGTAGGACAAGACATCTCTAGACGTCTAAGATCTTGTAAGAAATTGCAAGCAAAACTCCATGGAATAAGGTATGAAATAAAATACAAAATAATTATACAAAATATTTGAATGGGCTACTGTACAAGCATTATTTATATGCATCTCCGTTTCCATCTGCTGCAGTCTCACTTCCTGCCCCTAAATCTGGTTATCCGTCACCTCCTCCCTGTTTAAATTCTCCATCTCCACCCCTTCTCTCTCTCTCTCTCTCTCCCTTGGGTACAGACAGCTTTCTCTCCCTCCTCCCTAATACGCTCTAAATCTATTCAAAGCTCATCAGTTGATTATCAGCGAGACGCTGAAGCTGAGATACAGAGCAGGGAGTCACACACTTCGCCCTGCTGGGGACTGTGACTGGAAAATGTCACGATGTGTCAGAACAACAGCCAGTAAATTAATGGTTGGGCTGCAGAACAGTATAATGTTTCTGAAAAGCTGTACTTGTGTATTTGAGTGGGTTGGGGAAGAGGAGGGAGGGGGTTCTGGGCTACTGGAGCAGCTATCCTTGTGAGAACCAACTTTTTATAGCCACCTATAAGGATATGCATATAATACAGATCACAATGCAGAGTTCCATTTGAAACAAAGCACCACTACCATGCAGAATGCCTTCAGTTTCGAGTACCTCTAACGGCCACTCTGTGGCTTCAAAATATCTCTGCCACCAAATTCATTAAAAAAGTGCCACATTCTGACTCAATGTACAAAGTCATGCATTTTTTTCTGCAGGAACTCTTGTAAATCAATTCCCGGCTCCTCTAGTCCACATGTCAAAGTGTCCTCAAGTCAAGACAGTTCAACGTGTACCAATAAGCGAGTCCCACGTATCCACAAGTACACAACTCCTCACTAGTGGAGGTTTGTTTCCACGGATGACAACCCAGCCAACCGCGGGTCACAGTTTCTTCCAGCCGCTCAGCTCAGTACTTCCACTTGATTCTCAGACCCAGCCTTTCTCAAAATGCCATCCTCCTATATCACCTCGAAGAAGACCTTTGAGCCCATTGGCCCAGATTTGGATTGTGAAGTTTGTCCTCTTGCAATTACCTACCTAATTAACTACCTACCTTGGTAAAGGAGTTATTGTTACAGAACAGTGGAAACAAGTTCAGTATCTAGCAGATACCTTTTGGAACAGGATAACATCTTACCAGGTGGCACAGGTGGCCAGAGAAGAGGCAACATTTGAAGAAAGGAGACATCCTGCTCCTGAAGGTTAGCCAGGCCATGGCCTGTGGCAGTCATTGCAAAGGCAGCCATAATGAGTAGGTTCAAAGAGTGGAAGTCAATAGTCTTTCTGGACAGGGTGTACACCCACCCCATCAATGAAGTTGTTTTATTGCTATCTCCTGAGGACTCTTATGGTTAGTCTGAGGTCTGAGAGACCTCAGCAGGGAGTATTCTGGACTGTATTTAGTTAAGTAAACAACAGTAACACCTACTGCAAGTTAAAATGTAGCTGCCTTTTAGTTCTCCCTCCTATTAGAAATGAAGTTGTCACAAAAAGCAACTCTAGTTTCGGAGGGAGCAGTGTGCAGACAATGGGCCTCATTCACAAACAGTGCGTACACACAGATCTGTGTTTAAACCGTGCCTTTGAATGTTTTAAGCACAAATCCGGGATTCATCAATATGTTTTTACCTGAGTTTGTTCTTACTCTGCAAACAAATTTAGAACTGCCTTAGACCATGCGTATGCACAAATCATAAATGTCCCATGGTCTCAAAAAATGCTGTAGTAGATTACATTTATTCAATGCAAACAGTATATCAGAACCACAATTATTTAAAAAATGATTGGGCCTAAATATACAACAATTAAAAGTGTGAAACTGCGAACAGTACACAACTTATTTACTAATAGATAATTATAATTATAATTATAAGATTAATAGCTAAGATGTTGTAATCCATAAATTATCATCATAAATGTAATGAAATTATTAATTTATTAAAATTGTCCTGTTGACACTTTTAGATGACAATAGCTTATATATCAGAGTTTCCATATTGGAATGTGACAGCATCAGATTTGGCTGTGATATATGCAGCTGGTTAACCAGCAGCCTGTTCAGTGCTCCTCACAGCCTGACAGTTCAGTAGTAGCACAGGGAGGGGCGCTCTGCTTTCACTACATCACAGCTTGTTGTGGACAGAGACAAAACATGATGTGCACCTGGCGCAGCAGTAGGGATTTATTTAGATCAATTCCACAGATCTACACAGTTACCAACTTTTTATTTTGTTATGGACTCACTGCGTGGTAGTGGTGCAACAGATATGCAGGCTGTATATAGGATTCACAGGTTGTGCCACTGACATGTTTACCAGCCAAATCTGCCTTTTCTGTCTTCTACTTCTGAAACTATTGTTTGCATTTCACCAGCAGTAAAGTTTTTCTAAATTTTTACCATCTTTGCAATGAGTGACAACTCTCCACTGCTGCACTGCTCCAACAGAGCATTCCTTATATAGAGAAATGGGGGTGTGGTAGTCTGCTAATTACTGATAGCATGCTCACTTATTTTGCGTGCAAAGTAAGAAACATTTCAGTGCACATTAGTGAATGAGGCCCAGTGTGACAAGGCAAGGCAAGTTAATTTATATAGCACATTTCAACAAGGCAATTCAAAGCGCTTTGCATAAAACATTAAAATCATTAAGACAAAGTGCAAAAGAAACACATTATAAAAGGACATTTAAATACAAGTAAAATAGTTATTGAGTTAAGAGAATAGAAACAGAAAAGTTTCAGCCTTGATTTAAAAGAACTGAGAGTTGCAGTAAACTTGCAGTTTTCTTGGAGCTTGTTCCAGATATGTGAAACATAAAAACTGAACACTGCTTCTCCATGTTTAGTTTTGACTCTGGGGACTGAAAGCTGACCTATCCCAGACAACCTAAGAGGTCTGGATAGATCATAACGTAACAGAAGATCAGAAATGTATTTTGGTCCTAAACCATTCAGTGCTTTATAAACCAATAGTAGTATTTTGAGATCAATTCTTTGACAGACAGGAAGCAAGTGTAAAGTTCTGAGAATTGGAATTATATGATCCACTTTCTTGGTCTTAGTGAGGACTCGAGCAGCAGCCTTCTGAATCAGTTGCAGTAGTCGTGTCTACTGAAGATTAATGCATGGACAAGTTTTTTCCAAATCCTGCTGAGAGTCCTTTACTCATTGATTTATTCTTAAGGTGATAGTAGGCTGACTTTGTGTCTTAATGTGGCTGTTGAAATTCAGCTCTGAGTCCATGACTACACCAAGATTTCTGGTTTGGTTTGTGATTTTTAACATAACCAATTGAAACTGAGCAGGATTTCTGCTGTCTCTGGTCTTTGAACAGCAGAGGGAGTGCTTGTACCTTTATCTTCTCTTGAAGGGCAGTCAACAGGTCTGCTCCTCCACATTGTGGAGCCCCCACCCTACCCCAGCACTGGGCTTACATCCAGTTTCATCATCTGGAGATCAGCCTGATACTGTGGCATGACGTAACCCTGCAGGCCCTTTTAAATCTCAACCCCCATTCATTTTATTCAAAAAGTAATTCAATTCCTTCCGTGACGCAAACTGGGATAGCAGGTAGTGGGAGACGGGCAGATAAAACTGAGGGCAAAGTTCAGTTTATATTAATTGTGACCTGGTAAAGTAGAAAAATTGTGACATGTTAACCAATCATACCTGACATCCATCAGATTTTTATTGTTAATAAATTTGCAATTTGCAGCTTATTACTTTACAACATTTTGATTAGATGATCTGTATCATTGTGAGCCCCAACAGCAACAACAGTGG
Source organism: Scomberomorus guttatus (assembly GCA_038419695.1). NCBI lineage: Eukaryota > Metazoa > Chordata > Actinopteri > Scombriformes > Scombridae > Scomberomorus > Scomberomorus guttatus. The sequence goes on from CM076458.1 coordinate 29,962,200, forward strand.
ACACAGCAGTAAACTATATTTTTATTGAGAGCTTGGTGGATCTGCCCACCAGCAGCTGAGTGCTATTTCCTTGCAGCCTCACTGCTTATTGTATATATCTACAGGTACTTCTCCCACCCAATCAGGTGCACAAAACTGTGCACAAGCTGTTCTCTGAAATCACGGCTGTGGCTCAGTCGATTCCTGACTCCTCCAGTCTGCATGTCGAAGTATCCTTGGGCAAGATACTGAACCCCAAATTGCTCCTGATGGCTGTGCCATCAGTGTATGAATGTGTGCGAATGGTTAGATTTCCTCTGATGGGCAGGTTGGGACCTTGTAGGGTAGCCCCTGTACCCATTCAGCGTATGAATGTGTGTGAATGGGTGAATTGACCCGTAGTGTTAAAAAGCGCTTTGAGTAGTCGAATGACTAGAAAGGCGCTGTACAAGTACAGTCCATTTACCATTTACTTCATTGTTCACTCATTCTCTACTCCCTATATAATAGACACTTCAGAATCAAAATCAGCTTATTGCCAAGTAGGTAATCAGATTACATACGAGGAATTTGATTTGGTGATGTTTGGTGCTTAGTGGTCAAAAATATACACAAGGAGTGATAGAGTCCATGTCAGTGGGTGGCCAAGCCTTGTTGATGAGGCCAGCTGCAGAAGGGAAGAAACTGTTCCTGTGGCATGAGGTTTAGGTCTTGACAGACCTAAAGGTGGTGGTGTGCAGGTCTTGGATGGATGGCAAATTGCATGTGATGGCCTTTTGCGGCACAGCAGATGATACGCTCCAGTCTGCTTTTATCCTTGACAGTAGCAGCAGCGTAGAAGATGGTGATGGAGGAGGTGAGGATGGACACAATGATGGCGGTGCAGAAGTGCACCATCATTGCCTTTGGCATGCTGAATTTCTTCAGCTGCTGCAGGAAGTACATCCTCTGCTGAGCCTTCTTGGCAAGACCACTGATGTTCAGTTCCCACTTGAGGTCCTGGCTGATGGTGGTTCCAGGAACCTGTGCCACCCTGTGTCAACTGGGGAGTCATACAGACTGATGGGGCAGGTGGGGCTGTGTTCCTTCTGAAATCCATGACTATCTCCACTGTCTTTAGAGCATTGAGCTCTATGTTGTTGTCAAGTCACTGGACAGTCAAGCTCCCCCCTGTAGGCGGTCTCATCCCCACCAGAGATGAGCCCAATGAGGGTGGTGTCATCTGCGAAGTTAATAAAGACTAATTATGGATGTTTCACTCACCAGTTGTTGTCCTTGCTCAGCCTACTGTTTAGTGTAGTCCATTTGTGTAATCCGCCATCCTCCATAGAACAAAATAACCCAAACAGGTTAACGAACTTTGTACATATCACAGTCTCTTTTTAAAATTTCATCCTCCTCTCCTTCATGGTGGCAAACCTGCCAACCATTTTGTCTTGGTCAGTGTTTATGTCTCGCTCAACACACAGCAAAGTGAGGTTGGATAGTCTGGCCTCATCCATGCACAAACGCAAATAGCTCTTAATGAGCCTCAAACTGAAATTTCGTCTTGCGAGTTTTATTCACCACAAACACAAAATATCTCATATTTTGGCTAATGCTTTCAGCGAAGTTATTCATAAACTTTGAATCGCTGCTTATGCAGTCTTCACTTCCCGCGGAGTCAACGAGCGGGAAGCAGAGTGTATCCGGGATTTCGAAGAAACATCAGTAGTGATGTTCTGTTTGTTGCCCACAGCTGGCTGTGTGTCACAGCTGCAGCATCACAGATCAGCTGAAACGATAAGTGCGTCTCCAAACTGAGAAAGAGGTTGTGCGCAATTACGCACGCAGCACAGCAGCTGTGACGTCATTAACACCGGATCGGCCAGGATCTGACGGTAATTAATGTTGTGTGTTCTGCACATCTACACAGATCGGCTGTTACACACAGATTCCAGGTTTATACGGTGGAATTGTTTGTAATAAAGCAGCCCTTATAGATGAATACTGAACTCCATCAGCGCTGTCAGGACATTTTTATTTTTAAGTAGCTGATAGTCCGAGATAAATATACCACCCCATACCCATTTAATCCCCCCCAACGTCTGACTGAAGATTTCGCCCTTGATATCATTAAATATTCGGTATCATTCAAGCCTCACAAGCTTGAAGATTTGAAGAGAGAGAGAGAGAGAGAGAGAGAGAGAGAGAGAGAGAGAGAGAGAGAGAGCGGAGTGAGTACGCGCGCAGTTAAAACTGAGTCTGATCCTTAGGAAACAAATTCCATTAATGATTCATAGGAAGTGAGTTTAAAGCATTGACAGTAAAGCCAATTTGAGTGATTACATTATGTGATGGACAGAACCCAAGAACATATTCAGGGATGCGTACATAAATGGAGATACTGATACCTGATACTTCATGCTTCACAATGTGTGGCAGGCTGCACACTAGATTACAACATGTAGCAGCAGCAGTTGTCCACCTATCCATAGGCATCACTCCAGAATTACACATTCAATAATTTCTAAACAGCTTTCATTGTCCTGAATGAAGAAGCATAGCACTAGAGTAGCAGTGCAGTTGGCTTGTACAAAGTGAACTTGGGTTGTGACTATGTATAGAGATGGATAATGTCATTAAATATTTAGTTGACCTTTAAGAACACTGTCTGATAACCTGATGCAACACAGTTGAGACATTTGTTCTATGCTAAAGGGAGTTTGCTCCCCTCAGGCTAATTCAATTACTACAGAAGACAATCTAATTGTGTTTACTTTCCATAAGTGGACTCCACTGGGTGAAGAGCTTACTTTCCATTCTAAGTTGAGTAATCCAGAGCATATGATTTATTTTGTGGGAATTTTAGCAACTTTTGATCAATTTATGGCAACCCACTGAGACTTAAGTTATTGTGATTTGTAGAGGAAGCAGTGCTGATTGCACACTCCCCGCAATAGAAGTCTTAGAAACCTACAAGTTGTGACTCAGAAGCAGAAAAGGTCAGGGGGTCATTAAAATGATCCTTTTAGGAGCATGAATGTGCCTAAAAATCCTCAGCGCAATCAGCCTGATAGATTTTATAATTTATGTTCATTATGTAAGATAAATTGTTGTTTTGACAGAGTCTAGATTAAAGCTAAGGGGCTCACTAAAATCAGTAATAATGATCCTCTGGGGACCATAAATATCCACTGCACATTTCATGGCAGTCTGGCTGTATCTGTCTCTGGGTGAAATTGTTGCATGGAATAACACAATGATTGACAGACCATACAGACAAAAGCATTTTCCTAATATCTCAAGTATTAAAAGCTGGAAAGTAGTAAAAAAGCAGGATGTCCCCCTAAAACCACAAAATGCCCTTTTTATGTACAAATTAACCAAATGAAACACAATGTGTTATTTTGAGAGCTTTAGATGTGGTATGTGTTTTTTCCCTCTTTTGGACAGAGCCAGCCGTGTCCCCTGAGTCTCGCTCTTATGCTAAACTAGGCTAACCACATCTTGACTCCAGATCCATACTTACCATGCAGATACATGATTGATACTGATCTTCTTACGCCACTCAAGAGTATTTTTTGAAACAAAGAGTATCTTCCAAAATGTTTTTCTCAATGGCTGAGAAAAACAAGAGTCACTAAACACATTACCTCCTACTGTGATTCATCCAGTGTGCATGCAAGGACTCTTCTAAACAGGTAGTACATTAGTATTCAGGCAGTTCCTCCTTGTCATACAGGAACATAATTCACACTAATGCACTGGTGCATAAGAACAGCTTTGCCATTCATTAACTGGACATCAAGGCAGATGTGAAATTGTTTTATTCTATGCACGATCACTCCATCTGTCTGAGAAGAACATGTATTCCCTCATGACTTATTCTTGCTTCTTTCTGTACATGAATGTGTATGGCTAATGTTGTTGCTCCTATAAAAAGCAGCAGTGATGCAGCAGTGTGTTGGTGTGAGGAGGGAGGATGGCAATTTCTCTGAGGAAAACACCGGTATTCTCCAGACAGGCCCGTGCTTCATTAGCTAATGGTCTTGTCAGGATAATCTATTCAGTCTGTCAGAAAGCCACAAACAGTCTGCTGCTTTCCCACCATGTTGTCCCTTCAACGCCCTTTGGCTCCAGCTCACTTCCCCAAAAGCATTGGTTGCTATTCTCTTTCCTTCTCTGTTTCTTTGCTTTTTTCTTCTATCATTATTGTGGTGTTTTTGTCATTTCTTGTTCTCAATTCAGTTCAGTTCAATTCAGGTCAGTTCCATTTAATTTACTGAAAATTCACTTCAATTCACTGAAGCTGCGGCAAAAGCAAAATGCATTCCCATTGAGTGTAAAAGGGCATTCTTGACTTCGGAAGTAAAATTGTACCCAAGGTCAACTTACAAGCTTTTTCGGCCGCTTTCAACCACATCTTCACTGATGAAGATTACTGCAAATATGAACAGGCAGCTAGTTTGGCTAGCCAGCAAGATTCCCTGACATGCAGATCCCTATGCAGTTAGCTGCAATAGCTAATCCAGAGGACTACTTCCTGTTTTTATGTTCGGCCGGATTCAGACTGAAGCATTTGAAGTGATTTATGTAAAACTGAGGATTATTTGGAAAGCTTTAAGAGACTCACGCTGCTTGCCCTGATGTTGTTTTACCATAACTGACTGTGATAAACTCAGAAACTTAGAAATTAAGCAAGCACTCCCCAAGCCAAGATGTCTCCTCAATGGAGAAATTATTCTCAAAATCACAACCAATTCTAACATTGCACAACAACTGAAATTGCAGTGGCAACCTTTTGTCCAAAAAGAGAGAATTATTATTTCTACTATTTCTACGGATTTGAATACATTCAGTTTTCTTAGAGTTTAACTACATTAACCGTGGCCTACTTGACTGCGCTGTATTACTGGGAATAATACAAGCTACTCCTGTTTGATTATAGGTATAGAATATTGGTATATTAGCTGTGGGCTGAGTTCTCAGCAGTGACTTGTCACCCAGCTCAGATGGCATATTGTGACTCATCATGTGCTGTTGCCTTAACCAACACTTGACACACAATTCACTCTGTCTGTTACTGACAGCTGTGGTTGTGGATCAGCAGTCAGCAGGGGGCAGGGCAAGGTGAATTCCCCCCAAACCCCATCTCGCGCACACACACACACACACACACACACACACACACACACACACACACACACACACACACACACACACACACACACACTTTCCCCTCTCCACACCACCAGCTGTTGCTTTCCCCAGACCCTGTGCCCCCATCTATTATGCAATACTAAAAGACAAAATGTTTGACAGCTCATATACATGGTCTGAAAATGGTATTAACTGAAGTCAGTGTTAGGTGGTTGTAGTCTGAAGATGTAGCCAGATGTTATTTGAATAATGTTTACAAAAGCACATGCAGTATAACTAGAAATTGCCTAGAAATGTGTAACAGTTTACAAAATCACTGTATATGCAGATGCTATATACAGGGGTGTCAACACAATGACTGTAACACAGTACAGCACATAGAAACACAGTAGAAACATAGTACAGGGAAACTACATAGGCCTGGCAGTATGGTAACCCTAACAGATCAAGATATCCACCACTCCATTTTTTATGCTAATGCATTTGGCAACAAGCTTTCATCAGAGGACCACAAGAATAGTATTCTCCTACTTTTGTAGAAGAAAAGCAATCCTCCCCAGTTGTGTACTAACTTCTGTTATCACAGCAAACAATAATATACAATAGGCACTTTTAATCAAAAGGATACAAACATATCTTGCACCATGACATCAAATTAAATTTCTGTATACAGTAAGTACAAGGATACAAAGTAAGCCTGAGGGAGCCCATCACCAAACAAAACTAAAACATGAAAAATAACTTGGTATACAGTAAGAGACTGGAATAAACGCCTTAATAATGATTTAAAGGGATATAAAAAGAAACTATATGGTGCAATCCCATACTCCTGCTTGCCTGACTTGGTGACCTCATGCTGTCCATTCTGCCTTCCCCAGAAAGTCAGCTTGGTCATCATCTCTGCCCTGTACATTTCACCATAAGTGTACACAGAGCCCCTACAAAGGTGAGTGTGGATGCCTCTATAGTAAAAAATCTGAACTCATTCTATGTACGCTTTGATTTTAACACTGCTAACATTAGCATTAGCTCATCTGCTAGTGCAGTTGGAATGCGTTGTCAATGTTCCCAGTGTTGAGTACACACTCACTGGAGGGTTCTGAAGCAAGTGAACATTAGGAAGGCAGCTGGCCCAGATAACATTTCTAAGCATGTTCTTCCAACCTGCACTGACCTTCTACCTCCACTATTTTACCTGTACCCAAGAACTCTTCACCAGTCTGTCTGAATGACTACTGCCCAGTAGTACTTTAGGTGAGCACCCAGGACCCACTACAGTTTGCTTATTGACCAAACGGATCTACAGACAGTGCTCTGGTACTGCACACACCCTCACTCACTTAGACAACATGAGGGTGGACTATGTGAGATGGCTGTCAGAGTTCAGTTTTTAATACCATAATCCCCACCAGACTGGCTGCTAAGCTAAAGGACCTGGGACTAAACACCTCCCTCTGTGCCTGGATCCTGGACTTGCTGACTGCCAGAGTCCAGTTGGTCAGGGTGGGTAGTCACTCCTCCACCCCCCTCATCCTCAGCCCCAATGTTGTGTACGTAGCACCCTGCTGTACTTCCTGTACACGCATGCCTGTATGGTCAGCTCCAATTCCACTGTCAATTTTGCTGATGACATCGATGTGATAGGCCACCGACAATGATGAGTAGGCCTACCTGGAAGAGATGGAGGATGTGTCACTATGGTGCAAGGCTAATAACCTCTTACTAACAGCCAGCAAAATCAATGAGCTGCTTGTTGATTTTGGGAGGAAGCAGCAGAGGAGCCACTGTACACACAGAATTGACAGGACACTTGTGGAGGGGATGAGCACCTTCAGGTACCTATAGACTATATCACCAAGGATCTGACGTGGTCCACAAACACACACATACAGACATCATGGCACTCTGGGCTTGAGTACCACACTCAGCAAATGGATATTGGACTTCCTCACAAACAGACCCCAGACAGTTCAGAGTGATGGTCACACCTCCTCCACTCTAGTGCTCAACACCGGAGCCCCCCAGGGTTGTGTGCTCAGCCCTCTCCTTCACACTGTACAGCCATGACTGCAACCCCTGACATGGAGAGAACTCTGTTGTGAAGTTTGTGGATGACAACACCATCATCAGCTGGATTTCAAACAACGATGAGAGTTCATATCGAGAGGAAATCAACAATCTTGCATAATGGTGCAAAGAGACAACCTACTGCTCAATGTCAACAAAACCAAGGAGCTGATTGTTGATTTTAGAAAAAAAGAGGCAAAGACACACACCCCTGTCTACATCAGTGGAGCTGAGGTGGAGCAGGTGAACAGTTTTAAGTTCCTTGGAATCAACATCAAAGAGAACCTGTTATGGACATCACACATCTCCACCCTAGTAAAAAAAGCTCATAAACGACTGTACTTCTTAAGAAAACTTAAGAAGGCAAAATTCCCACCCCAAGTTCTTGTTAACTTTTACAGAAAAGCAATAGAAAGCATCCTGACTGGATACATCACAAATTGGCATGGGATGTGCACGGACCAAAACAGGAAGGCTCTGCAGTGGGTGATTAAAACCGCCCAGAACATCATCAGTGCCCATCTACAGAGTATCGGTGATATTGGTGAGGTGAGGAGCCTGCACAGAGCCCAAAAGATAGTAAAAGACAATACCCACCCCAGCCACAGCCTGCTCACCCTACTGCCATCTGGCAAGAGATACAGAAGTATCCGCTGTTGTACCACCAGACTACAGAGCAGCTTCTTTCCTCAGGCTGTGAGACTCCTCAATTCATCCTCTGCACTACAACATAAAAAATAGTTTTATTTTTATGACTTATTATTTATTAATCCATTTATATAATTTCTGTTTTCATGAGCAACATTAAGGGACTACAAACTACATTTTGTTATACAATCTTGTGTTGTAAAATGATAATAAATTAATCTTGAATCTTGAAAAGAAAGTCAAGGAAACAGCTTTATGACCTGATCTATAATCAAAGAGAGGATGATTTAACATTGACTCTTTTAACATAGGTTCTATCAGAAGAACCAGCCAGTGTCTCAGTATGATTTATTTAATTTGACTGGAACAATGATTGATGTAATTTGATGAAGCGTACAGTGCATCAATCTACTTTATAGTTTATTGGTTTGCTCCACTGCAGGATTGTGATACTTTATTATTCTATAATCTTGTTTTTACATCTTTATTTTTGCTGCACAGTTTGGCTGTGTGTTGTATTCCCATTCCAACAGTGAGAGGGCTTGGACATCTTGGTTTGTCCAACAAGCTTCTCTTAGTACTGGACATTCTGCTCCATACAGACACAGTAGTAAAATGGTGGTTACTGTTGCTGTGTTTGTTGTAGTCATCCTTGTTGTGATGTGACGTCACACCTGCTTGATCAATCACGATCTGCTACACTGTTTGCAATCTTTGAAAGTACTTGGAACTTGTATATAATATTATCTCCTGTGTAGTGCCAAAATTTATTTCTAGGAACAGAGAAGGAGGCAGAGAACAGTGGAAACAAAAGCAGAGGGCATAAAAAGGGTTCCACGTTTCTTTATGTTTTGTCCCTGAAGTAGAAAAGGGCTATAATTGTCAAAAAAGAATTATTCAAATTAGGAAATTAAACAGTTGCTGTTCGTTTCTAGGTGGGGGCAGACAGATCTTTTCTGAGGTCTGCAGTAGCTGAAGCTTGTCTGGCTTCTGCCAACAAAGCAGCAGTGACCCAGCCTGGCCTCCCACACACTGCACTGGTAAATACACAGATTTGCTGAAGGCTTTCAGGGCTGAATCATTCTGCAGCACTTAAGGCAAACAAGACAGAAAGGGTCAAAGGTCATGCTACAGCTGGAGAAGCAGAAATACAAACAAGGCAAAGCTGAAATGCTGAAAGGCATTCCTCAGTCTCCCAGCTCAGTCTGTTCTCAGCATCAAACTGTTCGTGATTCAGTAGGGCTGGAGAAACATTTGACGAGATAAGCTTGCACAATGTAAGCATGAGAAAATGTTCAAGAAATTGTTAGAAAAATGCTTTAATTAGACAGCAAGCTGTTACTACATTCTGTGATTCATAGTCATTTTACATTTTTATACTGATAGTACTATACCTCTTGTAAAGGGACCAAGCTGGCAGGAAAGAGGAGTCACAGGTAATTTTTCCAAAAAGGTTTTATTTACCCAAAAACAGAAAAAAATGTTTACAAATGTGTAAATAAAGTTCTGGGCCCATAAAAGAGGTCAACTAAACAGAACTCAACCTGTGCTATGCCAACTTAACAAACTGAACATACCAAACTGACCTTAATGGGGAACATATATAATGGCTATAATCAGACCATTTTGAAACAAAAGGGGTACCACACAAACAATGTACTACCAATGAAACTACAAATAACACAAAAAAACAGGACAATTCTTCCAAAGGTGGACTTATACTAAATATTAACCAAAACAAAAGTACCAAACCCTAATATATTCTAAAGAAACAAACAGAATAACTAAACTAAGAACTAAGAACAAAACCTATGTGTCTCGTCTTATTTGCCTGATGTGCCATGTGGTGTACCTAAAATGAGGTGAACTAAATTAGGACCAAATGAACTACAAATGTAAACTATACAGAAACTAAGGTGTGAGTGCCAGAGGGTTACTGACTTTTAAATCAGTTGTGTGGCTGCAAGTGCGGCCATCACACCTCTAAATAGCGTATTGATAGGTCTGTAAATGTATTCTTAGAATGTTGGAAGGAAGGTAGGAAATTCTGGGTGAAGGGGAACATATGCCGAGCCAATAGAAAATTGCAGTACATTGTCACCTGTCACTCACCATTTCATCCTGTTACCTTCCTCTAACTCTTTCTACATCACTGAGCTGATCACGGTTGTCTCCACCCAGGTTCTCTGACTGGGATTTGAATCCTAGTCTCCCAGCTGCCAAGAGGCAGAGGTGTTAATTCCACTATCCTGACTAATTTTTGCACACAGTCAGCAGTATTAACATTTTATACTAACTTTACCTGTGTACAGGAGAAGCTACAGAATCTCAAGTGAGGTTTTAGAGTGAAAACTGAAGACTTAAGTCTTGTAAGCAAATACAGCATAAAGAATAGCATAAAGCAACTGCATAATCAAACTCTTTGCGTAAGTTTACTGTATGTGTGTACAGCATATACTCTGATATAATTGTGCCTGTTGGTCAACTGACAAAAAATGTCAGCAGAAATAGGTGGGGGGTTCTGTATTGTATAAGCAGGTTGGATATTGGGGTTTTCAGGAGAGCTGGGCAGGCGATGAGTTGAGGATCCAAACCAGAGACAGATGACGAAGATGAGGCTGATCGTGGCAGGCAACTGTGGCAGACTGGAGTGTAAACCTGGAGCACAGGGAGACTCAGAATTAGCAACAGCAGACTAGGACTGTTCTTGACATTTGTACCACATGGTAGACTGAATGAGCTGGCAGTCTGGAGAGATGAACCAGGGCTTTATACTGCTACATTAGTAGATGATCAGCTGCAGGTGCTAAGGTTGAATGGGAGAAGGAAACCAAGAGGCCACGCCCAGCATACACCCACACACAAACACAGAGAGAGACAGGCTGGGGACAAACATGAAACATTAGGAAGGAGAAATAACTGGAAAACACAGGGAAGAGGGGAAGTATATCTGACTTCCTAACAGTAAAAGACTTGAGTTTTAATGTAAGTCCAATTTTGTGCAGACTTTAACTTTATGTTGTGTTATTACTACTTTTAATTAAAGACTTATTTTTTTTTAAATATTTTGTCCAGCACTGTAATATATATATACAAGTCTACATTTGAATCAACAGAAAACCTATTAGTTTGGTACTTTTCGAACTCTATATAGACTGAGGTTGACAGTGATAATGCATTAATGAAAACAATGACTCTTCCTGTTCACATCTTTATCATTTATGCATTATTCAAGAAATGACATCAATGATTTACCATCCCCCTCATCACTGTTGATAACCTACAACAAGTCCTGAGCTGCTTTTGTTTCATGCTCTGCAGTAAGAGGGGAAGAGTAGTACTGTGGTGCAGGCACAATCATTTCCCCTGTTTACATGAAGATTATCAAAACTATGCCATAATTATACAGATATATTTGAACTGTGTTGGAACCTGACTCAGCAGCAACACATTCAGTGTATCAGTTCATAGCTGTGGAATAATAAGCTTATATCTAATGATTTGGGGAAAAGTCAGATATTATATATTGTGTCTTCTCAAATCATCAGGGCTGAAGTTAGATTTTTGAAAAGCTTTACTTGGGAAGACACTCAGATGTCTTTTGGGCACATGAAAACTATAAATTGAAATAAAAACATATATTTGATATAAAAAAAACCTCTGTAGTCAATGGAGATGATAAAAAAGCTCATGGTTTGACTTTCATATGTGCATTTTTGCACTGTAATGTATAAAACATGACTGTGTATTTGTCTGCTGCAGATTTACAGGAAAGGGTCAACTGCTTTGTCAGCACATCGGAAAGAACGCTCAAACACTGTCACCATGATTTATTAGTCCACTTGAATCCTCACAAAAGATCTTTTCTTTCAGATCTTTTAGACTTCCCATTATTGTTATTTGTGTGTGTTTCTATGTGTGTGTTAGTGTTTGAGGTCGTGAAGGTTCAAAGTTTTTATCCCAGGCATCTGTCCTCCCTTTTCCCCTGTGGTTTTAAGCAAGTTTTGGCACAACTTGTAGCTTTGCTGTCAAGTGCATATGCACCTCATGGTAAAAAAAATATAAGAAATGAAATGTGTGCGCTGGTCACAGGGTGTGAGGACTGAGACAGATCACTGTGGATGATCCTCGCACAGAATCAAGCCCATATTTCTCCCAGCTCAGACAGAGAGCTGTGTGCTGCACATTTTCTGCAGGTGAAGAACGTGCAGAGACACAGAGAATACCAGGCAGCTTCCAGGCAGAGAGGTACAGGAATGTGCCAGTGTGTTCACCTCTGGAAACCTGAAGACAGAAGGTGAACACAAACAGTTTCCAAATAAGAGATATTATTTAAATTAGTATGTGCATTGTACATTATTAATTTATTAATTAAAATTTTATTTTTTTAACATTGTAATTTCTCAGATGAATGTTTGGCATGTTGCATTTTTTTTTTTTCTTAACAACAGCAGAGTTTTTACATCTGAATGTGATAATGTGAGGTATCACCTGCTGTCTGTCTGCTGCTTTGTGGGGAAATTGCCTTGGACATCACAGTCTCTGCAGTATAAAATCACAGCAACAACAATAAAACAACAACTATAATAACACATATCAATCAATTGCACATGTCCATCTACATTAGAAAAGTGCAGTCACAGAGTATGATATATAACAGGCATACACATATTTCAGCCGAGATGGTGTTGAGGGCTTTTATGGACAGGGGGACAAAGGAATGTTTAAAATGCTTGTGCCTACGTCAAGGAACCCTGTAGCATCTGCCTGATGGGGGGGGGGCTGATACTCAGGGTGGAGGACATGAGTTGGGTCTGAGATTATTTTTGGGCCTGATTATGGTTAGTCATTCCAAAAGGCTAAAGTCTTTTTTGATTTTGTTAGGTCAAGTGTAACGTTACCAGCTTCATGAATATAGAGTCCTCTTCCACTAAAGGTAAATTAGGGAAAATACTGTATGTCTTTTTTTTTTTTTGTTTTTTGTGTGGGTTTTTATTTTTTATTTTTTAGAATTTTGTACTTATGATTGATCTATTAAAGCACATTCCTTGACAGGTAAGTCCCAAGTCAAGTCACTATTATTATTTAGGAAGTTCTACCATGTGTTCACAAGAGTATATCTGATAGACTATATAGTCTACAAGTCATGTGTGGTAGTTATTTTAAGTTGGGAAACACTGCTCTAAAGTACATAGTGTAAGAGAGAGGTTTTTTTGATATTCATTTGTGTACAACCAGACCTAAAACTAAGCTGACTTCATATTTAATCAGTCCAGGTGTTCATTGCCTCTTCTCATGAAGTGAATTCTTTTACTTTGCATATTTGTTTGAACTGGAGAAGCTTGAAATGTGAGTAACACAGTGTCAGTGTGCGGGTGTGTTGTTTCATCTGAAGGCGGATGTTATAGAGCTGAACCTGATCTCATTTGACATGGTACCAACTGTAATAGCTGCTGACGTTGCATCCACTCTGAACATGCCCTCAGAAATAAGCTGATGTTAAGACTTGCCTTGCATTCTCCCTGAATGTCGTGTAGCCATAAGCCAAGTGTCAGACAAACACAGTGCAGAGGACTCTAGACACTAGAAACTGTAGACAACCTGTCTTTATCAGTCAGCTGGCATCACAACTAACACAATGCAACAACAGGAGTGATCTGAAACACACAATCGATATGAGTACTCTTACCATCAGATGTTTATACATCTTCCTACTTCTCTGGGCCATTAATTTCATATTTAGGCAAACCTGGTTATATAGGCTATTTACATGCTCTCCTTTTTCTAAAAACTCTTAGAACTGTTTTATGTGTATTTAAAGGCAAAAACAATAGCTTCTTCCTTTCTTTCTTTCACTCAAACTCTTGGCTCAGGGAAGTCTGCATTTAAAACCCATTTCTTATGCCATGCATCTATTGACAAATTGCGGAATGTGTTGCTTTTTGCAGTGTTTTTTCCCCTAAATTCTGCCAATGTGTTAATTTTCTTCCAGTGTAAAAAACAAAATAAAATTAAGGCAGGAGAGGGAATGCATTTATTCTATATGTGGTTTACGTGGTATTCAAGAGAAAAAATGCACACTATAATGAATGCTAATCAAAATGATATAGCTAATAAATATTATTAATTATTAATGTTATTAGTAGTAGTAGTAGCAGTAGTAGGGGGAATAATAATAGTAGTAGTATACCCTACTCTAATATGATATGATTTAATAGTTTTATGTTCAAGTGCTTTTTTACCCTAGGATTTTCTATGCCGCGCAAAATTAACACTGAGAGTTACAACAGCACGTGAATGTGGCATGGGTTGTATGCTTGTCTCCAAAGCATGTGTTTACGACACTAACTGTCTTTTTACGGCAAAACATGGCGGTACACAGAGCAGCGCGGTGAAGGAATGGAGCATTGAGTTTAAGATAGTTTGTTTTTCCATTTCTTCTCGTTCACAGACAGTTCCATACATCAGCGCAGTGTGCCGGCGGTGTCTGCTGTCCTCAGGCGGAGTCAGTCAGCAGGTGAGACATGGCGGCGCAGGGAGGCGTCCTGTTCCAGGAGAAGGTCAGCAGGCTGCTCAGTAGACACAACGGAAAACCTGTCATCAAACCCAACAGGACTCTGGCTCTGAGAGATGAAGTGGCCAACCGCAAACCCAAGAAAGGAGGTAAGAATAAAAACTGCTGGACTACGTAGTCTCGTACACCTTTAGCATTTTCTCCCGAGTCACGTCGTGAGCACAAACCTAGTTTGTAGTCGGAATGTCAGGAATGTCTGTTGGTTGATCCAATGAATATAAGAATACAAATGAAGATACTTTATCACATGAATGTAACAATCCTGTAAACAAAGCAACAGTGGCCTAATACTAACAGAGATACTGTGGTAAATAAATGGCATGCCTACATCTCTAACTTGTCTTGCAGTATATACTGTCATATTACACAGCCCTGTTAATTTACTCATTTCTTTACTAAGTCAGATTGAGCTACATTGCAGGCAGTATGTATGGCGTTGGTCTGTTAGCAGGGCTGGGTGATAATTCAACATTAACAGAAGGGTATAGGTGTAGGACAACAAACAGCGTACAAAGGAGAGAAGAGGTTTTCTGAGTTTTGAATGCTCCCAAAATGTATTTTCCACATAATACAGAAAATGTGGAACACATGGAAAAACAAATGTATTATATTGTACAGGCCTGAATGCTTGATCCCTACAGTGAGGGGATCTGGTGGGTTTGTTATGCAGTGGGGGGCATTTTGCTGGCATGGTTTGGATCCACTTGTCCCCTTAGAGGGAAGGGTCACTGCAAATCAATACAAAGTTGTTCTGAGTGATCATTATTATCCTATGATGAAACATTTCTATCCTGGTGGGAGTGGTCTCTTCCAGGATGACAATGCCCCAATTCCTAGGGCACGAGGGGTCACTGAATGGTTTGATGAGTATGAAAATGATGTGAATC
Organism: Scomberomorus guttatus; assembly: GCA_038419695.1. NCBI lineage: Eukaryota > Metazoa > Chordata > Actinopteri > Scombriformes > Scombridae > Scomberomorus > Scomberomorus guttatus. Next base: position 29,977,497 of record CM076458.1, read on the forward strand.
ATATGCTATGGCCTTCGCAGTCACCAGATCTCAACCCAGTTAAACACCAGCGAAGGTATATATATATCAGCGTTTATCATATCAACACTTGGGTCAGAAAAGAAAATTACAGTATCATCTGCATATGAAAGGCAGGTGTAATGTTCACAGACAGTAGGCAAGTAATTAATGTACAGGAAAAAGAGTAATGGACCAAGAATACTACCCTGAGGTACCCCAATATCGCAGACAGAGGGGGAAGAAATTACTTGACCAATTTTAACTACCTGAGCTCTGTCTGATAAATAGGAAGAGAACAATTTCAAAACAGAAGGAGAAAGAATTCAGTTTAGTGAGTAATATTTGATGGTTTACAGTGTCGAATGCTTTGCGCAGGTCAATAAATATTGCTCCGGTGACATTACCTTGGTTAAGGGAAGTGCGGATCTGCTCAGTAAAAAAATAATAAAGCTGATGTAGTTGATCGGTTAGGAACAGAAACCATGCTGGAACTCACTGAGAAAATCATTTGTTTCAAGATATTCTGTTACTTGATTTCTTAGGGCTTTTTCGAGTATCTTTTACATAATTGGTAAAATAGAAATTGGTCTGTAATTTGAAACTATTATTGGATCATCAGATTTGAAAACTGGAACAATTTGAGAAACTTTCCAACAGGATGGAAAAACTGATAATCTAATGGAAAGATTGATGAGATGAAGAAAAAGAGGAACAAAACTATTTGCATTTGTTTTGATAAACTGCATATTAAATATCATAAATATGCATAAATATCTGTAGAATGAGAGTTACTAAGTGAATTCAAAGTAGTTATTACCTCGATTTGTGTAAGCTCAGTGAAAGAGAACAGATGAGTTGAGATATGAGGAGAACAGATGAGTTGAGATATGGGAACAGGAAAAATTACGACTAGTATTAAGGGCATTAGCCAAGTCTTTAACTGAAGAAATAAAATAATCATTAAAAATAAATACTATTTTCTCACCTTCACCTACCAAAACACCATGGTGACAGATTTGGATTTTGGAGTTTCTCTTATCTGCTTTTTGTCCAGTAATTGTTCTTAACACTTAAAACGCCATAAAACATAAAACCTAAACCCTTGGGTTTGAAGTAGATTGGATTATTTGGTTACTATAATATAATACTGTGGCCATTCGCAGTGCTGCCACACATTTATTTCTGATGCGCTTAAAGTTTTCTCTATTTTCTATGAAATTTAAGGACAGATATTTTTTTAAATAAGAGTGCTTTCAGTTTTAGCAATTTAATGACCTCAGTGTTTATCCATGGCAGCATAGACTGACGAAATTGAAATCTGTGCCCCTTAATATAACTGTTGCGTATTGACTTAATTTTATGATTGACATTACCCAATATATGCTCTGGGTTATCTAGTGATAATTCATAGCTCCAGTCAATTTGTCTTATTTGCATATAAAATTCATGCAGTTTAGATTTTGGAATTTTACAAATTACTTGTAAGTTGTGTCTTTTAGGGGTCTTTATTGTTTTCCTGATAGTAAAAACGAGAAAATGGTCAGATAATGCTGTATGGATGACACCAGACAATCCATATTTTGTAGGTTGATTCATGAATATAAGATCCAAAACTGAGCATCTTGTATTTCCTATTCTAGTTGGGTCTGTGATTAATTGATAAATACCCAGTTTAATTTTGTTTATTTTCACATGAAGACGGTTTTAGCCTCAGGAGGCAGAGCTGCAGTCGGACAGGTTCAGTAACGGCTCTGGTTAACCTTTTAAGACAAGATTTTACCAGCTGGTAAAATCCACAGGAACAGACAGCCGGAGAGATGAAGAGCTGTAGGTGAGATGTGAGGAGGATTTCTTTTGTTTTTATGGTTGCCGGTGGCTCATCCTCCCGCGAACAGTCACAGACAGAGAGATCCCCTCCAGCATGCCAGCGCAGCTGTTAGCTCCTGAAGCTAAAACTCTCAATCAGCATATATTCAAAAATGAGCACGGGTGGTTTCACAGACTCTAACACTCAAGGGTGGGGGCTGGGGGAGGTGGCCGTTATCATTCTACCATTTATATAAATTACATGATGTAGAGAACAGTCGACTCTGTCAGCATTGGTCCCACCTTTCAGGGTTGCTTTTAAACAGCGTGTGTGTGTGTGTGTGTGTGTGTGTGTGTGTGTGTGTGTGTGTGTGTGTGTGTGTGTGTGTGTGTGTGTGTGTGTGTGTGTGTGTGTGTGTGTGTGTGTGTGTGTGTGTGTGTGTGTGTGTGTGTGTGTGTGTGTGTGTGTGTGTGTGTGTGTGTGTGTGTGTGTGTGTGTGTGTGTGTGTGTGTGTGTGTGTGTGTGTGTGTGTGTGTGTGTGTGTGGCCACTTACTCATCTGACAGGCAGCAGATAGTGATGGCTGAAGGTTTACATTGTTCTGTCTTGATCCTTCTGCAGCTGAAGAGTTGGGAATGGGAGGAGTATTTTCCCCACTTTACATTCCCATTTCAAAGTTTTTTTAATAATATCTAGGACCGAACCATCCAAGGACAATATCACATTTTTCTGACTAAATTGAGATCATTTTCTGTAAACTCCAGACCTGTGCTTGTGGTCTATGTAGTATGAAACAAGATACAATTGTATCAAGCATTAGAATACATTTATCTCTATTATACAGTATGTCTATATGAATAGAAATCACATGAAATAATACAGTTGCCTGTTATTGGGTTGAGGTCCGCATGACCCTGATGAAGGCCTGTTGCTGGAGTTAAGATGTCTTCAAACTGTCTCCCATCTACATGCACAATGGAAATAGGTGAAGTTGTGTTAGAAATCCTCACTCTGTTGTTGAGGTCCTCCCACAGTTCCAAACAGTCAGTCAGAGTAAAGTCAAGTCAACTTGTTTTCTTTAGCGCAACTAACCTATGCTTCCTACGGCTGTTGTCTTGTTGGCTTCCCTGCTTCTGGTCCTACTGTCCCTCCTCGGAAAAAAAGCACCTTCAGTTGTGGGTTTGCACAAACGGCGGCTCACACAACACACAGGATGAGTTCACTTGGTTCAGGCTCCTTTACTTATCGTATAGTGTGCGTTGAACCAAGTCTTTCCACCTTCTGGCTGGCTCATCCACGGCTGTAGCCCCATATTCCATCAGCAGACTTTCCCAGTGGAGAACCTCAATTCTGCGGTCCAAACTCTGTCATGGATGAAACTCCCCACTTCTCCGGGCACATTCTTGTCTAACTCCTCTCTCCCTTGCTGTGATCCTCTAACCTGTCCCAGATCAACTTAGAAATGTCCCATGTCAGCCAATCCTGTGTTGTGTGGGGGGTGTGGTCCATTTAGTCACAGCTGTTTCTCATTACCTTGATCCTCAGTACCAAACAGCATGCAATCTAAAGGCAGCAAACTAGTCAAACCATACAACACACATTGAAACCAACAAAACCAAATGTAAAAAATATATATATATGCTGATGTAGGAACATCACCTTTTAATAATATGAAATCCTTGTTTGATTAGGTGCATTATTATTATTAATCTCAAATCTGAAGTAATGTGTTACGATGCAGTGATCTAATTCTCTGCTTTAAATTGAAGCCACAGACAACGACATGCTGATAAAGATATATTTATTGAACTAAATATTAAACTAAATATTGAACAGTGAATAAATTAGACGTCAGTGTAAACAAGACATGAATAATTAACCAGAATAAATGTTCTAAATGGCGTATCAGTTATCAAGTTATGAATGACCGATGGTGAAATGTTAATGATAACGTAATTAACGGAGAATTAGTTAAGGTTGAGATAATTTACTGATCACTTCTCTAAGAAATTAACTCGAGTTCAATTTAAACAACACCTACTCTTAATCATGAGGTAGCTGGAGAGCAGGAGTAGCATTGTAAAAGTACAGAGAAATTAAAATGGAGCAGAAAACAGAACAACAGAAAAAACGAGCGAAAAGAGCAAAAGCAAACGGAAAAGAGCAGCCTGCGCATAGCCAGTAGTTGTTTTTATTCCGGCTTGTGCTAAGGTGGGCATGTGTGGGTGGAGATAGATGTTCTCCCGCGCAAGACGGAAAATCCTTTGTCTAAGATGAACACGTGATCTTCTCTGAGTTGATAAAAATTTAAACTAGAACATTTCACCATTATCCACATTTAAACATGAATTGCGTATGTATATGTTTCTCAAATGTTCAGAGGCACACATCTATCACAAAAGTTAACAATCAACAGTGCATTATTAAACATATTATAGTTACTTAAGAAACTTCCTTCTCATATTGGCTAACATACTTGATAACTACCAATATTAATGAGTTACTTGTCAAAGTAATCCTGCATGGATATCAAATTCCTACTGAGTTATATAGAGTCTAGTATCAATTAAAAAGACATCACTATAAGAAAACATTATATAACATCATACTTTTGGTGGTGGCCTTTCTTCAGCACTCAACCTCACTGAAAGTTGTTTACTGGGTGGCGCTGTGGTTCCATTCCTATTTAATAATTAAACCTAGATATCTGTATCTCACCTACAAATTGTCGTAGAAAGTTCAGAGTTGGACTGGTTTGACCGGCATTACTCTGTGGCTAATAATGTATGGATTACAATATGGTTATAAACTTATGAAGCATTGAATTTAACTTAACTGTCTTTAAGTAACACAGAAATAGACACAGAAAAAGACTTGATTTACGACACGGGTCTGGCTATCCTTATCTGAAATCACACCAGGGGGATATGCTTTGGAATGTGAGTGTGTGTGTGTGTGTATGTATGACATTAAAAGGTGAGGAGAGAACATAAAACATAGTTAAAGTTATCCCAACTCATCAAACAAATTGATGAGGTTTCACTATGATAAAACAGTCTCTCTGCATTTGTCCAAAGAAAGGGTCCTTTGATTAGTATCCTCTGAAACTTAAGTTGATAACAAGTGTGAAAGTTCTTAGTGTTATAGATTCCACTTGGGATTGTCCCACACAGTTTGGGGAAAGTTTGGAGGTGAGGGGAAGGTTCTGTGAAGAGTCAAAACTGACACTTTAATGTGAAAAAAGGGTCCTCAGTTTACCTGAAGGCATTTCCAGACGAAGCTGGATATACACTGGAGATCAAAATTAGAGAACAATTTATAAACAACTGATTTTTTCTGAAGTAGAGTCATCTTCACTGCTCAACAGTTGAAGGACTTTTTGTTGTGCCTATACGATGCTACTAGAACACTTTTTCCACAAAATAACTAAGGCATTTCAACAAAAAACATTATTTTGCAGAAAACACACTGATAAAAATTAGAGAACACTTTCAGATACCTCCCAGTTATTGGTGTTAATCTGGCACCTGGTGCTAATTTCCTTGATTATCTGTCAACCCCTATTTAACTGGCAGCCTAACTTCCAGTTTCACTGACTCTGCAAGATTTTGGGCCGTTTTAAAGTGACTGAAAGCCTCCGGCAGCAGGTTGTCCAGATGAAGGCCAAAGGGATGACCCTATCAGCCATAGCAAGACAAGTTGGTCGTTCCAAATCTGTGATTTCAAGAATATTGAATCTTTACAACATCATAAACTCATTCAAGTCCCCCAAGAAGGCTGGTCGTCCACGGAAGACAAATACAAGAGAGGACAGGATACTGTGGATGATCTCAATGGGCAATCGCTTCCACACTGCAGCTGGAATTGCTCACCAGTTCAGCGCTGAACAGGGTAAGGATCTGTCTCGTCATACAGTGTCTCGACGTTTAAGAGCATTTGGACTGAAAGCCCACCCTGCAGTGACCAAACCTCTCATTAGCACAAAGAATCAAAAGGCTAGACTAAGCTTTGCTGAGGAGCATGTTGTGTGGACAGAGGAGAACTGGTCCAAAGTTGACTTGAGTGATGAAAGCAAGTTTAATTTATTTGGGTCCGATGGGAAACATTATGTTCGACAAACTGGAGAAAGACTGAACCCAAAGTGTGTAAAGAAGTCAGTGAAAGGTGGAGGAGGAAGTGTCATGGTTTGGGGCATGTTTTCTGCAGCAGGAGTTTGGCCTCTTATACAGCTACATGGCAGAGTGAATGCAAATGTTTATCAGAACCTTCTTCAACAACATATGGTTCCTTCCCTGCGTTCATCACCCAATCAGCCTGCAGTGTTTATGCAGGACGACGCTCCATGTCACACAGCAAAACAGGTAAAGCAGTTCCTTGAAACTGAAAACACTGAAATAATGACATGGCCTGCCCAGAGTCCTGATCTCAACCCAATAGAGAACCTCTGGAAAATCCTTGGCAACAAAGTTATGGCCAAGAAACCCACTACAGTCACCGAACTGTGGAGGAGACTGGAAGAAGAGTGGAGCAAAATCACACCAGAGCAGTGTGAGAGACTAGTGCTGTCCTGTGGCTGCAGATGTGCTGAAGTCATTCAGAGCAGAGGCCTGTACACTTCCTACTAATTGCTGACTGTTGTAACCTTCAGAAAATTCAGTTGTAATCTTTTTCCATGCTACAGTCATTGTTGTTCTCTAATTTTGATCAGTGTGTTTTCTGCAAAATAATGTTTTTTGTTGAAATGCCTTAGTTATTTTGTGGAAAAAGTGTTCTAGTAGCATGGTATAGACACGGCAAAAAGTCCTTCAACTGTTGAGCAGTGAAGATGACATTACTTCAGAAAAAATCAGTTGTTTATAAATTGTTCTCTAATTTTGATCTCCAGTGTACATCTGTGTCTTTGAGGTTAGAGGTTATTGTTGATTGAGCCCATACCTTCTTTGGGCTCTTTTGGAGATTGCATGAAACACAAAGATTAACTGGTTCTCCTACACCGATAAAACCCAAACTAAATAACAAAGTAAAAACAAATGATGGGATCAAGTGAATTCAAGTGAAAAAACAAACTTTAACAATGTCCCGCTTTTACAATGTCTGCTCTTCATCTCTGCTGGAGGCTAGCAGGTCCAGGCTACACCAGCATAAAACACCCCAGTCTCTGACCTAAATGTCAGAGGTTTTTTATACTGTGATTATGACATTCATAAGTGGTGTATGTGGCCTTTTGTGTATCTTTATTGATAACAGCCATATAGTTGGCCAGTTACAGTAAAAATGTACAATACAGCCATTCACATATGACAACTGACAACTCTTCTCAACCACATTAATGTTAACTTCACAGACCGACAGGACTGAATCCTGGAGGTCTCAATTCAGAGCTTTTAAGGTGATGATTTTGAAATGATGATGAAATGATGGTTAACTTTAAGCAGAGTAACAGAGGCAGTTCATTATATCATTATAGCAACATCTATGTTTCACCTCCTACAGCTTGTTCAGACACTGGTAATTATGTAACTTACGAAATCGTTACATAAAATAAAATAGGTATTAAAGGATAAACATGAAGCTTTCTCTCCACAGAGGCCACCTGTATCACAGAGATGTCAGTCATGATGGCCTGTTGGAAGCAGAACAACTTTGTGGATGGTCTGTGCTCTAATGAGATTAACTCCTTCTACACCTGTGTTGAGAAGGCTCGGGTATGTTCACACATTTACATACAGATAACACACCTGACACCAGGATTTTGCAAATTGTTTTCATCATCAGCTCATTGGGGTGAATGAAGTCAGCTATGTGCTATCAGATGACGTGCATTTTCAATTTAAAGTTGGCTGAGTAGAGGAATGCACAAATCTACAGAACACAAAACAAGTGCACACTGAAAAATAAGTTCACATGAAGTACCAGATTATAAAATACACAATTTTATTTTTCTACACACCAGGGAAGGGCAATATCGTTGAAAGCAGTATTTCAATATTATTAATATTATTTCTGATATCTAGCCATCTGACAAATGCACACACAAAGGATAAGGCTGATGATTTTCTGTATTTTTCTTATTGTCAATCGTGCAGGAACAGAGTTCCGTTAACAGCTTCACTAGCTTGTTGTGCTACATATCCCAACCTCTTGACTTTGTGCTACATTATAAATTTCTCAAAGAACTTCAGCACAAAGTCAAGAGGTTGTGATATGTAGCACAAAAAGCTAGTGAAGGTCTGTAAACGGAACCCAAGCTTCCGTGCATGCGATGTAGCGTCTACCTTACAGGAAACCTCTCTCCTGAGAGTGAAAATGTGATCACTGTTTTTACTCTTTGGAGCCCTTTCTAAACAAAATTACAGTAACCACTTTCTTCAGGGATGAAGGAACATGTCACACCAGTGCAGCAGTGTGACTCATTGACTTGTTTTTAATAGTTTTTGTACAACAATGGAGGTCTACGGCACAGCGTAATACAATATATCAGTGTCTTAAAACATGTCTGGAGATCTTTAACTTTATGAGTACAATGTTTTTCTTAGTGATAGAAATGATGGACAAAGCTCTATACATACTCCATCCAAGCTTGCTTAATGAAACATCAGTGTAGCTTAGATCCTTAGATCCTGAGGTCATCCTGAAATACACATTGATTGTGATCACAGTGGCACAGCGGAATCCTTGTTTCCAGTTCAGCTGGCTGCAGCAGACTATAGAAAAAGATAATAAGGGCAGCTCACAGATGGCAGGCTCTAGATGTTTCCTGGGAGGAGGCACAACAAAATCTGCCCCTCTTCCTCTCTCACCCACAAGTACATAATTCTCTTTGCTGCAGAATCTTCCCTCCGCTACTTTTCCATCTCCACTCAAGTAATATGTCCATGTCAGAAAGTTGTTTCTGAAGTGAATCAGAACAACAGTTTAGATTTTGAAAGTCAATTCAAAGTTGACCACAGCTGTTCTGGGAACCAGGAAATGTGCATCAATCAGAGTGCACCACACTCAGAAGACCACTCTACCCCTGAGCAATTCACATCATGGTTGTAGAGAGCATTACAGTGATAGGGCCCACTTCCTGTTTGTGTCTTCAATGTCAATTTTGTCAAATCCTCTGCAAATAATGACACGGAAATGACAAAAATTCCAAGTACCATAGATTGTGTTGAACTATGAACTGAATACATTTTGTTCGTTCTTAATATTTTCTGTTCAGATTTACTTTTTGTCTTTGTTTCATGTGGAAAAGTGTGGAAACCAATAAATGTATTCAACATATCTCAGCTTCATTACAACACTAATGTTTAAGAGATGTTCACACAGTGCATTTCATGGTGCAAAATAACAATTATTCCCCACATGGAGGGAACATCAGATAACAGAAGGTGTAGTTTAAATAGTTGAAAGGGGAATTGGACAGTGGAAGAGAAAGATGCCAGAGTGGTGACCACAGCACACAGAGGGTATACAACATGTGCCTGTGTAGCAATATTATAGGAGTTGTAAGTTAGATGTGGTTAGATGTGGTTAGATGAGGCTGATTTTACACAGCTGAGTCATTAGCTTTTATTTTAATTCACATAATAAGCTACATTTTATTTAGTTAAGCCATGTTGAGTAGCTTTGTATCCAGTCTTTAGGCTAAATGCGGTATTTGTAAATATCATTTTATTATCTAATTTTTGCATAATTGATAAGTTTTTTACCTATACACATAAAACCTACACTGAATAAATGGTGATATTATCTGCTCTTTGAATTTTTACTACAGTGTAGTATTTCAGACTGAGACTGTCAGAGAACAACAACATGTCATCATAGTTTCTACTTTGCGGCTCCGACTGACATAAAACGGCAACGTCACACTCTCCTTCTCTTTACTGAAAGTCAGTGTAGGATGCTTCATAAATGAGTTGCAGGTCCTACCCTGAAGTAGGAGTATAAATTAACTCTCAGCATGATTCCAAGGAGGGATTCTGAGAGGCCTGATCTGCTGATGTGCTGATCTTGTGAGGTTTTTCACTGAGGACGTGACAAAGTATGTGCTCAGTACAGAGAACGTTGGACACACCAAGAATGCCTACCTCTCCCTTAATCATTCATGTCAGTCACTTCGACATCAAGTTACAGAGTTTCTGTATACTACCAGTCTAGACTGCTGATGCACTAAATGTGCTAAATCTATTTGCACTTTATTACACATTACTCATTAAAAAGTAACAAATCATCTTCCTCCTTCACAGGCTGCTATGAAGAATAAATCAGAACAGACCAGAATGCAGGGAGGACATCTGCACCCAAAACAAGCCACAACACTGCTAAAGAGATATCCCAACCTGCGCTCTGAGATCTAGAAAGGATTTTTCAGTGCATGTTATATGGATTTGGGATGTGCAGGTTAAAAACAGGCAATTTAACTGAGTCTTAGGACTGGGTTTCATAATGTTAAGGCATTGTCCAGAGTGCTCTGGTTTAAGAAAAATCATCTCTTTAATAGTTAGATACAGTGATTACTTCATCTGTGTCAACTACTGTAATATTTCAACAATGGTATGCAATATACATTTGTTAAATAAATGAAGTAAGGCAACATTACTGATGTGGGTGATTTCAACACAAACACTTTTTTTCAATATGAAACTTCAGGCTTTCAAAGTTTATTCAATCATTTCATATAGCTAGGCAGTATTCTGTAATGTCCCAGCCTCTGTATTCACAACACACTGTGTTTAATGCTTTGAAATATAAAGTGACTGTCTCCTTGTGTCCTGAATTGGCTCTGATGAAAATGACTAAATTTTTTCTCAATGCAATTTAGTAGAGTGGTCTCAGTGCAGAAATGTTATTAGCAGATGTGATTAAATTATTCTTCTTGGATTTCATGGCTTCTGGCCCGGAGCTTACAGTTATCACTGAACACTTAAATACCTCATCATTCCTGTGGAGGCTGAGTTTGATGGTCAGTGGCAAAGATGTTGGAATAAAATCAGTTTATCAGACTGATAGAGTTACATAGATTACCAGTAAGCAAAGCTCAGTGTGTTTGATATTGATACTCCTGAATGGGTTGCATTTGATCAATTAATTTATCTAATAAAGTATTCATCATTTTATGTCTTTTTCTGACTGCATCCCAGTTCCAAACCACACACTTATTCTAAACCGTGTTTGAGTCTGTTGTGTGTTCACACTGAAAAAGTGACACAATAAAGTGTCAAAAAAACAACACTTAGAGATTATTTTAGGTGTGCTGTTCTCTCACAGTGCATGAAGGAAATGGAGGAGCTACTCAGCTGCAAAAAAGTAACTATTAAACCTTGGGAAACAAATTTTGTTTTCTCTATCTGATAATTAAGTGACTGTGGCATTCCAAAACACTTTGAAACTGGTGAAAACTATTATGACAAGTACACCACGCACTGAATACAATAAGTATGTAGTATGGAAATGGGGCACAGCTTTTCTGTCTTTCTTTCTGTTTGAATATGGTTAAATGTATGGACACATAATTGTGTGCTACTAGTGCTCCACCCTCACATACTCTTAACACCAGCATTCCACCAAGTATGGACATGTACAGTACAGGCCAAAAGTTTGGACACACCTTCTCATTCAATGCGTTTTCTTTATTTTCATGACTATTTACATTGTAGATTCTCACTGAAGGCATCAAAACTATGAATGAACACATGGGGAGTTATGTACTTAACAAAAAAAGGTGAAATAACTGAAAACATGTTTTATATTCTAGTTTCTTCAAAATAGCCACCCTTTGCTCTGATTATTGCTTTGCACACTCTTGGCATTCTCTCGATGAGCTTCAAGAGGTAGTCACCTGAAATGGTTTTCCAACAGTCTTGAAGGAGTTCCCAGAGGTGTTCAGCACTTTTTGGCCCCTTTGCCTTCACTCTGCGGTCCAGCTCACCCCAAACCATCTCGATTGGGTTCAGGTCCGGTGACTGTGGAGGCCAGGTCATCTGCCGCAGCACTCTATCACTCTCCTTCTTGGTCAAATAGCCCTTACACAGCCTGGAGGTGTGTTTGGGGTCATTGTCCTGTTAAAAAAATAAATGATTGTCCAACTAAACGCAAACCGGATGGGATGGCATGTCGCTGCAGGATGCTGTGGTAGCCATGCTGGTTCAGTGTGCCTTCAATTTTGAATAAATCCCCAACAGTGTCACCAGCAAAACACCCCCACACCATCACACCTCCTCCTCCATGCTTCACAGTGGGAACCAGGCATGTGGAATCCATCCGTTCACCTTTTCTGCGTCTCACAAAGACACGGCGGTTGGAACCAAAGATCTCAAATTTGGACTCATCAGACCAAAGCACAGATTTCCACTGGTCTAATGTCCATTCCTTGTGTTTCTTGGCCCAAACAAATCTCTTTTGCTTGTTGCCTCTCCTTAGCAGTGGTTTCCTAGCAGCTATTTGACCAAGAAGGCCTGATTCGCGCAGTCTCCTCTTAACAGTTGTTGTAGAGATGGGTCTGCTGCTAGAACTCTGTGTGGCATTCATCTGGTCTCTGATCTGAGCTGCTGTTAACTTGCGATTTCTGAGGTTGGTGACTCAGATGAACTTGTCCTCAGAAGCAGAGGTGACTCTTGGTCTTCCTTTCCTGGGTCGGTCCTCATGTGTGCCAGTTTCGTTGTAGCGCTTGATGGTTTTTGCGACTCCACTTGGGGACACATTTAAAGTTTTTGCAATTTTCCGGACTGACTGACCTTCATTTCTTAAAGTAATGATGGCCACACGTTTTTCTTTAGTTAGCTGATTGGTTCTTGCCATAATATGAATTTTAACAGTTGTCCAATAGGGCTGTCAGCTGTGTAGTAATCTGACTTCTGCACAATACAACTGATGGTCCCAACCCCATTGATAAAGCCAGAAATTCCACTAATTAACCCTGATAAGGCACACCTATGAAGTGAAAACCATTTCAGGTGACTACCTCTTGAAGCTCATCGAGAGAATGCCAAGAGTGTGCAAAGCAGTAATCAGAGTAAAGGGTTTTTTGAAGAAACTAGAATATAAAACATGTTTTCAGATATTTCACCTTTTTTTGTTAAGTACATAACTCCACATGTGTTCATTCATAGTTTTGATGCCTTCAGTGAGAATCTACAATGTAAATAGTCATGAAAATAAAGAAAAACGCATTGAATGAGAAGGTGTGTCCAAACTTTTGGCCTGTACTGTATCTATCACATTACATGTTCTTACCAACCATTTTCTAGTAAAAATGGGTAGAAGTGTTCTTGATTTGTGAATACATGCTTGCAACAGGTAATCCATCACAGTAATATTTTTATCAAAGGTATGTAATGATACTGGTATGTCTACCAGTGTTAGATTATTTTGCTTAAGGGAAGCTCCAACATTTTAGACCTGATGCCAGAGCCAAACAGCAGCCTTTACAAAGCAAGAAGCTTCCAATTTCACATCATCTTTATGTGTGCTGAGTTTCTCCTATGGGTGTGACTAACATGACAGTTCTTTAAATAAAGAGCTGTCAAATGTATGTACAGTGAATAGGCTGGGTCAGTCAACTGTCTTTAAAGGGGTACTCCACAGATTTAGTACTGCACTTCAATACAGTGGGAGACTTAACAAGAGACTGATTAAACCAATGGACTAAATCAAAGCTGCAGAGGCTGAGATTTCCCTACTCTAGTATGGGTCAAGCTCCATAAACACTGGATCCTACATTTCCCATAATGCAACTCATTAGTGTCTTTTGTTAGACATTCTGTCTGCTGCCCTTTTCTTTCAAACTCCAAAAAGTCCATGCTTACAGTTTGTAACTCAGGCTTTTGGTTAAAAATGAAGTCTCCGAGCCCAAGCAGAGATAACTCTGGTGACATCACATGACATCATCAGGGTTATTATCTCAGACTTGACAGATGTCCTCTAGAGGCAGTGAAGACTTTATACAACTATTTTCACCGGCTGCGTACTCCTCTCTTCATAACTTGTAAACTGATTAGGATGTAAAATTGGTGGAGTGACCCTTTAATTCAAAAAGCTTCCAAAGTTCACTTTATCATTATTACAAGCTTCATGTTTGCCATGAAAATCAACTACCACTATCCTTATCAATTACTACTACTTTTATGTTGAAATTTTACATTACATCCACTCATCTTATAAAATATGTTGCACAGTCATAGATTAAACTAACCAACAGAATATACAATAGTTAGCATCAGCTCCACATTGACAGGCTACAACATTAAATCACTGCTTAAACCAGTAATTATAAGTGCCAGTCACATCCTAGCTGATTTGGTCTATGCTCATATATGATAAGTCAGGTGTCTTTTCATTCACAAAAACTATATTCAGAAGAGTCACACACTTAGGTGAGTGTGATTTTGGAAACAGCAGCAATAAAGGTGCATCATTTTATTTAATCAGTCGTTTAGTTTATTATTTTATTAAGTTAACTGTATTATTTACCTTATTTATTACACAAGCTTCCTTATCACTTGACAAAATGTAATATCCAGTGTAAACCACACAGCTTTGGAGTTGTTGGAAAGTGTCTTGTCTTTTATAAGGTTTTTGAAAGAGCCAGCCCCCTGCTTCCAGTGTTTGTGCTAAGCTAGGCTAAACATGGCCTTGACATAAATTTACTGGACAGACATAGCATACAGCATCCTTTTTTAACGAGCTCCCTCCCTTTTTAATTCTTTCCCACATTTCCTATTTTCCTGAAATTGACGAATTTTCTCTTGTAATTAGTCAATTTCAGGCAGAAATATTTAATGATGTAAGTGTGGATTTGGTTTCATGTTTTGTCTGAGGCACAGGAAGGATTTTGTGCTATGTTTGCACCCACCATTGTCAGGATGTGGTATTTTTACTGTGTCCCTGTTTATCTGCCTGTTATTATACAGAACCATTTCCCCACCCAGCTTATCACTTCCTCTCAACTGTGTGAGTGCAGAGGAAACTCCATCAGCCTGCAGCAACCCCTCACTCACTGTTACTCATGTCTTCAGGCTTCATATTCACTACTTCATACCAAATTCAACAGTTATTGATTTCTCCTAATTATCTTTGGAAACAATAAGTTAGTAAAATGTGGTCCCCTCTCACAAAACTAGAATTCTACATCCACTCTAGCAGCCCCATGATATGTGCATTACACACCAGACAACAAAATTAGCTGGTTTTAGATCCTTACCACTAATGGGGCAAAAGTGTACAATTTGGCCTGAGGTTGGTGCCAGAGAGAATGCCATGTTCATCACAAGAGTTTATCTTAAAACATTTGCCTTTTTGTTCAAATTAACAACAAAACACATACTGTACAAAAATCTCTTATGCAACTTACAGTAATAAACTCCCCATCCGTCCATCCCATACACACACCACACCACAAAATAGCATACAGTACAAATCTTAGACAGCAAGAGTGGAAGGAAAAAGGAGCGAAAAGGAAGTTGTTTATTGTGGGTTTAGCCACTTTGAAACATCACTAGCAAATAGTTTTAAAGCTGAAATTGTAACTTTGAGTGCAATAAAAACATGTTTCTGCTAGCGATTATGTGTAGACAGTGAGTGCATGTACATGTGCGCTAGTATCCTGGCATTGATCATATCAGATCCATATACCAAATATGGCATTTACATGGAACATGAAAAACTTCGTTATTCATCTCCCTGTTTACATGATTCTAACATTATCCAGGTTCACGATTATCTGTGTACAGTTGTGTCTTGATTTCTCACCATCTCAGCCATTATGTTCTCTACCAACAAAGAATGTTTATAAACCTGGATCAGGTGTTTACATGCAACAGTATCATGGTTTTTATTGGTCTACTCCAGATAGCATATCCAGGTTTCTCAAAACTGGGATAAGGTGTTTACATGGATAAAACATAACCAGGATACCAGTATGCATGTGAACACACGGAAGTGTAGACTATAGAGATACTGTATCTCATCAGCTACCGGCTAAATGTGTGCTTCCACCAAAATGATTTAAAACCCCACTGAAATCTGATGTTTTCTCTTATAAGGCTTCATCAAAACAACATAAATATAAAACTCAAAGACTCTGACATGAAGTACATCTACTTATCAGTTCCCCCATGTGAAGAGCAGACTGATACTTTGAAACTATGTAACAGGTTAGACCATGGACAGCTCCTGGTGCTGAAATTAGCTCTAATGAATAAAACCACTTCCTCTCAATTAAAGAATGATGTATCTCTTCAATTCAAATAAACATCTAATTCCTCAGTAGTGTTTAACCAAAAGCCTCTTTCAAACATAAAATGACCTGAAAACCAGATTAGTGTTTTTGTGCCAAATAAACAATGGCTAGGGTTAGGCAAACTAAAACACATGGTTAAGGCTAGGTCAAGATCGTAGGTACAGTTTATAAAAACATGAACAATAATTGCATGTCTGTAACTGAATGCAAACAGCATGAAAGTCAACTCCCTGTCTCACCTATCTACCACCCCAACCTCTACACCCTTACTATCAACCTCTCTGAAGGGCACCAGCACATGATGCATAGAATAGTCCAATATAGATATAATTCTTAGCTATTGGCTAGATATCCTTCTCTTGTCCATTGTTCTAAGGCTCATTTTTCACAGGTGTGACAGAGACATGCTGTCTTTTACTCTACTACGAGTAAAGAAGAATGACAGATAACCTAACTAATTTATCAAACATAATATCTGATCCCTCTGTGTATTAATGGGACTTTCAACCAATTTTCTTATATCTTATATATCTCAACATATAACTGGGGAAATAGGTCCCATCTGGGCTACTGCACCTGTGAAATGTTATCCCACTACTGGTAGGGGCAAATACAAATCCTAAGAATACAAAACCACTGGTGTGTTGTCTGTTCTGTCCAACACTTTCATATTGTAGGTTGTAATAAACATTGCAGAACTGTAGACATTTACTCCAAATGTTGACCTATGGAGCAGCACAAGATAGCAATCTGTACCTGATGATTTACTACACCCGAATCTACATAATCGCAGCTCAATGTTGACATTGCAGTAGGATACAGTCTCTGGATCATCAACTTTTTGTTCAGTATGAGTTTATTTGATTTCCTTGATAAATACCCACCAAACCAATCAGTGAACAAGACATAAAGGCCCTTGGTGACTGCCTTTGAAAACCATCTCAGGGCCTGGAGGTCTTTTCTGTTTTTGTTGGGCCTCCTGTTGATGCCTTGTTGGAATTCAGTCACAGAAAATCCTTACCTGTGGGATCTGTGAAAATGTTATCCTCTACATCCATATCCTGGGACAAACAAACATCTCAGGCCTCTGCCCCAAAAGAGTTTTGATGATAGTATCAAGATCAAGCTTTATAATCATCTCCGTTTGTGAGAGGTTGCCAGGAAAAACAATCAGTGCCTTGAAAGTCGCCCATTGAAATCCAGCCTATCAGGCCTTTTTATTTGGAGAGAAATCAAAGCCTTCCTCTGCTAATCTCTATCTGATCTTCTGAGTTCTTTGGTCAGTGTTACAGTGACAGGATGTTGACTTCAGAGCCTCCATTGTTTCCCAGGTGTCAGATTGTCACTATTAATGAGTGTAATTTCAGGTTGAACATGACCAGACAAAATATTACTCATCAAATTAGGACCACACCTTACTTGATAAGAAACAATCAGATTTTTAAAGGCCTTCATGTCCTTTAGCAGCAGTGAAAAGTAACCTAATCCTCTGAAGTTATTAAAGTTACTGTATTTTGCATACGGGTTCTTTATGGTTTTGGTAAACTTTACACTTCAACTACTTCTAAAGAAATTGTCCCCAAAAACTGTTTCTAGTGTGTTCTGTGGATTATCCAGTGACTGGGACACTGTTTCTGGTAAGAGATGTTTTTGAAAATGCCCAGGTCCCAAGTCAAGACCAACAGGTCCCAAGTCAAGTCCTAAGTCAAGACCAACCAGTCTCAAGTCAAGTCTCAAATCTAAACTAACCAGTCCCAAGTCAAGTCTCAAGTCAAGACCAACCAGTCCCAAGTTAAGACCAACAAGTCCCAAGTCAAGAACGACAGGTCCCAAGTCAAGACCAACCAGTCCCAAGTCAAGTCTCAGTCAAGACTAACCAGTACCAAGTCAAGTCTCAAGTCAAGACCAACAGGTCCCAAGTCAAGTCCCAAGTCAAGTCTCAGTCAAGACTAACCAGTACCAAGTCAAGTCTCAAGTCAAGACCAACAGGTCCCAAGTCAAGTCTCAGTCAAGACTAACCAGTACCAAGTCAAGTCTCAAGTCAAGACCAACAGGTCCCAAGTCAAGTCCCAAGTCAAGTCTCAGTCAAGACTAACCAGTACCAAGTCAAGTCTCAAGTCAAGACCAACAGGTCCCAAGTCAGGATCAACAAGTCCCAAGTCAAGACAAATGAGTCCCAAGTCAAGGCCCAAGTCAAGACCAACAAGTCCCAAGTCAAGCCCCAAGTCAATCCCCAAGTCAAGGTCCAAGTCAAGGCCCAAGTGAAGACCAACAAGTCCCAAGTGAAGACCCACCAGTACCAAGTCAAGGCCCAAGTGAAGACCAACCAGTCCCAAGTCAAGCCCCAAGTCAAGCCCCAAGTCAAGGTCCAAGTCAAGGCCCAAGTGAAGACCAACAAGTCCCAAGTGAAGACCCACCAGTACCAAGTCAAGGCCCAAGTGAAGACCAACAAGTCCCAAGTCAAGCCCCAAGTCAAGCCCCAAGTCAAGCCCCAAGTCAAGCCCCAAGTCAAGGTCCAAGTCAAGGCCCAAGTGAAGACCAACAAGTCCCAAGTGAAGACCCACCAGTACCAAGTCAAGGCCCAAGTGAAGACCAACCAGTCCCAAGTCAAGCCCCAAGTCAAGCCCCAAGTCAATCCCCAAGTCAAGGTCCAAGTCAAGGCCCAAGTGAAGACCAACCAGTCCCAAGTCAAGCCCCAAGTCAATCCCCAAGTCAAGGTCCAAGTTAAGGCCCAAGTGAAGACCAACCAGTCCCAAATCAAGACCAACAGGTCCAGAGTCAAGTCCCAATTCAGGATCAATAAGTTCCAAGTCAAGACAAACGTCCCAAGTCAATACCCAAGTCAAGACCAACAAATTCCAAGTCAAGTCTCAATGTATTGGCAATGTAATTAAAATTTATCAGATCATTTGCTCACTGCCCCATTGTCGAGACACCACTGCTCAATGTTTCAGCGTCATCTAGCCACTCTCTCTGCAACTTAAATAAACAACGGCAGGCTGATATTTATACATCATCCTGACGTCTGTTATACCCCCTGCAGATGCCAGTACAACCCTTATCCTCTGTCCTATGTATGCAACTTGCTGTGCATAATTTGCAATACTATTATCCCTATACTATATATACAAAAATAAACACCTCTAAATAACTCAGTGGTAAAGCTTGAATGTGATCAAATGAGACTCCCTGGAAAAAGAGATTATGGCACCTTCCTGAATAAATATGAGTTATGTTACAATTTATCTTTCATAGATGGAAAGACGCTCTTCCACAGACATAGTCAGACTTCCAAACTGTCTGTACTGCAGGAGTGGGCTGTTCCACATCGTATTGGAGGGAAAAAAAGCACTGTATAAGATGCCAGAATCAAAAATAAATAAAAATAAATAAATAAAAACACAAACCGTTTTTTTACAATATTCTAAAAAATGGTTTGTGTTTTTAATTTTTGTTACTTGTATACGAGACAAATTAATTACGACTGACAAATTAAAGGAAAAACCAACATAAAGTGTCTTCGTAATGTTTTGGGCCACCATGTGCCGTGGAACAGAACAAGAATGGAACACCATTCTTTCAAAAGATATTCCCTCATTTAGTGTTTTGATGATGGTGGTGTAAAGCGCTAACACGTTGGTCAAAAATCTGCCATAGGTGTTTAATGAAGTCTTTCCCACAGATCTAAATGCAGATGTCACTTTAGTCGCTGTTTTTATTGAAACACTAGCCAGTTGAGCAGTCTTTGTGACTGAAGCTCCTGCCATCCGTGCCCCAACAATGAACCGTCTTTCAAAATCACTTAGATCTTTTCCTCTTGCCATCTTGATACAAAATCAGATCAAGTGGCCCTGCTCAATATTTGTATACATGTAACAAAGCATGATCGGATGTTAATTGCTTGTACAATGCAGTGCACCTGTGTGGAAGCATCTGCACTCGTTATGTTTCTCCACTCATCTATTCAGATTTTTCCTTTAATTTGTTAATTTGTCTATATATATATATATATATATATATATATATATATATATGTATGTATGTATGTATGTGTGTATATATATATATATATATATACATATATATATATATATATATTCAGAGAGGTAGGAACTGCTTGGGTTACAACATTAAAACATGAAACTGTAACAAAACAGAAAAAAAGAAGTTCCGCTCCAGGCAATTCTTAAAGGCCCCATTTTATGCAAAAATGGGGCATGAGAAAACATACTACAACAGCTAAATCCTGACCTTTTCCCCTGTGAATGCTGGAATGTTGTTAAAACAAAAATTTAAACTGTTTAACACAAACACTAAAAAGAGAACCCTTTAAAAAACTAAGTGGCGTGGGTCTTAAAGGGAGTCTTTAAGGGAGTCTTCATTTCTTACAGCCACCACCACCCATCGTCTCCCGTGCATACTTCAGATATTTTGTCATGGTCTCCATTATTCGCTGGATCTCCTCAGCTATGACAAGTGCTGGATCTCACGCATCAGTTTCTGGTACTTCAGGTATGATGTTCATTCTTGCAGAGAGGGAGAGAGATTTTGAAAAAAAAAAGTGAATAATGACATAGTATTGAATACAGGAAAGTATATTTTTGTGGTCATATTCCAGACCTGTGAATGAAATGTGTGAGTGAATTTAATAGTCAACGTACCTCTTGCAGTTTTTGCATGGTTGGCTGTCTTATTTGGTCCAGCAGACTCTCCTCCTTCCCATCTGCATCAAGCCCCCAGGGACAGTGCCGGGCTTTGAAGCCAATTCGACATAGTGGCCAAACTGTGTAATTACAACGTCACGTGATGCTATTGGGCCCAGAAAGATTCTTTCCCATAGACTTACACTGTGAAAGAGATGTCTGTACATCAGTGGATATATTTTTTTTGAGCGTCACAATCCCTGCGAAATGATTCATTTGCTTGGTCTTCAGCTCAGCCTGGGCATGCTTCAGGGTCATTTTGTGCCTGGACAGAAAGGAGGAGGACAGAGACAAGATAATATATATTAAATCTGTTAGAAATCTATGGTAACTATTACGGGGACAATTATAAGACTATTATAATGACAGAGATCAAGTCTGTTAAAGGGAAACTCCGGTATTTTTCAACCCTGACCGTATTTTTCATATCATTTTGGGTCTAGGTGACGAATGGGGCCAAAAAATTTTGAAATTGATCCAGCCATGGCTGCTTCAGCCGGCAGCCACAAAACGGGCTGCAATATAATCCTTGGGGGCAATTGTGCTCATGTATGTCCACTAAAAGTGCTTGTTTTTGCCACGGACAAGCTCAGATTGTTATGGTAAGTGTCTGACAACGAAAGTAAACACAGAAACTAGCTGTCTTTAATTACAGATTTAAATACCCCGATGCTGGATTTGAAGGTAGCACAATTCATTATGTCAAACTTTGAAAAAGGCCGACTCATTTCAGTACAGTGTAGACAGCTACCTGCAGTCAGTACCTGTACTTCATAGGTTGTCTGTTGAGTCTCCCATGTCATGGCTGTGGGCAAATAGGTTATTTCACTTGAGCTGTCTGCATTTCCATGACTCAAACGGTCAGCAGGGTTTCCGCCAGTGTATTGCAAGACTGGCGGCCCGTTGACCCCCTATCGGGCCTAAGCATCAGGGAATTAAAAAAAAAAAAGTATTTTAAGATGTTTTCTAAACTAAAATGTGTTATACAGGTAGCATAGCTCCTTTAAGGGATAGCTCAGTGCATAGCAAGTGTGCCGTCGAGAGAGAGCGCGTGTGTGACAGTGGCGCACACAAACATGGAGAAAATGAAAATGAACAAAATGGGTTTTATCTCTATAAAAAAAAGCAAAACAACGTTGGGGGCCATGGGCAAGTAATGTAATCTGTCTGACGTATTTCCCGTTTTTGCGAAGGTTTTTAATTACAGATTTAAATACCCCGATGCTGGATTTGAAGGTAGCACAATTCATTATGTCAAACTTTGAAAAAGGCCGACATATCCCAGCCCTAATCAAGTAAGTTTTACTGTTGGCCACAGCACCTGATTGAGGTTTTCTGCCCCATAACTGTCAAAATCTGTTGACATTTTCTTTTTGATTAACCAGTCTTTAAACATTGCCATAGCCTATACTGCGTTCTGTTTTTGGTGTTTATTTCATGTCTGTCTTCTTAAATTTTCTCAATTTCTCTGTCGTCCAGCTCTTTGTGTCTTTTAACCCCCTCCCAACCCCCTAACCCTTTCTTTACTGGGGACAGTTCCGCCATTAACCATGAATCTAAAGTTTTGTGCTCTCCAGATATATTAAAATTAATATTAGAAAAATATTCCATGGTGTTCTCTGATGGAGTAATGGAAAACTAACATTTTTTTGCCACAGGGTGTTGTGATTGAGCTGCAGTTGGTAATTTTACCGGACTTCTTTCTGCGGATTGATATCATTGGCGATCAGAATTGCGTCCATAGCAGCAGTCTGCTATAAAGAAACAACAGACCGTAGAAGGCTGTAATTGACCAATCAGAATCGAGTATTCAAAAAAGCCGTGTAATAACACACAGTAATATGTTCAGACGCTTAATAGACAACACTTCAAAACGGAGCTTGATCAACTGTAGATGTCACTATCTTGTGTAGACATTGCGTCAAGGTATATGTGCTTACTGGGCCCATTTATCCAGTCTTAAACTTTGTTTCAAGTCCTAAACAAGTCATTTTTTCCCTTCACCAAATTTAATTTTTCCATTTTTGAATTTGAAACACTTCAAGTCTCAGGAGTTTTAAGTCTTTTTTGATTGTGTCTAAAGTCATCAGATTCATGGCTTCACTTGAACTCTTTTTCCTCTGCTATTCTGCTCTGCTGCTCTTCATGTGGTCTTCAAGGACTTCGGGGCTTTTCTGTACTGCGTTAAATTATCTCCTTTTGTTTGTACCTTAACACGGACTGTTATAAAGTGTAAAGAGGAATCATTTACAGAGGCTTTACGTCAGTCAGTGATATGAAGGCTAAGTATGAGGGTTTCAGACCTTTGATTTAAAAAGGAAACAGCTTGAAAACGTCGGAGCGACGCCTCGCATACTGTGTTTGTGCGTACATGTGTGCGTGTGTGTATCAGAGAGAGAGAGAGAAAGAGAGAGAGAGAGAGAGAGAGAGAGAGAGAGAGAGAGAGAGAGAGAGATATCGGTATGTCTTTTCCTCGCCAACAGCGCGTCATTTTTAGCTCTGGAGCGGGTCGGATGTCTGGAGTTGAGTTCCGAGCGGACCACAGCCGCTGTGCTTCAGTGTGTTTTTCCGTCCATTTCTGATCAGTCGAAGAGGAGTGATTGTCAGAAGACGGGTGGGTTTGTGACGGTGTGTGTGGAGGTGTGGATGAGATGGTTCTTTCAGCAGGATGGACTGGAGGAAAATCGTGCCCGGGTTCGTCCCTTGTTGTCTGTTACTGGCCCTGTCTGTCTCTGCAGAGGTAAGCAAGCTGCTTCCAAAGACTCTCAGCCTATATAAAGCTGATGTTTACGATTTGTCATTTAGCCTGGACCAGGCTTTGTCACGTTTTTATGTCACGGAGCCCAGACAGACACTGCAGACCTCATCCGAGTTAGCTATTCATAATGAAATTTATTGTATGGGTCTGTCATTTCCAAATCCTTTACGAAGACGTCTCTTAGAAATAACTTTGTAATTTGGAACTCAGTATTTGGAATAGAAAAAATAGAAATAACCAGAATCAATTAGTTTAGTTAGCTGTGTTTGGGGAATTTTCTTAAAAAGTTTTTCTAAAATCTTAATGACAGGAAAAATTGTCTGGGATCCCATTAAATTCAAATACATATTCATTTAGTCTATCATTGGAAACTTTATTTTCCACACATGTAGAATTGCAAGCTCGCACCTCGAACCAAGTTCACCTCTAATAATGATTTAGGCTACATTATGGGGAGTTGCTTTTTGTCCCCAAAAGGGAGGCGAGTCCCCACATGTGACTATGTGAACATAATTTATGTCCCCACAACATCTGCAATACCTTTACACACACACGCATATATAGCCTATATGAAAGCTGTAAACAAGGGGACAGCATATACACACACACACACACACACATATATATATACATATATATATATATGTAGAGAGAGAGACCTGACTAAAAAAAAACCTGCACTGTGTATAAACAAATTGAATAAAATCAGAAATTTGATTGTAAAGTCACTGCATCAGATCATTTGTGTGACACCCATACCCTGTATGCCCTGTATTATGAACATGTAATGAAGAACAGTAGACGAGAGAAGAAAGGTGATACAATGAAATCAGTAAGAGAATGTAAACTAAGAGGGGATTGTGCACTTTATTAATACAAATGTGTATAAATATATTCACTGGAAATACTACACAGAACACATACAATGCAAGTGCAGAAGTGATAAGTAAATATAAATAAATGACCTAAGTAAGAGAATATGTTTTCCAGTTTGTGTGTGTTCAGTGTAGTCTGTTAGTATTTCCAAGGGCTGACCTTCAGCTATAAGGTGTTTGACAGTGTTCACATCTATAATGGTGATCTATAATATAATTTATAATTATAATAGTACAGAGAAAACAGAACAAGAAATATGTATAGATTGCACTGTATCTGTATCACAAAGGCTAGTTAAATATTTAGCACTTCTGGCATTTCTGGTTTGAGGGCCCTCTGGTGGCTCTGGGGCCACAAGTAGCTTCTTAGTTTGCTTATGCCCCAGTCAGACCACCTATTAATCTATCAGCATATGAAAGGCAGAATGTGCTACAATAAAGTCATTGGAAGGAGAAATATGGGCTGTTATTGCACTTACCACACTGATACTAATCTGCCCTTACTGATTAATTTGTAGTTGTTCCCATTTGATTGAAACTGAATTATAACAGGTCCTGTATGCCACACTGTGTGTCATACTACATACGTAAGTGAATTCATCCAATCTTAAAAAGATATTTGTGTCCATGCAGTCGACTTGTCCAAGCTCCCGCAATTAAATGCGTTATATCAGCTTGAAGAAATTTCGGTGTCCTACTAAACCTAAGTTTTAATTTTGAGCAACATTCTAAAAAACCATGTCCAATCATGAATCTTTTATTCCATTTAATTAATTCTAATTTAGGGACACTGTCAAAATCAAATGGATACTAAATTTCAGATATACAGAAGGTTACAGATACGTTAATTTCATTTCACTTTGACTACTGTCATTCTTGGTTTAATCTTGTCTTGTTCACCTGAAGGCTCCACTCCTTTGCTATCTGCAGTCAATCACAACAGTGTCTATATCGTTATGTATGATGTGGTCATTCACTGGAAGTCAAACATATTACAACAAAACCAGAGCCGAAACCAAAATACGTCTTCAAGGAGAGAGAACAATGAGCCTCGGCAAAACTCCACACATAGCGCTGCTGTAAGCAAAACTTAATTTTACAGGAACACCCCACCAGTAACGAGAAACATTCATTTCCTGCTGGCTTGAAAGGTGGTTCTGAACAGTTTGTAGCTTGCTCCTATGTGGACGATGTCAGCTGTAGTCAGCTTGGTTTCACGTCAGTTATGGATCCCAGTGGAGACCCAGTTTCACAGCAAAACATATTAAAACGATCAATAGAAACTTCTCAAACAGCATAATTAACTGCAAAAAATATGCCTAAATATGAATAGATATAAACTCCATCTCCATCTTTGTTTTGTCTTCATCACATGCACAGACAGGGACAGTGAAAAGAACAGGAACAGGAAAGAACAGGAAACTCAGTGTTGCGAATGAACCCATCGTTCAGGGTTATTCAGTGGTGATCCATTCCCTGCCTTACTGGCTACCCAATCTTGCTCATGACCACAGTTGAGTAAAAGAAGTATGTACATTTCTAAAGTTCTACGTTTTAAAACAATTCAACAACAAGAAAAATCTTTCCACATGGTTCCAGGATCTACCTGTGATCACAATTTTTTCTGTGGCATGAAAACAGTGTAAAAACTTTGCAATTAAATAAATAAACACATGCAGGTTGTGCTACAGTATCTGTTTGAATACTCCTCTGCATTATGCTTTTCAGACATGGCTGTAAACTCATGACTATAGTTTTTCCTTCACAGGTCTCTGAAGATGGATACCTGAATATTCTGCGGAGTGCAGGTACATATGGTTTTGTGTGTTTCTGTTTTGGGGGAATGTGAACAGTTACATAAAATTTTATTAAATACGTAGTACATGGGCTGCAACTAATGATTATTTTCAATATGAATTAATCTATTGATTTGTTTTTTAATATTTTATTTTATTTTATTTTATTTTATTTATTTATTACGACCATGTACAGTGTTATTTGATGTACTGTACCAGAGTTAGCTTATAGCTAATTTTCATCTGCAGTCCCTTCGACAGGTCACAATTAAAACATATAACAGCACAATAACAAACAGTACAATGCAAAAAACACACAGGACACATAATACAAAATACAAAGCTACACACAATAGCACATCACATACACCCACAGTGTCAACTATGTATACTTGTCAAATTAAAAGCAAGATTATTTGTGTTCATGAGTAGACCATGAGATGAAATTTAGAGTCAGTGGTTACAGAGCTGAGTAGCTTTTAGCAGACTTTTTAATGTGAGTTGTGGCTTGCACAGAGAATGCTGACTGCCCAAATGCAATGCAGTGTTAATTTAAGATAAGCCAAGATAACATCTTTGAATTGCTTGTTTAGTCCAACCAAACCCATCAATATTCAATTTACAATAATAAAAAACACAGAAAGGCAGCACTTCCTTACATTAACAAATGTTTTGCTTGATTGATGACTAAAACATTGTTTAACTTCACCAACACACTGCTGGGCACAGCAGTTCATTTTACACACAAAAGCAAATCACTCCAACAACTTGTGTCAATCACACTGAGATAAAGACACAGGCAACACGTGATGATCTTTTTATGTAAATCACTTTGTGATCTCTATTTTTTTTATTGCGTATATTTTTTTAAAAATTGTTGATAGTGTAAGAAATGTGTATACTGTGTAAACAAAGTTTTCATTACAAAATACAGTAAGATTTGTAGCTCTCTATAGAATGTACCACTGTGTATTCTACAGGAACAAGTCATAGAAATGCAGCAGGAAAGTTTTCAGTGTGTGAAGAGTTTTGAAGGTGCGTACTCAGTATTTAACAATGCAGGTAACCAATCATAAAAAACTGTTTTGGATCTTGGCATTTAGCTGAACAGGGACATGTAGAGAGGCATTGAAGTGTTTTAATCATTGGGTTTGATTGGATTTTCTACTCCTTGTGGCATCAAAGTGATATCACTCTCATCTCATACATCCAAAGACATACTGCACAAGGACCATGACAGTAGAAAGATAGCTAAGGGAATAAGATGAGCCTGAGATGGTTTAAACTTCTCTAATAAAAACAAAAAAAAAGGGTACCTTTAGGGTGTGGGTACTCTTTGTCTTGCTATTGGTTGACATGTGACCCGTTATAATAACTGATGAAGATCTAAATCGCACTGCTGGGAAACACCTCATGTTTACATCCTTTGAGGTGTTGATAACAGAAGTTCAAGTTAAGTCTGATTTATATTTTTGTTAGTTACTGTTTATAGAATTGTGCTGTATTGCAGAGAAGACTTTTTAGTAAATGCATGTTGTCTTTTTTCTTCTAGTTTTCAAAAAGACATGTTGATTGGTGAGAGAAATTAGTGGCAAGATTCAAGATTCTTTATTACTACATTCCATCACACAAGAGAGTAAAGATCTTAGGTTTTGGCTCCTCAACAATACTCCTCGGCAATCTCCCTTGTCACATTTTTTTTCACAGTGTTACCTAATTTGACACACTTGAGGAACATAAAGACACTGACACAGCCTTCAGTTATAATTCAAGCAAGTTCTCTTACTGCAGTATATTGACAGTGAACTCAGGAGCAAGATTTTCTTTTTTATCATTTGACTGATTTTAGGGGCCCAACCCAGAGTTTGGGTACCACTGTTCTAGACAACAGTGCACTTCTAACTTAGTGCTTGGTCTTTTACACATTGCATGTATTCTCACCCTAGGTTCAGGTCAAACTGTTTCTGGTCTCATCCTGCCATAATTACTAATATCCCTTACTCTAACCAGACAGTCTAACTCAGTTTGCATCCTACAGTATAGCCTTTTCTTCTTTTTTTTCCAGCCTTTTCTATCTCATCACCTCAGGTCTTTGCTCTCTCCCTTCTAGTCACGGCATGTCTGTATACTGTAAACCACTGTGGTTTACAGTTCTACCCCCACCACCAGCAGGAGCCTGTGTATCCATCCTGTGCCTATCGTTTACAGTCACAGTTAAAGTGGCAGAGTCGCTGTAGATTACTAATTTTCATGCTTCATGACTTGTGGCAACGAGACTTTACCACTAATGGGAACAAATCCTCACTTCAAACTTCATACCTGTCAGATACACCCACTGTAAAATGGATGAGTTGACTGTTGAGTATTTTATGCTTGGCAGCTGTGTTAGCAGAAAATCTACATGCCTATATGAGTAATTGACTGTAAAATTCTGATTAAATCAGGGTTGTTCTTGTTCTTCTCTGTGTGTGTGTGTGTGTGTGTGTGTGTGTGTGTGTGTGTGTGTGTGTGTGTGTGTGTAAACCAGTCACATAGAGTCTCCTCAGGAAGCAGTTATATAGATCAGTTTTACAGATGGCAGTGCTTCTGGTTGCTATTAAGCGTCTTCACTGCCTCTCACTCGCAGCATTGTCTTGTTAAACCACCATCTGCCCACCAGATGAATGTGTGTCTACTCATGTTTGACGTGTACTCCAGCTTCATATAACTTGTATTTACCAATCATTCCCAGACCTCATAACCTGAGGACCAGTTCTGTACCTGCTTGTGATCCCACTGATCAAGGGTGAAAACAAGCAGTCAGCCAGAGGGTCCAATAGAAATAATAAAGATCTTAATGCAGAAATAGTCAGAGAGTGAGCCCCTGGCTAACTTATGGAAATGTCAACAATATGATCAACCCAATCAAAACATTCCTCTACTGTTGCACCTCCAACCACATGCCCATTCCAGCACCACAGAGAGACATTGACTTCAACTTTAATCCCCCCCCCCCCCCCCCCCCCCGTCCCCCGTCCCCCCCTAACCCTGTTTTGCGAAGACAAGTGAAGTGGGAATTACAATAGTCTAGACAGGATGAAATAAAAGCATGAATAATCATCTCTATCTTGGCCTGAGAAATAATAGCGAAATAGAGAAATAGAGTTTAGCTATATTCCTCAGCTGGGAGAAAACATAACAAATCAAACATGTCACATGCTGGCCCAGAGACAGTCCTTGGTCTAAACTCACACCAAGATTTCTGACTGAAGATTTTATCAGATGAAGAGAAGGAACCAAGGCTTTCCTGCACCTTAGGAAGAATTGTAAATAACGACCTCCGCTATATCAGCATTAAGCTGTAGAATCATTGTCCATCCAATTTTAATTGTAATTTTGTTTGTTGTGTTTAATTTAGACAGTCCTGAAAAGTAGACAATTTTGTCATATTTTGACAGTTTAAACAAATGTATAATTGTATGTCATCTGCATAGCAGTGATAACATATACTTTTAAAACTCCTCTTTATGTCCTTAAACTACTTTATATACTGTTGGGTAATTTAATCTACTGTATGTAGGCCTACTGTATGTATGTAAAATCTTAATCTACCATGTTAAAAGAATAAATGTAATAAAGGTATAAAATAGCATTAAATAGTAACTGTACTTACTAATAGTTAATACTTGAGTAAATGTATTTGACAGTTGTCAGTAATTGACAGTTGAATAAGTGGGATAATGTAATAAGTGGGATAATGTACAGCGAGCGGGTCAGTATTGCGAAATGAACCCCAACAAGGTGATGCAGAACTCCCCTTGAATCACCTTGAAGGGGTTCATTTCGCAATAATGACCTACTCACTGTACATTATCCCACTTATTACACGGCTATTTACTAAAACTATTTACTAAAATTAGAAAACAATAATTTGACACAAAATATTGATTCAAAAATGATTTTATTGATTTAAAAAGGATTTTATTGCTTCCGCTAAAAAAAAGTACATTAGATTCTCCAGTTGGAACTGCGTCCATAGCAACATAAACTCTGTGGCCTTCTTATGATTAGCCTACTTAGCGTTATAATTCACGTTAAACTGAACATTTCCATTGATGGTGAAGTGAGATAAGGTGAATGGGACTTCTTTGGGAATATGGATGTTGACGTTTCTGTCCTCATTCATCTCTACATTTCCTTCTTGCCAGGGCTGACTCTGCATGAGACTTGCTTTTATTTTCTGTTTTTTTACATTTACATTTTTTACACAGAAGAAACCCCTTAACTCACAATTTTCCCGCTTTTGTTTCCCTTTGAGTATCTGTAAGGTTGTTACAATCATCTCATTCCACTCTGTCTAACAGTAAATATTGTGTTCCAGCTCATCATTGAAGCATGTGGGGGGAGGGGGGGTGACAAGATGTACGACATTCGAGATGGCGGATGTGACTGCGGGAGGAAGTCACGTCACACGAGAATTAAATAGCGGATGTGACTGTGGTGTTTTGGTTAGAGACAAAGGCAAGATGGCGCCGGCCGTGGTCAGCGACTCTGCAATCAACCAATTCACGTTATCTGCCCACCAGATGTGCAAAGGGGTACAAGTGTTTATGGGTGTGTGCGTGTAAACGGTTAGTAACGAGAGAGAAAAGAGAAAGGGGGGGGGGCACGAGTTGCTTTGTCACACAGAAAAGCGTGTGTACGGACAGTAGTCTGTAACACGTTGTCTAGACTGTTGACCAACAAACCAACCTGCTGTCTCACTTGCACAATGGCACAATACACAGCAGTTCCGAGTGGGACAACACAAATTAGCTTAACGTGGTGAACACAACTAAATAAGCAGCAACATAAAGCTAACAAACACACAATACACTGTCTCTGCCCAGACGTAAGCTTCTTACTTGGGTTGCTTCAGTAAGCGATCAGATGTGTGTTTAGTCTGTCAGTGGGATCCGATGTGTCGGTCCTGGCTGTGCCATCCTCGTTTCCTCAAGGGTTAGCGGCAGCTGGTTTCTCGATGGGCAGTGAGAAACACGGGAGAGTCCACTTGGTCGGAAGACAGCAGGGCATAGAAGTTTTCTGTCTTCGTGAAGAAATCCTTTTCTTCCTTCTGCAAGTAAATCAGAAGAGGGCTGGGTTGCAACAGCGGTCTCTTCTTCAGATCTGGTAATTGTGAGTTGGTAATTGTGAACACAGGGAGAAGTCTCAGCTCTTCCAGCGAGGGGATGATCTTCAAACTTGGTGAGGGGAAATACACGTGCACAGAAAGCTGGTTACCTCCTATAGTAAACTGGCTCATGGGGAAAGCAGAGCTTCCTGCGACACGGTTACAATGGAAAGACAATGGGTGTATCTGTGCAGCTGGTACTTCTAGCTCAGGTGACGTTACGGCTGTGTTGCCGGGACTTCCTGGGGTGTTGGGGCACCTCTGCCAATGAGAGACAAGAGTTTGGGGCTCTCCCAGATCTCACACCAAGGGGCGAACTGCAGGGCAGGCTGGGAGTTGTAGTCTGTATGAGCAGCCTTTTGGCGCTCTTCCTTTGTTTCAGGGATTAAAGGACAAAGGTGGCCTTGTGGTCAGGCTTCAGAGTTTACAAGTAAGCCTACCTTTGTCTGACCACATGGTTGAGGCCCAACATCCCCCCTTTTGGTCTGAAGACTAGGGTGTTGGCCACAGTCTTCAGAGCAACCCAAGGGCCAACTAGTCCATGCAGGAGGCATGACCTGAGCGTAACACAGTCCATGTCCCCGAAAACAAAGAATATTTATCCTTGGGAGGAAAGTTAGACAGTTCATACAGTTCAATAGTCCATGGGCAGTTAAACTGAGGCATCATCTGGGCAGATGGTTTCTACCTAAACTTAAGTACTCTAAACATCACACACACATAATGGTACAATACATTTAGTCACAGTCCTTGGCATTAATCCGACACAATCCCTGTCTGCTCGGTGTTCACCACTGACAGTAGGGTAAGAACCAAATGGAAATAAGTGAAGAAGAACAGAAAGAGGAGGGGTTAGAGGATTGGGGTTAGCCAGAGGGGTGGATGCAGACTGGTGAACGAAGAGCTGTGGGATGAGAAGGAGGGTGTCTAGTCTGGCCTGTAATCTGTACATGATTTATGCAATGATTGCTGTGATGATCCACCCACCAGGGAGGAGCCCAAGAGCGGTCAAACTGATGTTTGGTGTTCTTGGTAGGACAACAGTCTGTTTACGTGACTGGAAAAAGTGGTAGTGAGTCTTGACAGTCTGAGACTGAACTTCACTAGTTTGGTCCCTTTGGCCAGAAACTGATATTGAAGGGTGTCGTCAAGGGTCAAGTGGCTGTATCATAGCAGTAATATGACATTAGGGCTTCAGTAGCAGGTGTGCTAATGAGCCATCGATTACCTGCTCACGCTACCTTTGTCTCCATACCTTCATCTTTAACAGACATTCTGCCCTGACAGGGGATTTGGCTCTTAGGCCACAGAGATAATTGGTGACATCTCTAATAAAGGGATTGCTTGGGCAACCCAGTGGACGTCCTTCATTTTGGTGCACAAGCTCAGGTTGGGAATAAGGTAGAGTGAGGGGTCATTGTTATGGTAGGCGAGTGTTGGTGGTGTCTTAAGGTGTACATGTGTGTTGCCTTGCCAAAAACCAACATTCAGCACGGATTTCAACTGGTACACATCCTGCCTTTCTATGATGGGGAGGTTGATAATGAACCCTATCTCTAGGTTCTGAGGATCTATATAGATTGGAATTGCGCTGCCAAGACTATATGCCAGATGGGCCTGTGAGTATTGCACAACAGTGGTCATAGCGGATCTGAGGTTTGCTCAGCCAGGCTTAGGGGGACCAGGAAGGCTGGTATCCGCTCCTTGAGAGAGCTCCTTGTCTGGTTAGGCCAGACAGGGAGCAGAGCAAAGCTTGTCCTTCATGTGGCAGAAGGATTGATCCTGTGGCTCTCCCCACGTGAAAGTCTTGTCTTTGCTGAGGAGCTCTATAAGGGGTCTGGATATCTCCCCATAGTCCTCAATGAACTGTTGGGAGTAGTTACAGACATCCAAGAAGCTCCTGAGCTCCGACACGTTTGTCAGGACTTTGATATTGCATTCTCCTTGTTTGGGATTCAATGCCATCCATGCCCATCATCAATCCCACATACTCGACCTTGGTGTGACACCATTGATCCTTGGCAAGTGCCAGCTTGGCTCCTCCAGTGGAGAACTGGTTGAGCACATGCCGGATCTTGGCCAGGTGCCAAGGAGTGTTTGACTCCTCATAAGGATGTCGTACACATAGATGAGGTCCCTGTGGGCTGTGGCATTGCTCCTGACTTTGTGGAGAAAGATGTTGAACTCAGCGGGGGGAGTTTGAATACCCGAATGGGCAATGGTTCCAAGTATATTGGTGATTGCCAAAAGAAAAAGCCAGCTTGTACTGGTCAGCTGGGTTGACCCTCATGGTCCAGAAACCGTTAGCCATGTCCACGGTGGAGAAGAACCAGGCCCCTTTCACTTTGGCCAGTTCTTGGTCCATGTGAATCATGGGCCAGTGGGAAAATGGGACCTGCCTGTTAAGAGGGCGGTAGTCAATTGTGAGGCACCACTTACCACTTACTCACCACTTCCATTTCAACACTGGTCAGATTGGCGGGTTATAAGTGGAGTTACACTCCTGAATGATTTGCTTTTGCAGCAGCTGATCAAAGATCCCTTGGATCGACTCGTAAGCGGCCAGTGGAATTTCTACTAACGTACGAAGGACGGTGGCACATTTGGGTCGGTGGGTATGCCTCCAACCACATGGGTGCTGTACAGTGTTGGGTTCACGTTTTTCAGTGAACGAAGGAAGGACTCGTGGCCACACAGATGACGTGAGTCTGCAGTGACAGTTGATGAGCAGGGCCAGCCAGTCCAGCAGGTCCTGGCTGATGAGCAAAGGTTCTGTATCAAGGATACAGATGTAGAGATGACTCTTGGGGTGACCAAGAGTCATCTCTTGGAAGGTGAGGTAGATCCAAGCGTGTTTGGTTATGGAGGACCTATCCTGCATATAACTGGTTATACTGACATTACAGGTCTCAACCTGCAGGGGTTTGCTAAGCGAGAACATCACTCTGGCAACCTCTGCAAAAGTGGTAGAAGACATCAAGCTGATTTCCACACTAGAGTCGTAGTAGTAGTGCCAGGTAGTTGATACACCCCCCTACCACCACTGAGGTGTAGATGCAGCAGGCATTTCCCTTGCGGACAAGGTTGCCTAAGAAGTTATTTGATTTTTTGAAAATCAAATAACTTGTGTGTGTGTGTGTGTGTGTTGAAATACGAATCAATGATTGTAGAGTTACTTTATTTGCAAACAAGAAAAATATTATGATTGGTTTGCTAGGTGTGTCTGTATCATGATGATGACAATAAGTCA
Source organism: Scomberomorus guttatus (assembly GCA_038419695.1). Lineage (NCBI taxonomy): Eukaryota > Metazoa > Chordata > Actinopteri > Scombriformes > Scombridae > Scomberomorus > Scomberomorus guttatus. The sequence continues at coordinate 30,012,058 of CM076458.1, forward strand.
GGTCAGGTCAGGTGGTGACTGGGAATTAAGCCGTAAGGCTGGCCAGTGTGAAAGATGCTTCAAACATCATGGACAACAAACGTTGGAGCAGTGGAGCAGCAAAGAGAAAGACAAAAAAAAAGGATATAAGAGACATTGAACTTCAGAAAAATATACCATCTATCTCCACTTTTTTTGCTAGCAAAGAGCCTGGAGAAGATGATGCTAACAGTGAAGAAGAGGAGGACAGTAACGGCAGCAGCCACTGCTAGTTCAGGTGAGCATCAGCATGAACCTGAGGCAGAGAACCACAGACCTGCAGCAGCAGAGCCACCTGTTTAACTCCCCCACTCTCATCTCCAGCTGAGCCCAACACCAATGCGGCTGGCAGAGACCTGGTGGCGGGTAGGTTACCAGTTTAGCAGCCCCACCGTTTATCTGTTACTTTTTACATATTTCAACCATATTTTTGGTTAACTATTTCAACCATTCAGGCCAGGCACCAGGATGAAGTGACTGAGGGAGCTGTTAAAAATTGCGCAGGGGCAATTTTTTTTAATAAAACAAAATTCATTGATTTAACCGCATGACTAAATAACAACAACATAAGGGCGTGTGACCATATAGTGTTTTTCTCTGGCAGAAAAGCAATGGCAGGGCGCTGGGGAGCGCCGGGATGAAGCACTTGTGCAGTGAGAAGTTTTTCTCTCACCATACAAGCGCTTCAAGTTCATCCCTGAGGCTACTGTTTCAAAATCAAAGAATATATTTATTAATCAGACTACTCACATAATAAGGTCTGCCTGTCTGTGTATATCCTGTTTAAGCCTTAAAAGCTGAGTAAATCCATAGACATAGGTAGGCTATTTTATGGTATAGTATTTTATTAACAACTTAGTATGTTTTTCTGTAGACATGTAAACTCTTGTGTGTTAAGTGTATATTACTATTTTACTAACTGCATGGTCAGCTAAAGCATTGTATCATGAAACAAGATCATCAGCAATAGATGGATACTTGGCATGCAACTAACAATTCACCAAACAATTTGCAATGTTGAACAGTTGTCCCCAAGGATGTAATGAATCCTCAGTTTGTCCACAGTATACCAAAGTCATGCAAACATTCAAAAGCATATCTGGATTCTGTGTAAATGGTAACAGTTTTACCTTTTGCTAGGTGACAAGCTCTCATCAATGCATATAACTCAGCTATTTGGGCAGAGCTTGAGGTTGGCAGGGCAGCGTTTTCAATAACTGAAAAATTATCACAAATTGCATAACCTGCATATAGCACTCTATAAGCAGAAAACAAGATCAAAGTTGGAAAGAGGAGTTTCTGAAAGGTCAGGACGAGGTTTAGAAGAACATGAGATTACATCCATACAGTTATGGGGATCACCATCATCTTCTGTAGGCAATAGTGTAGCAGGGTTGAGAATAGAACATCTTTTGAGTGCAATGTGTGGAGCAGTGAGTACATATTTTGCCTCTCTGGTCCTTGTTACATGTCTGTGTGCCTCTCGGGTGATTAGGGTGAGTGCATCATGTAGGACCATGACTGTGAGTGGGGAACCCAGGACAATATCAGCACATTTGTTAATTGCAAGTGCAGCTGCAGTTATGGCTTGTCCTCTCTCTACTGGGTCCAATCTGGAGGAAAAACAGGTCTGTAAGAAGAGTTATGACACTGAGTGAGGACAGATTGTGCAAACCCACATTTCTCATGTACAAAGAGAATGAAGGATTGGTTGTAGTCAGGAAGCCCTAGTGCAGGAGCTGACAGCAGTGCCTGCTTAAGCTTGTTAAATGACTCATCAGCTTGTTGTGACCAGGTAAGGGGCTGAGTACAGGCTGAGGGTTTTGATATATCTTGGAGTGGTGCTGCAAGTGATGCATAATCCAAATAAATAATTATCCATTGTCTACAATAACCTGTCATCCCTAAAAATGTCTTCATCTGTGACTTTCTAATATGACTTTCTAATATAGCTTTTATTCTGGAGGAAGGACCCTTGTAGAACCAGATAATGTGTGTCCCAAATACTGGACCACATCTTGGCACAACCTTTTTTAGTGAAGTTTTGTGACCCTTTACGGCCAAAGCTTTGAGAAGGACAACAGTGTCAGTCTCACAAGCAGAGTAAATCATCAACATATTGTATCAGAGTGGAACCTCCTGGAAATGAAAGATCTTTGAGATCATTGTGTAAGGCACGAGAAAAAATTGTAGGTGACTCAGTGTACCCTTGACGTAATCTTGTGAATGTATATTGCTGTCTTTCATTAGGTAAATGCAAACAAATACTCTGTCTGTCTGTCTGTCTGTCTGTCTGTCTGTCTGTCTGTCTGTCTGTCTGTCTGTCTGTCTGTATGTAGGGGGACAGAAAAGAATGCACTGCAGAGGTCAAGTACAGTATAGTGACTCGAGTTGGCAGGTATTAAAGACAATACAGTGGTAGTATTTGGAACTAAAGGGATACGGGGGAGCACCACTTCATTGACAGCTCGTAGGTCTTGTACAAATCAACAGGAAGTAGAGGAGTGTTGCATGGAATGTTGCATGATATTATTATTCCTTAGCAGAGATTGAATTACAGGATGAATGCCTTCTCTCTTTTCCTGAGAAAGAGGATACTGTGAAATCCTTGGCAGGGAGGCATTCTGTTTTAGTAATATCTGTACTGGCTCAGCAGTTCTAATTGAACCAACGTCATTAGAGGAAGAGGCCCATTTTGACAGGGGCACACTGGACACTATTATATCATGGACTTTTCCTTTTTCTTCATTCAAGGGTTGATTTTGATCTATGTTATATTGGTTAGTCTCTAAAAAGATGCTGTCTGGTGTGCAATAGATCATACAGTTTAGTTTACACAACAAATCTTGCCCTAATAGATTCACAGGTGTGGTGTCTGACAGGAGAAGGGAGTGGGAAGTTGTGTAACTTGACATGCTTTCAGTAAAAGTAGGCTCAGATACAGGTCTTTTCTGCTGGAGGTGCCATAGACAGGGTTGATTTGGATTGGGTTGCTGCAAATGAGCAATTTCTCACCCCAAAGGAAGGAATTCTCAATGCCTCTGTCGAAGGTGTGAAGTCTCACAGGGATTCTCTGCCATTTTTTTCTTGCTCTGCCTGTATAGTGAGATACTTAGAAAACCATTACAATTTGATCCATAAACAATTTTGTGTTTTTTTTTCTGTAGTCTCAGATCACCATATCATTCTTACAACATTCTTAACTTTTGTCCTAATCCCTCGGCCCTATCCTAGGATCTATTTCTCATTGGCCATTTTCTCTTTTACTGTTACCTAAGATATTAAACCTTTAGAAGAGCGAGTCAGATTCTAAGGCTCAGAAGAAGCAAGCAATCTCCCAACAAAGTCAAATTCCTTGGTTATGAAATACAAGCATCCCTAAAAATTTCACAGAGTAACCTTTTCCACAGACCTCCAACAATACACAGCAATAATAATTGGGTTTTCAAAAGGACCTCTACCTATGAAATTTGTTTCTCGGGTGACCGGTGTGTTTTTGGGTTGGGTGGAAGAAGGGGCTTCCAGACAGATAAAATCAAGGGGCAGAAACAGGAGGGGTACTGCATTCAGACAGGATCAGGGCTTCATGTTCTTCCTGTGCTCGGGCTAGCTCAGCCTGGAAGCTCTGGGCTTCCTGGTACTAGTTGAGGTTAGCCCTCTGCGCAGCTTGGTAGCTGCATTGCAGCTGGGCGAGCTGCTCTTGGCTCTCTGCTACTTATAGCTGGGCCTTACGGTGATGGACCAGGAACATGCAGCCAATCAGGTCCGGGATGGTGCGCTCTGGCTTCCTGGCCGGATTGTTGGCATAGTCCACCAGTTCCTGTAGCATCTCCTCACATGTGCTGATACTACAGCTATTCCAAATGTTGTTCTCTGTCACGGAGAGATGAAGGAGGGGACCACATCCTGCAGGCCTAGATCGTCTGTCCTCTGAGGAGCCTCAGCTCCAGCCATGTAGGGGGTTTTGGCGGCTCTTTTTGTTGAACATGCTCTACACAGTGGCTCTAATTTGTTGTGGCAAAACTGCTATTATGCTGCTAAGTGCACAGGTGAGAGGCTTGACCTGTGGCTTACAAGGTTAATTACTCAAACTGCAACCTATCTGTGGGTCACCTTGGTGAGTAATATGCGATTAATGTATTAGAGGAACTAACCAAAGTAGCATGCAAAATTCTAACCAACTCTCAACTAAACAACCACTAGTGTACACTGAATGCAATACACACTACACTGTATATATGCTTGGCAGGGCACTAGAGAAGTCAAATTTTGAAAATTTCTGGAAAACATTATTAATTCAAAATGATTAATTATTGATTATTATGCATAAATATTGTGGTAAGGCTGGTATATTGGGATCCTCACAAGGGCCACAAGCTGTTGGTGCTGGGAGGAGCACGTTTGGTTATTAGAAATAATGAATAATTATCAATGGTAATTATTAATTATTAAAATCAATACAACTATTCATACAAATAAATAACGGAGCACCACCCGGAAGCCAGGACCAATAACCAAACAGTAAGGTAGTCTCATAAAAGGAGTTCACTTAGGAATGCTAATATCTGAGGGATACCAGCATCCATGGGTGAAGGGTTTGAGTCCTCAACCAGCCCCTTATCACAACAAGTAAACACAATAATCACAAAGGACTTCTCTTTAAATGTACAACAGAATTTAGGGGTTATGTTAGGGGTGCGTTGATTGTAAGCTGGTTATTAGCAGTCATTAATAATTATAATTTACAATTTACAATAACAGCTATGTACAATGGAAACACATGCAAGCTGGAGTGTGCATGTGTGTGTGAGCGTAGATGGGTGGGTGTATGTGTGTGTCTCTGTGGGTGTGAACAAAATGGCGACTGTGATCTGTGAGATGACGTTCTCAAGGACAGCCGGTGTGATCTTGCGAGATGGAGTCGCGTGATAGCCGAATAGCGGCTATGACCGTAGTGTCGGTTATAACAACAGCAAGATGGCGCCGTCTGGGGGTCGGCGTCTCTGCATTCACCCAATTCAACGTATCAAACACATGTCTGATGGTAGGTAACGAGGGCAGAGCGGCGCTGTGTCCCACGTTATCTGACTGTCAGATGTGTAAGAAAAGATGTGTGTATGTGTACGTGCATGTGTGTGGGGGGGTTAGTAGCAAGAGAAGAGGAGGAGAAACGCCGGTTCACGGCAAAATCCTACGATCGTGAGGAGAGAGCAGAGGTTGTCTGTCCACAGAGAGTGTGCGTGCAGACGGCAGCCTGTGACACACGTTGTCTGATTTTGATCGACAAACAACTTACTTTCTCACTCACGATGGCACAAACACAGCAGCAGTCCCGAGTGGGACAAAACACAAAAACAGTCTAGCGTGGTTAACACAACTAAACAGGCAGCAAACTTTAAATACTCCTCAGAGTATAGCAGGCAAAAAGGGAATCGGCAGTCCGTTAAGTCAAACAACACATAGCACTTAAGCTTAAGAAGCTAAACGCTAATAAACACACATTTAATTCTGTCTCTGTCCAGACATAGCCTCTTACATGCTCGCTTCATAAAGCGATACGGTGTGTGTTTCTTCCGTCCTGATCCGGTTCGGATGCTGACAGGGCCATCCTCACGCTCTGTCGGCGGGGTTTTGACGGCAGCTGATCCTCGGCTGCGTGGCGAGGGAAACAGCGGAGTTGACTTAATTGAAGAAGAGCGGGACAGATAAGTAATCCTTCGTCTTCGTGAAGAAAACCTTTTTCTTCCTTCTGCAGGCAGTGAGAGCGCTGGGTTGCAACAGCAGCAGTTTCTCTCTCGGATCCAGTGAATGTGTTCGGTTGAACACAGGGAGAAGTCCAGCGAGGTTGAATCTTCCGTCGATGAGGGAAAAAATCCACGTGCACGGGGTTACCTCCTTTAGTAAGCTGGCTCACGGAGAAAGCAATGCTTCCTCCAGCCTGTTACTGTGAAAAGGCGATGTTGAATTTGCGCAGCCGCTTCTTAAAGGGGCGGTGACGTCATGGCTGTGTTGCCATGACTCCCGGTAGTGTTTGTGGGTCTCTGCCAATCAGAGACCAGGGTTTGAGCTCCCTGCCAAGTTCTCACCTAGGTGCGAACTCGTCAAAGCATTATGGGAGGTGGAGCCTGTGAGCAGCATTTTGGTGCTGCTCCCGTTGTTTCAGGGGACAAAGGAACAAAGGAAGTCTCATGGTCAGGCTTCAGGTTTTACATGTAGGCCTGCCTTTGTCTGACCACATGGTTGAGGCCCAACAGAGACAAAGGCAAGATGGCACGTGGCAACTCTGCAATCACCCAATTCAATGTGTATGCTATAAAATACACGTCTGGTGGTAAGATGGCGAAGGGCAGGGCATTGCTGTGTCCCATGTTATCTGCCCACCAGATGTGCAAAGGGGTGCGAGTGTTAGTGAGTGAGTGTGTGTGTGTGTGTAAACAGGGTTAGTAAGAGAGAGACAAGAGAAAGAAACGCCGGCTCACGGCGTAGTCCCGCAACCTTGGGGGGACCACGCCGTGTGTAAACAGGGTTAGTAAGAGAGAGACAAGAGAAAGAAACGCCGGCTCACGGCGTAGTCCCGCAACCATGGGGGGAAGAGCAATGGTTGCTTTGTCACACAGAAAAGCATGCGTATGGACGGTAGTCTGTTACGCATGATGTCTGGACTGTTGACCAACAAACCAACCTGCTGTCTCACTTGCGGTGGCACAATACACAGCAGTCCCGAGTGGGACAACACAAACAAGGTTAGTGTGGTGAACACAACTAAACAGGCAGCAACATGAATGCTCCTCAGAGCTTAGCAGAACAAAAGGACGTGGCAGTCCGTCAATTCACAACACAGTAGGTACTATATCACTATTCTTAGTGCCTCTCTAGTAGTGGGGCTTAAAATGTAATTTTTGTCTTGAGAGCAGGGCTTGAGGAAAGGTCACGGGGTCACTAAAGTCAAATGTGTTTATGCATAAATGTGCTCAGCTAATTTCAGAGATATCTTGTGTGTAAAATTCACTATTTGTGCTTTGATTTATGCTCTTTTTGCTCTTTTTTCTTTTATATTACCAAATAGACGACAAAGAATCATGGTCATGTGTCTTACAAGATTTGGTCTTTTCAGGATTTTTAATAATTTTTTTTTGTAAATCTTAAAAGCTCATTGTTTTCTTGTTCATGTAATGTGATTTATGAAAAACCTGTATGACTGACTGACTGATGGTCTGTGTCTGCAGCTTTGCTCTCCTGTTCAGAAGGCTTTACAGAACTGGGCTACTATAATGGCTCAGTTTCCCACACGGATTCAGGCTCCCCTTGCCTGAAGTGGACTGACTTCCCAGACTACATGCAGCAGTACCCGGGCCGAGGCCTGGGAGACCACAGCTTCTGCCGAAACCCAGACAGAGAGGCCAACCCCTGGTGCTTCTTCAGGCAGAGCTCCGGGGCCATTGGCTGGGCCTACTGTGATTGCCACCAGGGTGAGCTGAGGAACAGCTTTAGGCATTTATGGATAGATGGATGGATGGATGGATTGATCCATACTTATCTATTCAGTAATAGCCAGATTCACTTTCTAGAGGACCTCTGGTCAAACATGAACTAATGAGCCCCTACTAAACCCCATTCCTCCCAGCCTGTGCAATGTGGCACCAGATTTCTGTGTTTTAATTTAACACAAATTTAGGAATATGCAACATAAAGCACAAAACTGAAGTGTTCAAGATCTTTCCACTTGATTTTTACACAGGGACCCCCTTCAAGACAGGGCCTCATTTTCAGGTAACAAAGCTGGATCTACTTTAAGACCCTTATCATGTCAGTAGATATTGTGCTTCAATGGTGCATATTACCATATTCCTAAAAACATTTTCAGTTGAATTCACATAAACAATTGATACACAAAAAGGATTTTTTGAGGTTTTCAAGTTTTCGGGGCCCCTTGCGTTCTAGGGTCCTTGGGCAATTGCTCAGTTTTGATCCAGCAGCCATGTATTCAGTGGGATGTCTTGACTCATTAAACAGGAACTCCACAAAAATGCATGTATTTGTTCATTTGTACTGTTCACATAGTGGCATAGATTCTTGTTGGCATATTATGTTGATACAGGTGATTTTTCGAACAATAAATGTGTGTGTAAAAAAACATTTTTTCTGCAGGGTTTTTCTAGGATCATTGCAGGAGGTTAGACCTGTTAGACCTGTTTCAAATACCCATAATGAGACGGAACCTATTGTGTGTAACAGGGGGCGTGGCCTGTGGTTCAAGAGTGGCCAAATGACCCTTACAAGGGCCAATGCGCTGTGACAGGGGCAGGCCTTAATATCAGCTACAAGGAACATGGGGCTCTTCTCATTTCTCTATTTTGTGCCTCCTCGTCTCCTCTCTCCTCCGTCCTCCTGCCTGTGACCCAGAAATCGATCTCAGTGCCTATTCCTAAAATGTATCTCGAGGAGAGAGGAGGCTTGCCAGAGCTATGAGCTTTGAGTGAGGATACACAGGTATATCCTTTGCGTAAGTTTTTTCGGCACCCATGACGTATAAAAGAGGAATATACAAATTATTTGTAGTGCTTCACACAATAAAATATATAAAGGCTATATATATATATTTATATATATATATATATATATATATGTGTGTGTGTGTGTGTGTGTGTGTGTTAAATAAAAAATGATGTATGACATCCGCACATTCTTGTCACATTATGCCATGTTGTGATTTGAATTAAAAGTAAATATATAAGTTGTCATGAACACTGTTCTGCTCATCTGACAGAGATCATAAAATACAGCGGTAGGCTATAACAAAACAATAGACAGATGATGCAGCTGTGCCACATGTCATATTTAATTAAATGACAGCTCCAAAGCAAGGATGTCTCATTTTGTTAAATGCCTGTTGCCTCGACTCCTCTCTCCTCGTGTCTCTTCCTTGCCTCCTACGCTCGCATCTCTGGTGGGAGGGACTAAGATGCAAGGAGAGGAGGCAAGGAAAGGAATTGAGGATGGACAAACTGACAAATGAAAAGAAGGGGTGGTCTACTGTGATGAGGGCAGGGCAACTTGTCCATTATGAAGGCGGGACCTATGCTTCTATTGTCCATAATAGACACAGGGCCTAATGAGATATTCAAAAGGCAGGACATGGGGGCTGGCGTGTTGTTTGTCAAAAGGACTAGGCTTATGCTCTGTGACAAGGGTGGGGCCAAGTGTCCATCACAGACATCGCTTACGTGGGAATAGTCTGTGATTTTTGACAGGGGCATGGCCTAGTGTGAGCAACAAGGAGCAGGTTTGCCATGGTGCCTTACTTTTTTTTCCCATCCACATTCCACAAAGACCCGCCATACTCTGCTTCTGATTGAATGGTACACGTTGTCTTTATTGGTTAGGTTTAGGCATGAGGAGTAAGATGGTTATGGTTAGGGTAAGAATATCAGGGTCAGAGTTAATCAGAGGCAGAGTAGGGGCAGGTCTTCCAGAATGTGGGTGGGAAAACGCAGCCATGGTGCTGCCTGCCACGGGATGTTGGATTGGTACAGCCTCCACTGGTTGGGAAGGGCCTGTGGAGCTAGTGCAAGGTGTAATGACAAATGACAACCTGTGACAGTGACATTTGAAACACTTTGGATACATACAGTAACCTTCATTGTCACCCACTGTTGCAACTTACAGTTTTAAAATCTAAGAGCTTTAACCTCCAATGTCCCCTTGGCATGGCTACGTTGTAATCTGTCTCTGTCACAGCTTCTGGAGACAATCTGACACCATTTTAGCCATTATGTCAATGACAAATGCATCGATTATTAAAGGTACCAAACTGAAAAAGTATCTTTATTTTTATATATTGTAACAGGTTTACCCATTGGAATTCTTACTGTGTCCTTTGCAGGTGCAGCCAGATTGGTGGGGGGGCCATCAGGCAACAGCGGGCGTCTGGAGGTGTACCTGAATGGCCAGTGGGGGGCAGTATGTGACACACACTGGACCAACCATGATGCCAGCGTCATATGCAGACAGCTTGGACTGGGGTGAGAGCAGTCTTACAGACCTAGACATGTTTCTTATTACAGTACACATCTAAAGATGACTGTGAAACTGTGGTTATAAACAGCAGTGAAATTCAATCAAAGCAATTCATATTATTTCCAATTTTTGCAGTTTCTAGTTTGACTTACTGCTTCTACTCTGTGGTCTTCATGAGGAATTGTTTTGAAATGTCAAACCTGGTTTGCAGTTTCATTGTTCCCATCCACATTAAAACAAAAACCAGCATGGACCTGATATACAGATATCCTTTAGCATGTTTAGGAATTGACCAAATGAGACAAATGGCTAACAATATGTTATTAACCCAGATCAGGCTTTCATAAAAGTCCCTTCTTTTCTTTAACCAGGTAACAATGAAATTATTTGTCCTATGTTTTTTTCTGTAGCAACATTTTTAGTCATGTTTTTCTGTTGATATGTTCATTTATTGTTTGAATTAGCTGTAAATACTACTATAAAACTATCAACCATGAGGGTGCAGTTTGCATTAAAGCTGTCACGTAAAGCGTTCTCAAAGGTTACAGACAACAACTCTTGTCCTTTAGGGAACAAAAGGAAAAAGGAAGAGTGCAAAACCAAGAGTCTGAAAATACTACTAAGTAGTAAATATTTCTAAGCCTGATTCTGTAGCTTCAATCAGAACTGTAATTTAAATAATTAAAAGTTTAAAGTTCTCTTGTAGGATGTCCTCATGTGGGATTTCCATTGCCCTTGTATGATGTGTGGCTAGGAGCCTTCATGTATGTTTATAGAGATTGGCCCTTATCATCTCATCTATGTATCTGTACTGTCCATACAGTGAGATTGGTACAGCCCTGCAGCATTCCTACTTTGGTCCAGGTTCTGTTTTCCACTATGAGCGTCTGGGTTGCCGTGGTAATGAGAATTCCATGCTGGAGTGCCGGAACAGGAAATTTGTAACCGGTGACTGTAACCATGGCAACGAAGCAGGACTAGTTTGTGCTGAACCTGAAGGTGAGACCGGGGTGTCAGGTTGTCAAATGTTTTCATTGTGGAAAAATGACATCTGCATATAATTCTAGATACATTAAAACATAAAATACAGTAAATTATATATTTTGCTTTTTGTTTTCATTAACCTTGGTTGTGTCTTTCAGAATAGTTTCAAGCCTCTTGTTGTCACACACATCGGCATTCCCTCAGCACATAGCAACATAATCCAACCAAAAGTAACGAGTCACTGCTGATAATGATTGGGTTATATTGGTTACCACTGTTAGCTCCAGGTGGCTAATCCTCTGACTGCATCCACTAAGCAGCAACACAAACAAGTTGACACCGCTTCACTTTGTCACACTTCGGTCACACATTCAAAAGCTTCTGATGCAGCCCAATACAAAACCCCAATGTAAATGCAGAAGTAAACAGATGCAGGACAGCAAAATGATGCTTCATCTCAAAGTGACAGACATGACAGAGCTGGAACATGGGCCTCTATGGAGCCTGTGAAGATAGTGTTGATAGATATAGTGAGAGTGTCTCTTGTTCTGACATATAGTTTAGATGTACACAGGTGGCCCACTGGTGGCAGTTAAAAGCACCTGCCCACCAGCACAGAGACCTGGGTTCAGTCCCTGGCAAGATACAGAACCACTACAGCAGGGGTTCTGTCTTTTGAACACAATTGGCAGTGTTCACAGTTAGAGCTGGTAAATGATATATAGCACTGACCTGTCCTGCTAATGATGCTCCAACCCATTGGTATTCGACGACCTGGGATGAGAATGGGTTGGGTCCTCATAGTTTTGATTCTGCCTTGGCAAGACCTTCAATAAAGATAACTTTTGAACATCTGTTTTTGGAAAATTGGAACTTAGCTACATTGAGTTCAATTCAATCTGGTCAAACAGAATCCTGTCCAGGAGAAAATTTTGTCTGTCTTTCCCCATTTCACTGGGATATCTGGTCACCTTGCCAACAGGAATAAGAAAGCAATAGAGCACTGAGTACAGGTATTTAAATGTATTTGAATGGATCTACTGAAATCTCTCAAAAAACAACAATAATATGTGTATTACTGGGTCTTTTGTTGCTTTACCTTTTGTTTCTTAGGCACTGGAATCCCTGTAAGGCTGGTGGGAGGCCTTGAGAACTTTGAGGGCCGTGTCGAGGTGTACCATGATGGCAGGTGGGGAACCATTTGTGATGACCAGTGGGATGACACTAATGCTGAGGTGGTGTGCCGACAGTTGGGCCTGGGGTAAGAAACAACTGCTGCTACACAAAGACCATCAGGATCAACTTCCCAGCTCTGCCTTCTTTATGGATATAAAACCTTTTTTATTATAATTATTGATAAATATTTGTATTTACTACACCTCCACAAAGGAGGTTATGATTTCAGTTCTGTTTATTTGTTGGACAGTAGGATACGAGGGACAAGGAACAAGTCAGAATCTGGAGCAGATCTTGAAATTTCTTGAAGTGTTTTTTAACATTAAGATTTTTTTTTCTTTATTTTACATCTGCGCTTACTAGAATAGGGTTAGGATTAGGGTATTATTATTATTTTATTTGTATAGCACTTTTCAAGCCAGGACCACAAAGTGCTTTTCATAGACAGTACAAAAGAAACAATCACAAATATAAAAAGACACATAAAAAACACAAGAACAGCAAAATATAAGCACACAATTAAGAGACCTTAATAAAAGAAGTTTATTAAGGTAAACAAGTAAAACTATTAAAATAAAGTTAAAATTAAAATATTAAACTTAAAATATATGCCATGGTTGCCATTGTGTGGCTGTCATAGAAACAAATAAAATCATTTCAAGTGTGATTTCATACCAGTGATTGATAATAGACAATATACTGTTGTAAACTGGCTTTGTGTTACCTATAAAAGATAGTGTTTCTTAGTGGTTCCTTTGTCCAGGGGTGTGGCCAAGGCGTGGACATGGGCCCACTTTGGCCAGGGTTCTGGTCCCATCTTCCTGGATGGGGTTCAATGTACAGGCAATGAGCTCTCTCTGGAGGAGTGTCCTCATAACAGCTGGGAGCAACACAACTGTGACCACATGGAAGATGCTGGGGTCTCCTGCAACCCATACACAGGTCAGAGCCAGGGAAGGAAACACATACTAAATCACATATACATACATACACTGTGGGAAGCAACTGGCCTTTAGTAAAACTAACACGACAAGCCAAAAAAAAGGATATAAATCAAAAAATTACTCATGTGGTTATATAAGCAGGAATTCTCTACTACCAATCATCACTGTCATCTGTAGAAGTGCTGTGTCAAAGGCAACTGTACTTACTGTAGACTCTTGAAAAAAGACACTGAAAAGCTTCTTCCATTTTGACTAACTGGTGGGTAGTCCCGGGCATTTAAGGGTTCAGTATACTTGAAACAAACTAGTTAGTAGAATTACTTGTTGTCATAGTCACCTCCTGGCTGTATCCCACTGCCTCCCCAATAACTTTTCAAGAATTCTGCGTTTCATTGTCTAGACGCTATGAATCGTATAAATTGTGATAATGGTGCATACTTTCAGACCGTCTCTCCTCAAAGACATTCATAGTGTTGCACTCATTGTACACATCAAAAGTGACAGAAACTTCTTCTGTTCTTAAATGTTTCTGAATCCTCAAAATTTCTGATTATCTCCAAGTTTACGCGAAAATATTTTCAATGTGGACCCCACTGTATATTGTGAACATAACTGAGCTGATAGAGACCATAAACACAGACACTGAGACGATGAGATTTGTCATGCACTCCCCTGTGTATGTGGTTTGATACCACTGTTTCCTTGTGTGTGGCTGCAGATGGTGCAGTTCGTCTGGTGGGGGCAGACGGTCCCTGGGAGGGCCGTGTGGAGATTTACCACCGGGGAGAATGGGGCACTGTATGTGATGACAATTGGACCAAGCTCAACGCCCAGGTAGTGTGTAGACAACTGGGCTTCAGGTCAGTGCATCACTATATCTGAGTCACTACGGAACACCTCTGTGCTTTAGGAGATTACCCTTTGATGTTAAACCAATCTGAAATACAACCATGTGCATACTTGTTTGAAGATGTTCAATCTTGTTCAATTGTATTTATTGAGTCATTATTGGCTGAATGGCCATTCTCGAAGGTGAGGCGAAAAGTCTTTTGGTACACACAAAAAGTGATGCAAAAAAAGAGCTCATGAACATTGGTGAAGGTTGGAAAGTAGAACAACTGGTAAATTGAGAACTTTGCCTTCAGGCTTAACATCATCTTTTGTCCCAAGGGTGGCACAGCTGAAAGGGTTATGGACTTACCAAATACAAAACACTTCTTTCTCTGGAGAGCATGAATGTGTTCAACAGATGTCATGCCAATCTGCCTATAACATTAAGCAATATCTTGTGTTCAAGTGGAAATTTTGTTAAGATAGCATTAAATGAAGGGCCTCAGGATTACCACAGTCAATAGGGTTCATCTCCTAGGGACCATGAATGTGCATGCACAGGAAATTCCATAGCAAATTGACCGACAAGCTGGAATCATCAAGTTAGAGACCCCTGGACACAAATTTTTGATGGGCCCCTAGCCAACTTGGTTTGGTATGATAATGATAATACTATGTTTAATGTAGGTTGTCCTCACACACACACACACACCTTTTGCTCTCTCCTCCCTGTCTGACTGTCTCTCTCCTGTTCTTATTCTCTGCTCTCCAGGGGCTGTCTCTGTGTGTTGTCTGTCTGACAATCTCTTCCTCTCCACCTCTCCCCCCTCCAGTTGCTCTTTTGGTCCTTTTCTCCTCCTCTTCTCTCCAGGGGCTGTCTCTGTGTCTTGTCTGTCTGTCTGTCTGTCTGTCTGACGATCTCCTCCTCTCCACCTCTCCACCTCTCCTCTCTTTTTCCCCATTTGGGAAATGACAGGTCAGTAGATCATTAGTGTGGGAGCGAACTTTACCACCAAAGCCCCTATCATGGGTTGAGGCTGGATACTTGTTTCTTCAGGTTGTGAAAAGCAACAGGCCCTTGATCTATAAGGACAGCATGAGCCTATTCATTGATTTCTCCCCACAACGGCAGGTCAGATACCTCATAAATCCACTGCGATTGTGAGCTGTTGCTGCTACAGCTTGCCTCAGGTTGTGGTGGGCTGCTGCAAGCGCTAACAGTAGCCTCCGGTCCCGGATTAGCTTGTATGTCATCTTGCTGCTGAATATTTCCCTCAACAATGTTGTTAATGTTAACAACGTTTTCATCCTGATTTTGTTTAACCAAAAATGTGTCAATAGACACACAAAATGTGTCAATAGACACCTCCCTCTCCTCATTCTCTTGTTTTCTCTTTCATTTTCTGCACCCACTTCTGCTTGTTTCATTCATTTTTGAACTACTAACTTCAGTTGGGAGAGACGGCGGCGTAGGGGAGAGCAGGGCGGGGTGTAACTATGGTTTCCATACCTGACCAATTACATCATTCTGTTTAGGTAAAAAAATATGAGCATGTTTTTGATTGGTTATATATGGTGTCATGACCTGAAATTTAAATTTAAGAAAAAAACATTTCATGTAAAAAAAAACATTTTTTGTGCTGTTTGGGCCCCCAAGTGCCCATTGGACCATTATTTATATTGAATTATATTGTGTTGATAGTTTGGCAAAAGGTGGTGCAGACCCACCATCAGACATCACAATCATTAAATCTGAATGATGGATACATTTCTGTACCCATAAATAAATCAGCTAGTCATGCACATGACCTGCAGTGGCACATGGTTGCATATCTGTGATCAAGTGGACAAAAGACAAAAAGATTTGATACCTTATTTGAAATGATCAAAACTGATTACTCGTGATTATGCAAATTTTTGCCCGATTCAGATACTTCGCCTATATAAACAAGCATTAAATATGTCATTATTTATCATCACCTGTAAAGAGATAATGGTGTGTTGTAGATTTTTTTTAAAACTCAGAACCACCAGTATGCATAGGACTTGCAGTCCATAGAAAACCAGCTTTGCATCCCTCTGATTTGGGAGAAAATCAGGACAAACTGAATGAAATTTTATCTGCATTTTATACAAAATTCAGCTATTTCTTTCTTTCTTTCTTTCCCTTTCCTTGGAACTTCATTTTGTTTGTATAGAAGTGTTTTGGTGGTAATGGTCAGACAATTAAAACAACTGTCCATACAGAGATAGAGGTTCTGAGCTCGTGCCTTGTCTACAGGGGCCGAGCAGAAGTGGCTCCTGATGGGGTATATGAAGAAGGTCAAGGACTGATCCTGCTGGATGAGGTGCAGTGTCTGGGAACAGAGCCCTCTCTACTGGCCTGCACCCATTCTGAGTGGGGCCAACATGACTGCTCCCACAATGAGGATGTAGGTGTCCGCTGTGAGAGGGAAGATGATACCAATGAGATACCAGGCCTGTTGCCTCCTATCAGTAAGTACACACATGGGTGGCATTTGACGAGAAAAGGCAAATCATCGCTTTTCCCGCTTGTGAGATTTGTGTGTATTACCTGTCTTAAAGACCCACACTCCTCGGACCCTGGCCAAGATGGTAGCTTAACTGAGAGACTCTAGTTAGCCATGCACAAAAACTTTTTAATTTCCCGCATTGTGGTTTGGAATACAAGATTCTCACTTACTGTCAATTATGTTTATGTTATCTAATGTGGCGAAAGAGTGTAAAATTTTCACCAGGGCTCATAAACCAACTACACACAAGACAAAAACAGCCTCAGTGCCTGAATGTATGGACACAAGCAAGATGACGGATGTAGCAGACGTGCTAGCATAGTTGGACAGTATACATCATCGTCTTGGAGATATGACAAATGCTGTCGCACTAGAAGGCAAGCTGTGTGAAGTTAAACAGGATGTGTCAGCACATACTAAACACATTGAAGAAGTGGAGGGCCGAGCTGCCATGGCAGAAGATAAGTTTGAAAGAACACAAGCCAAATTAGCTTCAGCTAACATACTTGGAGAATTGAAGCAGGAAGAAGACTCTGCATCTGTTTGGTCTCCAAGAAGGTGCTGTGGGTACCCAAATACTGCTGGATTTTGTCCAGGACATGTTGCTGAAGTGGTTAGAGCTAAGCGCTGATCAATCTCTGGTATTGGAAAGAGTCCATTGCACTTTGGCACCGCTGAAACCTAACCAACACAGAGCAGTCCTCATTCACTTCTGGAAATTCCAAGACTGGGAGACTGTGTACCATCTCTCATCACAGAGGAACACCCTGCACAAGGGAGAAAAACTTGCATTTGTGCAGGATTTCTTGGCGGAAACAATGCAGCAGCACCATGAGTTCAACACAGCCAGAAAGCTGTTTACTGAAATGGGAATATTCCAGGGATTCCAACTCAACCCTTACAAGATAAATGTGGTCCACAATAGGAAGGTGCTCCTTTTTTCTTTACCACGGGAGGAATTTCATTGTGAAATACAACCTAAAGGATGAACTCTGTTTTGGTGGACTAAGAGGACAGGCGATGTGAGTGTTGGAAATGACCCGGTATATCTTTCTTTAAAAGTGAAAAGTAAAGTAAAGAAAAGGTATTTTTCTTTTTTGTTATTATTCAGAAATGGTATCTTGTGACAAGTAATATACACGGAGTATGAACTGGGTCTTGTTTTGTTTTTCATTCTGATTTTGATACAGGCTTTGTGATAAAGAGAAAGCCTACAGACCCCCTTTCAATTAATTTCTTTTTGTTTGTTTTACAAAATGACAAAAATGTCTGGAAGTGAGGGACCCAATATAATTGTTTTATCCTTTTTGGGGAAAATACATAATGTGACAGGATGTGCTGTGCATGGGTGGTGAAGGTTTTGGTTTGTTACCTCACTGTCAAGAGTTAGGCTCGTGTAGATTAGCTGCTTGTCATGTAAATGTGGATCAATGTCCCCATTTACTATTTGGAATTTTGTCAATTTAGGGAATAACGTTTAAGTTTACAGCACTTCAGTTGGGGAAGTGCTTGTATCAAGGAGAGGGGGGATGTATGTGAGAATATTCCATGTTTAGTTTCTGTTACTTTATCTTCTTTTTTTTTTACGTCAACAGGGCATTAAACAGCAGTGTCTACTATTTAATTATTTATTTTTCTCCAAATAGACAGGACTATATTTGTTATGGAAAAATTAAAACACAGACATGTCTCAAATAAAAAATACCAGCTGGAATGTTAGGGGGCTGAGAGAAATAGCTGAAATAAAACAGGTTTTTAACAGGATTAAACAATTTAAATCAAAAATAGTTTTCTTTGCGACAGACACATCTAACAGCCACAGAAATTAATTGATTGCAAAGAACATGGCCAGGTCAGGTCTTCTTATATGCACCATACAATAATTATGCTAGGGGTGTACTTATACTCGTACATAAATCTATACCGTTCCAGATTGCTAATGTCATTCATTGATGATCAATCTGGAAGATATATCATTGTTCAGGGTAATCCTTGTCCAAACTGAATCAAGTTTGTAAACTATGGTCCAAATTATGACAATCCAGCATTTTTTCAGAATCTTTTTCTTACTTTTTCTACTCTGCAGGGTATGTACAGTACATCATAGTTGTGGATTTTAATTGTACTTTTTAGTGCCCACAAAGGATCATTCCACTAACCTCGATACCCATGTACAGACAAGGAAAATACTGATGCAATCCTTCAAAGACTTAAATTTGGTTGAAATATGGAGGGAAATACATCCAGACAAAATTGAATATTCCATATATGCAACTCACCCACGTATTGATTTCTTTTTGGTCTCCTCTGGATTGTTGACCAAAATTAAAGACGTATGATAGAAGTATGATAGTATAGTGATTAGTGATCATGCAGCTGTGTCATTAAATATGCAGATAGATACATTTGTCCACTGCCCCAGGATATGAAGATTCCCAGTTGAATTGCTTCAGGAGTTTATAAAATTTGCTGAAAGATGCATCGATAATTATTTTGAAATAAACCTTGATCAAAATAACGCTTGTGTAAGATAGGAGGCATTTCAGGTGTACATTGAGGGGAAATGATCAGTTATACCAATTTTAAAGCTAAGCAACATCATATGGAAATGAAAACATTGGAAAATCAAATCAAGTTGTTGGAGCAAGACTTATACGATGATTATAATTCATTGAAATTAAAGGACTTACAAATTATGAGAGCCAAATATAATAAATTTTCAATAGACAAAATTGCTATAAGTTAATTTGGCTTAAACAATCTTACTATGATCAAGGAGAAAAATGTGGAAAATTGTTGGCGTGACGACTTAAGAAAAGACAGTCTGACAGGGCAATCAATAATATCATGACACTTACAGGTGGCCTGACATCGGACCCATTGGAGATCAATACATTTTTCAGGTATTTTTATGAGTCTTTGTATACGTCAAAATTCCCAAATGACTTAAAGATTTAAGATTCATTCTTGGATCAGTTGCAATTTCAGACTCAATTTCAGACTGGACAGTAGTCTAACAACAGAAGAAATATCAGAGGCCCTTCGCAGTATGCAGAGTGGGAAAATGCCGGGACCAGATGGCTTTCCTATTGAATTTTCTAAGAAATGAACATGGCCCACTTTTGGCCATGTATAAGGAGTCGTATACTTTCCTCATCCTTGAGACGTGCAAAACTTTAATCCTTAAGGCAGGCAAACCCCCAAATGAGTGCTCTTCTTTTAGACCTAGAAGACTAGAATCATATCTTCCACATCTTGTCTGAAATGATCAAAGTGGCTTTGTCAAAAACAGACATGGATTTCATAATATTCAACGTGTCTTGAATATATTGTATGAAAACTATAATGCTAAAGAAACAGCTGTGTTATCCCTAGATGCACGCCAAGCCTTTGATAGGATAGAATGGTTCTATCTTTTCAATGTACTCCCGAGATTTGGGATTGGTATAAATTTGTGGATCCAGATTTTATACACAGACCCAACTGCTGAGATGTTGACCAATAATAATGTTTCTCAACCATTTAATCTCCAACATTAGACCAGACAAGCCATTGCTATTTATATTAGCCATTGAGCCTTTGGTTATGGCCATAAGAGTTCCTGAAGGCGTCTCAGGTATCAGTGGTCATGAACATCACATATCTTTGTATGCAGATGACGTCATACTGTTTCTAACTAATTTAAAAGATAGTATTCCTCAATTAATTAATTTAATCAATACTTAGTGTTTTTTTTTTTAAATTTAATCAGTAAGTGGTTTCCATAAATTATGACGTCTTGGTAGATACAGTTAAGAAAATGCTAAACCAATGGACCCAAATGCCTACATCTATGATTGGTCATATAAATATATTAAAAATGCTTGTGTTTTCAAACACTTCCGCTTCCATTACCTAACTTAGGCTATTATATTTACCATATTAAAGGGCTTCAGCTCCCCAATTTGAAATGGTATTATTGGGCTGCCCAGTTAAGATCAGCAATGTATTATTTCTCCAAAGCTCCTTTTCCAGCTTGGATGACTATAGAGCAGATATCACCATCAGGACTTCCTCTCAAGCTTTATCTCTATTCAGCTAGGTTAAAAAGCTAGTCAAACAGACAAAGAATCCTTTTCTTAGAAATACCATCTCAGTTTGGTTCTCTGCACATCAACATTATTGGCAACACATCTGCGCTGTCACAGTTTTCCCCCATATATGATAGTAGTTGTTTTACACCTGGGAGGACAGATGGTAGATTTAAGTTGTGGTTTAACAGAGGTGTGAAGAAAATTTCAGATCTATATGTAGAAGGTCATCTATTGACATATATTCAGTTGTGTGAGAAATATGGTATTCCGAAAAAAACATTTCTTTAAATACTTACAGCTGCAACATTTTATCCTATCCACACATAAGAAACTGTTGCCTGTACCTCCACTGTGTAAAACGGAGGAGGTAAAGGTCAGTTCTCTTTGTTTTATTGTTTGTTGTTAACAAATTCAAAAGATTTGTCTTCCAAAAAGCTAGAGGCATGGAGTATAGACATGAAGGAGATTATTCATCAAGCAGAAAACGGCATGTTTTAAGGCCCAGACTCAGTCTATTGTTACAAAAATTAAGTTATTACAATACAAATGGTTAATGCAAACTTATCTTGCACCTGCCAGGTTAAGTCATATACAGTATTTCCTAATGTTCTGGATACTTGTGTGAAGTGCAGGGAGGAAAAAGGTACATTAATTCATTGATTATGGGAGTATACAAAGCTACAGCAATTCTGGAAGAGTGTGGTTGAATGTATAAGCCTTATAATTGGAAAGGATGTTCTGTTTCAAGCCAAACTCTTTGTTCTTGGAATATACCCTGAAGACTTTGTTGTAACTCTGCAACAGTTGCTGCTCATTGACTTTGGACTTTTACAAGCCAGAAGGATAATTGCACTATTATGGAAGAGCATGGGCATACCTTCTATGGGAATGTGGACAAAGGAATTGGTAGCCTATCTAGCTTTGGAGAAACTGATTTATATCATGAAAAGGAAAGAGAAGAAACTTTGCTTGGTTATGGAGCCCTTATATGGAGTTTTTGGAAACTCATAATTTTGAACAATTTTGAACTGTGGAAACTATGCACTGCTGTAATTTTCATTTATTTATTTATTTTGTTTGTTTTGTTTTTGCTTTTTTGCAAAAGGGTGGGAAGGGTTGCAAATATACACACTTTTGTTTTTGTATCATGTTGATGTTTACATTTAATGTGGTAAAACCCAAAAAAAAAAAAAGAGACCAACACTCCTCAGGATATGTTGGCAAAGCATCAGAAAATCTCACAGCATGAACTGTCCTCCAAATCACAATATGCAGTATGTAATCCAAAATGATATTGCCAAAAATGACATAAAATGTATCCTATAATGTCTGTTTGCAGGCCCTCTGGTGCGTTTGGTTGCTGGAGAGAGCAGGAAGGAGGGCAGAGTGGAGGTTTTCATTAATGGCCAGTGGGGAAGCGTATGTGATGATGGCTGGAATGATGTAAATGCAGCTGTAGTGTGCAGACAGCTGGGATTCACGTTAGTATGACACCTTCTCTCATAGTTTGGCCTAAGAAAGCTAGACAAAACCTCATGGGCTGTCCAAAATGGAAAGGAAGCATCATCCTCTTGGAAGCATGAATTTGCTCAGAAAATTTAATGTAAATCTGTCCATTAGACTTAGATTCTTTTAGCCATGCTAGCAGCATTTACATGTTTAAAATCATGTAAAAATAAACTAACTACTTAACTAAAAACAGTTGAATGGGAATAGAAATAACATACAGTAAGTTTAAACACACATGCAGTAAGTCTTGGTAGCCTTAAGATTAGTTAAGTTAGTCACAGAAAAGGAGCATCAGGCAAAGTAACACTGCCTGGATTTGACCTCAGTTCTTTATAGACAAAAAGCAAAACCAGAGCCAAGTAATGTTTCAACAGTAATATTATAATAAGTAATATTAACATGTGAGGGTATGAATTGTGCCATTATGTGTGTGTACTATCACAATAAAAGGAAAGAAAGAAAATGGGAATCTGAAAATAATAAAAACTTAAAGTACATAATACATTTATAGAAAATTATTTAACAAATGCTACAGCAATGATGCATGTCTTTGCTGTCCCACCAGCGGTGTGGCTAAAGCCCGATCCATGGCATACTTTGGTGAGGGTCAAGGTCCCATTCATCTGGACAACGTTCGATGCTCGGGCAATGAGTCATCTTTAGGCCAGTGTGCAGCTGAGGGTAAAGATGGCCATGATTGTCGCCACAGTGAGGATGCCGGTGTTATCTGTGATTACACTCTGGATCCTATGGGAGACAGCACCCTGGCAATGCATAGCTGTGGCCTGAGACTCAATAACCAGCGTCGTCGACGCAGGATCATAGGAGGAGACAAGTCACTGAGGTTAGCATAGATGTACACATACAGTAATCTGGCTTCACTGAAATCTATGTAGATTCACATACACTCACAATTATCTGAGCTGGGTAACACAGATGCTATCAATTATCCTGCCTGACTTAAAAATGTGGGATAATAGTGAATTTAACACTGTGTGTGTGGAAAAAGAGAATAATTACCATAGTAAAGTTATATGTCTATAATATAATGAATGTGTGTGTGTGTGTGTGTTTGTGTGTGTGTGCGTGCGTGCGTGCGTGCGTGCGTGCGTGCGTGCGTGCGATTTCAGGGGTGAGTGGCCCTGGCAGGTGTCTCTGTGGCTCAGGTCTCAGTCTAAAGGCAATCATCCTCTGTGTGGAGCATCCCTTATAAACCCCTGCTGGGTTGTGACTGCTGCCCACTGCTTCAAGAGGTAGTAGACAGCACCCTCTGATGGTCACCTGTTTCCATTACAAACATTACTTAGCTAAAATAGGATGCTCCCTCTCCAGCTATGCATTATTAAAGGATATCTGCAGATCTTAAAGACTATATACATACATATATATACATATATATATATATACATATATATATGTGTGTGTGTGTGTGTGTACTGCATTTTAACATGATTTTACTGAATACAAAATACTTATGTATTATGTATAAAATACTTATATAATTATGCTGGAAATGAGGAAAAGTATATTATGGTATATTTTTGAAAGCATTTTAGTATACTTTCATGCACTGAAAATAAGCACACTTTGTGTTAAATTGAAATCACTCCTGTTGAACTTAGTGTACTAAAAGTTGTACTTAGATATACTTAAATACTGTATATTGAAATGATATTTTAGGTACTTTAGGCTACAAAAATAACACACTATCCTTAAAGTATTGGAAGCATCATTATTGTTCATAACAAAAATACAACAATAGTTAATTTTTAATGGATTCTCAACATAATGCAAACACACTGGGACTCGAATAGACATACTATTGGGTTTTCATTGCGTATAATGTATTAACAATGCTCTCAAATTATGTTATACTAAAAGCACTACTTAAAGTTAATATATTATAAATTGTTCTTAAGTTGAGTTTAACTATATCAACACCGTATAAAAGTATATTTTTAGTAGTAGTAATTTTAAAAATAACATTTTTTACATATAGACAGAGTACAAAACACACAAGAAATTAAATAATAATGGGCCACATAATCTTCACAAAAATGGACAAATATTTTGGCAGGATTTGTAAAATGTAGGCACTCTAAACTGTAAAAGTTCTCTGGTTGCATTGTTTACCTGAAACTTATGATTTCACCTGGCAAATTTCACCCACACAAGATCAATATGAAAAGTCAAAACCACATTTTTTAATTGAGTCACTCAAATGTATAGTAGTATATAGTACTACTATATAGTATTAACCTTCTAATAATGACTGCACATTAAATGATGGGCATTTTTGAAGACTATTATTAGAATTTTTTCTTTGCCCTTCCAGGTTTGGCAGAGACCCAACTCGCTATGTCTTGCGCCTGGGTGACTACCACACTGAGGAACAGGACGACTTTGAACGTGCCTTGTCCCCCGAACGCATCATTATCCACAGAAAGTACCATAGTCAGGGGTGGGAGTACGACATCGCCCTGCTGCGGCTCAAAGGCACAGAGGGTAACTGTGTGGCATTCAACCCTCACACTGGTGCAGTGTGTCTGCCAGAGCCAGGCAACAAGTGGGGGAAGAGGCCTGCTGCCTGTGTGATCA
Organism: Scomberomorus guttatus; assembly: GCA_038419695.1. Taxonomy (NCBI): domain Eukaryota; kingdom Metazoa; phylum Chordata; class Actinopteri; order Scombriformes; family Scombridae; genus Scomberomorus; species Scomberomorus guttatus. Next base: position 30,036,742 of record CM076458.1, read on the forward strand.
CTGGCTGGGGCATCACAGGTACATCACTGCTCTGACTGTCACATGTTGAACACTGCCCTCAAATGAGTCAAGTGTTTCATTACACTCTTGTTACAAATTGGAGAAAAAGATATTACCTTTAGTATCTAAATCAACTACTGACAGCAACTTAAAGGAACATTACATTCATCTGGTATACACGCCTGTAGGTTTGACATCAGTTTGAGCTCCAGCAAAACAATGCAAGGTGGCCAGTCACATACATGAAAATGCACATTCCTGGTGGATTGCTTTGTAACATGAAAGGAGTATTTCTATTTTTTACCTTGCGATCATTCGGACGAAAGATAACATAGTTGCCGCTGTGATAACTTTCCATAGTTGCCAAATCCTGTATGCAAGTATTATAAAGCACTGTGCAGCATTTTAGCTTCTGACAAACCTTCAAATTTACAGATCTGTTACTCAAACTGGACTTCCTGGATTGTATTTTATATCTCGCCCTGTGTTGATTTAACACAGGGGTTAATCCACAGAACACGCCGCAACATTTTAAGGACTAAGGACTATTTCTTCAGTAGAAATAGTTACAATGGAAGGGTGTATGGATTATCTAGAGTAATCAGGATATTGTTTCTGGAAACAGCTGTTGAATTTTTTAAAATACTTAATTTAATTGTTAAGAGCAGCACAGATAAGAGAAATTGCATTTATCTCATTGTACTGAGGATGGCAGGGATAATCTCAAAAATTTGACCCTTTAATAAGTGCTTTTGTCAGCATAAACATACCTTTTAGAATTGTTAGTATTTGGAAAAAGTAGGAACCACTCTTAAAATGTATATACCCAGTTTTATTCCCTACAGTCTTCCCACATTTTTCAATTCAACATTTGCATTGGTATTGCATACATCACAATACTTAGATATTGCATATACATACAATACTTTCATATTGCTCTCCTGGTAATCATTACTTTTTTCCTGTCTGCCTCCACTGTCAGACTCAGAGTACTCTCGCACTCTGCTACAGGCCTGGGTTCCCCTGCTTCCTGCTTGGAAGTGTAAGAAGCGATATGGCGATCGCTTCACCACCCGCATGCTGTGTGCTGGGAGCCTATCAGAGCACCACCGTGTGGACAGTTGTCAGGGTGACAGCGGGGGTCCACTGGTTTGCCAGGGGGAGGGGGGACAATGGGTGCTGACAGGAGTCATCTCCTGGGGTCATGGCTGCGGTAACCCCTTCTTCCCTGGGGTGTACACGCGGGTTAGCAGGTTCCTGCAATGGATTGACAAAGTCATCAACAAACCCTACAAGAACTGATGGAGAAGAACACTTTAGATTACCAAGGTCATTAATGTCATTAAGTGGCTTCAGGGCTGGTAGCAGTAGGTGTATGCCTTTGTGTCTGTGTCTTGCCTCCTGGACTCCTACACCAAGCACTTCAGTCTTCTGTTTCTTTATCCCCATCACTTCAAAAAGCCTGGCATTATATATATATTATTCCCATGGTGTGGACTAATTCCAGATTGCTATACAGTTTGAACACTTGTGTTGTGCCATACTGTAATGTGGATACATAAGTAAAAGGGTGCTTATTGATGATGAGTTGTACATTTGATGCTCCCCTAAACTGTAATATATATGCCTGTTTCTTGCTCCTCTTCATCTAACCAGTCAGTTATTTCAACCGGCTACTTATTTAATTGCTTGCTTGCAATAGGCAAGCACTGAATAATGTAATTCACTTCCTCTGTAGGCAATGTTTTTATTGAACAAGAAGTTTAGGGTTCTGTATGCTTCAAACAAACAAGTTTGTGCAAAGTTTTGTCTGAACATGTCTGCAGGCACAAGTGTTTATAACTGTTCTAAATGGCCATACTCGAAGGAAGTATGAAGGGTGAAAAGCCTGGCATCATAGTAAGGGGTTAGAAGTGATGAACAGTGCACACTTTCAAACAGTCTCTCCTCATAGACATTCATGGTGCTGTACTCGGTTGTTCACAAGGAAAGTGATGGAAGTTCTTGTGTGAGAGAAAGTTCAAACTCTGAATTCTTTCTCACATCTGCATACCTGGCCTATCACTTTATGAAGTTCACATGATTGTCCAACTATCAGTGTCAGAAGTTACAGATATGGTCAGATGACTGACTGGACATTTGTGAACACATCTGCCTATGGAGACACCCAGTGTAGTATAACTAAAACCCCATGCGCTTCCACTCAGGTACATATTCCACATAGTAACACATAGACTTGCTGCAATATAGCGGAACCCTACCCCACCTGATTACACTGATTGTAATCTGGACCCAGCCTGAGTGGGGTCTCAGATAATAGTAACCCCAGTGGACTCGTAAAGACCTCTACTTAAATAGTGCTATGCTAAACTAGTCATGTGAAAAGCTGAATGACATTGCACTAAAATGCATGCCTTACAATCACATTTTGTCACCTGTAAATGAGAACCAGGCCAGAGCCAGTGACAGAATGACAGTGATGGGGAAAAAACAAAAATCTTTGAAGAATGATGTCTTTCAATAATGAATTTGTTTTTTATTTTTGCTTCAACATTCCAAGTGTACATCTCTTAACCAAAACCACAGGCCAAATCATTATTCATTATTATTCTAACCATGACTGTTGACACATTTCTTTTTGCTAAGATTTAACTTATTACAGGTCTACAAAATAACAGTTACTGTCAACTACCAGACAGTTAAAATGTAAAAAGGTGCGAGTCCATGATAACCACGACTGGAATATCAGTGGAACAAAGCAACTGCCCTGGGGCCCCAGACCCCCAGGGGCCTGCCAAAAACAAAAGGTTTACTGGTTGGCAGTTGGTTTGTGGTAATTTGATTAACTGTAACAGTGTTTGGGAATGTGGGAAAATACATAATATCAACTGATATGATAATGGTCTTAAGGTGGATCCTGCTTTATCATCCGATCTTTAAGCCCTGTGTGAAAATCTAGATTTAAAACATTATTTTTTATTTCATCTGATACTGCACTTACATGCAGCATAATCCTATATTAATTTGTATTTATTTTTGGATTACTGTACACAATGCACAGAGATTGTGAAGAACAGGGGTTAATACGGCCATGCTTACGACAGTAGTCAGTACATTTGAAATTGAAAATGATGCATTCTGACAGGCAGTCGTTGCTGTATTTATACATATGTCTCAACAGTATTATTATTTTTATGTGATGCCAAACTGTGTGTGTACAACTGTAGTGCATACAACAAGGTATACTTTATTTCTATGTTGTCATTTTAATTTTTCTTTTTTTTTTTAAAAAAACTTCAATGTTGACTTTGTTTAGCTGTTATTTAAGTAGTGTTAATTCTAACATGGTCACATTCTACTTTGCGACTAGAGAAATGCAGACATTAATGCAACCATGCTCCTGGGACATTTATGTGCCTCAGCTACAGAACATGTATTCAACCATAAAACTCTTAACAGAGACTAGCTGGCTAGTCTATAAAGCTAAAAAAAAAAAAAAAAAAAAAAAGCTTTTTGTTTATTTTGGAGATGCCATTCAATAAATGTTTCAAAACAAATTATTAGTTTCTCCACAATTCTTAACATATTCCCCCACACTGTATGATCCATACTTCAGTAAAACTGTAAAATTCTCAAAAGAATCCTACAAAAAATACCTGCATTAATGGCTCACATGGTCAATTCAGTTTAATATAGATTTCCACAACACTAATTCCATTTCTCTGTTGCTCTCACCTTTTCTTTTTAACACAAATACTGTTCTCACTGGTTAATTTATTCTGACCATTATTCTGGCCATTGTACATTGTATTTGTTCTTTCTCAATGTTAAATTGCTCTTAATGACACTCAGCAATTGCTGCAAGTGTTTAATGTGAAACAGATTGAGGAAGGATTGAGTTTGCAGATAAATTAACACAACAGAATACAAGGAGAAAAAACTATATATTTATTATTCTTTGCCTTATTCACACATAGAAATACAGAAACAAAACAAAGCTAAGTTAATGAAAGCACACATTAAGGCACTTAAAAAATAACAACATAAAACACATAGAACCAGTTCCTACTCAAATACAAAACAATATTTTATACAATCCCTAGTAGAATATATCTAAATTAAAAATAAATTATCAAATAACATTTCATTGATTAACTTCACATAGTTGTGTGAGAGCTCATGCAGTACAAAACAGTCTGCAGGGTTTACACCAAGGAGGATTCTTCAGCATCATCAAGTCCACACACTTCACAAAAGCAATAAATGATCCCCAGACTTTTTTCTAACACAAAAGACTGAATAGCATCTGCCTAGCCTATTGTGTAAACACCCTGTTAGTCTTTTTCCAAAACAGTGCAATCAGTTATTTGGCATGCAGAAAACAAAAATCTATCATTAGTCATCTCCCTATAAATAAAATTATGTTCTTCTAGATAGAACCCTAACCCTTTTCTGATTTATTTCTTACCTCCTTCCAGAAGAGTTCTATTTTTCTGCATTGCCAAATACAGTGTAACAATGTCCCATTCAGTCAAGTACTTACTGACTGAGTTATCTGTGGAACTTGATAACAATAAATTGTAAAACTCAGATATAACACCTTCGCATAGACTGTATGCGAAGTTGCATATGCTATATGCTATAGTCATCATTCTTTCCTAAATAGATTTGGGGATGTTTAGTTAGTTAGCACCCTATTTCAGCTTACACTAATAAAATTTAGATTTTTTTTTTTCAAATGACATCATGTTATCTGTGTTACATAAATACAAATCTTGGATTGTTTTCCCTGCTCTTTTGAACAGGGAGAATTATTACTAGGATATAATTAAAATACAGAGAACCTGTGTCCGGTAAGGGACTGGTTCTCACTTCAGTTGAAGTACATAAAGGACGTACCCACTATTGGAGAATTGAGGATAAACAAGTAAACAAGAAATCTTGAAAGTCTGGCCAGCACTTATTGTTGGATTTTTTATACTCGAGAAACACTTCTAGTTTTCATTTGAACTAGTGCATGGGCTGTTAATCAGCTAAATGGTTTTGAATCTGAGATACCTTAGACTTGGACCTGCAACAGTTTATTGAATTTTGAATTGTCACTGTACAGTAACAGTGTGAGAAAATGCTCATGACTCCTTATTTTGCACCTATATGCTCCCCAGCTGGAGACTGTATACTGACAGCTTTACCTGCTGATATAAATGACTTTCTATCCTTTATGTCTCCTATATCTATTCTATATATTCCCTGACAGTCTCTTGTATATTCAGTGAGGGGAACCGTGCCAATCCTGCACCCAACGTCACTCACAATGTGACCACATTCACTGATAATATCTAATTGTTTAATAGTGATGAAAGTGTGGAAACACTGTGGAGCACAATGTAGAATCAAATAACAGCAGTAACAATGCAGGAACACATAAAATGAGACATGCCCATGAATCTATTGTCCCAGTGCATACTGGGAGGGGTTCCCAACACACCTACCTCATTTAACTACAGTCACATGACAGGCACTCAGCCAATCATATGAATGTTGATCATGGCTTCAACTCTCTACTCATGTTCCCTTTGTTATTCAAGATGACTTCAACCAGGATTAACAAATCAATCCTCAAACTGCATTCAAAGAACCAAATTAGTAAAATGAGTATTCACAGGATTATTTTAGCCTGATACCGGCATGTTAGGCTGAAGAACAGGGCCAAAGACTGCAAACAGGGAAAAGGGAAAGTGACAAAGGAAAATTTTACACCTTTTAAATATTGATTCATATTCAGACCTCACACACACACTTGTTGTGGATGTATTAAATTCATCATGTTAAAAACTGAAATTTGTCCAATGGTCTCTGGATCTAGAACAACATAAGCAAGATAACATTAACTTACTTGTGTTGGCTTATGAAGTTAGCGCAATCATTTTAACCATGAAATGTTTTTACAATAAAAAGTCATTTAAAATGACATCAAGTTAATATAATTCTATAACTCACTTTTAGAGCATACAAGTATAGAGATTCTTGACATAAATGAAAAAAACCGAGTCCTTGAATAAGAAAATACTGTCAGGTCTGAGTTACTTTTGTAATTTCCTCCCCCTCAGCCTTTAAATTCCCCCAGATGGTCTGTGATTGGCTGCAGTTTCCCAGATTTACCAGCCAATACTATGAGGGGAGGAGGAGAATCTAAAGTTGAGGCCCACAGAACCTGGGAAGGTTCAGCACATTTTGGAGGGATGTATAAATCACAATAAAAAATCTTATGATTTCAAGTGTAAAATTTCAATTTAATTGGGAACATATCACAATGTAAATTGAAAACAACCATTCTTCAAAATAAGCTTTTTTTGCATTTTGTGCCTTTGAATTTGTATTTGCAATGGCCACTTCTCTATGCACTGTGGTTCTTGTCTGTGCCATATCCCTCTAGCTGGGAAAGGAGAAGACATCCATGTGTTTCCATCAAGTCATCAACTGCTTCATTTCACCTCAGTCATTTTTACTACCATATGTAATCAACCAGTCCAGTTGATGTGGACATCGGAGTTCATTCTTGATCTTGACCTTTGGCAACAGCATATGTAACAAACTAATCTAAGCTCAAAGATCCACTTACTAGGTTCCACAACTTTTATCTGCATCTCATAGTCTTCATGCAGCAAATGGAACTGCATAGCTCTACAACTTAATCCAACACATCACAGTATCAACTAGGAACAGGTCAAAATAAGTGAAAATACCTGTGGGCATGAACCATGGGTGTGAAGGGTCTTTAAACCATAATTACAAATGGAGGACTTGTTCTTGTAACAGAATATTTTTACATTGTGGCATTGCTACTTTTACTTAAGTACAGGATCTGACAAGTTCTTCCATTTTTTACCCCCTTAGAGGGATTTTTCCTTACCTGAATCAAGGGTCTAAGGATAGGGAGTGTTGTACAGATTGTAAAGCCCCTTATGATTTTGGGTTATTGGGCTATAAAAAATAACGAGGTACATTGATGCAGTGCCTCATGTAAATAATGTTGCCAGAAGCTCCTTTTATACAGGCACTACTTTGAAACAGCCATCCTTTAAATATCAATTTGTCAAAAAAGAGGGACTTTTAGAGATTAAAGTTGATTTATTATGTAAGGGAACAGTTTTGCTTGAGCCACATTTGCTTTGTTGTATTTTTTATAGTTGTATATTTTTGTTTTTTTTCGTTATGTTTACTTTGTTCTGACGTAGGCATACTTTTGTTTCAAATGTTTTGTGTTTGTCGTTTAACATCTTAAATAAAAAGTAAAAAATATAAATGCCCATCAGATTTGAACATTAGGTGGTAGATGACAGTATGCTCAGGGTGGTATTCCAGAAAGCAGGTTTAACAAATTCTGAGCCCAACCCTGAACTCTGAGTTGATGAACACTGAAATAGAAAAGTTTTCGGTTCCAGAACAGATGATCAGACTTCAATCAACAGAATATGTTCACCGAGTTCAGCGCGTGCGTGATGAATGAAAAAAGCAATCATCAATGAAGCTCCGATACTACGATTCACCCTGGCAACAGGTAGCTAAATAAAAGGCAGAGCCTCCATTTTAATCCAGTGGATGTAGAGATATTAACGCATGTGTATGCGGACGGTGCACATTCATCTTTAAAAAGAAGAGCCTGAGTGAGGGCGGGGAGAAGTGTCAATGAGTTAACACAATTAAGTTTTATTGTGTTGTTCCGAAGGGGGGACAAAACACTGGAGGCAACAACTGAAGATGAAAAATATAGTTGTTGTTGACTGTAAGCTCACATGTGTTTGGTGATTTGCACTTGAAAAGGCATCAAGGTTAAAATACAGTAGATTTTAAAATTGTAGACACTGCAGCTGCACCACGATCCTGATCACTCAGAAATATTAACATATAATGTTCAATATTATAGGAATGATGTTCCATCAGTGCAACCAATAATATCTTGAGTTATAGGGATAATTTTTCATTGATCCTACCTACGTGTCTAAAACTTAATACCGATTTTGTCAATTTAAACTGAGATTACACATTATGTGCAATAAACATGTCAGTGCAGGAGCTGCTCTAACAAACTGAAAGCTGTCTTATGTGCACAGAGTCACAGTGTTATAACAGAAGGACATGCAGAGGTTTTATTCTGAGCTGAAGGTGAATTCACGCTGTGTAATATTTGAATGTGAGAGCAAAGTGTGCATAAAAGCGGTAATTTAGATAGTCCTGAGTAACAAGCTAATATCCAACCAGGATTTTGATTCTGACAGTCAACCTTCGCTAATGAATGCGTTTCTTTACGCGCTTTGATACGAACTGAATGAATGAGGAAATGAAACAGCGTGTCTGGCTCTGTAAGAGGGCGGAGACAGAGAGAAACTCAGGGTTTGTTATAGAAAACCTACAAGTGGGCAGGTTAGCTTCAGAGTCAGTTACCATGGTAACTGACCCAGAGTTTAAATTAGCTGTCTTTCTGGAACTGAAAACCCAGAGTTTCCCTCATCTCAGGGTGAACACTAAACCCGCTTTCTGGAATACACCCAGGTGTTTTCAGTTTGTCGACACTTCGCCTGTCTGCACTATTTTCCGGTCGAGCAGAAGCCATCTGCTCTGCAGCCGGAAGCTGTGATCAGCTGATGGAGGAGGAGCAGCTGGAGAAGTGAGCCATCTTCCCCCGGCCCCGGCAGACTGATACGCTGATAGAATCTGAGCCTGGACTAGGGGGATACGGGAAATCATCTGGGGATCCCGGTGTCATTTGGAGGCAGAGACGACTATAGGACGCCAGGACAACTGGTGTCAGCCGGGAAGGACGATATCTGAAGGACTCATCAGAATTTCTGTACCAGAGCTGACTGAGGAATATACCAGCTTTTAACGTTAGAGAGAAGGCTCTATTACTAATACAAAGAACGGAAAACATTGAGCTAGGAGCGGGGAGTAAGAACGAAATATCTACTGTATGTAGCCTAGGAAAATGCAGAAGTCCAGAAAATTTTAAGATAGGCGATATAAATAAGCATGTAGTCCTTACAGGACAAAAGGCGTATAGCAACTCCAGTAAATGTAAACAAACAGCTATTCAAGCTAGCTGAAGTTAGCCGTTTGGGGGTTAGCTTCCTTGCTAGTAACATATAGCTAACGTAAGGTAGTAGGACCGAGGCACAACGAAGGTAAAGTGAACTGAACAAGGCTGTCGTCTGGTTTAAAATTTAACCTCAACATAGTCGTCTGCAGTGGATGACAGCTGTCGCACTGTTTGCGTTATTTCAGTATGAAGTTATTAGCATAATTAGCCTTTCCTCTAACGTCGGCTAACTGATATTTGCGTTAGCAGACCAGCGTAATAACACTAACACTTGCAAGCTAAATGTAGAACAAAGAGGATATTTTGACAATACTACGTGTGTATTTGACATAGACCCGTTTAAAATATTTCGTTGCGAGAGAGAAACACGTCCAGGATTGGTGTAATGCTACAATAGATAATCCAGATATTCAGAGTAGTCCAGTTGATTGGCTGAAAGAGTAGGACGTCGGGATGAAGGAAAACAACTTCATGACTTCTTAAAGATTTAATCATATCGCCCCCCTTGCCTGCGTTGTTGCAAGGCTATATGGTGTATTCGCGTTCTATTCGTTCTGTTTGACAGTAACCGTGAGCTGGTGAGTTTGGCTCGTTTGCCCTCTCAGCGGCAGCAATAGAAAACAGTGCATTCAAATGGACGAGAGAGGACCTTCAGTTCAACGTAACGGGCTGTAAAAGGAGCCACAACTCAGCCAGGCAGCATGGTGCGGATTGTTAAATCGATCTAAATGACCAATAGTTTCATTTGAAAATTTAAGAAAACACCCTTTAAACACAGGAGACGTTACGTACAGAGACTTTGTAATAGTAGTTTTGTTGTGCATATATTTCCCAGAGACTATTCGAAGGAGACCGTCGCCTTGTCAGAGTTTGTATTATGTAGCTGTGTTTGAGGGCCCAGCAGTAAGCCTCTCAGCTGTGTTTTGGTTGCTAGTGGCCTCCCCTCCCCCAGTCTTGAGACTCTAGATTCTCCCCGAGTGTTGGACACTGTTCGCCGGGTTTCGCCTTGTTTTTTGTTGGGGGTTTTTTTTTGTTTGTTTGTTTTTCGGACCGAAGAGAGGCCGTGGCCTCAAGTCGCAGTCCTCTGGACTCCGAGGTAATTAAAAAGTGAATGTAATGGAACTGATGTTCGCCGAGTGGGAGGATGGGGAGAGGTTCTCCTTCGAAGACTCGGACCGGTTCGAGGAAGACTCTCTGTGCTCCTTCATCTCAGAGGCCGAGAGCCTCTGTCAGAACTGGAGGGGATGGAGGAAGCAGTCTGCTGGACCCAACTCCCCTACTGTCAAGATTAAAGGTTGGTAAAGGACACACATACACACATATATATTTTCATTCCTTCTGATGGTTTGAAATAATCCATGAGTGTGAAAGGTTTTGCTGAAGGTAATTACAACAGGGTTAAAGAGCATAATGTATTATCTGTTGCTGGCAAGCCTATTATATATATATATTATAAAAATATGCTATTAGGTATTTTAATATATAAATTAATTTGTTTTGATGCAATAGATAAACTTGTTAGTTTGGTAATTTTTCAAACTGTAGCTGATATTGCAGCACATCATCAGCTTGTTTTAGCTTTGAGAGTTGATCGTTGCATGGACGAGATGTTAGTCAATTAACTTTCTGGGACTTAAGCAAGAGTATTTATCACAAGTTAGTTAACACACTACAACACCAGTCACAATCTCAAAGCCTTTTGGAGGAGCACCTGCACATTTTAATTACTGCTATGGAGGTGTCGTGGGAATGTGGAAACCCCTGGCTTCAGGTGGATGTGTTTCCTTACTGGTCAGTCATTTAGCATACAGTCTCTCTCGCTCTCGCTCTCGCTCTCGCCTCACAGCAACCTTATGCTCTTCTCTGGTTATTCTCCAGACAGTCCTCCGTGTTCTTGTTTACTAAACCCATCAACTAGCAGAAAGCCCTGTTCCTGCAGGAACAGCAAGCAGTGCTTGTGAATGACACTAGATGCTTTTATATGCAGCCTTTTACTCTACTATTTGTCAAAGTAAGAGCTCAGTCAGAACAAACTAGTTTACCCTGACATTCATTCAATTCTGTTTAAAGCATTGGTTTAAACTCCTCAATTTGTTCTACAGATGAAAATTTGTCTTGTATATGCTAGCCTTAATTACTGTCTATTTCTATACTCGCCTGCATGATGTTTAGTAGTTCTCAGGAGATTCCAAATCATGACATGTGCTTCAAATAGCTTGCCTTTAGTCATTTCATAACAAAGAGTAATGAAAGAGTTTCTTCAGTAGAAGACAGTATTCCATCAATACTGCCATGTTCTCAAAGCAGCTCCATCTTTGTCAGAAGATTTGTTCTTAGTCGAGAGCTGGGTATAGTCTTGAGTAGGACAGACTGCTCTGTCTACTGACTGTGGAGAATGAAAACTGGACGATATTTTTATTAAGCTAACTGGTCGGCCCGTTAGTCCAAATCCATGCTGTGTTACCGAACATTGTTCAAACCCACAGAATAATTTCCAAACGTACCAAATATGTCAGACTGAATTTTGGTCAAATATATCTAAAATGATGCAAGATAAGACACCATGTGACAAGACATGTCACAAGGGGTTGTTTCTCTCGCTGATCCTGGCCAATTACCTTAACACATAAAAGTCATGAAAATAACATGTTGATACAAATTTTGTTGACTTTTTAAAATATAAAGTATATTGGACCCCAGTGGTTCAAAGGGTTAAAATGTAATTTTTGCATGGACGTAAATGTTTTTGTAATGAATGTGTGCGGTAAAAAGGTCCCTGTGTGTCATGTCACCTGCAGTTCTGAGTGTGCCCACTGCACCAAAATTCTGACACAGCCAATAATGTTCCTGGGGTTTGCCAACCACTCATTCATTGGTCCAGTGTATCACTGATTTGGTGTTTGTTATGCTGATATTCCATATGGTTGGGACACCTGCTCCATGCCATGCACAAGCATCAGAGCCCAAACTGCAGTAAGAGCCTGCAGCTCTTCACTGAACCAGCTCACTGTGACTACTTCTTGTTTTAACCTTTCTCCCTGCAATATTTCAAACTAATCCACTGACAAAAAAGTGCAGAGAACATCCATATCTTGCTGTGTACACCATGGACTTATCTGTCAGTTGCTAACCTCTGTGGCAGATAAGGACACACTTTCAATTTTCTTTGGTTTTCAGATGGCCACATGTATGAATTTGAGGACATGGAAACACTGTGAAAAGCGACGGAGGGAACTTATTTCAGTTGCTTTGAGTGAAAATGCGAAATAAGTGCTGCCTTGGTGAAGTGTGTGTGTGTGTGTGTTTGTGTTTGTTTTAGCTCAAGTGTTGGGTTGAACTTGTATTGGGGGAGGGAGCTGTGAATTGTAAAGAAGGCTTTATCCTACACAGGTCACTAGCTAGGCTGGAGTAATGTGGGCTGATGTGACTGTTCCAAGGCAACACAGCCCTCCTACTCTATCAAAGATTTACCTGAGAATTAAACTGTAAGTCTTTTTAACTGCTCACCAGGGAATACCTTAACAACAAGATAGGCTCTATCCTCCCTTCTTTGTACTTCACTGAGAAGCCACTAAGAAATTATCCATCACACAGCATAACGTTCACATCTGACATATTTATAGCCTTATAGATCCTGTTTCCACATGGTATTAACATGCTATGTGAAGATGTACCGAGGCATCGGGCTGATCAGGGCATATTTTAATGGATCAGTATCAGCTAAAATAAGCCCATCAAATGCCAATCCTTTACCCTACTGTGTTACTCCATCTAGCCTGCCTTTATGACAGCCAGGCTCTCCAGTGTGAGCCTTGCACTGCAATTGAAAATTAAGGGCATACAGAGGCATATGAAACTCATCAAATATTTCTATTTCTTATTAACAAAAAGTAGTGTACAATACATTAAGGAGCAGCTTCTCATATTTAGCCAACACTGGCCATTGCTTTTGCTGGTTAAAATGACAAACACTGTTCATTTCAGTCGTCGCTAATTCATTTTACTTCTGTGGGTAACTTTCTAATGACAGGCCAAAATTAAACTAGTCTGTGTTGTCTGGTTATGTAGCTGGTGTGTGTACTTGACTGAAGATTGTTTTTTGTGAGGGGAAAAAACTCCGGGGAAAACACTCTGTAATACTGCTATTACAATCTCTCACTACAATGGACTGTGGGTTTTTTTTGTAGTTCCCACAACACCGGAGTGATACATCTTCTCTCTAGGTGGTCACGTCAACTTCAGGTGTTGCATGTTAAATTATAGATGTAATATGAAAGTTTAAGCTCATAAACCTAATAGATTTGAACTAATCTTCTCAATGAGTTCCAGCAGTAAGCACACTTATTTTTTTGAATAAAATGTGGTTGCAATATTAATTTAAGAATATTTCCATGTGCAGATTGCAGTGACTGGGCTCTCCCGTTAACCTGAGTTTACATGAATGTTTTTGATATCTGAGTTATGTCTAGAGGACTGTGTGCTAGGGGACAGGCTGATACTGTAGGTTGCGATGGACCAGGTGTGTTCAGAGCCTCTTGACCACCTGTCAAGCAGCTGAAAAACTCTTGGGAAGGGGAAGAACATGGAATGGGTAGGTGTATGCAGTGGGTTTTCTTCCGATGAAATACACATATTGAAGGAAAGGTTGAAATGAATGGGAAGAAGCTAACTGTGTTTTCACAAAGGAAACTAAAGCTGTTGTACAACTACATGCGGGTCAAAGATGTATTTTTACAGTGGGCAATTGGTGTGAAGAATAGTGACTAAGATATGTACTGAACGAGACACTTTACAGGAGAAAATTAACATTTACGCTGTTTCTAAATGACCTCAAACATATAATTGGCATTTCTTTACCAACACTTCTATATTAAACAACATGTATGCTGATACCAAGTGACAACTACCATAGCTTGAGGCTGAAGTACCTTAAAGTGCCACCAATGGCTGCTAGACGCTGGCTACAACTGACTCCCATTCAAAAAGTGTCAACTTCTCTCTAGAAAAACTAAGTCAATAATTTTTTTCAACAAGTCATTATGGTCTCAATCGCTATATTCAGGCCCTCTAATAAGTGTGCTGGTGGCCATTTTGGATATTATTACTCCATTAATAATATTTGAAGACTTACAGTGGCTTTGATGTCTGCCGTGTGGGTGTTGATTGACAGCTGTGATTGACAGTTGGCTCACCTGCTGCTGTCCCTGGCTCCGGGACTCCTACTGAGGTGGACTATTGTTGCAATACTTCAGTAAGTTTAAGGTTACATGATTGTAATACCTGCCCTGTTAGCACAATTTAGCTAAAGTAGCTAACGTTAGCCCAAGTGTGCAATGCTTGGTGTTCCCTGTAAGCTAGCTAAGCTGCAACTCTGGACTTCAAACCGGGTCCAATGCAAACCAACTGGTGACATCACACCTCATTACCTCCATCTTTATATACAGTCTATGACTGATACTGATGTACACTATCTGCAACAAGCAAACGTGATATGATGGGAATGATGCACAAAACTGAAAACAAGACTTGAGGTTTTAGATGAGAACATTATAATTTTCCTTAACGTCTACAATCACAACTCCATGACCAAAATTCAACAGGTGGCCTTAACACCCGATCCCCTTATTTTTCAAACAAACTCTTCCCTTGAAAAGAGTGGGTTGACTCAATTTCCTCCCACAAGACTGAGTATGTGTTTGAAATGGGGGAAGAAACAAAGACAGCATGGCACAGCCAGCATCACTGTCACACCAATCCAATGAGCTACTCGTGGCAGTAATTGTTCATTTGTTGCACTGAATGTGTCTATCTACATTGGTACTAATACTTGACCTGTTTGTTTTTTTGTATCAGCTGAGTGGTTGAAGTAAACCTACTCACCACTTAAACAGAGCAGAGGATCTGGTGTGTATAATAGCAGAGGCAGCTTTTAAATAGTGAGCAGAATATCCCACCCGGTGCATAACAGGTGCACATCAGTGTACTAATGGAGTGCACTGTGTGGAGAGAAAGGAGGAAATGAGGAAGGCAGTGAGAGAGCTAGTGATCCAGTGACCAGTGAAAAGAGTGAATGAGTACTCAGCTCTTCATTGGCCAGCTACAAAGGAACATCTGTTGGAGTGGCTTCCCTCTGTGCTAGACGCTGATTGGTGGACAGTTTGCTGTCATTCACCTGCAACAGCCAGTCTAAGGCTGGCAACATGAACTCTGTTACTACCCAGCTTTCCCTCTCTCCTCAGGTTGTAGCTCTTTACTGTCAGAATGTCCCAGTTTCTTTCTATAGTTAAACTGTCAAGTACGCTATATTTAAATGTTGATAGCACACAAATTGATACTCAGTCCTAAAGATTTCGTGATTTACTTTTCATTCTTGAGCTGTTGCACAAAATGTAATCATTGTACTGTGTAACACTTTACTTTAGTAACAGTAGTATTAGTATCATAGTGTCGTATTAGTAGAAACAGTAGAGGTAGTAATAGTCAATGGTAGCTGTAGACCTGCCTTAAAAATTGACTGTTTTGATTAATATTGTTGCTGACATGTATTTCTTGAATTCTCAGTCATCCTGATCATGGTATATCCAGATGAGCTAAGTGAAGAGCAACTGTACTTTCTTTAGATTTTTGAAGATGTTTGACCAACTACCTGCTTAAAATTGTAGGACAGGGGACACTTGGACAGAGAAGACAGGTGGTGTGAAACAGCAGTGAAGGAGGCCATCTATGTTAAACTTGAACAGCCGTCACTCATGAGGGGAGGTGGACTACGACACCCCTTATCAGCACCTTATACTACTTCACACCAACACAGTGACACGGGTCAAACCACTGTTGGGCATTTATCCCTATATGTGAGATGAATGTTTTCTTTTTTACATGGTCCCTGACAAATAAAAGTAATAAACTAAACTAAATCTGTTTAGGTCAACCTGCGTTAGTTAAAACAGTGCAAGGGCCTATGTTGGTGGTGTGTTGTTTAAGGTACCTGTGAGACAATGAAATATGATCCAGGAAGACCAGTTGGAACAGATTTATATAGCACAAAGGTTTATAATACTCACTGACAGGATTTTCAACATTGGAAAGTTATCATGGTGGGAACTGTTTATCTTTTGTCAATCACAAGGTAATATAGGTAGATGGATATGGTGTTCACGTTACAAAGTAATCCACTGTATGTGATTAGCCTTGCTGAATGACGTCACATTTTTTGCCGAAGCTTCTGTTTTGGCACCCCAGCTGCAGTGCCAGGCTTTTCTCAGCTCATCTCTCTATCACATTTTTATCTAAACGTACCCTCTCATTTTCTTTTCTTTTACCCTTTTGTTCTTTCTTTCTTCAGTAATTTATTTCTCCTTGTTTTGAGTCTTGATTACTTATGTGTTACTGTTTTCTAGTATCATAACTTGATTGCACTGTTGGCTTGTTTGTACATTGCTCTTGATTTCGGCAGTAAAATTATGAGAAAAGTATTATAAGAACTGGCAGGAGACGAAAGCATCAGATCTGTGTGGAGCAATGAGGAGACTGTAACATTCCTCAAATTAATACATGAAGCAAACAGAAATGTCATATTTTTGTTTGAGCTTTGACTGCCACTCTTTTAATGACGTCATCGTGTTGTGTCCTCTTCTTCTCAAATGGTTTAATGGCACCAGGCTGGAAGATGAGCGCCACCAGCTGTTTATCTCAATGCACCCAACTCCTAATATTCGCAAAACATTAGTGCACTTGCTTTCATTTGCATTTTCTTTTTCTTTTAAAAATGATGTTCAAATTTGTGCTACATTTGGATGGAAACTTATTACATAGAAGGTGTCATTTAAGTCAGTGTTGTAACCATTTTTTCAAACTCATGAAAATAATGTCCATTATGTTTTTCACTTGCACTTGAAGCACCTGGTCTTAAACTTGTGTGTGCTTTATGTCATATTAAATTTTGGCTTACTGATTTACTCCCACATAACATATGTGTGATGTTAGTCTGCTTGTCTTAATGGGTTTTCCATGTCCTGTAACCATGAGCCCCTGAGCCTTTACACCAAGGATGGCATTATATGAACGCAGTGCTTTCCTCCATATATGGTAAACAGCAGCACAAGTAGTGGCTTGGAAATGAGGCCTGTAATCTGAGACCCATCACTTTTTCTTCTCTCATTGGCAGACCACTGTGCTCTCAATAAGACTCCCGTCACAGTGCTTATGCTGCCCGTTCTTGTGTGCATACACACACACACATTTCTTCATTTGTCAGTTTTTGTATCATCAACATCTTATAACTTGGACAAAAAGAACACCATGCTGATGATTTTGCTTTTCTTAGAGCTTTGCCAGTATAGGACTAGTCTGTCAGAATCAGATCTCATTCTGACACAAAAGTGAATCCTGGTAATATCTATCATAGACAAAGCTCTGCCAACAGGCTTTTATTCAAGTTTTGTTGCATTTTCTGCTTTGAATCACCTCCCCTACCAGCTTTACAAGGTGTTGAATTGGTGTAGAAATTTTAAACTTTTAAACTTGGTTCGCCAAATCATTGTTTCCACTCACATTCAACTCACCATTCAGTGTTTCCCCTAGGACTTTTCTCAGCAGTGGTGCTGTTGTGCATGTGCAGAACCCACAATGCCAGGACCCATATTTGCACACACCAGCACTGGAATAACTAAATCCTATCCAATTAATTGCTACTGCCCCCAGTGTTCCCATTCACTCACCACTAGCTCCAGTCAGCTGCCCATCTATACATGTACAAACCATACATGTCATTATTCCTGTACAGCTCACTTTTCTCCTGTGATGATGATGCACCACATGCAGTGTTGATACTGCAGGTGGCACAAGGAAAACTCACATAGGGGACATAAGGATAATCTTTTGGAATTGGGAAGGTACTCAGTACATTTCAGTACAGTCCACCTGCAGCTTTCAGTAATGTGAGGGAACAATTGAAATGCACATGTAACCCAGGTTAAATAATCTATGCATATAAAATTAACCTGAATAGAAAAGGTGTTACATAGAAATCTGTTCAATCATATAAAAAAATGTACAAAAATAACCTGTCAGTATTTAAAAGAATATATCTACTAAAGGAAGCAATCTCTGTCCGTCCGTCCGTCCGTCCGTCAGTCACGTATCTCTTGAACTGTTCATTCAATCGACTCCACATTTGGCAGGTGTATGGCTGGGGACCCAAAGAGTGCAGTGTCGAATTTGGTGCAATTTTGACACGTGATATTTTTAATATTAATAAACTTTGAATAAACCAGACAGCTTCAGGGCTCTGCTTACTGCCTGAGCATGTCAGAGAGACCAGAGACGAGGCGTGACAATGGATGTATTATAAGAGCTCTTATAATACATCCATGGGTGTGACACAAGTCAGAGAAAAGTGCAGCAGCAAGTGACTCCACAGGAGGTGTTAAGGTACATTGTTGAGCGTTGGCAATCGTGTTTTGGAAGCACTCAGAGCCCAATGACTGTAGTTTTGCGCCAGAACAACTACAGACAAAGCACAAATCTTTGGAACCCTTCAAATCCAAACTGAAGGCACAGAAAATAGGAACGATCTAAGAGCCCAATATGATCGATCCACTTTATTTTACAATGTATAGTATTTTATTTTTAAATGCAGTCCTTATTTTACTTGAAATGAGAAAAGAACATTTATTTACTATTAGAGTACTTATAACATAATGTTAGTTTCTTTCATGTTGTTGGTGTATATACTCATTCACACCTCACATCAACTGTATTAATTTTTCTATGCATTGAAGTAGTGACCGGAGGCCAAGTAATCGCCCCGTTCCAAACAGGCACGTTTTGAACGGGCGCTGCACTAGTATGAGACAAAGATATGTAATAGATGCTCATTGAGGAAAAATATATTTTAAACTTTAAACTAAATTTTAAGGACGAACAATTGCCATTTCCACAGTGGTACAAACAAAACTATCAGCTAGTTGTGGATGACAGGTGTTGGACACAAGGACTGAATTCACATCAGTGACTAAAGTGACTGAAAGAAATACAATCCAATCTGATCTAATTGAATCCTGAATCTAGCGACTTATTGGTAAATTAAAATTTGGTTTTTTTGCTTTTTCAATTACCTGGGTAATTGTGTTTTATATAAATTTTTATTTTTCTACTTTTCTTTACAACTTTTCAATAAAAGGAACAGTAGTTCTTCGAAAAGGAGATATTGTGTCAGTGTTGGTCCTGATGTATTGTTTGGTCCATTCTGGCTCGGTAGTCGATCTTCGTAACTTCTTATTTTCTGGCCCACAGTAAAAGTTCCCATAGTTCCTTTCTTCTGTGGTCTTCCTCAGATGGTCAGGTGATACCACTGGTGGAGTTGTCAGCCAAGCAGGTAGCGTTCCACATCCCGTTTGAGGTGGTGGAGAAGGTCTACCCCCCTGTTCCAGAACAACTCCAACTCCGCATCGCCTACTGGAGCTTTCCTGAGAACGAGGAGGACATCAGGTGAGCCCACAAATCCCTTTTTTTTTTTTCATTTGCAATTAGGGTTGTCTTGATTGACAGTCATATTGACTTATTGAAAGTTGAAGAAGTGCAATTCGCTGATACTCTCCAATTATAAGATATTTTCCCCCATTTACCAACAGAGGAGAGCCCTTTTAAACCTTTGAAATGAACTGTTCATTCATTAATTGCACTGTAAAATCCAGTAAGTCTCCGGTGGTAATCCACAACAAATTTTTCTAAGTGCATAAAACATTTTACATTGTTAGAACTAAAAAGAGAAAGCACCCTAAGCTCTGCTCTGTTCAGTGCATTAGTTCAGTTTGCCAGTCCATTCATACATCTGAGAGAGTTCCCCCACTACTCAGCTCTGTGCTTACACACAGATACATAAAACAGGACAGAAAAATCAATCTCTTGGGGTAATAAGGCAACTTGGTTATTGACTCAACATAGTGATAATAGTGATGTTAATCAGCCTGAGCCATTCTGCTCCTAACCAGTCCTGTCATGTGTGCTATACCTCTGTTGACAAAGGTGTCTCAAAAGGTTTAAATAAGAAAAGTTGGGGTTTGCAATTGCACTGACGTGGATGTTTTTTGTTTGTTTGTTTTTGTTTTTTTGAAGCTGACAGCAGCTCTACCTCAGCAAGCCATGAACCCTGTAAACATAAAGCAGTTAAACTGGTATAGCAAGCACACATTAATTTTACACATTGTCCAATGACTTTATCCAGTAACATGACATTTGGTATTGAATAGGTGTAACCATCACCTCTTTTTAATTAACATCAAACACACATAAACCTTGATGCCTCTAGTATTGGTGGTAAACAGCAGTGTCAGTATAATACAATACTGAAAAATATAATACATTCACTGCTGTACTGAGACACCTGTGAAAAAAGTCATGAGGCATACACATACAGTACAATACTAATGACAGAGAAATATTGTTTTTAAATATAGCAATGTCACAATTTAGGCTACATAAAAGAATATAAAGTAAGTTGAGTAAGTTGAGTTTGTAAAGCCACTAAATGTACCAGAAACATTCCTATAGGGATATTATACAGAGCTTGATCTGATAAACTAAATGAACTAGAGCTCCAGATTTTTTTTGACTCAGTACTTGTTGATAGTGTTTCATGCAGTCTGGCTGAATAATTAACACATATGCTGCTGCCATAATTTAATATATCAGCCATATTCAATAAAACGTTTCACATTTTAAGCACATCGAAGTGGAATAAGCCACTTTAAGTTGCAATACACGACATTCAGCTACTAGATTATGCACTATAGCACCATCATCTCAGACCAAAACAAACGTGTGTGTCGCTTACTCAATAAAGTTGGGGAAAAAAGAAAGCCGACAACTCACAAAACTCAGATCAAACTAGGCAGTGCTAATCAAATATGGCTCAATATTCTGTTACTGCATTGCCTATTTCTTGCCTCAAATGCTGTCAGAAACATATTTTAGTGTACTGTTTAGCTGTAATTTGATGAAGTTTGTGACGCGGCCCCCATCTTGGAAATGGACGTTGAGGAGAGGGAGGGACTCGCATGCACTAACATGCACATGCGGCCGGGCGGCTACCAAAACAAAGAACAGAGAAGCTTGGATGACAACACACACAGAGGGAGTGTGACGTCATTCATTGCTCAGTTCGCCATTACTCCACTATATCCTTACATGGCAAATAGTTTGCTGACATCCAGTGTGGCTCAGTGTAATTTATTGGACCCTTTTAAGAAATGAAATACTTAGATGTATTCCCTCATTCTCAGCTGATGGAGTGAGTGTTTCTTCTCAGATTTGTGTCAGCTGGAGGTAAATATTAGTTTGTCTGGAGGCTGATGGACCTCAGTAGTGAACTAAAATATTACAGACAAAGCTCTGTTAAACTGCGCTGATGTTCTTGATATCAGTCTGAGAAAGCTCAGATGATTGATTTTGCTGCTCTGGGCAAGCATGTCCTTCCTTCTGAAACACCTTTATTAAGTGACTCTTCTAGCCTAATAAGTTGACATTTTTAGATAGTATGACTGTCTAGAAGGATACATGGCAAGCTTCCATCTTTGGGACAAATTTTAATGGAAACGGGCATCATGCAGTCAATTTTTTTGAGGTTTCAAAGTTTCACAATGCATATGTTAATGTTCACACCAAGCAACAAACTCTGAGCAAATGCAGAAATGCCAAAAACTGCAGTTCCTCGAATGGCCAGTTGAGGTTGGCTCCAAAAGCAAGTCAATCCCTATAGACCCCCATGTTAAAATGCCCAACTTTACAGCAGAAATAAACAGTTTTGGTCTCTATAACTAATTTCCCCTTTAATGACAACTGTATGGGGGGTGAATGTTTTTATAACTCACCCGTTTAAATTTTATTAAGCCATAAAGTTATGCATAATTAAGGACGTGGCTGCTTTGAGTGACAGGTTGCTAGCCACTACGTGGCTTGTTTCAGCAACCAGGCTTCATTCTGCCTGGCTTAGCTCCACCTCTTTGCCCATTTTGAATTAGCTGGGGCGGAGTCAGGCACTGCTAAGATGGCGATGGCCAGAGCTGCCCACTGAGCTTCAAAACCGCTCTTCAGAAACCAGTGGGTGACATCATGGTGGCTACATCCATGTTTCTTACAGTCTATGGTTTACACCCATCCAAGTTATTAGTTAACCAGTAATTATCTGCTTTAGCTTCTATGTTTTTGATCAAGCCGCCCCCTATCAATAACTATCTACAACTATAATTAAATAATACTTATTAACACTATTGCATTTCATAGCAGTATTGAACAAGAAAATGTTAACAAAAGGTCTTTAAACTCAGGGCTAAAGTTAGCCGGTTAGCTAGCTGCACTGTTGATTATTTAATTTATAGTAAAAAAAAGCTCACAAACATGTAGCTGCTGTTTTTACTGACACTATTTAGCTCTTGACCCTTTGTAAAAATTCCATCCCCTGTTTAGTAGGACACATTTCAATGCTGCTGTAAATTAGTGCTGCCATATTATTAAGACTAATTAAAACATTTGTTGTGAAAATGGAATTTAACAATTTCTAAAGCCATCCAATCTCAAATATTTGAAGGGGCACGTGTCTTTGAAGTTTTCTCCTGTCTTTCTCTTCCTGTCTCTCTCACCTCTCCTCTCCCACTCTCTGTGCCTTGTCTGTCTCTCTGTCTGTCTTTACCCTCCTCCTGCTGCTGCAGGTTGTATTCCTGCCTGGCTAATGGGAGTCCAGATGAATTCCAACGTGGAGAGCAGCTGTATCGGATCAGAGCAGTCAAAGATCCTCTGCAGATTGGTGGGTTGAGTTGTCACTCTTACTATACATAGGCTCATAGAGACTCCTACTGTAAACTATAACTGTATACATTAGTTGATACTTTCAGAACAGGTACTAGAACATTACAAAGACCTTTTTAATAGCGGCACCTTTCAGTAATATGATAAAGATTTAGTGAGTGGCATAAAGTACAGAAGGGTTTGGTTGTAGTTTTGTTGTTTCTTTTGTTTCCCTGCTGTCTAATTCTATGTTTGTCCTTCTGTCTGTGATTCCCTCTCTTGCACCAGGTTTCCATCTCAGTGCTACAGTTGTGTCCAGTCAGGCTGGTCAGTCTAAAGGAGCCTACAATGTGGCGGTCATGTTTGATCGCTGCCGCATTACTTCCTGCAGCTGCACCTGCGGTGCTGGAGCCAAATGGTGTGCACATGTGGTGGCACTCTGCCTCTTCAGGATCCACAATGTGAGTTTTTGTCTAGATGAAGGAATTCTATCAAACTGAATCATATTTTTATAAAATTATCAAATTTTTGACACAGAATGTATCAAGCACATCAGTGTCATCAGATGAGGAGTCTATGAATCTATCAGTTAATGGTCAAGATATTAGTTGATAGTCCTTTTAAGGGAAAAGTACCAAATACTTCACAGTTGCAGTTTCTTAGCTCAAGTTGTCTTGTTTTCACTGTATATTGGATTGCACTGGATGTTTGGACTGTTGGTCAGA
Organism: Scomberomorus guttatus; assembly: GCA_038419695.1. Classification (NCBI taxonomy): domain Eukaryota; kingdom Metazoa; phylum Chordata; class Actinopteri; order Scombriformes; family Scombridae; genus Scomberomorus; species Scomberomorus guttatus. The sequence goes on from CM076458.1 coordinate 30,060,346, forward strand.
AAAAATAAACAGACATCCCTTTGGACATTTAGAATTTATGATGGACATTTTTATATTATTTAGAAACTTCTTTTTAGAATAGATAATCAATTATTTGAAAAATAATCAATACAATAATGAACAGTGAACAAAGTGGTTTATTGCAGTCATAGAGGGGATTGTTTCAGGCCTCTCTGACTTACCAGAGTCTGATTGTATTTGAGAATGTGAATAGTCTTGTATTTTTAAAGAAGGTACACAGACCAGAGTCACTGAAAATGCCAATTCAGTTAAACAGAACATGATCTTACCTGGGAGGATGTATCCTTGGTTGCTTATGCAACACAAAGTCACAATTTGTGCCAAAATGTTGTAGAGGGGTTAGATTGCTTTACTTTTTAAATGGCCATCCAAATTTAAATTTAGAGTTAATGGTTTAAAATACTAAGATAGGTACAACAACATGCAACAATTCACAGTCCTATTGGATTTGATGGGTTGCTCAGTGACTAATCATAGTCTACCTGTTGTCCAGTGTGTTGTTCTCTGTACTGCCCTTAGTGGTTTAACGTAGTAGTCCTTTTTGACTGTAAAGATTATGTGTATGTTAGTGCAAATAGTTGCTAAGTGTGCTGAGTCTGTGTAGGTTTTAAAAATCTCAAGTGTGTTTTCAGCTTCAGATTTTGGGAGTGCTTCGTACTTCACTTGTTAACTGAAGTTTTAGGTGTTTAGGTGTAGTCACTGCTGTGTGTGCGTGTGTGTGTTTGTGTGTTTGTGTATGTCTGTAGGCATCAGCAGTGTGTCTGAGGGCTCCGGTCTCTGAGTCTTTGTCCAGGCTCCAGAGGGACCAGCTCCAAAAGTTCGCCCAGTACCTCATTAGTGAGCTGCCTCAGCAGGTAACATCCTCACCCTGAACAAGTTGTTCTCTTAATAAACCAAACTTCTGAACAAAATGCAAGTATAATTTCAATGATGTGTATGTCATGTACAAAGCAGGCTCAGTATTCATTCAGTTTTGTGTGTCCAGATTCTACCCACAGCTCAGCGGCTGCTTGATGAGCTGCTGTCCTCTCAGTCTACTGCCATCAACACCGTATGTGGAGCTCCAGGTACAGTAGCACTAATGAAAACATTGTATGTTCTTAACCTACAGCAAGTAAGCAAACATGATGTAAGAACACACTGTAAACTGTCTGATATCACAACCAGCTTACATTATTATATATATTTATGTAGCTAGTTGGCAGTGATGTCATGTATAGCTTTGGGAGAGAATTATTTCCTGTATGGTGCCCCCTGGTTCTACAGTGTTATGTATTGATCCATGGGGTGAGGAGTGTCATTGTGATTTGTTGTGGCAGGAAGGTTTGGACAGGAAGTGCCACTTAATGTGTAGAGCTGTGGTTCACCTGCAAAATATTGCTGTAATGGTGGCAAAAGAACTTGAATTATTCCAAGGATTTATTATTTACAGATTGTCTCAATGTGGCAGGTTCTGAAAAAGTACAAATTATCCTTGTGTATATTTGTGTGTGTGTGGGTGTGTGTAGACCCAACAGCTGGCCCTTCAGCCTCTGACCAGAGCACCTGGTATTTGGATGAGTCAACCCTCAGCGACAACATCAAAAAGACACTGCACAAGTTCTGTGGGCCTTCACCTGTCGTCTTCAGGTACACACTACTTGTCTCACATACTGATCCTCAAACACATTTCTTAAAGGCTTTAGTAGAAATATTCTAAATGTTTGGGATATGCCAGCATCAAACCCTTTCACTAGCCCCTTTCAGACATATACTTTACTCTGTAGATATGATGCTAATTTTACATGTCAGCCTTTTGTTTGAAAAAGACCCTGACACAGTGAAAGCAATACTGGAAACCTGTCGAGAGGACCATGAAACATTGTCATAACACTTAAGTCTGAATTGAATGCTGTCACATTAAAACAATGCCAAGGACCAAGTTATGCTAGAAAATAACTAGTTTGCTTGCCACATTAGAAGGTAAAACTGTTTATAGCTGTTCTGAATGGCCACTCTTGAAGGTGAAGTGAAAGAACGAAAAAGGTGGAACTCAACTGCGAGGGCAGTGCAGCACCCAGATGGTGTACAGTGCGCTAGAGTTGTCTTGTAGTTCATCTTCAAAAAAGGCAAGCGGTTGGGAACATTTCTGTTTAATGACTAAATACCTTTGGGAGACAAACATGAAGATTATTATGAATACTTTATACACTATCACTCATGTTAGCGGAGCGGAGCAGTGAACCCCAGCAGTAACAAACAAGACTGTCTGACCAACACACACTGCAGCATTAAACTACTTAAACCAACTCTGATGGGGTGAAGAAAATAACTCTGTGCTCAGTCTGTTTCACCTCAAAAACCCTGTGCCCGTGTAGCCTAGTCTCTTGGACAATGATGGCTTTCCCCAGAGCTAATGGCAGCAGAGAGGCTGCTCTCCACTGCTAGAGACATGACATTAATAACAACACAGCGGAGCAATCTGCCTCCCCCCACCCCTTACTCCAGAGCAAACACACCAGCTTCTGTTTTTACAAAATACATTAAACCTATGATGTTGGTCAGTAAATTACACTTTCATTTCATTATTCTCATATAGGGAGAAAACTGTAAGATGCTTCCAACTGAATGCAGTTAACTTCTTAAAATCAAAATGCTGCGTACTCTCACACATTTGTCTCTCCTGACAGTTAACTTCATCAAGACCATTTATCTTAACTGCCAGTTATGTTTCATATTGCATTTCAATGGACTAAGGACACCAGTGAATGGCTTGGCACGTGGTGTACAGGCTGTATTCAGACCAAATCAGGCGTTGCAGTGCACCTTCACAGGGTTGTACAGAGGTGTGGGGTGGGCGTGTTTATTTGTAACCGCTGTGAAACAATCAGAAATAACATTTTGTTTCTCTCATTCACTGGCTTTTTCTCGCTACCATTGTCACTGTCAAAGCCTAACTTTACTTTTAACATTATCAAACGAAGAGAAATGTTCTCCGCTCTTCTTAGTAACGTATTTGTCCTCCCTCATGGCAGGGTTGTACAGCTATGATCAGTCTGATCTCCAGCTGTGATTGGCCATCGCAGCATGTCAGGTTGTTTCTCCCTGTGGCCCCCACCCCCGCAGCCTAAACACACTACCCCTATTCAGATGAACGGGAGGACTGGCGTTTTCATCACAACGCCTGATTTGGTGTGAATTCAGCCTAAGAGACTTAAATAGTGCCTCCTCAAATCGCAACATGATATTCCCACCCCTACTCATAGTGTTGCACATAGTTGTTCATATGAATAACTGGCAGAAATGCTTGTGAAAAAAGAGAGAAGTTGAAACCCTGCTTACTTTCTCACCTCCACACAGCTGGCCAACCACTGCAGGAAGTGGGTGTGAATGTTGGATAGTCAGTGTTGAAAAGTTACAGACAGTTCCACAGTCGAATAGGTGTGGGGCTAGGGGGTTTCCAAGGCTCCAAAGCTGCACTTATGTATACTGGTGCCTTAGAGGAATACTTATTATCTTAGTAAAGGCCCCTTTACACAGTGCTGTTTTGTCCTGTCTATGATGAACGTTGACAATTATAAGAGAAAGATGTTGAAATCTTGGAACATCAAACTGTGGTCCTAGATCACATTGTGAGAAATGACAGGCGGCCAATTTAGAGATTTGGCGACCAAAGACAGACTACAGCAAAATTCTGACAGTGTTAGAAATGTAGGATGAAATTCGCATAATGTGTCTGCTGCTACAAGCCATGTCTACAAACAAACCAAACAGAATATGACATGAAATGATACTCAATACATCGCCGTGTGTGTGTGTGTGTGTGTGTGTGTGTGTGTGTGTGTGTGTGTGTGTGTGTGTGTGTGTGTGTGTGTGTGTGTGTGTGTGTGTGTGTGTGTGTGTGTGTGTGTGTGTGTGTGTGTGTGTGTGTGTGTGTGTGTGTGTGTGTGTGTGTGTGTGTGTGTGTGTGTGTGTGTGTGTGTGTGTGTGTGTGTGTTCCACAGTGATGTAAACTCCATGTACCTGTCGTCCACGGAGCCACCAGCTGCTGCTGAGTGGGCGTGTCTACTGCGACCTTTGAGAGGCCGGGAGCCAGAGGGAATCTGGAACCTTCTGTCCATTGTCAGGGAGATGTTCAAGAGACGAGACAGCAATGCTGCCCCGCTGCTGGAGATCCTCACTGAGCAGTGCCTCACCTACGAACAGGTACATTCTTAACATGATAGGGGCTCCTGATGGATTCAAGACTTTCTTAATGTTGCTTATTGACTTTGCTGACAACCATCTTTTTGCTGCATTCAGGCATTATGGCAGTGCCTCCAGGATCTAGTGTTTTTGGGGATTATTGTGGCCCAAAATTACAGAATTTGCAGCAGTTTGTCTCAAAAATTGCAATGGATTTTTGCTATCTTTAATTTATTTTAAATAAATGAAGTTAATGCCTACAGATTTCAAGACTGTTGGGCTAAAATTGCAAATTGCAAGAGATAATGATAACTAGGAACTTCTTTTTTTGTTCCTTATCCTGATCTGAGTGCTTTGATGTTGCGTATCTGCCAATTCCAGACATTTACTTTTATTATGTCTTTGTTTATTTTTCCTTAAATATTCATGAGGCAGCTTACTGTGCATACATGCCTGTGGCAGGCCTGCTTAAAATTAGTAAAGCTGTTTGAATATATTTGACATCTGAATAGCTCTGCATTAAGAAAATATGACCTACATTACAGCTTTCCTTCGATGGTGTCCAATAATATAGTTTCTGTAAGTGTTTTGTGTTGATTCCAGAGAGTTGGAGAGAGGCGTGTCGATGTGGCTCTGTTGTGGCAGGAGGGTGGCAGTTTTGTTTCAATGATTAGTTTGCTCACACACACTGACCTCCCTGTGATGTCTGACTGTGTGTTCTCAGATCATCAGCTGGTGGTACAGCGTTCGGACATCAGCATCCCACAGCAGTGCCAGTGGCCACACCGGGCGGGGCAATGGCCAGTCGGAGGTGGCAGCTCATGCCTGTGCCAGCATGTGTGATGAAATGGTAGTGCTGTGGAGGCTGGCAGTGCTCGACCCCACTATGAGCCCCTGCAGGTCAGACACTGCTCCCTGCTTCTTAAACGGTGATAGAATTTGGTCATCAATTATACAGTAATAAATCCCACAGGAAAGTTATGTAATATCAGCACATTTATCACTTAATGATTTCATTAGACAATATTTTTAAGATTAGGACTGCAACTAACAAATCAGTCAATTTTTATGACCAATTTGTCTATGAATTGTCAAAAATGTGTGAAAAAATATCATTCACAATTGCTAAGAGACCACAGTAATGCTTTCGGTTTGCTTGTTTTGTCTGACAAACATTCTGAAACATAAAGATATTTAATTTACTCAAATATGACAATCATACACCAAATCCTCATATGTGAGATGCTGAAACCATAGACTGTTAGATGTTTTTGCTTTAAAAAATGACTGAAATGATTAATCAATTAATAAATAGTTGCCTAATTTCTGTCAAGACTAAGCGTTTAATCAACTACTCATAGCAACTCTATTTAGTATAACAGTAAACATTAAGTAGGGAGTGAAGTTAAAAATACACACTGTGTACGCTCTGTTCCAGGCGTCTGGAACTGGCAGGCCAGCTGAAGCAGTGGCACCTTAAAGTTATAGAGATAGTGAAGCGTGGACAACACCGCAAGTCCCTGGATAAGCTTTTCCAGGGCTTCAAACCTGCTGTGGAGTCCTGCTATTTCAACTGGGAGGTGGCCTACCCACTGGAAGGCATCACCTACTGCAGTGCAGATAAGAAGAGTGCCACCTTCTGCTGGTCCAGGGCAGTGCAGCACCAGAGAGGAATGAAAGCTGCTGCAGCAGGTGCAGGAGAACCTCCTGAACCAGGGGGAGGGTGCAGAGTTGAAGGTGGAGCTGCTGGAGATTTTAAAGGAAGGGGAAGTGGTCACTCGCCCCAGCAGGAGATGGCAGTGCGACCCAAAGAGACCATTTTGTCCAAGAGAAAGGGTTTGTCAGTGAGTGGAGGGGGAGGGATGCTGGTCCGTCTGGGAGGGAGTGTCTCTCTGTCTCTAGAAGACGGAGGAGGGAAGTGCATGTACAAAGGGCCGGGCTCCTCTGGAGGGAAGCTGAAACTGACACAGGGAGGTGGCAAGGGCGCGTCTGTCGGAGGTGCTGGTGGAGGTGGGGGGTTAGGAGGTGGTAAGCATGCCAGTGCCAAGCGGAGAACCAGCAGTGAGGACAGCTCTCTGGAACCGGATCTGGCTGAGCTCAGCCTGGATGACGGCTGCAGTCTGGCTTTGGGGGCTGAGGCCAGCAACACTTTTGAGTTTCTCCCCCCACCACCCGAGATGCTGCCCTCCCCGAGCCCACTGCTCCGAGACTCACGCAAGTACGTTGGCAGCAGCGGAGGGAGCAAGATGTTTGAAACCAAACGTGTCAGCCATGCCTCGTCTGCACTCCCTGCTGTAGAGCCTGCTCAACCTTCCTTCCCTTCCAAAGAGGCAGTGGTGGTTGTAATGGACGTGCCCAGTGCTGCAGAGAAGGAGGCAGAGCTGGAGGTGGAGCCAGTCCAGAACAGAGATGAAGATGTAGACTCAGCTTGCAGTAACCAGCCTTCCACATCCGCTGCTACAGCCAGATCAGGTAACACTCCCACCTCTACCAAGCCGCCATCACGGGGCCGCAGGGAGGCGGCATCTGCTGGGAGCGGGGCAGCAGTTGTAGGTGGAGCAGCTAACCAAGGAGCAGAGGCAGCAGGTGGAGCTGCAGGAGGAGAAGCTGTGGGTGAGGACGACTATCAGGCCTACTACCTGAGTGCTGCCTCGGAGGAGGGAGCAGACAGACAGCTGGCTGACAACCACCAGGAGGAGGAACCAGACATCTTCGCAGGGATCAAACCACTGGAGCAGGAGGGACGTATGGAGGTGAGGGACAGCTCATATACATTATAATTTACATTATATATTTTTCTTATTAATAAAGGTTCTATATGTAGGAATCAGAAATTCCTTCTCATTTGTGACACCTGTGGCCATTTAATAAGCTGTAGTCAACATCCTGGTGTTATTGCAGGTGATGTCTTTTTCCTCGCTTACACTTCTCATAATTACATAAAAGATCTCTAACGTGTTTTGCACCGTGTTTGAGCAAAGCATCTCTCACTCCCAGTCAGTCATCCCGATGTACGTGCGCTTGCTCGCTCACTCACTCACACACAGACACACACACACACACACAGGCTTCTGCTGCGCTGTGGCCGCTGGCCGGTGAGAGCCAATCTGCATCGCCCAACTCTGTTACATATGTGTATGCATTAATCAACCACCTGAACCTGACCTGACCCGACCTGCAAACCGCCAACATGTTTACTAAACACCAGTAGGCTCAGTGAGCTGTGGCCGGGGAGCAATGCGCTGTGGCCGGGGAACAACTGGCCATGGCACAACTGGCTGTGGCTGGGGAGCAGTGCGCTGCAGCCAGGGAGCAACTGGCTGTGGCTGGGGAGCAACACACTGCAGTTTTGTTGTGAAATGTGTACTTATTACAACCGTTGGACTACCGACAGGAAAAACAAAAAGGGTAAGCTATGTTCTGCTATCGCTCTGGGGCTTGTTTTCTGCTCCTTTGTTGAGGAAATAATGTTTTATCTCGGGACTGGGTGACTAGTCATTGCAGCTGTGTTTTGTTGTGAAATGTGTAGTGGTTGCTAAGCTGGGGTGCTAATATCTGCAGGGTGTTTCTAGTTGGATAGCACAGTTTTTGTTGTGTCGTTATGCTGGTCATTTGTTGACGTTAGCGGGACAGAGGCAAGGCACTTTGGAGCACACAAAAACGTCACCTCTGTTGGATTTTCACGGAAAATCTGGCCCAGGATCTTCACATAGAAATCAGTCCACAGGCTGTTGCACACAACTAAGAAAGTAAGGGAAGGTCTCATTTTTTACGTTACATTACTACCCGTTCACTCATTGGCAATAAAAAATGATTAATACATGTCAATTGCGTCACAATTCCACATATAGAACCTTTAATCAATCCCATGTGAGCCAAACCAACAATGGGTTGATCTACTAACAAGTATTGTGTGTATCAAAGCCTGATATATCTTCTTCTTCTTCTGTGCCATAGACCTCCGTTGTTGTCCAAAAACACATCAATGAGCCACACTGTTGCACTGGGTGACATGTTCCTTCATTATCATGAACACACACACAGTAGTTTATTTTGACTCAGTCACACACACACTGTCCTTCTCCCAGAAATACTCACCTAAACTCTGCAAAATATTTTGCAAAGGGTGCTGAATCTGTGGCGTTTACACCTCGAGATGACAAAGTATTCAACACAACATCAAACTGTAAAACAGAGTTATGACAATGGGCATTCAAAAAGAAAAAACGAGAGGAAAAGTATCACATTCATTCTAAATCTCCTGAAGGTATACTTCCTTGCTGCCCCTGAAACAACTAGCAGGACCAGTTACTGACATTTTCCTGCTGCACTGAATCACTTGGGGGGCACCAACTTCCTTTTTCCCTCACCCTCATAAAAATAGAGAAATATCATTATTAAAATATGAGAAAGGAATACTTTATTCAAGAAAGAACGAAAGACAACTATTATAAAAGAAAGCCCGCATTTCAGGACAGAGGGGAAGAGGAATGTGCAGCAAAGTGGAACATGGATAATGTATTCAGATCCTTAAAGTAGCAGTTCTGCCATATAAAAATATTCCATTACAAGCTGTTTTAAACTTGTACTCCACTTCTAATAGGATGGATTCAGTCCCTTCTTTTTCAGAGGGGAACACTACTTGTTCAAGATTCAAGAGATTCAAGAGCTTTGAAAGTAGTGAAATACTTCCTCTACCACTGCCAATACAACCTTCTCAGTAAGTGAAAGAGTGAGAATAAGGCATGATAGAGGCCCTATGCCTGAGTTTGCCTAGAGCCCCCAATCACTAAACCTGCCTCTGTGTGTAGATTTGATGAAAAAACATTAAATATCTTCAAGGTTTAGTTCCTCAGAGGTGCTTTAGGAGACAGCGAACAAGTATGAATGTAAGGATTAAAGCTCAACGCAGGGCTTATTTGGGTCACAAACAACATACTGCCAGTGAGAGAACATACCTATTAATGTTGGCCTTTGTTTTCTCCTCCAAATAAATGGTTTAGTAGTGTCTCTACCTGTCTCTATTGTTAAGCAGGTGACTAAAATATCATTTTAAGTGATAGGAACAATGTCTAAAACTTTAAAATTAAGATACAAGTTGTTTACAAAAATAATTTAGTGCCAAAGTAAACAGTGTGTGACTCTCTAATAGCACTGATAAAAATAACAGGGCAGTGGAGACATTGACATTGGACAGAGATGCCTCCAGGCGTATCACACAGGTAAAAATCCTAATAGTCTTCTTTCTGACCTGAATACTGTTGCTGTGTATATAGGTGCTATTTGCGTGTGCTGAGGCCCTCCATGCTCATGGCTACAGTAATGAGGCGTGCCGGCTGGCTGTGGAGCTGGCCAGAGACCTGTTAGCCAACCCTCCAGACCTGAAAGTGGAGCAACCACAGACCAAGGTAGATATAGTCAGAGGCCACAGCAGCCTGGAACACATTATCCTATGTCTGTTGACTTCTCTTCTCTCCTTCTGTTGTACTCAATCATCCAAACTCATTAGTTAGCATCTTGAACTGTGTAATCGGATAATGAGCATTTCTTCATGAAGAAAAGCCACCAGACTCCTCTAATATCTGCTTCATATTGGAATCAGAGCATTGTGACTGTGCGGAATTGTAACTGAAGGTGTAAATTTACTTTTTTTTCATGTCCTGACTGCATTTTTATTTCCTGGGTTGTTGGATTCAGGGTAAGAAGAGCAAGGTGTCGACCAGTCGTCAGACGCAGGTAGCTACTAACACGTTGTCAAAAGCCGCCTTCCTCCTCACTGTCCTCAGTGAAAGACTGGAGCTCCACAACCTGGCCTTCAGCACTGGCATGTTCTCCCTGGAACTCCAGAGACCACCGGCATCCACCAAAGCTCTGGAGGTCTCTCTCTCTTTCACACACACATACCCTGTATTTCAGCCTTTGGAATTATATTTTACTGTATGCACAAGTACTTTAAATAATAGTAATTATAATCTTAATTTGTATTGCACTTTTCATACACAGAAGCAAATTTAAAGCAGGTAATAAATATATATAGGTTAATTAGAAGACATTTAACATGACTGCACTGAAAACAAAAGAAGGTAAAACTCCCCTAATCCAGCAAGAAAAATAAAGTTAAAAGAACAAAAAAACAACTTGGATCAAATCAGGGTAAGCTCTCAGATAAAGGTATGTTTAAAAAGACATTTAAATATAATAACGCATACATTTCTTGTGTTCTCACTGCTATATGTGAGTAGATAATTGTCCTGCAGTTCTTACAGTAAGGAAAGTCTGTAGCTCACTGTGTATTTAAACTGTTAGTCAGCACACTAGTTAGCTGGAGCAGCTCTTGTCAGCTAAACACTTAGTTTGATTACTTGATCTAATTAAGTGTGGGCAGCACCCTATGCAGCTCTAGTTAATAGGCCTTTCAGTTCAATTGTAACCTTACACTTGAACCACGTCGCTTTGGATAAAAGCATCTGCCAAATAAAATTGTTACGTTGTAACATTGTAGAACCAACCACTTTAGCCCTTTAAGTTTCAATAGGTTTAGGGTATGGGAGGCTCCAAGTTGTTTAGTTTGCTGTTTGTTGTTTAGTTATGAATTTGGGATAAACTAAATTAGGCCTTCTTGTTCCTGTATAAACTATGTGCTGTATGTCTAAAATGTGTGCCACATGTACTGACTGTGTGTGTGGGTCAACCAGGTGAAGCTGGCCTACCAGGAGTCGGAGGTGGTGGCTCTGTTGAAGAAGATTCCTCTGGGCCTGGTGGAGATGTCGGCCATCAGAGAGAGAGCTGAGCAGCTCAGAGATGGAAACTTCTGTGATTACAGACCTGTGCTGCCTCTCATGTTGGCCAGCTTTATCTTTGATGTGTTGTGTACCCCAGGTAAGCACCAAATATTGATTGATTGTTGGAGTTCAGCTAGACTTTAGTTCTCAGTGTAAGATTGTCCTGCTTACTTAAATATATAGTTTTTGCAGAGAAGTGGACCCTATTTTCTTAGGGGCGCAAGCATCTCTTCAACAGTATGGTATTTACCTGACCTTGAAACTGGCTTTGCTTGTCTGTGTGGTATTTTGGTGACCAGCACATGGTGCACAGGTGGAAGGGGAGGCACAAACAGGTGGGAGGTTCATTCATACTGGCTGCAAATGTGCAGCAGATAAATGCTTAAAATATTAATAAACTATTAACAGTGAAACACTCTTCAACCAGTAGGTGCATATAAATCAGTGTCAAAAGCAACAGGGAAAAAATGTGCAGGTCAGTAAATCAGTCTGCATTGATCTATAAATAAATGTGGGTTCTTATAGTATCTGTTGTCCACAGCTGATGTATGCTGTTTGAAAAGCTTCTCCTTCAGGTCATTAAATCCCTGCAGCATCTGAAGGCAGCAGGACAGATATGTTGATCAATCTGCAGCCTCTGATTAGAGAAGTGCCGCACCAAAGTGCAGTGCCATTACGCACAGCTGTTCTCCGCGTTTACCTTCATTAAAGGTCCGGTGTGTAGAATTTAGTGGCATCTAGCGGAACAGACTTGGCAGAAATGGAATATAATATTCATAAGTATGTTTTAATTAGTGTATAATCCCATGAAAATAAGAATCATTAGCTTTCATTACCTTAGAATGAGCCCTTTATATCTACATAGGGAGCGGGTCTCTTTCCACGGAGGCTGCCATGTTGCACCGCCATGTTTCTACAGTAGCCCAGAAGGGACAAACCAAACACTGGCTCTAGAGAGGGCCTTTTGCGTTTTTTGTGAGTGTCTCTACCACTGTAGATTCTCCTACATGTTTGGAAGGGGAGGGGGAGGGGTATTCAGTTGGTTACAATCTGCAACCTCACCGTTTGATGCCACTAAATTCTACACACTGGATCTTTAAATCCCCCAATGACACCAGGCTGCTACAGAATAACCACACACACCTTTACACACATCAGACTGGTATTCTGCCTGTGTCTGTGGAAGATGTTGGATTACAGGAGTGCATCATCAGCCTCCCTTCCAACCTTTTTTTTTTTTTTGATCAAAGCGTCTTTTTTTTAATAAACAAGGATTACAGACAGGAAACAATGAATATAATTTACTATATACAAAGAATAATAACAGGCCTACCCACCCCTTGACACACACAGACAAACCCAAATAACAACCAGACTGGTCCAAAAAAAAACCCAAACATTTTCCATGTTGATAGATAAACAAGGAGGTACAGTGTACGTTCAGTTAATCTTCCTAGCTTCCATATTTTCTACAAAACATAGGAACAGTTGCCAAGTATCAGTGAATTTCTTTGTAAATCCCTTCATAGAAAATCAAGTATTCTCAAATTGTACATGATAGATAATGTCCCTAATCCAATGTCCATATGTTGGAGGTGCATAGTCTTTCAATTTAGATAAAATAAGCCTTCTGGCAAGAAGTGAGCAAAAAGCTCCCATCTCAGTTTGACATCTCTCCATATTAACCCCTTTAGGGGGAACTCCAAATATTGCAATGTACAGTGTTGGAGAAATTGATTGATTTTCCAGAAACATCTGAGCTACAAATATAAATACATAGAAATGTGTATTAGGATTAGGATGTGTATTGTATCTGTTCAAACTCAATATATCTATATCAAAATCAATATAGAGATCATATAATGAGGTAATACCATGCATCATATATCAAAGGCATCATCTATTGTTGAAGGGGTGAATATGTAGTTCTTCGATAACGGTGCAGCCAGTGAAAGATCATTACGAGAGAAATTACTTCTGAATAGGGTTCAATGTGAAATTCGACACTGGTAGTTTGGTACATAATAATACAGTAAGAAAGGTAGAGTGGATGGACTCCTTTTCCACAGTTACCCTGCTGGGGGCAGCTGGATTGTCCCCTAACCAGTATAACACTGACCTTTCTGTTAAAAAAGACTGTAAGGAAGACTGGGAGGCCTTGGAAAAGGTATAAAAATTTAGGAAAGACTGTCATTTTTACTATATTAATCCTTCCACAAGAGAGAGAGATAATGAATCCCAATGTTCAGTCTTGTTTCAGCTGAGACAGCAAAGGTTGGTAGTTGGCTTTATAAAGGTCCTTAAAGTCATGTGTGATCCAGACCCCCAGATTTTTAAATTTCTTTGAGCTAACCCTAAAGGGAGTTGAAGAGAGATAGTCCCTTGGAGTCACAGTGCCAATTAGCATTAATTCACTTTTCTGACAGTTTACTTTATAAAAGTAGATTTTACCAAATTCTGTGAGCAGTTCTAACAGATATAGAAGGCTTAAATCTGGGTTAGATATATGCTTTACTATATATTTTTATAAAGCCTGTTTGGTTGGATGAAATGACTGATGGGATGAATGACTCCATTCGAAGAGCCAGGATTTTTGCTAGAATTATGGTGTCAGAGTTGAAAAGAGAAATTGGGTGATACAAGCCACATTCCGGATTTTTACATAGTGGGAGGAAGGGAGGACGATATGAAAGATTCTTCAAAGACAGATAATAGTAATGGGGAGTGTTGGAAAGAAAACTTCTTAAAAAATTCTGTGGGATATCCGTCCGGACGTGCGGATTTGCCACTCTGCATGCTCCCGATCACCAGTTTTAGCTCCAGAGTTATGATTGGATTCTCTAAATCATCGGCCGTATATAGATCCATGGATGGCACATTAAATTTTTTTTAAAGAAATTCTCTAAATCTGCTGAATTAGTAGATGGATTGGAGGCACATAGTGACTGATAAAAACTGTGAAAGCATGAGTTGATTTCCACACTGTCTGTGTGCTTTATGCCCTGGGCATCGCAAATTTCAGGGATAGCCTGACTAGCTATTTTACGATGTAGCTGATGAGCCAGGAGTCCCCATTTTAAAAAGATTTAATCATCCTAAATTATAATATGACTTTCTTAAATGGCTTTTTCTCCAGTGAAAAATCTAGTATACTGCCTGCCTAATTTTGTGTCTCAAACCAGTCAGAACAAGTTATAAAGTGACAGTTCTGTTTTGTTAAGACCTAAATTAAGACAATTTCAAATGGGAACTTCAAGAATTAACATTTCTCTTACTTTTCTCCATATTGTCTGTGCAGTTGTGTCCCCAACGGGCTCCCGTCCACCAAGCCGCAACCGCAACAATGAGATGCCTGGTGATGAGGAGCTGGGCTTTGAGGCTGCTGTCGCTGCACTCGGTAAAATGATTCTTGTCCTGTTCGTTAGTTTCTGTATGGGTACATTCTGTCACTCTTTCTGTTTCTCAATATGTTTTTTCTCTCCTCACTTCTCTTACCTCCCCTTTGTCTATACTGTACACTGTACCTTATTCTTTCTCCCCTGCCCCTTCCTACTATAATCCTTCCTGTTGTCTCCACCTTCTGTGTGTCTGCAGGTATGAAGACAACAGTAAGTGAGGCGGAGCATCCTCTGCTGTGTGAAGGAACCAGAAGGGTAAAAGGAGACCTGGCTCTTGCTCTCATGATCACATATAAGGATGACCAAAGCAAGCTCAAGAAGGTAACATCATTAGAGTAACCATTCTTACCATTTGGTAAGGAAATGGCAGCTACATTTCATTTCATGTATGAATTAGCTGTAAATTGTGTTCGTCCAATAAGCCTGGCAGGTAAACAAGTCTGGTTTTTCCATGTTGTGGCAGGGGTGTCCTGTGGCTCCACTAGTTTTTAAAATGGGATAAGAGAAAGGCTGACCTTGGAGTAGAGTACACTATCTAATGTTTTAGGATTAACTCATTGGTTGTCTGTTGGCCAGTACACAAATACTTACAAAAATATTACACACAAATAATACTGGTGGTGGATGGGACACTGCGGGCAAAGCAGATGAAAATCGTTTTTCTACATGTTTGTTTGTTGAATAGGTGTATTGATACTTATTGGCTTTTTACTTGCAAAGGTTTTATTGCACTTTCAGTAATGAGTGGTGTTGTCATCAGTTCTTTCACTTCATCTGGTTCACTGTCTCCACCCTGGCCTCTCTGCTCTGGTGTCCGCTCTGTGTGTGTGTGTGTGTGTGTGTGTGTGTGTGTGTGTGTGTGTGTGTGTGTGTGTGTGTGTGTGTGTGCGCAACTATACACGATACCAGTTCCCATTCTCTCCCCACTACCTCTGGTCAGCTGCTCAAAGCAGAGAAAGTGCTGGCTTGTGTTCGTTGTGATTTTTATGTACAATGTCAAATTTCAGCAGTGGTGATAATAATTTATTAGCAGTGCTGTGCTGCTATTGAAAACATATAGGGGAAATATGGCAGGGTTGCCAACTCACATGTAGCACAGCAACAGTAGGCTCTTTTATACAGAGATCCCGCATTATAGCCGTAAAGAAGATCCATCATTAAGCTGCCTTCGCTTTTTTACTCTGAACCAAACAAAGCCGGCATAATACCGCCCCCGTGTGTGCTTTTACATAGCATGCCGGCGTTCCGGGTTCAGAGGCGTGACGTGTAACACAAAAGCGTCAGCCCCCTGTCCCACAATGCCAGCTGTCCCTTTTACACAGACGTCGATTTGGCTCTGTGACTACCTCCATAGCTGGCTTATTGGTGGCGCAACTCTGCCCCCCACTCCGTGTCTGTACCTTTTATACAGAACAGCGAGGCAGAATAAAGGCGCAGCATTCCTGCCTTGAACAAGCTGTGTAGAAGGGGCTAGTAATTTAATTCTTTATTTCATTTCCTGATATAGAATGAAGAATGAAGATCTAAACCTCCACCTGAAATACTGTAGCATCATAACAACTTTAGTGTTCCTACCAAAGCAGTTGTTTATTTGACACAGTTGTCAAAGCCCTGGAAGGTAAACATTTAACAGAAGATGCACTGATAGCGGGGAATACATTATCATGAGTTATTCAGACTTTCCAAGGAAGGCAAATAAGGTGTACTTAGGCTTACAGTATATTTGCTCTGTTACAGCTGAACATATTAAAGCACGTGTGTACACTTTTCTTGACATTGAACCATTAATGCAGTCATCACACACAGGGACTTATGGTGTGTTCAGACCAAACGTGAAGCGAATTTATTGCCTCGCATTACTTGCGCAAATTTGACCGAATTTGTTTTTATTTGTGTTACTCGCGTTCTACCATTATGCACTTTTATTAATATATAATATAACCACATCTGGGCACCACTTCCTTTTTTGGTTAGAATTTGTTAGTGCCAGGCGAGGGCACTAACCCTTATTCAGTTTAATCAATGAATCAGTCTAATAACTGTAAGTTCTTGTCCTGACAGTGACCTCTGTTTATTGTGCTCAAAGACAACACACTACCTTCTTGGGATAAATGAAGACATTTATTAATAGCTAAACGTCTTGGGGATACATGATAAAGCATAAGATAATAGATAGAAAGAATATTAAGGCCTATAAATGATAATAACATAACATAATGAAGAAAATTGTTGAGAAATAGGGGCTCCAGACTTAACGTATTACAACAGGGAATACTAAGGGAAAGCTAATTTAACTTTTCTAAAGAAATTGCCTTTTAATTTTAACGTTATTCGACATCAGCCCTCACAAAGCCATGTTATGCCTTACTGTTGACGAGTTTCATTACTGTGGAGACGTCGTCTCGGCAGGTCCAGCGGTGTTTTGGTAGTTGGCTATGGTGTAGAGTCACCAGCGGTGTTTGCAAGTTGTATAGCCCAGATCGAGCCGTGGGCTGTGGGCATGTCTTCGTGGAGGTAGTGGTGTTGAACTACTGGTGGAGAGGAGTCAAGCTGTTTCAGATTAAAAAGTGGATTTATTTTCACTCTGGCTGGAGGGGAAACGGAAACATCAAGGACGTCAGTCGATTTTGACCAATGAAAATAGGGTTAGCTCAAACAATCTAGTGTTTGCTTGCTTGTTTGCATCACGTCCAGTTATTGAGGGTTGGAATCCTCCTTTCCTGTGTTAACCGGGGGGAGGATGCTCTGTGTACACACAAGTTTGATTACGGCATTGCCACTTACCTAAGCAAACTATGCCAAGTTCAGATACTCTAAAGGTTTGTTTCAAAAGGGTTACTAACAATTGAAGCTGGACATGGGAGTTTAAGAATTGCAGTTTTCTTCTCCTCCTCAATTTCTTTTTCTGCACTTCTTTCTTCTCCTTGACTTTGTGTTCATTCCCCTCTCTCCCTCACCGTGTTCTCTCTCTCCCGCTCCTCCCATCCTCAGATACTGGATAAGTTGTTGGACAGGGAGAGTCAAACCCACAAGCCTCAGACTCTCAGCTCCTTCTACTCCAGCAAGCCAGCAGCTGGCAGCCAGCGGAGCCCGTCCAAACACATCACTGCTGGGGCCACCGGGGGGGTCTCTAAACATGCCCCCTCATCTTCCTCTGCAGCCACTGTGGCGGCCTCTTCCTCCAACGCTTCCTCTGCTGTGACAATGGCTGGTGAAGAGGTGGCACACCAGTCTGAACTGAACCCAGTGCAGAACAGCACAGCAGGGGAGAGCACTGCTGAGACCAGGGAGCATGGTGAGAACCCCCCACCCCTGCTCTTGTTTTAATATCACTTTATGATAGTCAGTCAGAAATAGTTTTTTTGACTTAGTTTACATCCTGTGCTTCCATACAATAGATAATCACTCTATTGAAACACAGTAACAGTATCCTGACAGAGATAGACCTAAAAGGTGGTTCGTTCTGTTGTGATGATAGAAATCTTCCAATTTGTTTCCCTTGCAGTGTCGGAGGGCCCTGCTTCATCAAGTGACCAGCAGAACGAATCAGCTCCGTTTAAGCTGGAGGCCACAGTGCCCAGCCGACTGGCACTGGGGGCGCGCTGTGGATACAACCAGCGCTGCTGGGGTTCACCTGTCCGACAGAAGAAGAAACACACTGGTAAATGTGGCAGGAAATGATGTGTACCTTTTTTATTGACCTGACTGTAGTGTAATAGAAAACAAAGAATTTACACTGCCACTGCATCCACCTTTTGGGAGAATCAACTTAGCTTGTATCCACGTTATCAGACAGGGGGTGCTACTTTTTGCCTGGGTCATTATTGTGGTATTTCTAATAGGATCCAGTTAAATTGTTAAGTAGGATAATAGGATAAGATGTCAGCTTTACATCAAAAGTGAACCATCACACATGAAAGTGATGTGAAACATGATGTGATGGTGTTTGGATAGGCATGGCGAGCATTGACAGCAGCGCTCCAGAGACGACCTCAGACAGTTCCCCCACGCTCAGTCGGCGGCCACTCCGAGGGGGCTGGGCAGCAACATCCTGGGGACGGGGCCAGGACAGTGACAGCATCAGCAGTTCATCGTCTGATTCGCTGGGGTCCTCCTCCTCCAGTGGTTCTCGCAGGGCAGGGGGCGGGGCCAGGGCCAAGAGCACCGACACCAGCAGGTAAAAACACACACCAGAGGTTACTGAGACAAGTAAAAGTACACTAGCTGTGTTACTGGGATGACTAACAACAGTAATAGATTGAATAAAAAAAGCTGAGTTCTAAACAAAGACTGCCAGTTAACACAAGTCTGCTTGTGACTGGTGCCTCATCAGTTGGAATCTGCTAACTTGCAGGCACTCAACTGCCAGCAGCCAGTTTCCACCAGCAGGGTGTTGAATAAAGGAAGCTGACACTAGGTTTATACACAAGGGTTATCGGATTTCACCCAGTGATGGCACCAATGCAACACAAAACAGATGTATTGTACATGTTCAGGCAGAATTAGGCTTTGATTATATTTCTCACAGTATTTCCTTCATTTTTTGGTTTTATAGATCAACAGCGGGCTACACATGTATTTATATAATGATAGTTACATCCACTACATGCTTCAGATTAAGCATGCGTGTATTTTACATTAATTTTTTTAGGAAACTGACATTACATTCATGGTCTCATGGTGCCTCTAGTGGGGTTTCTGTGTATGACATGTCAGACATGCCGACAAAAGTGGTTAATAGGCATAAACCGTCAAAGGTGGAAAAATCCCCCCACCAACCTGATTTTATTTTTTATTTTACTTTATATATGTATTTTTTTTCTCTCAATGGACTCAATAGTTTTTTGTCTTTCATAACTTTAATTTAAATTTTCTTTGTTCTTTTTTGTTTTTATCACTCCCCCTTAATAAAGCATATATACTGATATTTACGCACACACTTGTGATACACAACAGACCTCCCTGCTCCTTCTCTAATACACACCTCATATTAACACAAGAACTACTTTTGAAACATCCGTTTAAATTCATACTCAACCCAACTTTGTTGTTGCTTATTACATAAACTTAATACAGGCATGTTTTGTTCTGTCATGTCAACTTTGTCAAGTCACTTTACTTGTTAGGTCTTGTCTCACTAATAATATTAATACAAAACCTAGAAAAGTAGGAAAAGTAGCTCTGTTCTGACTCCATAGCTGTTATTATGGAAAATGTGTTTTTGTTCTTAACTCACTAACCTTACATTGCACAGTCCAATACTTTAAATCCATGCATTCCTTACATTGAGCTGCATTTTCTGGTATAGGCCAGAAGATGATAATTTGTAACCGTTTTTGTGTGTTTTTCTTTGTGATGTGTGCTGACAAATGTGTTTTCCTGTGTCCAGGTACAAAGGGCGTCGTCCAGAGTGCCATGCCCCTCATGTGCCCAACCAGCCATCAGAGGCAGCAGCTCATTTTTACTTTGAGTTGGCCAAGACGGTGCTGATCAAAGCCGGAGGAAACTCCTCCACCTCCATTTTCACCCAGCCCTCAGCCAGCGGGGGTCACCAGGGGCCCCACAGAAACCTGCACCTGTGTGCCTTTGAGATCGGCCTGTATGCTCTCGGCCTCCACAACTTTGTCTCACCCAACTGGCTGTCCAGGACCTACTCTTCCCATGTGTCCTGGATCACTGGTGAGGAGTGTGTGTGTGTGTGTGTGTGTGTGTGTGTGTGTGTGTGTGTGTGTGTGTGTGTGTGTGTGTGTGTGTGTGTGTGTGTGTGTGTGTGTGTGTGTGTGTGTGTGTGTGTGTGTGTGTGTGTGTGTGTGTGTGTGTGTGTGTGTGTGTGTGTGTGTGTGTGTGTGTGTGTGTGTGTGTGTGAAAAAGAGTTCAACAGAAACATGAAGCAGATTTTCAAATGTTTTCCTTCTTTACTCTCACCCCCTCTCCTTCCTGCCCTCAAACTATACTCTCTCTACTCTTCTCAGGCCAGGCTATGGAGATTGGCAGTGCTGCCCTCAACATTTTGGTGGAGTGTTGGGACGGTCACCTCACACCTCCAGAGGTGGCATCCTTGGCAGACCGGGCATCACGAGCTAGGGACCCCAACATGGTCCGGGCAGCGGCAGAGCTGGCCCTGAGCTGCCTGCCTCATGCTCACGCTCTGAATCCTAATGAAATCCAGAGAGCCCTGGTGCAGTGCAAAGAACAGGTACTGTCAATCTAGGTAGAGTGAACCTCTGACCATGTTACCACCCTTCCAATGAAGCTACTCACTGGCAGTTAAGAAGCAGTTGGCAAGCATCTGTCAACAACGACTGTACACATGGGAAATACACCATACTAAATTTGGGGTTAAAGGGAAAAAATGCAAATCACTCCAAATTTGGAAGTCAAACACCACTATTCAGTTGCGATAAATGAAATGTTTTTTAGCCTAATTTGTGATCGTTTTCCTTGCCTTACATTTAGATTTTTTTTAATCAAATGTGGCTATTGGAATATCTATAGGTAACATCTGAAATTGGTAGGGAAGCCACGGTAGTATAAGTATACAGTACACACCCTGTTAGATAAAGAGGGAGTGTTGACCAACGATCCAGATCTTCACTAATGCATCTGAATATTTTCCTATAATTAGCATGATACATTTTTTGTTCAGATAAGATACTATAATATCTAGTAGTGTTAACTTTATATACTGAATAATATCCATACTGAAAACTAAGATCTTTTAAATGTGGCATTGTTGTTGCATGTTCCATTAAGAATAGCACCACATGATAAGTTAACTTACAATCTTCTCTGTTGATGGTGATGCCTTGAATATTACTTATTTTATTAGTCATTCTGAATAAGCAGAATACTTTCAGCAAACAATAGGGTTGATGGTGAGCGTCCCTGCACACAACCACACTCTAATGCCAAACTCTCTCCTTAACTGAGGCCATTGGGCTTGAATAGTGTTTGTATTCCCTTTGTGAAATTAGGATAAAAGTCGAAACCATCCAATAATTTGATGCAACTGTGAATTGAAAGTAAATTTGTGTTTTAAACTGAATTGTATCTGATTTAGAGGTTTAATTCCAAAAGATCTAGATTTACAAAAGTCAATAAAAAGAAGAGTTTTGCTTCTTTAAATTCAGATTCAGCTTTCTGAGACACCACATACAGAGACTTCATGAGATCATGATGTGACAGGCATGGAATGTCACCATTTACTGACTGAAATGGCTGAAATGTAAATGGTTGAACTGATTGAATCTGTGCATGTTTGCTGTTGAGTTCCTGAAATTACTGAGTTGTGCTACCACAGTGAACCACCAATGAAAAAATACATATACAAATATAGACACTTGCTTGTTTAGTTTTTGTTGTTAAAATAGTCTTTAACTAGTTTAAAATCTAATGAAGTCATTCATGTCTGTCCCATTTGTGCCTTCAGGACAATGTGATGTTGGAGAAGGCCTGCATGGCAGTAGAGGAAGCAGCCAAGGGTGGAGGTGTGTATCCTGAGGTTCTGTTTGAGGTGGCTCACCAGTGGTACTGGCTATATGAGCAGTCAGTGGGCGGGGGCTCAGGCCAGCAGCGGGAGACCTCTGGACGCTGTGGGGCCAACGGGGGTTCAGGCAGGAGGCCCTCAGAGTCCAGCTGTGGCATCCTTGACAGCGGAGCCAACATGGAGTCAGCGGGGGTGGCAACAGTCACAGCCTCAGTCACAGCAGCAGCTGTCGTACCTGTCATCTCTGTGGGCTCCACCATCTACCAGTCCCACGCCATACCCGGGCAGGCTATTGCTCACCCCCACACCCAGGGCCTCCATCCCTACACCACCATCCAGGCTCATCTCCCCACTGTCTGCACCCCACAGTATCTGGGACACCCTCTGCAGCATGTTCCCCGACCCACCGTCTTCCCTGTGTCTGGGGCTGCATACCCACAGGTCAGAGCCCCTGTTCATACAATCATTGGGCTTTTTAATAGAAGTTTATTCTCAGTAAGAAATGGCCAAAAGAGTGTCAACAGCTAGAATTTGAAAGATGTAAGGACAACATAGAAATTGTACATACAAAGACTGAAAACTACATGAATGGCTGCCAGGTAGTCACTTTGCTTAACCTGTTTTTTTTAACCACAGTTCAAAATGCTAAACTCACTATGTGCCTGTTCCTAAATGAAATTATGGGGAAAGTATTCAGTATTTTTCCATCCAGTTGCTGTTTGCACATTTCCAATTTGTGCTTAAACCTGAGCGGAAACACCGGAAATGTGCAAAAAGAGATCAAAAGCCTTTATTAATTTACTTACAGTATTATATAGAGCTGTGGTTTCACATCAGTTTTCTGTCCCTTGTATAACATGTAGTCAAAACAATACACCTGTTTATTTTGTTAGAATATACAATGCATTCAGACCCCTTCATTTTTTATGTTGCAGCCTTATGCTAAAATAATTTAATTTTTTCCCCTCAATCTGCACTCAATACCCGATAATGACAAAGTGAGGAGAAATTTTTGCAAATTTATTAAAAAAGGAAAAACTGAAATATCACATTGACATAGGCATTTACTCAGTACTTAGCTGAAGCTCCTTTGGCAGCGATTACAGCATTGAGTCTTCTTGGGTATGACACAACAAGCTTTGCACACCTGGATTTGGGGATTTTCGGCCATTCTTCTCTTCTCTTTTCGGGTCTCTCCTAATATGTTTGATTAGGTTCAATTCAGGGCTCTGGCTGGGCCACTCAAGGACATTCACAGAGTTGTTCCTAAGCCACTCCTGCGTTCTCTTGGCTCTGTGCTTAGGGTCATTGTCCTGTTGGAAGGTGAACCCTCAGCCCAGAGTGGTCCTGAGCACTCTGGACCAGGTTTTCATTAAGAATATCCCTGTACTTTGTTCCGTTCCCCGCCACTGAAAAACACCCCCGCAGCATGATGCTGCCAGATTTCCTCCAGAAATGATGTTTAGAATTGAGGCCAAACAGTTCGATCTTGGTTTCATCAGACCAGTCTGAGAGTCCTTTAGGTGCCTTTTTTTTTTTTTTTTAAACTCCAAGCAAGCTTTCCTGTATCTTTCACTGTGGAGAGGCTTCTGTGTGTGTGGCCACTCTGCCATAAAGCCCAGATCGGTGGATTGTTGCAGTGATGGTTATCCTTCTGGAAGTTTCTCCCATATCCACACAGGACCTCTGGAGCTCAGCCAGAGTGACCATCGGGTTCTCAGTCACTTCTCTTACAAAGGCCCTTCTCCCCCGATTGCTCAGTTTGGCCAGGCAACCAGCTCTAGGAAGAGTACTGGTTGTTCCAAACTTCTTCCATTTAAGAATTATGGAGGCTCTTTGGAACCTTCAATGCAGCAGAATTTTTTTGTAGCCATCCCCAGATCTGTGCCTTGACACAATCCTGTCTCTGAGCTCTGCAGGCAGTTCCTGGCTTCATGGCTTGGTTTTTGCTCTGATAGGCATTGTCAGCTGTGAGACCTTATATAGACAGGTGTGTTCATTTCCAAATCATGTCCAATCAGTTAAATTTACCACAGGTGGACTCTAATCAAGGTGTAAAAACATCTCAAAGATGATCATGAGAAATGGAAGGCACCTGAGCTAAATTTCAGGTGTCATAGCAAAGGGTCTAAATACTTATGTCAATGTGATATTTCGGTTTTTCTTTTTAATAAAATTGCAAAAGGTTCTAAAATTCTGTTTTCGCTTTATCATTATGAGGTATTGAGTGTAGATTGATGAGGGAAAAAATGGATTTAAACGATCTTAGGATAAGGCTGCAACATAAGATGTGAAAAAAGTGAAGGGGTCTGAATACTGTCTGAATGCCTGGTACATTAGAATATATCTTACATGAATAAATAAATATGCCTGCTTTTCAAATGCTGGTTTTCCTACACAGTTTTAGACTGTTGGTCTGACAAAACAAGCAATCTGAATATCTGAATATGTCTACTTGTCAGGAAGTGTATATTACACCAGCACCAGGCAGGGGCCTTTCTCTGTCACTATTACAACTGGTGTACCCTGTGGGTAACACCACAGGGTACATATGGATCAAAGGAAACAAATAAACATAAAATACAATACAACATAAAAAACAAGAGAAAACTTCAGGTGAATAGCAGAAATGAGTGTGTGTTGTGTTGTGATGTATCAGAGTGACAGCTGCTTCATTAATGATGTCTCTTAATCTTGAATATATTTGCTAATAGTAGTTGATGGATGCACACGCTGATTAATATTTTATTTTGCTAACATTTCAAGAGTTTACTTAAAACAAATTCATAACTATAGATAATGGTTTTATCACCCATATCAGGTATATACAGGTGTAGATATACGGATGTAAATAAATATTGCTTGTCCTACACAAATGTTCTCACACTGTTTTATTTTTAATGGTAGTGGTATGAGTGCAGGTCACTAATGCTAGCTGTTTAATGTGTGTGTGTGTCCTCCTTCTCAGGGAATGCACCCAGCCTTCATTGGTGCCCAGTACCCATTCTCAGTGGCCACCGGCCCCCAGCCACCCATGGCAGCCACTGCTGTGACCTTCCCTGGCGTTCCTGTACCGTCCATGACTCAGATTGCCGTCCATCCCTACCACACGGAGACTGGCCTTCCGCTTAGCACCACTGTAGCAGGTAAGGACTACAGGCTGTGTGTGTATGTGTGTTTAAATCAAGCGATTGTTCATGTTCTTCAAAATTCATATTCACTGTTATAGATAGTGTACAGTGATAATGTAAATATACCAGGAATGGGTTTGTCTGTGTTGGTCAATGCTTAACAGTATAGTGTTCCTGTCATGTTTTTCAGTAGGCAGTGTCCACTCTGGCCCCACCATCCAGGCCATACAGGGAGCCTCTATGCCCTCCCTCTCCTCCCAGCCCGGCTCATTGGTCAGCACTCCTTTCCCAGTGGAGGACGAGCAGCACAGCCAGCCAATCAGCCAACAGGGCCTGCACTACCTGCATTCTGCCTACAGAGTTGGTGAGGAGTTTGTTTCTTATGATAATATTTTACTGTAACAAATGTGCATGTGGTACAGTAGAGCTGACATGTGAACCACGGTGTTGCTTCCATATAAGATGAGCTCCTCCTCTCTTTGTGTGAAGGTATGCTGGCCTTGGAGATGCTGGGAAGAAGAGCTCACAATGATCACCCCAACAACTTCTCCAGGAGCCCACCCTACACTGAGGACGTCAAATGGCTGCTGGGACTGGCTGCAAGGCTAGGTGAGCACACACTTGAAGGAGCAGATAGTAATGAGATAGGTGCATGATATGAGTGGCTGATGCCAGGATTCATTGGGTAGTTAACTGCTTAAGCCATGGGACTATGTACGTATGTATGCACAGCTCTTTTAAGATCTACCCACAGATTTTAAATTATGTTTAAGTCAGGGGACTGTGAGGGCCATTCCAAAACCTTCAGCTTGTGTCTCTTGAGGTAGTCCTTGGTGGATTTCGAGGTATGTTTAGGATCACTATCCTGTTGTAGAAGCCATCCTCTTTTCAGCTTCAGCTTTTTTTTTTACAGACGGTATGAGTTTGCTTCCAGAATTTGCCGGTATTTAGTGGAATCCATTCTTCCCTCCACCTGAGCAATGTTTCCTGTGCCTCTGGCTGCAACACAACCCCAAAGCATGATAGATCCACCCCCATGCTTTACAGTTGGCAAGGTGTTGTTTTCATGAAATGCTGCTCCTTTTTTTCTCCAAACATACCTTTGCTGATTGTGGCCAAAGAGTTCTATTTTAACTTCATCAGTACACAGCACCTGTTTCCAAAACACATCAGGCTTCTGTAGATGTTCTGTTGCATACTTCTGATGTTGGATTATATGATGAGGATGCAGGTACGTTTTTCTTCTACTGACTCTTCCATGAAGGTCTTGTTTGTACAAGCATTGCTGCACAGTGGAAAGGTTTTTTGCAGTCAAATGGGGGTTTTGATTTGCCTTTCTGGTCAGCATACCAGCAGTTCTCTCTGTTTTCTTGATCTTTCAGATCTCATCTTGACCTCCACAGTTGCCATCTCTTATTTCATACTGTGGAAACTGCACACTGACAACGCTTTGCTATCTTCTTGTAGCCTTCCCTGCATTGTGGACATCAATAACTTTAATTTTCAGAGTCTTACACAGTTGCTTAGAGGAACCCATGGTTGCCGAGTGTTTGCACTAGGTTTGAAGAGTCAGAGTATTTGTAAAGCTTTGAAAATGGCACCAGCTGACATTTCCTAATGACAATTGTTGACATGCCTCAAGCTTTACGGGCTGATTAAGGTCTGAGACCTTGTACAAGAAGAGGAGATTCAGAACTCTTCTGGTGCCCAAACCTTTGCACATGCCACAATGATGTTTTTATTTATTTATTTATTTTCAGTTTATGTCATAAAAAGTATCTATGCATTAATGTTTACAGAAAATATTGTGGGTTTTTTTTTTACATCTTTTCAATTTAAAAAAAACACCAATATATCTTATTTGTCAAGGGGTGGCCAAACTTTTGCATACAACTGTATGCTGTGCTTTGTGCAGATGGTCAGACTTGTCTCATAGAATAGATTGCTTGTGACCTGTGTACAGACTATGTGACTTCAGTTAACTTTAATCAGCATAATCAGTCTTTTTTATAGTTCAATAACCAATAGAGGCATAGATCTGTGAAGAATAACCTTATTTGGAGATAGTAAGAGTAAGGATTTGGTGAAGTGTTTAAATACTCTTGTCCAGAAGTAGAACACCGAATTGAGTGGCATTTCAGTGTTTTCACGTGTACTGTAACTCTGTTCTCCTCGATCGAGCTTCAATAAATGTTCCTGCATAAGACATCCTGGTCTCCTGACAAGTTCTTCACCTTGGGTTAACCAGCTCTACATCAGTTCCTTCACATTCCTGATAGATCATTCCAAACAATAAACAACAGAAATAGAATAGTTTCACTGTGTGTTATTTTCACAATAACTGACCACGAACAAAGATGGGAGGCCCTTCTACACCACACACTGTGGACTGAACATTTGTCATATCAGAAGGTAGAGAAAGTAACAGTTAAATGGTAGAGACAGGGTTCCCTGCAGCTACCTCCACTAAATTAATGACCACACAGCGAAGCTATGATCTGATGTCTCTGTACTCCAACACATTGGATAAGTTATGGAACAATGACTGAGGTAATAATGTCACTCTTTCTGCTTGTCCATCCTGTCAGGAGTCAACTATGTGTACCAGTTCTGTGTTGGAGCGGCAAAAGGTGTCCTCAGTCCATTCGTCCTGCAGGAGATCATCATGGAGGCTCTTCAGAGGCTGAACCCTGCCCACATCCATGCCCACCTCCGAACACCTGCTTTCCACCAGCTTGTCCAGCGCTGCCAACAAGCCTACCTGCAGGTATGACACATCCACGCTGCAGTCATAGTGAGGTAGATGGACAAACACCAGTGCAGCTTGATGTGCAGAAGAATGCTGGTGTATTCAGCATATAGTTGGTCTGAATAGGTGCTGAGTCGAACTTTGCTTTCTATAAGAAATACAGCAAAAAATAAAGACTGTCCTTTACTTGACACCAAGAAAAGAACATTGCATTGTTGTCTTTCTGCTGGTTTGGAAATGGCATAGTCCCAGGTTGTCAATAAACCAGAAATGTCATTTAATCAGGTAGAAAGTATCAGATAGGTAAGGTATTGTAGAGCTGTTGTGAGTAGTCAGCGTCATGCATTTGTATGTTATGTCTGTAAGTCAACTTACAGCTGTAAACATTTCTTTCTGGCTCTGGCTCTGGCTCTGGCTCTGGCTCTGGCTCTTGCTCAGTAAGATGATGTCCCCGTTCTTAATCCTACCTAAAAAAAACTCAGAAACAGCTGTCAATCAGCACAACCAGTGCTATTTTGAATCTCTGAAAAAAACAGACTACAAGACTACCACCTGACACATTTTTCCAAACAAATCCACTTCACAATAAAATGGCTCTACAATTAAGAACAGAATTAGTGTCACACACTTCCAAAACCTGCTTTTTTAATGATGATGATAATATTAATGAAGACTCTAATGCTGGGCATTAAATTCTGGGCATACACAGTAGGAAGTGCATGACTGAGAGACACCTCTACAGGCTGCCTGTGGAATCATTCCTCCTCCTCCTTTCTCTCTACAGTACATCCATCACCGGCTCATCCACCTGACGCCTGCTGACTATGACGACTTTGTCAACATCATCCGCAGCGCTCGAGGTGCTTTCTGCCTGACGCCTGTGGGCATGATGCAGTTTAACGATGTGCTTCAGAACCTGAAGAGAGGGAAGCAGACCAAGGAGCTGTGGCAGCGCATCTCCCTGGAGATGGCAACTTTCTCTCCCTGAACAGCATGGTCTGGGTCTCGGCCTGGAGGAATCCATCCAGCGCCCCCTCAGCCTCCAGCATCGCTACTGCCACTGCACTGAGCCAGCCATGTTCCTGCTGTCTGGTTCTGTCAGGGATCTTGCTCCCTTCTATGTGGACTCAGCAAACACAGCACACAGGCAGTACAATCAGCTCCCATACCCCTCAACCCATAAAGACTTCCTTTTTTATGTGTTTGTCCACCCAGAGGAGAAGGCAGGTCACCCTCCTGCTCTCCTCTGTTCTTGACTGACTCCTCTCACTCCTGTTTTATCATGGTTCATGTTTGTGTAACTGTAATTAAAGTGTACGCCTTCTTTCGTTCATCTAACTCGTCTCTTCCATTTCCCCTAAACTGAAGACATTGATGGGGATCTCTTACCCTCCACCCTCACTTTATTTCCAGTGTTTTGTAGTTTTGTTTAGTTGTTTTGAATGAAACCACTGAGTGAGTCATCTTCATGCTGCAACATTCCTGTCCAGAGTAGTAGGTGCTGTGAGGCCTCAGTCACCAAAAACTTCTCACTATGGATCTGAATCTTAGCAGTGTGGGAGAAAAGGAAAAAAAAAAGTTTAATATGAAAAATTACAGTATATTGTCTGTATGGGTGAGGATTTTTCAGTATTTTGTTTAATCTTTTTTGATACTTTGTATAGAATATGACATGTATGCAGAGAAGAATGGGAAGAGAATGTGAGAATGTTAAAGGTGCTGTTGTTGTGTGGGATCCATATTTACATTTAACCCCGCCTGAGGAGTGACATGAACACAGCCCCAGAGCAAAATCAGAGGGCCACCTAACCACTGCTGGGCCAAGCAGGGCCAGCCAGGCTCCACTCTTGAGTCCAACACTTCCAACATTTGGATCAGACTTTTGTCATGACTCGTCAGTAGGGCTGGGTGTCATCTGAACTTCTTTGTTGATATCTGATTTTTACAGAGCCAATAAGGGACATGGGCCTTTTTTCAAGTTTCTAAACTATCTGGTGCTCACCAGAAATGTATGGGGAAAAGTTTGTGCTCATGTCTCCTGAGGGGCTCCATAGATTTTCAGTACCAATTTAAAAAATGTATTCAATACCTTTTCAGCTGAGTACAATTGTGTGTTTTTTCTACAAAAGATTTAATTTAACAACATACTGCAAGCCATCTGTACTGCTGTCTTTACACAACTATACAGAAGCTTCAACAAATGAAATGCAGAAAAAAGATTCACAGGTGTTTAAAGACTGAGTTAACAGGATGAGAAACCAGTTTTTGAATACAAATCAGTATGTACTCAACATCAAGTATTGACATTACATACACAGCCCTACTTTTCAGCTAGACAGATTCCAACCAAATCACTGATGTGTAAAAATGCATAGACAGTAGTAGCCCAATTTGGAACTGTCTCATCCCAGATGCTTCCCATAGAAATGCTCATAGAAGTGTCTGTGTGCTGCTCTTTATCAGCCATGGTCAAGTTCACGAGATGTACATTTGATAAACTAATCAGTGTATCCTCATCCTTGTTTTTCCTCTTGTAAAACCAAGACATAATTTTTTCCTAATGTGGCTTGTCCAAGTACGTTTTGGAGTGTGATGTCTTCGCTTCATTCTGATGCAAATAGGAACAAGCTTAAAAGCTAAAGCCCCAACTAGAGTTGATTTTGTTTGTCCTTTGTCAGTCACAAGGGGCAGTAATGAAACCATTCCAGCTGCCCTCAAAAAACAAACTCAAAGGTGATATTTATATCTGAAGTGTTTTCAAACAGTATGTTAGGTTTTTAGAAGAGCAAAAATAGTTGAGGTTGAGTAGTTGGTCTAGCAGATGTAATGTTAACTATTCCACCTTGGATAAATTGCAACACACAGCTGTTTCCTTAAAGTTTCAATGGCAAACAACCAGGACTTCCTCCCAAGCAGTCTCATTTTTGGGCCATCTTCTTCAAAGTTCACACTTGAAATCTGAATATGTCCCAATATATTCAGAGCAGCTGAGAAATGCATCTGCCTGAATTTGGAGTATAATCTTAACCCCTGAATATCCTAAAATTCACTGCATGTGCTCAACCGTCTCTGTGAGGCTATGTACCACTACAATGAATCCTCTGTAGACTGTATCACACAGGGACAGTACAGGTACAGCTCACTAGTCTTAATGGCTCGGAAGGCCACCGCCTCATAGATCACAACCTTCTAACAGAGTGACCCCTAGAAGGGACACAGCTGTGGTTTGGCTCTGGAAAGCCCTGCTTCGCTGAGGTGTGTGTGTGTGACTGAGAGAGAGTGTGTGTGACTGAGAGAGAGTGTGTGTGAGAAACTGGACCTGTCATAAATCTGACAGTGAGTGTGTTTGAGTGGCCCCTTCCCTCTGTGGTTAGCTCATAGACCATGGTGCTGTAACTTTAAGACATGTTGACAGTCCATCTCTGTCCAGGCAGCTGCTGTGGTTCTGAACCCACCTCTCTGATTGGCTCTGGACCTCACAGGTGAAGGTGACTTAGTAGAAAATTTACTGTGATATTTTTGTATTCCTCAAAAAGTGTAGCTTGATTGAAAAGTTCTATATGTGCTGATTGCAAAAGGTTCTAATTTAGAGTGAAAAGAATAAAAAAAGATAAAAGCAATACTACAAGTGTAGAGTTTACCTAATAAAGATAATTCAAAACACTAACTCTGCGACTGATGTGTGGGGGTTTGGAGGGAGTTCTTATCTTTATTTTCCCTGTAGAGATCAAACCACATTCTGCTCTCAGTAATGGCCACAAGAGGGAACACTAGGATCATTTGTCGGTTCATCAATCCCAGATCAAATCATACTTTTTCCCTTAGCAGTACACGGTACACATTGTATGTAGAATGTTTAGTTTTCAAAGTTACTATTCATCTGAAAAAGATGTTTTTGTTAAAGCAATAGTAACAAGCATTAGGGTAGATTATGCCTCTGCTACATGTACATTGCACTTGTTACATTTACACATTTTCATAACTGCTTAAGCAGAACTAAGCATGTCGATCTGCAGCATGCAGCTTTACTATAAATTTGTGGGGTGGGTTTTTTATGGATATCCAAATGATACACAACTGTATTTTACAAGAGAAATATCTGGTTTACAAATGTGTTTTTCCATAAAAAACTAATGTCTGAAAGCACCCACAAACAAATAAATGTAAGTGATTTCAAGCATGATCACAAAGTATTTTTTTAAAAAGTGAGCCAGCTCCATGACAATATATTTTGTCAAACATTTTAATGTTTAAAGCACAAAAGCTTAAGACACACCCCTTTAACTGACAATTATGGGCAAGGTTAGGACAGGTGTGTCTTTTCACACTGATGGGTTTAAGGGCATGTGGCTGTGGGTGTGTTCTGTGTCTCCACTAGTCCAGAAAAGCTTGATATAAAACAGTTAAAAGTATCTTGTAACTCTAATGCAACTGTTTCACCACAAGTGGTGGATTGCTTTGGATTACAGTTTGCTCTAATTTTGGGAAAAAAAGAGGACAATTAGTAGAGAGACAGTTCATTTAAAACTGAGGAATATAATTAAAACATTTTAAATTAAAACATACCATAAGTATTAAGTGAAACCCTGCATGAGCAAATAATGAACAGGAGGTTAAAGAGACTCAAAACAAAATATAAAGTGTGACCAATGTCTAGTAAATGTAGAATAAATGTAAAATAATAACACAAATATATTAATGAATGTAATAAACAGTGAAATTTAAAAAAGGGACAAAATAAATGAATAAGAAATTAAATAAAAACTATAAACAACTTGTGTACACAAGTGTTATTGTGTTATTTAAAAAATAATCTTTCAGGACTTTGAAGGGCTCACACTCCTCCCTCCTCACAGTCTCTCATATTATAAACAGCACAACTAAACCAGGTCACAAAATAGTGAGAAAGTGTTTTGTTGCAATCCCAAAATCATTACTTTGACATCTCATTAACAGCAAAGGGTATTATGTTTTCATCACAAGAAAGCAAAATTTAAAAAATCATCTTCAGCCAGTATATGTTGTGTTTCCTGGACAGCAAGCAGGGAGTAGGCAGTCACGGCTGGCAGAGGAGTTAATAAACAGCTGTGAGGTTGTTTCTTTGCTGTTGTGAACTTCCAGAACATATCCTCAGCAGATATCATGTTCACATTCTTTGTTGGTGATGGAGTGGATGTAACAGAAATTCACATGATGTTACATGATGATGATAGAATTCACAAAACGGTTAAAATTATTGGTGCGGTTAATAGGCCTACATAATATATTTATATTTTCAATATATGCACATCAATCCACCTCTGTAAATAGAGTCACTTTTTATCCATACAGTATTCTTTCCAGCATTCTTTGTATTGCCACAACCTCTTGTACAATGTGTACCATGGCACTGTACACACTGACACAGTCTGACCTGTATATACCAGATCATCTCTTGCCTGTATTTAATAGCTACATGTTTGTGGTAACCCGTGTCTCTGTTCAAAGATGGTCTCTGATGTCAGATGTAAATGCCCTTGATCTTAAGGGGTGGGATTTTCATCAGCCACTGAACCTTCTGCACTGTCCAACTGAGAATCAAACAGGCAGGTGGCACATTTAGCATCATTAAATCTGTCATCATATCTGCATGGATTCTGTTGTCATGCCAACAACTACAGTACCTGTCATGTCCCACTTGCTGAGAATTTGTCAGAGTTATCTAAGTTGGAAACAGTTTTATTCTGTTCTACTCTCTGGGGTCCGTGATAGTGAGTTAGTCGAGTTACACCAGTGGGGCCACCCTGGAAGTGATTCAAGAACCATTCAACTGACAGATGACTGATGCAGAAAGATCCAGGACCCAGAGGGAGTGCACCTCACTGGGGACTCCACAGACAATGAACTAGCTGCCTGCCTGAACTATTTGACTAAGTTGAAATGCTGAGATATTGATCTGCACATGGAGGATATAAAAAGCACAGAAACTCAGCAATCTCTTGCTGCACAATTCAAAGCATTTGTTTAGCTGACCTGGTTAAAGGACGGGTTTTACAATTTTTCAAGTGTGTCTTAAAACAAGACTAGGTCAAAACCTAGTATATGGCTGGACCATATACTAGGTTTGTGTGGTTTGTGTGAAATTGTGGCCAATTTGTTACAGGGATAGTCAGTGGTAGTGTCTATAATGTGAATTCCTGGATATTAAATGTTCATTGGCAATATTCTGTAGTGGTCCCAGTAATATTTGCTGGTAAAGTGTACTGAAGTAGCATATCACATGACATGGTTAAACTACATTTGAGTAAAAAAAAACATTTACACTCATATCTTGGGATGTTTGATTTGAAAGATAACTTATTTTAATTCTAATTATAACTGTTTTTATTTTTTTCTGCCTCTTTCCCAGTTGATGATCATTGAGGCTGCGGTGGAAATTGTGAGTGAAAGTTCTGACAGCAGTTACCGCAGTTACAGTCAAATCCAGCACACCTTCAGAGCAGCCGCCCCATACCAACCTGATATAACAACTACATGAGTCTCATTTTCTACCTTCAAGACTTGTGTTTTAATGCTGTTGTTCATCGTTTGTGATGTGAAAACATCAGAAAATAAAAGGCTTGCATCCTGGTATTAGTTCAGTTATAAAATCCAAACGCACTGTGGAGCGTCTCTCCTGGTGCTGCTGACAGCTCTGTCAGCTGAAGAGTCGATCACACTAGACGGTAGAGGAGCAGATGGTAGAGACTCTGGTACGTGTCTGTTTAAACAGGAGTTTAGCTGACTTCTCTGAATTTAACACCAGAGCTGTGAGCGTCAGAGCTTGGAGCAGGAAACACAGTCACTCTGCATTGTGCTCATGGATGTATAAAGAGAACTCTCTTTATACATCCATGGTCACACTGCTCTCCTCTGCTTCCATCATCTCGTGCTGATACATTTTGAAAGAGCAATGGCCAATGGGGAAACTTCAACACTCGGCTGGCTGACCAATGGTGTAACTTCATCACTCACTCACTCACAACCGCGGTTATAGGACTGGTCTGTGGCCGGTCCAGCCAACAACAGTCAGGTGTCTATATGAACACTGAAAGAGGTTTTCCTCGCTGTAATCATTCCTCCTGTTCATACTGGCTATTAAAATATCACCTTCAAATGTGCTTTCAATGTAAGTGATGGGGGACAAAATCCACAGTGTGTCCACACAGTCATTTTGTGCAAAAATGTATTTAAAAGTTGATCTGAAGCTTATATGAGACTTTAGGAGTCATTGGAACAGGAGTCATCTTTACCTTACCTTACCTTCTCCCCCATATACAGTACTGTGCAAACATTTTAGGCACTAAAAGTAAAGTGAGGATGCTTTCAGTTTATTTATTTATCAGTTAACTTCACACAAAGTTCAGTAAACAGCAGAAACCTAAATGAAATCAATATTTGCTGTGAGCAGCAAGGCCTTTAAAACAGCAGCACAGTTTTTCAGGTACTTGGCAGGTTGGTTGTTCCTACATTTTGGAGCTGTTGCCACAGTTCTTCTGTGGATTTAGGCGTCTCAGCTGCTTCTGTCTCTTCATGTAATCTCAGACTGACTCCATAATGTTGAGATCAGGGCTCTGTGGGGGACATACCAACTGTTGCAGGACTCCTTGTTCTTCTTCTTGCTGAAGGTAGTTCTTTATGAATCTGGCTGGATGTTTGGGCTCGTTGTTGTGCTGCAGAACACATTTGGGACCAATCACTCCCTGGTGGTATTGCATTATGGATGAGAATCTAAACATCTTAAGTGCCTAAAACATTTGCACAGTACTGGACAACACATAACCAAACATGACACCTGGTCCAGTTCTAATCTCTGATGAAGACAGTGAGATGTGGTGAAAGCACCATCAAAGCTGGTGAGTGGAATCAAAATCACTGTGTTTCAGCAAAACATCTCTCACTCCCAGTCAGTCAGCCCGATGTACATGCACTCACTCACTCACTCACTCACTCACTCACTCACAATCCTGCTGTGCTGTGGCCACTGGCCGGTGAGAGCCAATCCGCATTGCCCAACTCTATGTTATATATGCGTATGTATTAATCAACCGCACGAACCTGACCCAACCTGCAAACTGCCAACTGTTTACTAAACACCGGTAGGCCCAGTGAGCTGTGGCTGGGGACCAACACACTGTGGCCGGGGAGCAACACACTGTGGCCGGGGAGCAATGCACTGTGGCCGGGAGGCAACTGGCTGTGGCTGGGGAACAACACGCTGCAGTTTTGTTGTGAAATGTGTACTTATTATGACCTTTGGACTACCAACAGGAAAAACAAAAGGGGTAAGCTATGTTCTGCTATTGCTCTGGAGCTTATTTTCTGCTCCTTTGTTGAGGAAATAATGTTTTAGCTCGGGAGTGGGTGACTTGTCATTGCAGCTGTGTTTTGTTGTGAAATGTGTAGTGACAGAGGCAGCTAGCCATCTCATTAGCTGGAGTGCTAATATCTGCAGGGTGTTTCTAGTCGGATAGTACAGTTTTGTTGTGTTGTTGTGTCGTTATGCCGGTTGTTTGTTGACGTTAGAGGGAGAGTGGCAAGGCACTCGGGAGTGCGCAAAAATGTCACTTCCGTTGGATTTCAGCAGAAAATCCAGCCCAGGTCCTTTACATAGAAATCAGTCCACAGGCTGTTACAGACAACTGAGAAAGTCGGGGTATTTTTTACATTACATTACTCCCTGTTCACTCATTGGCAATTTAAAAAATGATTAATACATGTATATTGTGTCACAATTCTACATATAGAACCTTTAACAGACAATGTTTAAGTTTTGACAGGTTCATTCATTTTCTTCCTTTCATTGATTTTAATTGTAGTTTATTGTTCTTTTTCCACAGTGCAACGTTGTTTTGGGGATAACATTACAGTAGTTATCTAGTTTAGAGTTATGTTAGAATATCACCTAACAATATTGTGTAATATGTATAGTTCTTTAAATTTTTGGCCACTGCAGAGCAGAACATGTTTATACACATCCCAGTATTATACATTATACACACTTCATTTTTGTGGCACTAATATTCTATAATGCTCACAAGAACTGATTTTTCTCAAAACCTGTTTTGATTACCAAATTGTTTTCTGGTAATGAACTGATAAGACTGGTGAAGTAAATCGTCTGCGACTGTTCTTGTGACAACCAACAGTGCATTTGTCACGTCAATTTATTTTTCTGCTCACAAATCTTTCAAAGTGTTTAAACTGCACATCTGTATTTTCTGTAGGTTTTAAGAAATTTCACTGTGGCTTAGGGGTTGTCTGTAAGTGAAGTAAAGACAAGGAGTGTGTCAACATTACCGCTGAGCCAATGCTTTAAATCTATCCCAAAAAGAAGAGAATACTCTGTCTTCTTTTAGACTTTGGTCGGTGAAAACAAACTATAGATAACTTATTTTGGGGGTTACTTTTAAACCCTCCCCCGGTTTGCCAGATTTGGTTGAGTCCAGGGTTCCACCAGAACCAAGATGGTGGACCTAGCAGCGACGCGCTGAACTTCAGTTTACACTTTAAACGCTTACGCTTTTTATCCCCCTTACTCTGGTCGGATTGCTGTCTTTTAAGAACGAATACTGGTAAGTCAGAAATCATTGATAGATTTCATATTTTGTCACATTGTCTCAAAGTTGAAGGCCGTTTTTGCTGCGGAGTCCTGTGAGCAGCTGTCGTATCCTCAGCAGTTAGCTGACGGTATTCCAGGTCCCAGTTATCCCAGTCACAGTACTGCGCTTTGTAATGAGAACCTATCCTACCGGCTGGACAGCATATGTAGTTCTATGACAGCACCACACTGGGAATAAGACATGAAAAAGAGAAGGTTCGGGTCACAGGTTCAGATTGCAGTATCAACCCGGAGCCACTGAGAGCTGGCGCTAACAATGCTAACATTAGCAACAGTCTGGTATAGTGAGACTGAATTAGCTGTTAGCATGCTAGCAGGAATTCACGACGGACTGCTGACTGTAGAAATAAAGTTTTCCCGTATTTGTTTTACGCTGCTTTTCAGATCTTTTTCTTTATGTTATGGCAGTTCGGTATGATGACACCGAGATGTACTTTAATGATGCCTACATTTCATTTAGTGTGGAGCTGCATATGTTCATCAGTATAATGGTAAAGGCGAGGCAGTGTTTTGGTATCTGGGTTACTCAGACAGGGGGCTGTGTCTGGGGCTCCAGGTTGGATGTTTTGGCCGTTGGCTGCCCGCTTCAGTCAGAGCTATTTGTAGTTTACTGCTAGTAGGAGCAGTGCTGGTCTCTAGCACAGCGTTTTACAAGTTCTCTATTGACTGCTGTAGCTCAAAGCTCATTGAGTTTATCTGCCTGTGATTTACAAGCAGTGTATAACCCCTGATGCAGTGTGTGCGTTGATTATAGTGACTTGTTGAATGAGGCCTGGGGGGAAAAAAAGCTGTTATCTGGATCAGACCAGACCACACTAGCGTGTTCAAATTCTCCACTTCCAGGCAACATCATTTTTGATGACCGAGTTAAATTGCAGTTATATTACTGATACAAGAAAAATAACTATGTTCACCTGTATAGAATATCATAATTAATCAACAACAATTAATGATGTGATAACTTTTTGTATGTGGAACCAGGATACTTTAAGTACTGACTGAACTCAGACCATAGCATTGAAATGGAAAGTTCTATAAGGTAACACTGTTTGCTTGGTCAGATTCTTTGTCTTGTTTACCTAGCCTTTGATTAAGTATTAACTGATTTAAATAATAATATTGTTAATGTTTTATGTATATTTTTTGCCCTGTAATTCTTTATACT
This sequence comes from Scomberomorus guttatus, assembly GCA_038419695.1. Lineage (NCBI taxonomy): Eukaryota > Metazoa > Chordata > Actinopteri > Scombriformes > Scombridae > Scomberomorus > Scomberomorus guttatus. The sequence continues at coordinate 30,098,882 of CM076458.1, forward strand.
TGGTTTGAGTTTAGGATTAGTCATGATAACGGAAAAAAAATTCATCATTGCTGTTTCTTAAATTTGCCAAACAAGCTGTGGATTCTGTTCATGCTGCAATTGAGCTGAATGCTACTCGGGATTTCAGAGGGAAAAGGACGGGAGCACACTTCATCAGAGTCTAGTCAGAAGACCAGAGTTGAATTTGGGTCGGGCACTGGCTGGCTTTGGTGAACTGGTATGTCTATTAGGGATGGAAACTCAATTTGGTAAAGTCATTTCACTGAGCAGAGAGGAAGAGAAACTGTGTGTGTGTGTGTGTGTGTGTGTGTGTGTGTGTGTGTGTGTGTGTGTGTGTGTGTGTGTGTGTGTGTGTGTGTGTGTGAGAGTTAAGTTTAACTTTATTTGGTAACTAGAATGTGCATTTCCTGAAAAATGCATGATTGCTGCTAGCTGATTAGATTGCTAACAATTGCTGCTGCCATCAGCTTTGTAGCGCCATCTATGAGTGAAGTTGTACAAGAGTCACATGTGGGACAGTATGCAGCAAGTCAATAATTTGCATATCTGTCTTCATCATAGGGTTTGAATTGTTCTAATGTTGATCAGGGAGAAAACCATCTGACTCCTGACACACATGTTTAAAAAGACACACAATGGTGTCCATGAAAATTGTCCAGAAAAAAAGTTTTCTGTGTTTGTGAGAGAGAGAGAAGTAGTTTTGAATTGTGAATGAAACCTATAGGTTTGAGATGACTAACAGTTAAAACAGAGAAAGCGAGAGGGAGAGGGGTCTTATCAGAAGGACTGTGTTTTGCAGTTTCAATCAGCAGATTGGGAGCATCTGTGTGCATCTGCATTTTTGTCACCTTCAACTTTATTGAGTGCTGCCCTTTGCAGGGATCAAACTCACAACCCTGTTATCTAAAAGGGACACTAAAGTGGTAACATCTGTAACCACTGGACTATGTGAATATACTATACCCAAAGACAAAAGATGACTTTAACGTGCATATCTATCTTCATCATGGCTTCATTATAAAATTAAATAGTGATATTAAAGGACACTGGAGTCACACTGAATGATGGTACATGATAAACATATGAAACCATAAAGCAACGTTGTCCATAAGAGCAATGTTACAGGGACTGTCCTGAGATGGTACTGAACTGACAACCTTGCAATCTAAGAGAGAAAGCTGACCAGGGCTTAACCACAGAGCTAGCAGGGAATCCCTAAAATCCAGAGCACAAATTCATATTTTGTTCAGGAACATTTGATTTGCCTAAAACTAAAGCTTGTAGCCCAGAGATTTGTACATCATTAGTGGCAGCAGGATCGGCTGAAGATGAAAATATGTATATATATCTGTACCAGTGATGTTGCCAGATACGCATCCTGCGTCTCTGATGTGTTAAAATCTGAAAAGACACAGTAAATTCACTATCGATGCGTCCAATGTATACACCCTGATAATGCTACATTGTGAACAACCAATCCATGCTGAAATCATAGAAATAAACAAAAGAAACCTTGCTGTCAAAAAAACATTTTCTTACCGTCTGCACATATACCTCTCCAGCATCAAACAGGAAGCAGCAAACCGGGTAGTTACTAAGGTAATGGCTGAAAAACAAACACAATAGATGGTGAATTAACAGTGTTATGAGTCTGTGTTTAATTAGTTAGAAATCTTAATTTTTGAAATGGTTCGCCTCTCATTCCAACGGTCTTCTCCCCCTAAAACAGCACAGCTAACCAACGGAGGCTGGTAGCAAGTTGAGGTGACAAAATCCAAAATGTAAAGTTTGTACGCAAATACAGTTTATCTTTATGGATTATATTGATGCCCAATTCACAAGAAGACTGTCGACATATTATGCCTTTTATCTTGGGGCGGCTGTGGCTCAGGAGGTAGAGCGGGTCGTCTACTAATCGGAAGATTGGCGGTTCGATTCCCGGCTCCTCCAGTCCGCATGTCGAAGTATCCTTGGGCAAGATACTGAACCCCAAATTGCTCCTGATGGCTGTGCCATCAGTGTATGAATGTGTGTGAATGGTTAGATTTCCTCTGATGGGCAGGTTGGGACCTTGTATGGTAGCCCCTGTACCCATTCAGCGTATGAATGTGTGTGAATGGGTGAATTGACTCCTAGTGTTAAAAGCGCTTTGAGTAGTCGAATGACTAGAAAGGGGCTATACAAGTACAGTCCATTGTGTACAGACAGTACAGTCTTGTGTTTCTAGAGTTATGTGTTTTTGCGGACACGTGAGGAATTGTTAATGTCAAGGGAGTTTGGCGTAATATTTTCCCCAGAGAGTGCAGGGAACTTCACTTTAATTCAAACTGCTAATATGTGTATTTTTTAATGTTGTGTCACCACTACGGAAACACCAGGTAACTGCTGAAGTATGATAAGGTTGTCTGATGTTGACTGCTGTTAGTTATTGGATGGTTAATGGTTTACAGTCTAATAATGTACGTTTGTATTGATTACTGCCAGTGGCTGGTCAAGCTAATTATCAGCTAATTGTACTCAGTTTCTAACAGCAGCATGCTGTAAATAGTTGCCCTTTGTGTGCATGTTTTTAAACTACTTTCATAATTAAACATGATGTGCTTGATGGTGTTATTAATGACTCCTGAAGAAACATGAAAGCTCAGCATTCTCGTTGGCCTTTAGCTTCCCTTTTTATGAGTCACATGTCACATTAACATTTATTCACCCAGAAAAAGCTAATATTTCTCTGTATAATATGACCTCTTTCTGTCAGCTGCTGCATGTGTGCTGTGCAGTGTATTTACAGCTGGGATTTTATTTGTTTAATTTTCAGATACATTTTCAACATACATGAACCATAATTATAACCATATAACACCAAACACAAGTTTAACACTACAATTAGTCAAAAAACACATTTTATTGGGGACCCACTCAATTTCTCTGGGACCCACTCAAATGACCACCTGTGGGTCCCAGGGCCTCACTACATTGAAAACCTATTAACATCACTGCTGTACATAGTGTTTGAAGGAAGAGAGAATCTGTAAGTTTAAGAAACAGGAGGGTAGGCTTGCAGCGGTCATTGATATTACCGGTGTTACATGGTGTTGGAACATACATTGCTTGCCCACCGCCCGTACCGTAGTTTTGCTTTTTTTATAGAAAAAAAATCTATTTAGTTCATTTTCGTGTATCAGCGTCCACTTTCATCAAATAAAAAAACTAATTTGTAAAGTATCAAGCGTTTTATCAATACTTAGTCAGATCACGGACGCTACAATTATAAACTGAAGGTGTCTGCTCCGTGACTGTCTGCAGCAGCAGAGTTGCAGCAAAAAGTAGCCTGCTCTCGGTGTGTCTCTCTCCGGATGGCAGGCGAGTTGCTCCAGTTCTGGTTCTAAGCGGCAGTCGTCCTCTGGCTCGTCCCGTCTGTGTGTGCCGCAGCCCGGCTGTACACGACATGTACGCTGTGACGACCTGCTGGCAGCAGCCTGAAGCCTGCTGTCACTAACTCTTAAGTAAGGGGAAGATCTAAACTAAAAATCTAATGTTAAAGATCAAAGTAAACACTCTACATATAAGCGTCATCGACAAATATCTTATCTTGTAAAATGTCCGGTATAACCAGTAACACCGGTGTTGTCACAAGTTTATTAGTTGGTGGGAAAATTTCCTCACCATGGCATCCCTACAGGAGGGACCACAGTGAGAATGTGACAGCACTCTCCTTGTCAATTGAAGGTTTAGATCTCAAAAACTATAAGTCCTATGGGAAATGTATTTACATTGTAAAAGAGAGGAGGCTTGTGGCAACATTTTAAGGTTTGATATGTGCTTGAAGAGTTAAAACTGAGGGAGTGAGATGTGTTTACATTTTTTTTTTCTGGTCTAAAAAAATCACTGCTTTAGCCTCTAACTGATGATGTCACACACTGATAAGACCTGAAAACTGCTGTAAAAGGCCTCACTTTGGACTTAAATTGCTCCAAACGTACAAAAGGTTTCACAACACAGAACACAACTTTAAATATTTAAAGTTTGCTGAACATTTTACCGTTTCATTAGGGTCTGTAGGCCAATATATGTCTGAGCCATACACTGTAAAAAAATATGGACATAGCCACCGTGACGTCACCCATTGGTTTCTGAAGAGCAGTTTTGAAGCTCAAAGTGGGCGACTCCAGCAGTTGCCATCTTACTCCCGGCTAATCCAAAATGGGCAAAAAGGTGGAACTGAGGCAGGTCAAATGAAGCCTGGTTGCTGAAATAAGCCACCTAGTGGCTAGCGACCTGTCACTCAAAGCGGCCACGTCGTTAATTATGCATAACTTTACAGCTTAATCAAATTTAAACGGGTAGGTTTTAAGAAAATTCACCCCCCATACAGTTGTCATGAAAGGGAAAATTAGCTTTAGAGACCAAAACAGTTTTTTGTACCAGGCTGTAAACATGTTTATTTCTGCTGCTTTTTAACATGGGGTTGACTCGCTTTTGGAGCCAGCCTCAAGTGGCCATTTGAGGAACTGCAGTTTTTGGCACTTCCACATTGGCTTCATTTTTTAGCCCCGGAGTTTGTTGCTTGGTCTGACCCCATGAGTTTCAAAGTTACAAAGAGTTTTCCAACTGAGGTAGATCATTCCTCTCATAGACTGCCATTATAAATTGGAATATTTATATTAATAGTTTAGTTTGGTTTCAGGTACCAACGACATATTTTGTGCATTTACTAATTAAAACATGCTCTTTCCAGTGGTATAATTATTTTTATGGTAGACTTTGGCATACAATATGCAACACAATATGCGTTGGAAATATAGGTGTGAAATAGTTTTTTCCATTTTCAATGCCTTTTGATTTCTTTCAGACATGCACCTAGTTTCTAAGAAAGTACTATAACACAAGTATTCAGGTATAGTATATCAAAAATTTTTTATTACAATTTTCAGTAAGCCATAACTTGGCAAATATGCAACTATGGGCCAACTATTTTACAAGTAAAAGACATCTATAGTGTAGAACAATCCCTGAAAATCCCTGAAATAGCATGAATAGTTCAGAAGTAATGAATTATGGAACTTAGCAACACTCATTTTTGGCAGGCCACGCCCCCTTTTTAAAGCCTCCATATCTCAGAAATGAAAGAAGATATAAGCCGAAAATTTTGTACACTAGTTGCTGGTTGTAATGATATTATTTACATCGAGTATGAAGCAAATTCAAGATGGTCTGCTGGGAAAATTTTCTAAAATCTGTTCATTTGACCTGGAATTACCCCTGTATGTCAGAGGTATAGATTATACACTTGGAGAACAGCATACAGAATCTGCTGCCCACTGCACTGGTTTTCCTGGATATGGGACATGCATGCTTTAGCTTTTTTTCCTTTGACTCTCTGACATGGCAGATGTCAGCATGCACCAAAAAGCCCCTGAATGTTGCTGCAGAACAGATCAGTTTCTCATGGCCTCTTGTTGTAGGCAGTCCCCTAGTCATAGTCAGGTGGTGGTCCTGGTAGATAACTTGTAAAATGAATAGCATAATTCTACAGTTTACTAGGGCTGTCAACGAATATTCTTATAATATATAATTTGATTATCGAATCGAATTGTAAAAAAAAAAAAACGACATTCAATTGTGAAGAAAGTGGCATTACCGTGGCTGTCTACCTCATGAGTTCTCGTATGAGCCTGGACCGCTGCACTGAATGCACTGCATGACGGACAATAGTCATACAATGTCACTTTCATTGATTGAAATGAAATCTAGGTCAAGCTGAAATGAGCGAATAATTCAACAACTGTGTGGTAATGATGACAGAGAGAGTGATTTGCAATCTAAGGGTGTTTTCACACCTGTTTGCTTTGGTCCGAATCAGTGGATGAGTTGCTACTTTGTTGCATTTTTCATTTGGTTCCATTTGGTTGTCTGTCACTCCATTCATTGGTCAGAAATCTTGTGGGGTTGGCGGGCTGAGAAAGGAGAGTTTGTTTTTCAGAAACAGCAGATAGGCTACAACATTTATAAAGGACTTGATTTTCCTTCTCACCTTTGTAAAACAGAAAATAAAACTAATGTATGGACCGTAGCACTCAGGAATACGAAGGTGTACTTATTCCACACAGGAGGGTGGACTAGTAAAATGGTCTTTGAAAATACTTTCTATCAGCAATAAAGTGTATTACTAAAATAAACAGTCTCAGAAAAACAAATCAGCAGCAACTTTTCAACTGTTCTTATTCTTATTATTCATATTCTTTTTTTATTAAGAATAATGATAAATAAAAGCTAAATGAAGTGCATTATAAATGGTGTATCACTGTATAATGTATGCAGTTTCTGACCACGAAAAGTGTTCATGTTTTTTAATTTTTTTCACATTAGTGCCCATTGATTCAACTAAACTAAACAAGACAGGTGTGTAAGCACCCTAAAAAGTCGTGTTTGGAAATACTTCAGATTTTGGTGACCAGTATGAATATTACCGAAACTGTTTAAAAATTACAAATCATTCGATGTTGCTCCCAGAGGCAGTGTGTTCTCAGCTCTTAGTGTGGCACCAACCAGAGAGAGAGAGAGAGACATTATAATGTAGGTATACAGATCTGTTAAAATGTTTATGTTGAAATAAATATACCTATACAAGTATTTGCCTGGCGTTTGTATTGGTTTGCCCTCTTATGGACATAATGCGCAAATATAGATATTCAAATGGTTCGAACCTATGTGTTTTTTTTTTGTTTGTTTTTTTTGGGTTTGTTTTTGTTTTTTTAGAAGGAATAATCACACATCGTTTTTGGCCAATTTTGACAGCCCTTCAGTTTACCTGGTGATCTTGAGACAGAAGATGAAATGACACTGAAAACTTTCCAGAGTTGCAAAATCCTTCCTCATAATAATATAAACCACTGTGCTGTGTTTTGGTTTGGTTCTGCAAAAGCATTCAAACTCTGGACTTCCAGATTTTATTTCATCGTCTTACTGGTACCTGAAACATACACACCACCAAATCAGCTGATTTATTTATAATGCATTGCTGTTTTTGAGTGCCTGTTAAAACCTGGTAAAGGTCTCCTTATGTTTGCCCTCCACTTTCTCTTTCTCTGTGGAACATGAATGTGCATGATGGTGTGTCCATTAGATTTCAAGATACCTTGTCATGCAGTGTATTCTGTGCCGGTGTGCCGCTGCAGAATTATGAGCACCGCTGCTAAAATTTCACACGATCATTAATATCAATGGGCCACTAATGATTTTCACTCTCATACACTGTGAGCACAATAACACTCTACATTATCGTGGAATTGTTTTGAGTCATCGACTAGTGCATGAAATCCCAGAATCCTCCCTCTCCTCATTCTTCAAAGGACATCTACGTGAAAGGTACTGGTATAAGAGTAGTGTGGCTCCTTTAAGGAATAGGGCAGTGCGTAACGTTGTGTATGTAGCAAGTGTGTGGTTGAGCGAGTGGAGAGTAAATGTGAGCGGAGCAGAGGAAAAGGTTAGCAGTAAGTTGTCAATCTGGTAGTAAATGTACAGTTATAGGCGACAGTGTGTCAGTTAATAAAAGCTGCAGCGTCTCAAGACAGAAAAGTCTGTTGTTTCCCCAACTGTTGGAAAAGTGAAGGGGGTCAGCCCTGAATTTGGCGACAGTGGGTTAGCCTAACCTAACCAGGCCCACAACCTGAGCAGGAAAAACACAAATGTATTTAAATCAGCGTTGTTGCAGGAAGAATCAGGTATCAGCAAGGAGGCCTGTGATTCCATGTGTAGGAAATATTGTCCTGGATCATTAGGCCACACGAACAGAATATAACATAACAATGAACACTCAATTACATCAGCAACAGTCTTTCTTCTCAAGTCTTCATATTTTGAGTTTTTTTTCATCCTAATAATTGGTTTCCTGGTAGAATTCAAATGATGAGTGAGGCTCTGAAGTGAAACATCGATAAACAGGTGGCTATTAAAAGTTGATTTCCCTTTGTGACATTCCCCTTTCTGACAACGGACTTGTTCATTTCTGAGATGTATGCCCAGGCCCACTTCTGTCCTAAGAGCATATTACTGATGTCTGAGATAACACTTTATAGTTAAAGCTGCAAGCTGCGATGAACGGGCCCTTGCACCTCATGTGTGTTGGAGGCAGCCTTGGTATCACTATTGGAGGTCTGTTGACACGACCTTGATGCACTTGATGTGGTGCTGGAGATTATTACAAACTGTGTATACATTTGATGAACTACGGACCCTTTCCAAAAAATTAGAATATCATGGAAAAGTTTATTCATTTCCATAATTCCATTAAAAAAAATTTCAACTTTCATAGATTATAGATTCAGGGCCCACAATTTGAATGATTTCAAGTATTTATTTGTTTATTTTTACATATTTTGGGCTTCCAGCTCAAAAAACACATGAAAACAGGAATTCAAAAAATTAGAATACTGTGAAGAAATCACCATTTACTTCTCAGTTTTTGCAGAAAAAAAAGAAAGAAATTAGGATCACATCAAATCAATCAAAATATGGTACTTTCTAAACGTCAATGTTCAATACTTGGTTGGGAATCCCTTTGTCTTAATCACTGCCTTGATGTGCCGTGGCATTGAGGCAATCAGCCTGTGGCATTGCGTGGGAGTTATGCCCAGATTTCCTTGATGCTTGCTGTCAGCTCTTCTTTGATTTTGGGTCTGGTGCTCCTCATTTTCCTCTTGATAATACCCCATAGATTCTCAATGGGGTTTAGGTCTGGTGAGTTGGCTGGCCAGTCAAGCACTGTGATGGCATGGGCATTAAACCAGGTTTTGGTGTTTCTGGCGGTATGGGCAGGGGCCAGGTCCTGCTGGAAGATGAAATCTGCATCTCCATACAGATCCTCAGCAGAAGGAATCATGAAGTCCTCTAAAACATTCTGGTAGACTGTTGCGGTGACCTTGGATTTAAGAAAGCAGAATTTACCAACACCTGCACCGAACATTGCACCCCAAATCATGACTGACTGGATATTTCACACTTGACCTCAAGCAGCTCGGGTTCTGTTCCTCACTCATCTTCCTCCAAACCCTTGGACCTTGATTCCCAAATGAAAGGCACACTTTACTTTCATCGGAAAAGAGGACCTTGGACCACTGGCCAACAGTCCAGTCCTCCTTCTCCTTGGCCCAGTTGAGACGCTTCCTACATTGGCTTGACCCGAGGAACCTGACAGTTGTAGCCCATCTCCCGGATGCGTCTGAATGTGGTGGTTTTTGAAGCTGTGACTCCCACCTCATTCCACTCTCTGGATCTCTGCCAGATTCTTGAATCTTCTCTGTTTGATAATCCGCTGAAGCCCACAGTCATCTCTTATGCTGGTGCATCTTCTCCTGCCACATTTTGCCCTTCCACTAGACTTTCCATTGATATGCTTGGACACAGCACTCTGTGAACAGCCAGCCTCCTTAGCTATGAACTTTTGTGGCTTACCCATCCTATGGAGGGTATCAATGATGGTCTTCTGGCCAGTTGTCAAGTCTGCAGTCTTCCCCATATTGAACCGAACTGAGACAATTAAACCAAACTGAAGCAATTTAATGACATCTGGGGAAACCTGTGCAGGTGCTTTGAGTTTAGTAGATGATTAGTGTGTGACACTCAGTTTAAAACAGTCATGCCCTGCAAAATTAGGGCTGATTTTTTCACAGTATTCTAATTTTTTGAATTTCTGTTTTCGTGGATTTTATGAGCTGGAAGCCCAAATTATGTAAAAATAAACAAATAAATACTTGAAATCGTTTGAATTATGGGCCCTGAATCTATAATCTATGAAAGTTGAACTTTTTTAATGGAATTATGGAAATAAGTTAACTTTTCCATGATATTCAAATTTTATGGAAAGAGTCCGTAGTTCATCAAATGTAAACACAGTTTGTAATAAGTCATCTCCAGCACCACATACACATAAAGGGTCTGTATGTGTAATTTAGGCCTCAATTCCTGTTGCATGTAGGAAATTCTACATAGGTGAAATATTAATGCAGCAATACATTTACCAGAGGGAAACTGACATGGATATACATTTTCATGAATATCAGACATTGCTGTAGGAGTTAACTATCACTTCCTGTGTCCACTATGTGGCACTAGAGAACACCCGCTAATTATACGTCTTGTTGCTTTATATAATGTGTAGACCATTCTGTTTAAATTTCATGTAAATGGGATGATGTTTGTCACATAAGGCTGACTTCCTGTTATTAGTAGGTGGCGCTATGACTTAATATTGACATGTAGATGTGTTCAGGCCTGGACTCTTATCAAACATGAGATTTTTTCAATTTAGGGCAGATTGGACAATGTAAAGGGGAGTTACAACAACTTCCTGTTTTATGCCCCAAACATGTTTTGGGCAAAATTGACTGGCATGAAAACTAAAAAGCTTTACAATTTAGCATCACAAAGGTCTTCAGATATCACCTACCAAATTTGAAGTCGCTTGGATTACACCTGTAAATGGCTTCATTATGTGAAAAAAATGCACAATTTATTAAAAATGGCTGACTTCCTGTTGGGCTGAGGGTATGGCTCCAAGAGGCTTTTTTTAAGTCTGGAGATGGTAGGTCTGCCTACCAAATTTCATAAATCTACGTCAAAATTAAAGGTGGCTTTGAAATATTTTAGGGGCGCCCTTCAGCCATTTTGCCACACCCATGCCCAAGACCCATATCTGATATCAAGTTATGCCACTTCTGATGCATATGCAAAGTTTTGTGAGTTTTCAAAGCACCACTAGCACCTCAAAAATGCTAAAAGTAATTAGGTGGTACTATAGAGCTGAAACAAGCCCAAATGTGATACTAATTGAAATATTTACTAGTTCAAACATAGGTGCAAACTTTCATGAGTTTTCACGCATCCTAAAGGCCTCAAACGTGTGTTCGTAAAATGAAAATTGACACATGAAATCCAAAATGGCTGACTTCCTGTTGGGCGAAAAAATGTGAAAAAATATGTGTTATGCCGAGAATGATGAGAGCAATGCACCCACCCAATTTCATGCACATCAAAGAAACTTTTTTTCTAAAATGGCCGTGTGTTTGGAGCCCACTGGCCACACACGAACCCAATCACTACAGAACCGCTGGGCCCCTGGCACTTTCATGCTTGGGCCCTAATAATTCCTTCAATTACAAGAGGGCCTTCGCACAGTTCGGTGCTCAGGCCCTAATAATAATCCAAGTCAGGGTTGGTCCAATGAACAACGCCATCGTCCATCTGCTATGGCTGTCAGGCATTACCAATTGACACCCCATCGCTGATGTCTTTTTGGTCTAGCTTTTTGATCAGGAGTGAGTGTGGCTGCTGTAGCTGCTTTTTTCCCAAGAAGGCTGCCCAGTGAACTTTTCTTCTTCTTGGGTGCGGTGCCAGCACCAAATTCCTCCTCCTCTTCTCTCACTTGTGTGGGACTGGGTGTCAGACTTGTGCGTTTCGTTGCTGCTGCCGCCATCTCCGCTGCCAGTTCTGTTTTTATGGCACTCAGCTCCGGTGACTTCATGTGTTCCCCTTTGTATCTTGGGTCAAGCAGTGTTGCTTTGTGCATCATCCTTTGGGTGGCATCATTGTCATATTTTCCTTCCATCTTCTCCAGGATGACGCGCTTCAGGTCGGCTGCAAGTTGTGTACCTTCCAGGTGGGCAAACGTTGGCAGAAGTGAGGAAACAGTAACAGTCTCTTTCTGTGGAGAGAATATCATAATATCAGTGAACTCCACTACTGGCTTCAACTCGCTGTTAACTGCTTCCAGAACACTAATGTCCTGCCATATAAGCTGCGGCTTTTGTCCTCAGCAAACACCCGTCTGATACCTTGCACATGCTTCAATATTCTGTCCACCATTTGCTGTTTTGAGTCCCATCTTGTTGCACAGTCTTGTCAAGAAAAACATATTCAGCCTTAGGCGTAATGATCACACAATGTCAAATCACCTCATCATATAAGCTTAGTTAGTCATTTATGTTTGTGTGCATGTCTGCTGCTCGCATGCTTGCACTGGTGTAATAGACTATTGTGTCATTTAAATTGCTTTGTTTGCGAAGCTATTTAGTATGCGTATTGCACATTATTGGTTTTACATTTTGGAAATTTCACACTTATTATATTATTGCAATTAGTTACACTTTTTTAATAACCGTGATCAAGGAGTGCTGAGGGACTTTCAGCTCCTCTTGTGCTTTGTGCAGCTCCCGTTTTCTGAACCGGCTGTGGGGAAAAAGCTGTCATTGACTGATTGCCCGGCAAACCCTGAATGCCCAATCAGTCCTGGCCTACTGCTGCTGAAGTGCATTGTTTATGGCAGTGTTCAGCTTGTGACCAAAACAACTTAACCACAGCCGTTGTAACAATATTGGCCTCATTATCAATAGTTACGTAGGAGATTTTTGTTTCTTCGACTTTCCAGTCATGTAAAGTTCCCCACAGTGCCTCTTCCAGGCTGTATGGCTTTCCAGTATGAAGCTTTTTGGCAAACATTTCGTTTCTCTGCTGACATAATGTGCGGTCACTGACATGTAAGGCATCATGTTGCAGCTGGACCACATGTCAGTTGTCAGGGCCAAATAGTCCACATCATCCAGCACTGCTGAAATGTTTGCTCTGATATCGTTGTACAACTTGTCTGCAGCATGGCCTTAAATGCACTACTCTCTACCATATTAAAAGAAACCATTTCTTTTTCCAGGTAGCGAGTTACAGCATCAGTGCACTGCTTCCATCTTTCGCTTGTACTTTTTAATTTTTGTAAAAGCCCCAGATATGGCTGGTTGGTAGCTAGCCACTTTGCTAGGGCCAGCTGCTGAATGTGATGGCAATGTAGCATACTCGACAGGATGGCGTACACACAAGTGGTCGTGAAGATTTGTCGTCTGTCCATCTTTTGTGCAGATTACATTACTACAAATCCTGCACACCATTTCAGAAGTCTCTCTAGGTTCTCCTCTTTTGTTTGGCCAAAACCCAAAGTACTGCCAGATGGGTGAAGTAGTACCTTTTTTACTGACCAAGTTTGCAGCCACCATTATGCAAGGATTTGCACCCGTCACTGATCAGTATCCTTATCTGCTGGGCTGACTGCCTTTTTAAAAAATTTGTTGGTATATTCTGCAGTTACATCACTAGTATTTAAAATATTTGTTATAATCACATGATCTGCTTGATGAGGTATCTTAAGCATGGTGAGTGCAGGTGAGGATGGGCTGTGGGATCAAATGTGCAAAAAATAGTAGGGTAATTGTAATTAATTAATATCCAACATACATTCATGTTAAAAGTATATAGCAGCAGATAGTGCCTGAGAAGCTCACATGATCAGCTCATACAGCTCAACGCGCCTCTGCTGTGCGCCCCCCCTCCCCACCCTATTATATTTGTTAGAATTATTATTATTATTATTATTACTCTGCCTTAAAAATATCTGGGTCTCAATTACTGTAACAGCTACAGTTCCCAAACTTAGCAGATAGGTTTGGAAATCTCATCCACTACTACTATTGTAGTACTGTACTAATTGGCCGTGGTGGCGCTATAACAATGAACTTCAGGTTTTGGCCTATAACTTTTGAACTGTTAAGTCTCAGAAACAAAATTCTTTTTTTCCTTGAATCTGTGGGTGCAGATGAATCTATCCATATAAGCCACACCCATTTGCGCCTAGATCGATTTTGAATTTTGTCCAAATCTGTTTGTTTCACTACTCGTCCTACGAAGTTTGAGCAATCAGTGTCAAATTTGGCTATTAGCATATCTGGACCAAGCCAGAAAAAAGTACTTTTTTCAGATTTGTTTGATATTCCATACGGTTTTGAAATTACACATTTTTAAACCTGTCTTTAAGTTCAATTTCACATAAACACTCATCAATCAAAATTGGCTTAAGCTATTGTAACCAAACTTGGTGTATGTGTTTGGATGCTAGGCCTGAGCTGCACTGCACAGTCCTGGGATATTCTGCCACTAGGTCTGTCACTCTATATTTTTCAAAATATGCAAAATCAGCATCTATATCTCCACAAGTCTTCATTTATATGCTACCAAAGTTAAAACAGACATTCTATAGATGGTAGATCATCAAGTGTTTCAAATGGCATTCAGATCGGTCGACCAATGAGTCTGCAGTGATATTCAATATCTTGCTGTCATTTGTGCTGTATGCACAACATTTTCTATTTCATCTAATTTTTAATCCCTTGATGCCTGAATTTATTTACAATTGTATAAAAAAAATTATTTGTGTTTTTGCTTTCAAGCTGATGCTAAATTAAGTAGAGATTGTTAATTTGTCTATAGCACATAAAATAGATATACATTTAGGTATGATGCAAATTAGCGACAACCAATGGTACATTTTTTATTGAAGCCACAAAATTGTTTACAATTATTTACACTATTATTTACGCTATTATTTACACTATAACTAAGTAACTATAACTATATACTAACTACTATACTATAACTAGAGACCAACTTTCAACCGCTCCCTTTCAACCACGGGCCAGTGACCCACAGCGTCTGAACGCACCTCCTGTGTTGGAATAGCCTTAGCTGGAACTCAATGTTTCTTCTTTTGAAGCTCACTTTCAACATCCAACGCAGCTTTCCATGAACCGGATGTACGGTCACACTCAAAACGGTCCTATGGTAAACCAGTGCTTGCAAAAGGTTCCTAGGTACGTATTTAGAATGCACAAACCGGCATTGGGGGAATGCATACGCTATCTCGGCTGCAGTCTGAATGCAAACGGTATGATGTGAATTCACAACAATCGGCATTAAGGGGTTAAAGAAATTTCACCGAAATATTTGGCAATACACCTGACACCAGCAGAATGGTGTGTGATTTTTTTTTTTTTTCCCCAGAATTTTCTCACCAACATTTTAACTGTTGTAAGCATTTTAAGTTTAAACAGACAAAAATACCTCAGTTTGGCACATGTGATGTCATTGCCTCAAGTTGTAAGAAGCTGTGTGGAAACCATGTCTCCCCAGTGGTGCTGTCAGTAAGGCACCTTCTCTGGGGATACAAAGGTCCAGGGTTTGAATCCCCAGGTGGCCAATTTACCAACCATGTGGCAATTTGAAGGTCATATTAAGTTGAGACTGCCCTGCTGTGCTTGGACCCTGTTCATTGCCGCTTGCAGCCATATTTATTGTTGTTGTTGTTGTTGGTATTATGTGTAAGGTTACATGAGTGTGGCGTCTGCCCTTTGTTCTTAAGTTGAGTTCCGTGCACACCAAGTCTCTTCTACATTTCCACACAGAGCAGAGTTTTGGCCCAGCTGGTCAAAACATCCGGCTACACTCTAAAAATTTAAACTATGATGTACTCAGTTTCTTTGGTGAAACATCTTTACACTTAAAAATATTGAGTAAATTTTAAAGTTGTGAAATCATTTTAAATATTTATTTTATTTTATTTGTTTATTTGATAGGGACAGAGCACATTAATGTAAACATGCCGGAGTTAGCAAAAAATGCTAATTTACATCCGTAGTCCGTAACAGGTAACAAAAACAGAAACCGTTTAAGTAACAACATGCAACTACAAATCTACAAATACACAGCGTAAAAAGACAAAATACATTATACATATGTCCGGTTAAAAATGACACTGCCCAAATTTCAAGTCAAAATGAAGACAATCAGAGAGGTGAGGAGGCGAGAGTGGGGCAAAATCGATGGTGTCTGTGTGCCAATTGCTTGCCTATGCAAACAAGGAGGGAGAGCGTTTCCTGTAAAGAGCTCCGCTTTCTGTCAGCAGCTGTTCAAGGTAAGCATATGGATCAAACTATCGTTGTATGATAAAACGTATTCCAATGTCAATAATTTCAGAGATTAGCTTCCAGCTCCGTCGTATGCTTTATACATTATGAGAATATACAGTAACATTAAAACGGGCTAACAAGATGCGTACGGGTTTGATTATATTTACAGATATCCTGTGCATCACAGCACAGGAGAACTTTGAGGCAGTTTGCCTCAATCGAGAGGTTTTATGGGCTGCCCTTGTCAGCCTTCATGACCAGGAGAGTGCTGGCCTACCAAATCAGAACCAGGTCACCAATAGGCAAGTCAAAACATCAGCCCATGTTCACCGTTCTCTACATTTATTAAACATATTTTCTATCGTACTTTACATAGGATAAAATGTATTTTGTAATAGCTAAAGCTATCTTGTGTAAATTGTGTCATGTATTAAATTCAGTTTGATTCTTGGTTATTTGTATTCTTGTATATTTTAATCTTTTCTGACCAAGAAGACTTAAATGAATGAAATTACATCCTTGTATTATTGTACACATATATTTGATTACAACACCTTATAATCTCTACAGGAAAACTAAGCAGTGTTTCAATATTGATGGTATTTTAAGTTTGCCGCCTTCTGTATTCATGTGAATTTTGAATTTTACTTTACTTCAGGTAGTATGTTTGTAATTCAAGACAGTGGAGGACTGAGGGTTGTGTGGCTTGAGCTGTAACAGTTTACCTGTGCACACAATAGACTCTATAAGTGAAGAAAAAAAATCTGTGGGCTGTGCCCTTCATGTGAAGGCTTAAGTAGTTTTACAAGTTAAGGCAAACAACTTGTATCATTCTTTCATAACAGTATATTTGTTTCAAAAATTCTGGTTTTAGGTCTTACAGATATATCGTCAGTTTACATGGTGGATGCATGGCAGGCTGGGGAGAAGAATCCGCAGTCATTCCATCATGTGCAGTTAACAAAATAAGAAGTCTACTCTGAAACAGGTGGAATTTATACAGGGTTTGAAGATAGTAGATATTGATCATACAGAAGTAGATGAAGCATGGAGATTTGCAGAGAGTTATGCACAGCTCAACAAAATAGGGCATTGTAAGGTTTAGAAGTTCTTAATTCATATATTTGAGTTAATTTACTAAAAATATATTTACAATGTTTACACAGTTAACTATTTGCATATATACGTTTACACAGTTCTCATTTACATATTTACATGTTTAAATATTTACATCAGCATCTTTGAAACAGTTATAATAATCTCCTGAATCTACCTGTTTTCTTCCTCACATTTACCTCTAAGTCCTTCTAGCATCTAATTGGTTAGTTCAGCCACGTGTGCGTTAGAAACAAGGAAGTGTTATGTTCATGAGCATGTGAAAATGTCCATGCTATGAGAGCAACGGGCTGAACTGAACTCTGCAAATGGCTGAAATGCACCAAGAATAGTGACACTTCATATTAATTAAAGTTACACAACAGCAAACAATACCAGTCCAAAATAGTGGAGTCCAAAATAGTAATAGAGTTTTGCTTTACTGTACCAACTTTAACATCAAAACTGTTTCAATTGAATAAACAGAGAAATTAAACATTGGCAGTATAGAATGCTGGTATTTGTGGAGGGATGCAAAGTAGATGCAAGAATTAAAAAAAAAAAAAACATGGAAAATTTGGCGCAGAAGGTGCAGAAGAACAAGAGGAAGCCAATTAGTGCTGGGTGGTTTGACCAAAAATTTGTATCACATTTGTATTTTTTTAAGATTTGGGCGGTTTCACGGCATATCACGGTATTATTATTATTATTTTTTTTTTAATTTTATTTTTTTGAATGATTGAGCCTTTATGTAGGTTTATAGTGGCTTATTCTAAAGTCAGGAGTACATAGTTTGTATGAATCACTTCAAAAGTTGGTTTCTGAGTGAACCAAACCATCCACATCACATATTCATCCACGCACGTTGGTGTGTTTACATATATGAGGCTGAATGACTGTAAGGAAACTAAAAAAAACGTACAGTAACGGTTATCTTAGTCACTGCTCTTCTCTCCTGACGAGTAAAGAGGAAAACCTTTTCTGCAGTCGGACCAGCTGCTGCCAGACTCGGAAAATCAACAATTGTCCACCGATGAGAGTAATCGCTGCTGTGTAACTACTGCACATGAATTTACAGCGTTTCTACATTGTTGTCCTGGAGGTGGTTTCACCTCCACAAAATCAACTGGAAGAAAAGAGCGAGGCTGGCTGGATTGAAGAGCGGTAACGTTAGTTGATGAAATCTGCTCAGTGTGTGTCTTGTCATTTAATCCTTGCAATTTTGGAACTTGCAGGGATTAACCATTTTATTTAATCTTCTAAGTTACTACTTCTCTATGCTCACATGTAAAAACAAACTGCCATGAAAACTGGCATTATGATACTACAGGTGGCTAGTTCCTGTGATTACTTTCGTATACTGGATGAACCGGTATACTGCCCAGCACTAAAGCCAATGCAGATGGATGAATATAAATGGATGTGGTGGTGTGATGTCAAGAAGATGTAAGAGATTGAAGGACAGAAAACTAAGGAAGAAAAAGCAGGAACTGTTAAGAAAGGCAGGAGGATAGGAGGGGGAATACTATGAGAAGCTTGCAAGTAAGCAAGAAATGAATGAGAGGAAGAGTCACAGGGGATAAAGAGGAGTTGGAATAAATAGACAGGATAGTCACGATGGTTCTAACATCAGGACTTACCCATTGCAGAAAGTAATTAGCTAACGTACGACAGCATGGCTGCGACAGTATTCAGAAACTGACACCCTATAAAGTTGAGCATGCAGGAAGACAGCATCAATATTTCATTAACTTTTGCTAGTTGGCTACTTATGCACGATTGTTAATGACATTCACATGACGTTCAGCATAACTTACTCAATTTCATAAGTTAAAGAGGAAGAGTAATAATTGTAGTTCCTGAAACTAGTCAGTATAATTACTCCATTCTCAAATATTTTGATTGAAATTCACCAAAAATATTAAGGATATCTTAAAAATATAATTTGTTAGTCAAATGATAATTTCTTTTCATGAAATAATCTAAAATAATAGATGTAAATTTAAGAAAAAATTAACTTGGATTTTTAGGTATTTATTTATCTTGGTATGTCCAGACTGATGCCACCAATCTCCATCCCCCAAAAAAGAAGTTGAAATCAGCAGAATGAACATGGGGTTGTCCTCGAGGATGGATATCTAATTTGTAAAAAATGTGGACGCAAAGTAGCTGCCAAAAGAGGGAGTGTCCCGTTTATAACTTTAATCCCTAACGAAAAAGCGTGAGCTATTGAAATAATTTTCCACATCCCAGCTCCTGGCTACATCTGTGTTGTCTGTCCGTTCGGTAACCTCTGACTTACAAACAGACACACACTGACTCCCATCTGACCCCATAAAGAAACACACAAACTTTCCCGGCTCAGGGGGGCTGAGCTGTAAACTACAGTAAATTGGCAACTATTTTGATAATCGTTTAGAGAACTTGTGACGGCATTTCTTACTAATCTGAGAATTTTTACAAACCAAACAATCGGTGGAGAAAATAATCAGCAGATTAATCAATAATGACAATAATCATTAGTTGCAGTTGGATTCAAAATAGTTCAAAAGAGCTCCACCTCAAAGAGCTACTACAATGCTTTTGAATTATCTGCTTTTACATTAATGCATGAGTAATAATGTAATGATGTTAGTATAACAGTCACTGGGGACTTTTTTCTGCATTGAGTACTTTTAATACTTTAAGTACATTTCCATGATAATACTTACATACTTTTACTTAACATTTTCAATGCAGGACTTTTACTTGTAACAGAGTACTTTTGCAGTGTGGTATTAGTACTTTTACTTAAGGATGTGAATACTTCCTCCACCACTGGTGCTAACATGCAAACCAAGTTTTTACACATACTAACATTATTATAGTTGAAACTTGAAACAATTTCCAAACAATGAAAAGTGTTCAACAAAAAAAAATGTTTTCATTCCTCTAAGGGTCATTGTGATTGATGATGATGATAATAATAATAATAATTGTGAAATACTGTGATACCGTGAAACCATGATATTTTCTGAGATGGTTATGATACCGTGAAAATCTCATACCGTTGCAACCCTACCAATGACTGAATTACGTCAGTATCGGCACCTGATATCAATATTGGATCAGATCGGTCCCAACTCTAATTATAACCCTGCCCTGTGCTAAGTGGATCTATTTCATTTCTCTGGTAACACTATTATGTTTTCTGGTCTCGTACACATGTGGACTGAACCCTGCCAGCTATACAAACATGGACATTGTTTGACTACAAAGAGAAAAGGAATTGTCATCTAAGCTGTCAACTGATTATTTACAGGGTTTAAAAAAAATCTTGTCTGGCATGATATACAGCCATGGAGACAGCATTGCACACACACACACACACACACAGAATATATAAAAATTACTAGTCACAACTAACAATTATTTTCATTAACGATTCATCTGCCAATTGTTTTCTCAATTAGTCAACTTGGCAATGAAATGTTAAAAAGTAGTGAAAATTTGCATTCACAATTTCTTAGAACCCATGGTGATGCCTTCAATCTGCTTGTTTTGTCTGACTAACAGTCTAACAGCAAGAAAGGCTGTTTTCAGGTTCATACTGTTTAGTGCGCACCAAGCAGAATTTGCAGTGTTGAGAAACAGAAAGGTGAGTTGAGGTTCTTCCGACTAATGATTTGACCATGGTTTCTGCCAGAAAATCCCCAATGTTTAGGCCCAGCGGGTGCAATACACTGACGGAAACCCTGATTTGACTATACAACTCAGAGGGGGTAGCCCTAATATTTAGGAGACCTCCAGAGGAGTCCTAACCTGTTAGGAGTTTCCAGGAGACGGAGTTCAGGCAGAGATAATCTGTGAGAGGACAGATGTTTTATGACAGCAAAAATAAGTGCATTGAAAGATTGTTTTTACAAAAAAATAAATGAATTGTTGTTAAGGGGAACATGGAACTTTGCTCTGAGTGTCACAGTCTCTCCAAGGAGCTATCCTCCCTACTGAAAGTAAGAGTGGGATGCTTCATAAATGAGTCTTACGTCCTACTCTGAGGTTGGAGTATTTTCAGTCCTAAATTGACTTTCAGTGACCCTCCTATGTAGTTTAGTAGTAGTAACACACAGTACTTTACAGTCGTATGACAACAGAAATAGAAAGATCTGTCAATGATAACACCAGGGATGCACCGATCTGACTTTTTCAGTCCCGATACCGATACCTGGGCTTTGGGAATCAGCCGATACCGAGTACTGATCTGATACCATTGTTTAATTAATAAGCTGTATGCCTCACTGTGTGGAAGACACTGGGATCATTCTTTTATGTGTAAGGCAAAATCAGGCTTAAATCAGGCTCAACTTAAACATTGCTCTCCTAACTTTGTAAAACAAAATGTAACAAATAAATACATAGATATAAATTCACTGAATTGTTATTTATTAAAATAATGGTATCTGATACCAAAACAGCCTATTGTGGCCCATTGACTCAGCTGGTATCAGTATTGGTATCGGTGCATCTCAAGATAACACCTGTCCCATGTGATTGTCATCACAGCAGAGGTTCACAGTTGGAGCAACATTAACCCATTTTTGACGCACTGCTTTAGCTGAGAACACATAAAAATGCAAGTACAGTGTGGCAGGATCAGATGATAATGTGTTAATGATTTGGTTAGATCTTACAAACCCTAGCCTTGTTTCAAATGGCAAGCAAATCGACTTTTGATTATTGAAGACAATTGCTGATAGTTTTTTTTTCCTGACAATATTAAAGAGGAAATACACACTAATTTTTAATTTTTTTTTTGCACTGTACACACAATAACCGCTTCTTGTTAATATAGATGAGGTCTATTTCCTATATCAGCTGCTGTGCCAAATAGAAATAGCAGAACACTTGGTAAGTGTAGCCTCAGTTTGTGTCTCTCATATAGCTGGTGGTAGCATTTGCAAATGCAATAAAAACAGCTGTGGCAATAAAAACAGCACACAGACCTGCCGATAACTGTGCTATAATCACAGCTTAACAGCATTTTCAGGGCTGAATATGGTAACAATAAGTGTGATAGACGGCAGGGCTACGGCTACATACTGACACTAACCCACAGACACACACACCAGAGAGCCTCTCGTAGTAGAGCTGCTTGCCCAGCTAAAACACAGGTACCCACACAGAAACTCCTTCAAAGGTGTAAGTGTTCTAGTGTCAAACAGAAGACAAACTTGTCTCTGCATCACACACTATATAGCCACGAGGCCACACCCCTACAGTTATTGCCCCCCGCTCCTCTGTTGAATTTTAAATATGATGGGAAGGAATTTGAGTGTGTAGTTACCCTTTAATGAACTAAACTGTTGTAGAAAATAAAATCTGCTTCTTGCTGTGCATTTGCAGGAGAGGTTTCTGGTGAAATGTCATGTCTGCCTATCAGCACAGGTGACGCTGCTCCTAAATTGAGTACAATTTGTTTGCGATCCTTACCCATCTGCCAATCCTGACAAGTGCACTGTGCAATCTGACAAAACCTATTCTTTATATGCTTGCTCACTAAAGCTTTGTTCTACACACAAATGTCCATAGCATATTGCATTTCTATATTGATGTGAACCTTCTCAAATTAAAGCTTACTGGACTGGACTTTATGTAGAAAAAACCATGTCCCAGGAACAGGTGGAACCACTGGCTTTGCTATGAGTATTAATTAAAAACACTCATCGGGATGCTACTTCAGAACACTAATGCACACCTCTCTGCCTGTCAGAATGCAGATTTCTCAATTGGTGTAGGCCAATCAGTATGTGACAACATAATTTTTAGGTGTAGCTGTGGTAGGACCACAACCTAATGGTAGCTGAAAATAACAATGTTGCTACATCAAAGAAATATTGGGAAGGAGGTGTTACAAATGAGTTGAGTAAATATGACCACAGTGCAGTTTGTCAGCAGTAGCATGTAGGCTGTTAGTGTTTGTTTCTACAGAAACAGTGGTTTCAGGACATTATTGGGGGTTCTAGTGGAAAGTGTGTACCTAGAGGGTAAAGTTGGAATGTGTGTTAGAACATGTTAAGACATGACAGGTAGGCTGTAATGAATAGTTTGTGCTGGAAGCTTTGCTCAGCCCTGCTCCTCCACCATTTGCTCCCCCAGCATTACTGTCCTGGCTTCCCTCAGACATCTGTTCACAGAAACTTGCTTTGAGAAGGTGTTATACATACTTCCTCGTTTAGCATTAAAATGTTTTCTCTAATTTCATATAACTGCTGCTTTGGGTTGTGAGGTTGCAGTTTGAGTATAGGTTATGTCAGGGGCTAAAAATGTGTATTTTGTCTTGAAAATGATAAAGTGATTACTTATGAAACATTTGGCTACAGTTATTGATTGGTTTTAGATCATATTTTTTATAAGACATTTAAATATTGTTTGTTATTTTAAACTCCTATTCAGACAGATGACGGTGGTGGGGGGGGCTGACATGGACCAGAAGCTATTTATTCATTGAATTTACAGAAAATGTGGTATATTGTGATATGTATTATTATCGGGATATGAAATGACCAATATCGGGATATGAGATTTTGGTCATATCACACAGCCCTAGTCCTAATCAAGTTTTTTTGGCCCCAGATCAGAGTTCTTTAATAATGGATATCTGCTCACACTGAGTCTGAAATAACACAGCTGTACTACTAAATTTGGCACACCTTATTTTACATGAGCTATTCGATCCAAATACTGAAGGTCCTGGTTCAAAACTATTAAGTTGAATTGATATGATATGAAGGGAAGTTAAACTGGGAGGATGTGACTCCTGACATTGACATGGTGTGATCAGTTAGACAGACACTCTGTTGGGGGGGTTGAGTCTACACAAACCCTCAGTCCACCTGCGATTCAACAGCTTTAGTCTTTCTGTTTGGTTGAGTACAGAAACCAGGCCTCAGAGAGCACACAAACCAGAAATGGCAAAGTTTAACATTAATTAGCGACAGCTGATATGATCTGCTGCCAGTGACATTTGGACGTCTGAACATCTCTAGAAACAAAAGCATGTTGGCTGTTAAGTGACATGTTTGGCAGATACAGATGTCGTGTCTTCTCATTGGTCTGTAGGTGTATGCTGGACTGCAAGCATTGAGTAAGGCCAAGGCTAGCAGGTAATGTTGTTTAGAAGAATAGTTGAGTGGAGTGTGTGTGTGTACATGTGTCTTTAAGCCAAATGGTCTATTGTGCTGGATGGACAACCTTTCCCACAAATAAGTGACTTGCCAGGGCCAAGCGATCCCTCTGTGCTCTTTTGCCCAGAGAAGTGGTGAGCATCAGGGCTAGCTCAGTCCTCTGGAATTATGTAACAATGTTTCCTTTCCACCAGCTCTGCACAGAGCACTGCTGGTAGAGAATCCCTTAACTACAGAGTGTTAGTGAAGAGTAGGACTAGATATCAGCACTGATCCTCGATTCTCTCGATAGGCCTACATGAGCAAAACAGTTGAGCAACAATAATAAAAGACCACACCACATACAAAGACATCATCATTACATTACATTACATTACTGTTCCATACAGCAACGCGTGAATTTTCAGTACCAGCTAGGGCTGTGCGATTTGACCAAAATCTCATATCCCGATATAGGTAATTTTATATTCAGATAACTATACATATCACAATATATTTTGTTTACATTTTCTGTAAATTCAATAGAATAAATAATTTCCAGTCCTTGTCAGACTTTTCATACCCAAACAGTATGGACAGCACGGACCAACTATTTATTCATTGAATTAAAATGTGCTGTATTGGGATAGGTATCGTTACCGAGATATGAAATGACCTATGTCTGGATATGACATTTTGGTCATATCGCCCAGCCCTAATAGAGCATAATATGAAATGATAGATATTTTTCTATCATCACACGATATATATCGTCATATTGCACAGCCCTAGTAGGGATGCCACAGCGAGGAAATTTTCCGGCAAGCCTAAGCCCTAGTACCAGCTGCTACAACTAAGTCCAGCACATTCACTTTAATGATCAGGGTGACCACAAATTATGTTTTTGTCACACAGGCACGTGAAATGTTGATGATGAACAGTGTGTAGATGAGTGTTGATCAGTGTTGCGCTGGGGAAGAGCAGCTGACGGGATGTGTTTCGCTGAAGGCTGATGAAGTGCAGGATTGATTCTTTGCTGAAAATGAGACATGAAAGAGGGGTATGCATTGACGTCATGTTTTCACACAATGCCACACCCCTCCTTACCAGAGTGGCAAGACTCAGAGGTAACTGCTATGAATTTGCAAAACTGCAATATAAAGATGAAAAACAATGAATATCTTGGATAAGGCTATTGAAATCAACAACAATCTGTATGACTTACTGATGCCAAGACTTCAAACAAAATTCTGGTTGTTTTGATTTTGCTTTCATTCAGAAAACAATGTGCTTCCTTAGTTAGCATTATACAAAATAATTCGTTTTTTCTACGCGTCATCCGACCACATTTAAAGGCAGCTGTGGCATAAAGGTCCGGCAGGAAATATCTGTGTGGGTAAAGTGAAAAAGCAGGACTTGCCCCTCCCTCATTACCACCCCCAAAGGTGGCAAAGTGGCGGTCAGATCAGACTGTGGTTGTACTGGGCAGCTTCCAGGTGTGAATGTGTGTAACTGTGCGAATGTGAATAGGGCGCCCCTGCTAAAGAGAGTGAAAATTGAACCTTCAGTGAAACTTCTGAAAAAAGTGTTTAAACAGCTCCACACATCTAGCCAATCACTGCAAAGGGGGCGCTGTTGTCAGATTGTCTGTTTCGGAAAGTTACTAAAATTGTTGTGATATTCTATATATTCTATATATATTATATGTGTGTGTGTGTGTGTGTGTGTGTGTGTGTGTGTATATATATATATATATATATATATATATAATATATATAATATATATAATATTATATTATTATATTCTATAAATTATTATATAAATATAATAGTTCTACCACAGCTGTTCTGAGTGAAGCAAACAGTACTAGAGTACACACACGCGCCTCAGCTAAGCAGTGTGATAAGCTCTTCACTTCCACCATGAAAGTTTACAATAAGCACTGTAAACTGTAATATGAAAGTTCATTCACGATCTTGGAAACAGTAGTTAGACAAAATATAAAAATCTACTTGTAAGATTGTCTTGTTATCATGTGATAGAAGTTCCATGCTTAGAGGTCAAATAATGACAACTGAGCTATCCCCACCTGCTGAAGAAAACCATGAGATGTGGTTGAAATCTCTGGCAAAAACTAGCAAATGGACCTAGAGTTAAAATTTTGTCAAACTAATATACCATTACTGTCTTGTATTAAAAATATATTGTGATCATTTTTGGGGTCATACTGACCACCAATTTGTCACAAAAGTTATTAAAGAGTGTGTGTGTCCTGCAGCCCTCTGTGTGTCATCAGTCAGTTCTCTGCTGTAGCCCCTGCCAATGCTTTTATGAAAGTAGAAAGATGAAGAAGCAGCTGTTGGTCTCGGAGCCCAAGAAGGCAAGGCCAAAATAAATAACATTGTTATGAGGCTCAGCTGTTTGTTTTCTGGACACATTATTTGTAATGGGGATACGAAACATATTTAGAACCATCAGAATATTAATCATAATTTTGCTTGCCAACAATAAATGTCATTTCTTCTAAGGTGTGTCTTAGCGGACATTTTGAGAGTCATTGTTCTATTCAGATGATACTAAAGCTTACAGACAATGATAATTTTTTGGGGTATTTACTTGATTGACAGGTGTCTTGGCCTACCACAACCAGCTGTGGTGGTTGGACTTCAACATCTTATTCTGTATTCAAACTTTCAAACAGAGCTCTTCAGTCTCTTAAATGTTAGCACTGTGTCCCCAAAGGTCCTGGATTACAACTTTGTTCTGAGTCTTGTCTGTGTAGACCTAATTATTGTGTCCTTTTTATGTTTGTGTGGATTTCCCTCAGATACAGCAGTTTATTCTATGCTTTTCTCCTGGGGTGATGATGAGACAGAAGCAACAGTGCATCTTCTACAGCCTGAGTAGATGTGTAACAGTCCCATTAATTGTTAGAGTGCCTCTGTGCCATAAAGTTGAAGGCATGTTGGACCTTTTTGTTAACTTTTACCCAACTTTTTAATCTTTTTAATTCCAGCCCAAGATACACACTGTTGGTTTTAAAAGAACACAAAAAGCAAACCTGCCATACATTTTTGCCTTGTTACTGTGTGAGTATGCTGTCAACTCCACTTCCTTCAGTAGTTCTGTCCAGCCCAACATGTGGAACAGAAGATTATTCACCAAACAGAATTTTTGTACAAAGTGCAGAAATGTGTGAATGCATACCTGTTTGACGCTTGTCTGAGCTAATGGGGAGGAAAATCCATAGTCAGACACAGGGGCAAAGTTTCACAATGCATATGTAATGTTGTTACCAGTTATCTGCTTTGGCTTCTATGATACTGGTGAGAGAGGACAGGTCAGGGGGTCACAAAATCGTTAAGAATAACTCTCAGGAGACCATGACTTTTTGAGGAAAAGACAATATTTCATCCCATTTTCTGTATTTTGACTACTGTTTTCTCCTGACTGGTTCTTCAGTATTTTATGTCCACTGTTTGCCTTAGTCACAGCCTTTTCCCTGTTTGTCCTTTTCTTTTTGCAGATGTTCCCAGAAATGTTAAGTCAAAGACCTTTTACCTGTGGAAGGAAAGCCAGCCCAAGCAAGTCAGTACACTTTGCTCTTTATTTTAATTTAGATAAGCCAGGTACACGTACGGGTCCAAAGGCTACAATGTGACACTAATGAACCAATGTTAACACACAGCAGAACTGCGTAAATTAACATTTGTATTGGCTACACAGTTGGTGTTTGCCCACATTTTCAGCCAGGTGTAAGGAGTTAATGAACAATAAGAATCATTACAACCAGTAGAACGGTTGATTTGTAAAACTGCATTCTGCATTTCTGCATGTACTGTCAAACCAGTTGTTTATTACAGGAGGATTTGTGTCGTAATATTGTAGCAAAATCATAAATTGTTTTAAAAATTGGAAGGTGTACACAAGAAACCAGGTTAATTAAAGCCAGGTTCTCCAAGAGTCTAGCTGGGGAAATCAGGTGTCTCTAATCCCCTACCCTAGTAACAGAAAGCAGGTTTTTGTATATTGAAGAAATCTGACTACTTCAGAAAGTTAACTGCAATCTGGTTACCTAAAGAGCAACTTGCAGGTTGGTGACCCCAGTGAACTAATGTGTGGGAAAATGATGTAGAAACAGGATTTTTTTAAAATCTATACGTACACTACAGTGACATCTGGACTTGTTTAAGGCCGTTTTCATTTCTGCACCAAAACAAGATGTTCAGCGGAGGACAGGGCAACACTGCTCTCTCAAAGTATTTGGTAACGTGGAGTAGCCCTCCCTCAGAGATTCCATCTGGGCTGATGCATGGGCCATGGATGAAAAAAATATTTAGATTACATTCAGTGATATAATTTTTGATACATGCACTGACTCAAATAATAAATCATGTTTAGAGACTGACTGAAATTGCTAACTGTACAATGGCTTCTCCTTGATGGGGCCCACTACCCAGCTACCTTTGCAGAATCTTGTGTACCTCACCTTCACTGGTGCTTGCTACCTCTCAGGTACCATTATGGTTGCAATCCAGTGATGCCAGGAGAAGCCTGTAGAAGAAGTAGATGATGCAGTTCATAAGTTGTACATGTATATATTGTATTGTAAAAGTTAACTTTTCTTGTGTGTGTAAAGTGTTGAGGCTACCCTGCCACCCTGTGGCTAAAAGGTGAATTTTTGCCATTGTCAGAAAGGAATAATTCAAATATAATATACAGTATAATATACAGTTGCTCTTTAAGTGCATATACTGTAAATGCAAAAGTTGCCACAGACAACTGGATCTGGAAGCTGTTATATATTTGCAGCTTTTTCAATAGCAGAAGCCACTGTTACATGGTTAATTTAACAAATAACTATTTAATTAACTGATTGTTTCAGCTCTCAACCCAGCTGTTGAAAAGATGCACATGACACCAGTTTTTTTTTTCAACTTTCTAAGCTAATCAAACTGATTTTGTGCATACATTTAAGCTCTCAGTGACTTTAGCAGACTCCATGTAAGCATATCACAACAAAACACACAGGCAGTGTGACTGGTACTTCTTGAGTTAAGGTTACTGGATCTGGCACCTCTCTGTTTGCTAGTTACCAGTCAAAAGTTTGGACATACTTTCTCATTCAAGGGAATGGGAAGGTGTGTCCAAACTACTGTCCACTTGTGCACAATTTTACAAATGGAAAACATTTTAAAATGAGTTTTTAATAATTCTTTGACAGGCTTGATAAAACTGTGGCAGTGTGTCACAGATGTCCCAGTATGGAGGGGCACACCATAATTCCAGCATTGCATTTGCAGAGACTGTAGTCATTGCTGTGTTGTGGTGAAGGGATGCTAGTACTTCCTACTACTTTACTCATATACTAATACCAATTCTGCTTTGGACTTTATTTAGCACTAAACAGTAAACCATACACTGCAAATACAAACATGCATACATGCAATACATACAAAAAGTTAGTTCAGGACAATTCAGGTCAGCACAGGGGCCGATATACTCCTTCAGACATGATGGTCAGATGGTCAAATGGCTTCAGAAACTTCTAGACAAATGCAAGAAATGTGTTATTGGTGTCTTTCTCCTCTGGTTGTCCGGTGGTGCAAGCAGTGTGTCACCCCCCAAAGCTGTATTGAAACTTTCACCAAAGGCAAAGCTGAAGCTAACCTGGGGAAGAGCAATGTGATTATATGTTACATTATTTAGAGCTGCAATGATTAGTCAATTAAGCGATTAGTTGATCAACAGAATATTAATTAGCAACTATTTTGAGTCGAATAATTGTTTATTTTCTTTAAGCAAACATGGCAAAAAATGTGACATGTTTAGCTTCTCAAATGTGATGAATTTATGCTTTTCTTTATGCTTTTCTTTGTCAAAACGATTAATCGAGAAAATAATCAGCAGATTCATTGATTATGAAAGTACTTATAAGTTTCAGCCCTAATATTTTTAACTTATGCAGCACATTGCTGCTCTTTATGTGCTGCTGATTTCTTCTCTGGTGGTCAAAAAGAGCTCATGAAGAAATGATTCACTTATGATTATTAGTCAAACTACTACAACTGGACCTCATGAATAATGACAGACCGGTAGAAACAGGATGAAAAACAGGAGGAGTAATATTGCAGGGGAGATTTGCTCACTACGTTTCACTCACTGTTAATGAGGAACTGCTAAAATACACAGACTGAATTCTAAAATCAAATATCTGTTAAAACAATGTAGAAAATAGTAAAAATAAAGAAAAACCCTTCAATGAGTAGGTGTGTCCAAACTTTTGACTGGTACTGTACCTCTCCATGTGTTACTTTTACATTATACTGTACCTCTTCATAGCATCGCTTCTGGTAGTAGGCACTCAATTCTCACATGTTGAAATCATCTGGAAGGCTCTTCCAAACTGATTTTTCAAACATTATCTGCTTTCAACTGTGCTACCAAATGATAAAAGATAATGGACTTTGTGTCCCAAGCAAGTTTTAGTGCATTTTCACATAATGCTGAAATGACTGGAAACCAGTTCATTCAGGGAGAAGTTTGTTTGTTTTTAGTGATCACTAACATCACCCCCCTTGTCACTAGCAAAAAGCATTTTAAGAGAGGTGACGAGATGTGTTTTAAATTATTTGAATGGTTGCCTTAATGGCCTCTTTAGCCTGAACATTGACACAGTTTACAGCTATTGTTTGTGTGTGTGTCTCCATTGTCAAAGTTTTATCCATCACCTCAGTCTTTTGCAAGCATCATCTATTCATTCCACTGTGAGTTCACATTCACACATGCAGTGAGCTGTAACCAACACAGAACATTAATTGAGGCCCAAACAGTAGCTGATTCATTGTACGGGTCTTCTGCATTGTGTGTGTGTGTGTGTGTGTGTGTGTGTGTGTGTGTGTGTGTGTGTGTGTGTGTGTGTGTGTGTGTGTGTGTGTGTGTGTGTGTGTGTGTGTGTGTGTGTGTGTGTGTGTGTGTGTGTGTGTGTGTGTGTGTGTGTGTGTGTGTGTGTGTGTGTGTGTGTGTGTGTGTGTGTGTGTGTGTGTGTGTGTGTGTGTGTGTGTGTGTGTGTGTGTGTGTGTGTGTGGCCAGGCCTCATGCTATTCACAGCTTCCCATTGCTGCGGGATGCTCCTTTAATTAGCACTGTGAGCCAAAAGAATTGAGGCACATGCTCACATATGGTTCCTATACTCCTACAAAGGCAGCACAGTCTTTATCTCTCATTCATACCAGAATAACAGTGGTGGATGAAGGACCACACACACTTATTCAGAGTCCTACCTCAGGTTCGGCATGAATGCAACTGTGTTGCGAAACTTTGATAAATTGTATTGGAGTTTGAGTGTCCGGCTTCTTTATCCTAAACTATAATGATCCCGTAGGCAAGTAGATCAGTACATCCACTAGTAAATCATTTTCCAGACAACTGATTCATTTGGAGCGTTTGTAATGAAGTTCTCCTTAGATTGTGGCACAAAGGAATGTCAGATCACATTGTTTGTGTTAGTACTATTACATTTATGGTGTTTCATTACATATTTTTTAAAGATCCCCTCCAGACATAAAAATACTTAAAAAAAAAAAGTTAAACTTAGAAATTCTTAAACTTACCTGTACTTCTTCTCCCTCATTGAAATATCCAGAGTCTATAAATATGCAAATATTGTGCATTCCAAAAGTTTACCTGTTACAAGATGTTGCATACTTCACTGTAAAGTCCATTCTCAATGTATGTTCAGTGGAGGCTTCAAGTTTCCACATCACAAGTTGCACACTGGACCACGCTCCAAACTAGATGAGAGAAACTTTCCTCCTTCAACAGATGAATGTGAAAATAGCCTTCTAGTATCACATGCATATGCATCATTCAAATCAAATTTTTATTGTCATAATGTCAGAGTACAGAATTAATCATTAAATCTGCTATGCTGGTGGCTAAACTGTACAGACCCACTGCATTAATTAATTAATCTAATTCTAACTCTATAGGAGTGTAAGTATAAAACGGACAAGGCCCCGCTTGTCTTCACTTCATGTTGAAAGTTTGTTTTGCTCAAACTGTAAGAAGCCTCTGCAAATCTCCACCATGTTATTTAAAATAAACAGAGCTGATTGAGTTGTTATTGTACTTAGAAGGGAATACAGTTTTACCAACATGTTTCTTCTCTTTCTTTCTTGCTCCCCCCTCTCTGTCTCTCTCTTGCAGGGGTCTTCAGATTTGGATCAGAGGGGTTTAAGGTCTGCAGTGTTTTCCAGGTGATACATACAGAGCTTTCTCATTCTACAAAAGATTCAGTTGATTCTCCTATGAGTTTTTTGTGGAGAATTACTTCGAACAGAATATGTTCTCAACATTTAGCATTACCTCTCACTGCCATTTGGGGCTGCAGACATGTCAGAATTGTACACAACAGCTAGAAGAAGTGAATGTTGACTGAGAACTT
Source organism: Scomberomorus guttatus (assembly GCA_038419695.1). Lineage (NCBI taxonomy): Eukaryota > Metazoa > Chordata > Actinopteri > Scombriformes > Scombridae > Scomberomorus > Scomberomorus guttatus. The sequence goes on from CM076458.1 coordinate 30,131,345, forward strand.
TCACCTTGGCCTTCTCTCCCCCTCTTCTTTCCTCCTCTCACCCTCTCTGTCCTCATCCTCTAGGTGTCTTTATCTGGGATGTGCAACCTAGGTGGCAGGAGGGGTTTCAGCCCCGAAGCACAGACCACCAGCAAAGACACTACCACTGCTGAGAGACCACACAAGCATCTACAGATGGACACGTATACTTGTAGAGACACCTGCATACAAGCTGCTTGAAAGAAAGAACTGACCAAGCAACTGAGGCTGAACACTGTCTGAGGACCAGTTAGGTTCTGAATATCAGGTCCAGAGATCATTTGTGGTGGCTTTTACTCTACCAACTTCCCTTTCTCCCTCTTCAATCCACTGGTCTTTGACATTCCATCCATCAAATAATCATCTACCCTTACCTCCCTCTCTCCATTTAGTCAACTGAGAGTGGTATTTACGCTGCAAAGCTAGAAGTGGAGAGCAGGTAATGGATGATGCTGGCCATGGTGACCTAGTGTAAATGGCTATTCCTCAGCAAAGCTCAGTGCCAGTATCTACTGTTCAGTTTTCCTCCTCTACTCCCCCTTCCTCTCACCCCTCCTCCAACTCTCTGCTCTCCTTCCCTGTTCACCGCTGCTGCTTGCTGCCCCATCCTACTTCTCCCCTCCAACACCATGGTAGGTGCAGGCTTGGGTGTGTGGAAGTTAATGCGAGGTGTCCGTCAGCTGGAGCTTCACCGCCTCATCCTGGCACTTATCATCTTCTGCTTGCTGTCCATGGCCTTCCTAGCTTACTATGTCTCCAACAGCCCCAAAATTAAGGAGGCCCCCCCTCTACCCTTCAGTGACTGTGGTGGAGGAGGAGGGATATCACAGGGAGCGAGTACTGGGGCTGCCGGCGGAGGGCCAGGTGTCCAGAGGGCACCGCTTTTCCTTCCCCCACGCCAGGGCCGACTGCGGCAGGTGAAAGCAGTAGACAATTCCAGGACAGAGCCCATAGTTCTGGTGTTTGTAGAGAGCATCTACTCCCAGCTGGGCCAGGAGATTGTAGCTATATTAGAGTCTAGCCGCTTCCGCTACCGGACAGAAATAGCTCCAGGTAAAGGTGACATGCCCACATTGACAGAGCGTAACCGTGGACGCTACACACTGATCATTTATGAAAATGTGTTGAAATATGTCAATCTGGATGCATGGAACCGTGACTTGCTGGACAAATACTGTGCTGAGTATGGAGTAGGTGTCATTGGCTTCTTCAAAGCTAATGAAAACTCTCTTCTCAGTGCACAGCTCAAAGGTTTCCCCCTCTTTCTACACTCACACCTGGGACTCAGGGACTACCGCATCAACCCCAATGCTCCCCTCCTCTACATCACCAAGCCCAACCAGGTGGAGCAGGGCTCTTTACCAGGGGATGACTGGACCATTTTCCAGTCCAACCACTCTACCTACGAACCAGTGCTTCTGGCCAGCAAGTCCTCTGAGGCACTGGCACATGTTGGATCCAGCCCCCTGCGGGCACTCCACGCCACAGTGGTCCAGGACTTAGGGCTCCACGATGGCATTCAGAGAGTTCTGTTTGGGAACAATCTCAACTACTGGCTTCACAAGCTGGTGTTTGTAGACGCCATCGCCTACCTGACAGGGAAGAGACTGTGTCTGTCCTTGGACCGCCACATCCTGGTGGACGTGGATGATATATTCGTTGGCAAGGAGGGAACTCGTATGAAGGTGTCAGATGTGGAGGTGAGTGAAACCTGTTAGACATAAATGATCAGGCTGGCTTTAGTTGCCTCTCACATTGTGTAGAGGTGGATTTCTGGATGTCACTATAAAAGATCCAATTTCCTCTCACTTCTGACACATTTTGTGAGTTTTTGAGCATGTTTAACCCCTCAAAAATGTGTTTCATTGCGGAGAAGAATAATAATAATGATTCCTTCAGATACAATAGGGCCTTTGCACCACTAGGTACTTGGGCCCTAATAATTCCTTCAAATACAATAGGGCCTTGGCACTGCTAGGTGCTCGGGTCCTAATAATTCCTTCAATTACAAGAGGGCCTTTGCACCATTCGGTGCTCAGCGCTCTTGATGAGTGAATGAGTAAAATATTACTTCTGGTGTGCAGTAGGTGGTGCTGGATATGACTTATTAGAAAATGTGTATACATTTGATGAATTATGTGTCATTTAGGCCTCAATTCCTGTTGCATTTATGCAATACTACATAAGTGAAATATTATTGCAACAATACATTTACCAGAGGGCAACTGACATGGATGAACATTTTCATGAATATTGGACATTGCATGCAGGAGATAACTATCATTTCCTGTGTCCAGTATGTGGTGCTGGGCCCCTGGCACTTTCGTGCTCAGGCCCTAATAATAACAATAATAATAATAATAATAATGATAATGATCATAATAATCTTTACAAAAACAATAGGTTCCTCGCACTTTCAGTGCCAGGGACCGTTGGGCCCCTGGCATTTTTGTGCTCGGGCCCTAACAAGTCTGTAAAGCAGCAGCTGGATATGGCCAGGCTAATCAAGGGAATAGCTACATTGAATTTGAGTTCTCCCTCTAAGCTGCTATATGTAAAGAAGGTAGTATTTATGTGTAGGAAATGCTGCCTTTGAATACAGTTTAACCTGTGCTTGGCGTGGTTTGAAATAGCTGATGCATACCTTATTCTCTCTCTCTCAATATCCAGTATTAGTGTAATTCCAGTGTATTGGTTTATTTTCATCCAGTACTATAAAAATGTATTGCACAAGTCAAAAATGATGGTTGTTGGCCTTGTTTGATCATTGAGGTTAAGAAACAATGGTTAATCATTTTCTTGATTCACTGAAATAAAAACTGAATTTGTCACTGAATAAGTTAATGTATTTGTCATTCTTTCGCAGGCATTGCTCAACACTCAAAACAAGCTGAGAGCACTGGTCCCTAATTTCACCTTCAACTTGGGATTTTCTGGAAAGTTCTATCACACAGGTACAGAAGATCTTACATTACTGAACCGGCACAGCTTTCTGTTTGACACATTCTCCTATAGATTTGGACTTTGCATTTGTATCTGTAAAGAGGAACATGTCAAAAACTAGTGTCATGAATGAGGGCCTTCATCTCTAACACAACTAAGTCTTTCCCAGGAATTATGGTTGTGATTGTAAGAATTAATTCAGTTTATTTATTAAGCTTTATTTATCCAGGGAGACTTTGCTGCGAGTCAGGCTCTCTCTTTCAAGAAGGCCCCATTCACACTCACACAGTTTCAAACATTCACACCTGGAGCTGTCCAGTACAGCCAGTCTCCTCTGTTGTTGGGAGCTGACTCACCACTAGCTTACATTTACCTACGCAATTAAACCTTTCACTAATAAAAATATAAAGGATCAGTTTTACTCTTAGCGTGACTAATAACAAATGATGGTTGTGGTGTGATTGCAACTCATTGGGAATCATCTAATGTAAGGTAACATGAAGCCACAGATTGTTGCAGCTGTAAAAATTTGCAGCCAGCCATGAAGGAATGAATGTAACTCCATAGTGTAAATATTTAATATTGTACTAACATTAACATAGAAATGGTATTTAATATGGATGGGTCAGGTCTGGTTGATACCCAATCTGCTTAATAGGGTCAATATCACATTATTGATACACACCTGGTGGATCACATACGAGCATGCCTAGAAGCCACAATTGAAATTAATTTTGTGCCAGATTAATTATGGTGTGTGTGTGTGTGTGTGTGTGTGTGTGTGTGTGTGTGTGTGTGTGTGTGTGTGTGTGTGTGTGTGTGTGTGTGTGTGTGTGTGTGTGTGTGTGTGTGTGTGTGTGTGTGTGTGTGTGTGTGTGTGTGTGTGTGTGTGTGTGTGTGTGTGTGTGTGTGTGTGTGTGTGTGTGTGTGTGTGTGTGTGTGTGTGTGTGTGTGTGTGTGTGTTTTTTCAGGTACTGATGAGGAGGATCGGGGAGATGACATGCTACTGCAACATAGGATGGACTTTTGGTGGTTTCCTCACATGTGGAGCCACATGCAGCCTCACCTCTTTCACAATGTCAGTGTCCTGGCTGAGCAGATGAGGCTCAACAAGGTCTTTGCTCAGGTTAGCACCACTTATACACTATATGGCCAGCGTCACAGTGTGTGGCTACATGACTTGGAGAGAGTGTACGGCTACATGGATGAAAGCAGTATGTAACTACGTGGCTACATAATAACCTAAAGGCATTTGTAACAAGAGGATCTGTTTGTGCGGTTACAAAAAAGAAGTGTTGCACTACATGACTTATGTAAATTCTATATAGCTACATGAGTAGTGTTGGCTTTAGAGAGTATTGAGGTCTTTTCTCTCTTGTCAAATTTTCCCATGTTGTAGACTTATGTTCTTTTGGCAAAATGTAAACATTTTAGAGATGTTAGGTGGATGGTATCTGCTTCTTTGCATCATTCCTCTTTTCTCTCCTGAACTTTCTCTTTACCTTCTTGCCTGTCCCCCCGCTCCCTCTTCATTGGCCTCATCCTGTCATCTCTCCACATTTCCCCTCTCCAGGAGCACGGCATCCCAACAGATATGGGCTATGCAGTGGCTCCACACCACTCTGGGGTTTACCCAGTTCACAGTCAGCTCTATGAGGCCTGGAAGTCTGTGTGGAGCATCAAGGTGACCAGCACTGAGGAATACCCCCATCTGCGGCCAGCTCGATACCGCCGTGGCTTCATCCACAATGGGATCCAGGTCAGTCCACAGTTCTTTATCAATACATGCATTGCAATAATGTTCCCATGGATATACTGTTCTCCACACTGACAGTTTTTGGTCAAAAAGTAAGGTAGATATAGATGTGTTAATAAAACATAGCAGGGTTTTTGGATTAACCTGAGTAACTGTGACATTTTTGAGTTTTTCATGTAAATTTGGGATGCTTTCAGCACACCAAATGAAAATTCCATTTAGCTTCATTTTTTGAGTCTCTTTATTAAGTCTCAGCAGGTAGCGGCAGAACTTTACTTCCATTGACTTCACACACAACCAGAGTCATTGGAATTTGTTTTCAGAACAGCATGGCAGCAAGGCTCAGTTCATGGTGTCAGCAGTATTTCACGCAGTATAACATATCACATAATAAATAAAAATAAACATTCTTAGTATTTTCAGGTAGATAAAGAAACCTGCACATTCAAAAGTGTGATGCATAGATGCAGGGGCACAGGATATTCCTGAGTCAGGAGGCCACTGCCAGCAGACAACCAAAAACAGTAGTCAAATGCACCAGGTACACCCACAACACAATGCTCTTCCATAGCCCTCCACTATCAAAAACTGACAAAAAAAAAAGTTATTTCTCATAATCAAAGGAGAAATAATAATAAAACTGATGGCCTTAACATTAACCTATTGTTTTGTTAAGTTATCTAGAGCACTTTTGTGTTTTTGTGTTGAGAAATATTAAAGATATTATTAAAAGAAAACCTTAACACAGTGACAGTAAGGAAAATACTTCCGGCGGCAGGTCCTTCAGGCAGCCAACTGCAAAGCTTCAAATTCAAGATTTCAAATTCAATTCATCCCTGGGGCGCTCTAAAATCTACGTTTTGTTTTATTGAAAGAACAAACAATTACATAAAATAACATAACAGCTCAGATAACTACATAACGCAAAGACAATGATTCAAATAACATGTAACTACGTGGTTTCAGCAGTGTCCATAGCAACCACCATAGCAACAATAGAAAGCCTGCAAAAATCTTCATAACTGACAAACTAAACGTCATATATATTCACTGAACGAAGATTATGAAAATAAAATTCACATTTCTCGCTACATGTTATCAAAATGCATTTTAATGCCAAAACTATCTTAAAATATTGCATTTTCCATTGAGAATAAAAGGAATTTTTCTTTAGTTGTTTTCGCCAAAAGAAACTTGACAGTCACGTGACATGGACTGCCGTGATACTGGGTTGCAATGCAATATGGGGACTAAACAGCGTTAAATGACACATAAAAAGCGTAAATTGCGTAGACATGACACGCAAAATGTCCTTTAAAGTGGCATGCTATTTATACACCATCCCATGAGATCACGTTGAAAGATTTATGTCTGGGGTGGGAGGGATCAGGTGATCTTTCTTGCTCTCTTCAGTGTCCTGGGGGCTTGCGGTTCCTGAAGGGAGGGCAGGTTGAAGACTTGAAACACCTGCAAATATTGCTGAAATAATTGCAAAATTACTTTTTTTTTTTAACCACCTTTGTGGATCACTCTGGGATGCATACTGATAGATGTGGCTAAGGAGGTAGAGTGGGTCATCCACTAATCGCAGGGTTCCTGGTTCAGTCCCCGGCTCCTCCTGTTGACATGTCGAAGTGTCCTTGAGCAAGATATTGAATCTCGTGTGAATGGGTGAATGAAAGGCAAATCGTAGGGCACTTTGCCTATGCTCCTATATGCTGCCCCCTATTTGTTTGGAACAGATGGCCAATTCTTACACATTGAACCTTTAATTGAAAGTGCTGGTTCTTGTTCATTTATTTTGAACGCTGTGCTGTTTCATGTGCAATGAGGCATTTGACAGCTGGAATACCTAGAGCAAACAAAGGATCAGAAATGGATCTGCCTTTACCCATTGATCAAAAAGGCCTGGATCAGCCTGGGAAATGCTCTCAATCTAAGTCCTGTTCCTAAAGAAGACTTGACAACAGCTAAAATGTCATAGCAATGACAGCCAATGTCTCAAAAAAATACAAATACACACCTAACAACTAATGATCTCCATGTGTGTTTCAGGTCTTGCCCAGGCAGACCTGTGGTCTGTTCACACACACAATCTTCTATAATGAATACCCAGGAGGCTCAAAGGAACTGGACAAGAGCATCAGAGGAGGAGAACTCTTCCTCACTGTCCTCCTCAACCCTGTAAGGACCAACACCTCCCCACCACACACACACACACACACACACAAACAAACACAAACAAATCAAACAAGTTGAACTGATCTCTTTTGCTTGTGGTGTATTTTAAATGTAATGCATACTGTATGTTTCGTTGTATTGTTGAGCATGTTTATATATGCAACTATGATTTTGTAGGAATGAAACTGTCATTGTCGTGCTAAATTTATGTCTTTGAAACGCTAAAAGATCTTGGTGGTTCCTCAGTTATAGCCAACATGTTTTTATCTGAAACTAACACCGCTTTTGTGAGATGATAGTTCGGGTAAACTTTACAGTTGTTGGTCATTATCTAGCTAACTTTGAATCTGCACTTCTCCTGGTTTGAATCTAAGATTTGGCTCCAGGTGAATTTTAAACCAACTTGTAAAGTACATTGTGCCCTCTCAATTCAGATCAGTATCTTCATGACCCACCTGTCCAACTATGGCAACGACCGTCTGGGTCTGTACACCTTTGAGTCTTTGGTTAAGTTTGTCCAGTGTTGGACCAACCTCAGGCTGCAGACCCTGCCCCCCGTCCACCTCGCTGAGAAATACTTTCAGATCTTCCCTGAGGAGAGAGACCCACTCTGGCAGGTTGGTATATTGATTTTTTTTTTTTTAGTTGATAGATGTTGGAGATGTTTTTGGTTTTGTTTAGGTTAGGTTATTTTTATAAAAAGAAAAAAATATTTTCTGAGAATAAGATTGTCTGTCTTTTCAAACACTGCTTACACATGCGTTTTCATTGTTTTAACTTTACCAGTATGCAGTGTAGGATGCACAATAGCCAGAAATAAATTTAGAAAAGGCTTAACTTTCTCTAGCCTACATAATCTGCCGCCCCTGAATGAGACATTTTACAATTTTGTATTTTTGAGAGGAACAGCTAAGTTGAAGTTGTCTAAAACTCTTTCGTGCAGATTTAATGTTTCTGTTAAGGTTTTGCTTGCTGTAGTAATTTCTCCTGTTCATACTGGCAATTAGAAGATCCCTTCATAATATGCTTCCAATGGAAGTGATGGGGACAAAATGCACAGTCCTCGTTCTGTGTGAAACTGCATTCCAAAGTTTATCTGCAGATAATGTGGCTACACGATCAACTTCAGCGGTCTGGGGTTGACAAACCAGATGGATATCTTCTGAAGTTAAAGTGTCTTTGGCACTAAATTCCCTCTTTTTGTTACTCTGGACAGTGTTTCTGTAATAAGCTATGGTGGAGGAACAGTAACACAGAGAGGGAGTTTTTTACTAAATAGACAAAGAAGTAGGCCACAGTGCTAACCAGTGAGATATCATGCTGCCCCTTTTTTTTTTCAAGACTGTAGCTTTGGAAAATATCCACTTGATTTGTCTAACGCAGACTGTTGAAGCCTCATATAAGCTTCAGCTAAAGTTTGGATTTTTTTTTCTTTTTCATTTCTTTATTTTTTATTTATCTATTTATTTATTTTGCACAAAACAAGCGCTTTGTCCCCTTTCACTTACATTGAAATTGCTTTAAGAAGGTATCTCTTAATGGCTAATATCAACATAAGTTGGTGAGATAAAATGTTACAGCAAGCAAAACCTGTTTCAATATTCATATGGGGACCTAACTATTGTTGTATTGTATGTTTTAAGACAGATTCTGTTAATTTACATCAGTGATTGGATCATTAGATTTATTTCCCTGATGAAAGCAAAAGTAATGGCCTCCATTCTATCTTCACCTAATTCTTTTAAAAGACAGAAAAGCAGACGTGACAACATTCATGTGGCCATTTGAATGACAGAATTCAAATACTGATAAAGGAGGCAATATTGTACACAGGGGATGGCATTGATACTCAAAATGAATGTAGCAGGAACATTGGAATTAAAGCACAGTGTTAAAGTGTATGTATTTCTTGATCACTTCAGTAATAATGAATTGAACCACATCATTTTTCAGAACCCTTGTCATGACAAAAGACACAAAGACATCTGGTCTAAAGAAAAGACCTGTGACCGACTCCCCAAGTTCCTTGTCATTGGACCTCAGAAAACGGGTACAAACTCTCTGTCTGTCTCTGTTTTTATGTGTATCCTTGTCTAAAACTTTTTTCATAATAAATGTCTTTGCTTAAAGGCACCACAGCGCTTCATTCATTCCTGAGCCTCCACCCAGCTATCACCAGCTCCTTCCCTAGCCCCACCACCTTTGAGGAGGTCCAGTTCTTCAGTGGAGCAAACTATGACAACGGGATTGACTGGTAAACTCCCTTCAGAAAGTCCTCAATACACAGCCTCTGAACACAGCATCGGCATCATATTCACACTTATTTACACAAAATAACCCATAATGCAAAAGTCTTTTTTTATTTGTAGTGTTATTTGTAGTTTTTATTTGTAGTCCCTGTCCCCGAGTCAATTTTATGTCTTTGAGCTGTAACTCGGGTTCAGTTCAGTTAAAGAGGTGCTTGCAGAGGCTTTAGTCTCTCTTAATGCAACACTCCCATGCTACATGTACATTGAAGTTATTGGTGGTTGTGAGCATTCCTCCTGTTTGAAATGGTTATTAAGTGTTCTATTACTAATATACCTGCAATGTAAGAGATGGGGGACATGTTCCACAGTCCTCAATTGATACATTCTAAAGTTGAGTTAAGCTAATATGAGGCTTGAACAGTCTGACTCACTGGGTGTTCAGATAGAAAACTGTACTGAACTAAAAATATGCAAAGGGCTGCATTGGTGGAGGAGTGTTGTTTCAGGTACCAGTGAGATGATGAAACACAATCTAGAAAGTTCAGTTTGATCTCTAGATCTATGAGTTTGAAGATGCCAAAACACTGCACATTCTATTAGACAAGATTTTACCTCTCTGGAAAGTTATCACAGCAACAGTCATTTTATCCTCTGTCTCGACAGTCCCCAGGTAGATTTACCCCACTCATGTCACAAAGTAATCCACCAGGAATGTGGTTTTCCACGTATTTTACAGGCCAACACAGTGTGATAGAATTACAGCAAACGTTGAGCCAGGTTTACATTTTTTTGCTGGATGGTCCTGGTTTTTTCAGCTGCAGGCCCTGTGTCACGGTGCTGCGTCAGAACAGTGGTCTCATTGAAATGAATGACAGAGATGTGCGCTGTGTGGACTGTCTTTGTCCTGGTCATTGTGTGAAGGTTTATTGCCAGTGTTCTGTCCTGGCAACAAACATAGGAACAGTAGGATGTATCACCCGCCACGACTCGGCAAGAAAACACTGCCCAGGGAAGCACAAAGGAGGATTTTTCTACTAAAAAGACAGTAACTTTGGAAGACACCTTCAAAGACACAGTGACTAATAACCCTTTCAACATCCTTATGGCATGTGGATATTCTATTCTATTAATATGTAGCATGCAGTTGATTCAAAGCAACACCACATAAAATGTCCATGTAGCATTAATGGCATACGTTTTATTTTTATTTCCCTCCACAAATGACAAAAATGACAAACAGAAAATTGGTTTCAGTTTTTCAACCAAGTTCTTCGAATTTATTATTTTACTAATTCCTAGGTAACGTCCCAAAATGCATCAGGTAGAAATATGGGACTTCTGTTAGCAAGGCCTGCATTCAAGGGCACAAGAGCTACAGATTTAAGACCAAATTAATAACTGATGAATTAACAAAACTATGACCCAATACAAAATGACAATGTTAAAGTCCTGTGTGTTCACCAACAGAGCCTGAGCAGGTTAGTACAGACAAATGGGCTGCCAACTTGTATCATGTAATGAAATATTTGATCATAGATAAGTTTGAAGAGTCTCCTCTGTTCACTACCAACCACTGTGATTCAAAGTGTTAAAACAGTAAAACAAATTGAGATGGCCTGGGGCTATAAATATACTATGTAACTACTACTTTTGCTCTTTGTGTTCTACTCAGGTACATGGACTTCTTCCCATTCCCTTCCAATGTCAGCACAGATTTCATGTTTGAGAAGAGTGCCAACTACTTTGACACAGAAGTAGCTCCTAAGAGAGCTGCTGCCCTGCTACCTAGAGCCAAAATCCTTGCAGTGCTAATCAACCCGTCTGACAGGGCCTATTCCTGGTACCAGGTGAGGACCATCACACACTCTGCAAGATCACCACTGTGCTAGAAAAACTGTCAGACTGTGCAGGTTCCTCATAACACTCAAAATTCTTTACCGTTTTACCGGTGTGTGTGTGTGTGTGTGTGTGTGTGTGTGTGTGTGTGTGTGTGTGTGTGTGTGTGTGTGTGTGTGTGTGTGTGTGTGTGTGTGTGTGTGTGTGTGTGTGTGTGTGTGTGTGTGTGTGTGTGTGTGTGTGTGTGTGTGTGTGTCACCACAGCACCAGAGAGCCCACCAAGACCCTGCAGCCCTTAACAATACTTTCCATGCAGTGGTGACAGCAGGCTCCTCGGCCCCCAGGGACATACTGGCCCTGCAGAGACGCTGCCTTAACCCCGGGTCCTATGCTGCTCACCTTGAACGATGGCTGCAACACTACCAGCCTAGTCAGGTAACACAGTGCTGCAAGTGACATGTAGAATAGTGGAGCATACTCTGAAAAAGTCCATTTTAATTGTCACAGTCAACAGCTGGTTTCCATCGAAGTGTTTATACAAAACAGGATGTCAAGAATTAGAAAAGTGTATAGAAATGGCGCCTCACTATCACAAAACACCTTTATCCTCATTTGTTGTGTATGTGTCTGTGTGTGTTGTGATGGAATTCCCTGATACATAAAAATGCTTTTATCAAAATGACACTGGTATAAGGAGGCTTGGTATGATTGCAGCTTGGTTGCAAAACAATTTCAAGTGTCATATTGAAATACTTGGAAAAATTAGTTTAGTCAATAAATGAGATCAACTTAAATCTACACACAAATGGCAATCATTTATATCATCATGTTTCTAAGGTAAGTCTCTTCTAATAGTAAAAATTAAAACCAACCATCTCCACTTACACTTTCCTGGGGGGGGGCAAAATTGTTGGTACCCCTCAGTTAATGAAAGAAAAACCCACAATTCTCACTGAAATCATTTGAAATGTACAAAAGTAACCATGAATAAAAATTTATTGAAAATTAAACAATCAAAATCAGCCATTACTTTTGAATTGTTGATTAACATAATTATTTAAAAAAATGAAACTAATGAAACTAATGAAACAGGCCTGGACAAAAATGATGGTACCCATAATTTAATATTTTGTTGCACCACCTTTTGAGGCAATCACTGCAATTAAACGATTTCTATATTTGTCAATGAGCCTTCTAGATCTATCAACAGGTATTTTGGCCCACTCCTCGTGAGCAAACTGCTCCAGTTGTGTCAAGTTTGATGGGTGTCTTCTCCAGATGGCATGTTTCAGCTCCTTCCACAGATGTTCAATGGGATTCAGATCTGGGCTCATAGAAGGCCACTTCAGAATAGTCCAACACTTTTCTCTTAGCCATTCTTGGGTGTTTTTGGCTGTGTGTTTTGGATCGTTGTCCTGTTGGAAGACCCATGACCTGCGACTGAGACCTAGCTTTCTGACACTAGGCAGCACATTTCTCTCCAGAATGCCTTGATAGTCTTGAGATTTCATTGTACCTCGCACAGATTCAAGACATCCTGTGCCAGATGCAGCAAAGCAGCCCCAAAACATAACTGAGCCTCCTCCATGTTTCACCGTAGGGACAGTGTTCTTTTCTTCATACGCTTGATTTTTGAGTCTATGAACATAGAGTTGATGTGCTTTACCAAAAAGCTCCAGTTTTGTCTCATCTGTCCAAAGGACATTCTCCCAGAAGCTTTGTGGCTTGTCAACATGCATTTTTGCAAATTCCAGTCTCGCTTTTTTATGATTTGCTTTCAACAGTGGTGTCCTCCTTGGTCGTCTCCCATGAAGTCCACTTTGGCTCAAACAACGACGAATGGTGCGATCTGACACTGATGTACCTTGGCCTTGGAGTTCACCTTTAATATCTTTGGAGGTTGTTCTGGGCTCTTTGGTTACAATTCGAACTATCCGTCTCTTCAACTTGTCATCAATTTTCTTCTTGCGGCCACGTCCAGGGAGGTTGGCTACTGTCCCGTGGATCTTAAACTTCTGAATAATATGTGCCACTGTTGTCACAGGAACTTCAAGCTGCTTAGAGATGGTCTTATAGCCTTTACCTTTAAGATGTTTGTCTATAATTTTGTTTCGAATGTCCTGGGACAATTCTCTCCTTTGCTTTCTGTTGTCCATGTTCAGTGTGGTACACACCTTGTCACCAAACAGCACAGTGACTATTTGTCACCCTTTAAATAGGCAGACTGACTGATTATGAGCTTGAAGACACCTGTGATGTCAATTAAAGGACACACCTGAGTTAAACATGTCCCTCTGGTCAAATTATTTTCAATCTTTTATAGGGGTAACATCATTTTTGTCCAGGCCTGTTTCATTAGTTTGTTTTTTTAAATAATTATGTTAATCAACAATTCAAAAGTGATGGCTGGTTTTGATTGTTTAATTTTAAACACATCTTTATTTATTATTACTTTTGTAAGTTGTAAGTGATTTCAGTGAGAATTGTGGGTTTTTTCTTTCATTAACTGAGGGGTACCAACAATTTTGTCCACGTGTGTATGTGTGTGTGTGTGTGTGTGTGTGTGTGTGTGTGTGTGTGTGTAGGCGGTATTTCTAGTTTTATTTATTTATGTGTGTGTGTCTGTCTGTGTTTTGTGTCTGGTTGCCACGTATGTACTACTTTTGTTTATGTGTTCTTTAAAAGAAAACCTAATAAAAAGTAAATTAAAAAAAATTACCCTGTCTCCCAGCAGGTCCAATCTCTCTGTGGTGTCTCTTGAGCCAGCAGTAGCATTACACTTACAGGTCATAATTAGCTGATGTTAGCTCATTAGTCAGACCAGTGGATGCAATTAGGTATATATGATGTCACTGGTCAGGTGCTATTTACATATACACTATGCCTGAGGAGGATCAGTTTGGTCCAAACATGGACAATAATCTCATTTTAAAGGATACTTTTCAACCTTTTTAATTGTATAAAAACAGCTGTAATTTCTTCTCTCAGCAAAATATAATCCACCATTGCCAAGATGACACTGACTCTGTGTGTGTTCGTGTTCGTGTTCTAGTTGCACATCGTGGATGGGGCCCTGCTGCGGTCCAACCCAGCGCTGGTGATGGAGGGAATCCAGAGGTTCCTTGGTGTCACTCCGATCTTCAACTACACCCAGGCTCTAATGTTTGTAACACACAATCAAAATGACCAGTGATCTCCACACTGTTAATCTAGAGAAACTGTATATTTAAAGGAACGTCTCTTTAGTTAATAGAGAGATGAACCCAGCAGTGTTTCCATATACCATGTGTGAAAGGTGTTTTACTGCATTGTGAGATAACATACCATATGTCTGCAGGTACGATGACAGCAAAGGTTTCTGGTGTCAGCGGGTGGAAGGAGGACGAGCCAAGTGTCTAGGGAAGAGTAAAGGCAGGAAGTACCCAGAGATGAGTTCTGAGGTACATCTACACCTCACCGGTGTTACCTTACTTCACTCATTAGCCCCTTTAAGTTATCTGATAGCAATTTAACATGTCGGACTAACATCTGACTAAGCATCCTGGTCACTTTTATCTAAGTCATGACGCCAATCTTACAAGGTCGGTCCTGTAAACACTTTCAACATGACACAAGTCTGAACTGAATGCTGTCAGATTAACGTAAAGGCTGCAGCATCACGAGGTCAAACATGCAGAGAGAGATGAGTGTCTTGTTTCGCTTTCTAACATCATTGTAATACATTTAATATCTTAATCATCTCTTATGCACAAAATCAGTTTAAAAAGCTAGGAAAAACTGTGAAAGAGCAAATTTTAAGGCGTTGAGATTGATCTTTCATGTCAGATGAGTCTCTAAAAACAACTTTTCCCCTCGCGATGGACTGATGGAGCAGAAGATGTTAAAAACCATTCAACCACAGTAAAAATCAGACTGTTTTTGTTTATGCCAGCTGTTGATGGATACTGTTGATTACAATGAATATTAATGAATATCTTATTTGTAGTTTTGTATCATGTGACATGTATGCGCTAACTTCAATATGAAATGAAATAATATAGGCCAATTCTCACACATTCAAGAAAAAATCCAGTAGTCTTAGGCTCAGGAGCCATGTGCATTTACAGAGAAACATTCAACTTATTTAAATAAACAATAAATACATTTAGGTACGCTTTAGGTGTATGATGACATAAAAAGACATGTTTACCGGCAGAGCTGCAAAGCATGTTATGTTTCTATGACAACACTGGCAACTGTGAGCTGTAATCTGATTTGCTGCAGCGTAACAGCATATGAAACGTATCAAGGTTTTCAGTGTGGTGGTTCTAGTGTATTTCTTATGACTTGTTTTTATATATTTGAAAACATACTATAAAATGTAGTTCAAGTAAATGTCAACACTTTTTTAATGTAGTGAAATGTTATTCAAATGTACCCTAACAAAAATGAAAATGAACGCATCTTGCAGCATCTTGGCCTGTTCTAAGGCACACTAGGGGGCTGCAGCACCCACTTTAAGAAACACTGCAGTAGAGCACCAAATGTGTATTAATCTGACACAGAAAATAGTCCCCAGAAAATGCATTTCCTCTTTGTTAAAAACAGTGTCTAGCTGTTCTAGGAAATGACAGAGACAATAGAATATCTTCACACTTTTAACTTTTGTATATCGTTTTAAAAGGATTTTGCCTCTCCTGATCTCCTGATATTTGATTTTTCTCTGTACGTGTGTGTCTGTGCGCAGTCACGTGCCTTTCTGGCTGAGTTTTACCATGAGCACAACATGGAGCTGCTGCACCTGCTGAACCGGTTGGGACAACCGCTGCCGTCCTGGCTCCGCCAAGAACTTCAGAGCACCAGCTGGAGCTGAGGCCACAACCGCACACACAGACACAGCACAGAAAAGCCAGAACTGTAGTCTGTGGGTGAGCCAACACTTGGCTCCGGATTAGACTGGACTTCCCTGATCTAGAATGAACAGCACCACACACGAAAAGAGCTTTGAAGTTTTAGCTGTAGTGACTGGTGCTCCTGTTCCGTGGCAAACAGACGACAGTGCAACATGAGATCTTTCTCAGTGTTGACCACTGTTGGAGGAGGATCCCAGTGGACTCTCCCTCCTACTCTTGATTTGTTGCATTGGACAGCCTCAGTCTGTGTGTGGATGGAGGGCTGACACTGTATACATCAGTTTGCTGTGGATCCGGAGGATGGGGCGAACAGCCAGTTTGGGACATTAAGAACAGCTCAGACAGCCTTAATGTGAGGAGAGAAACTCACAGGATGAGACCCTGTGGATGTGGAGTGTATGACTGGAGACAGTACAGGACTAACATGCACAAACACACACACACGCATGTCTCATGTCTTCAGAGGAATGATTGTAAAGCAGTCCATCTTAAAAAGCAGTTGTATATGACAGGATTGGGGGCAAGTGGGAAACAGAATGAACAGCAGCCTAAATCAGACAGACACACAGTCCATATCCTGGTCACACACACATCTACCTGCAGGTCAACCTAACAGTCGGGGTGCTGCTTTTATCCTCAGTTTTCCAGTCTTACTGTAGTGACAAACATTTTTAAATGGATTTAGCTGATACAGTATGAAGACAGGTCAATGTAAATATCATGTGCTTAGATTTGGTAAAACCAAGCTCTGGTCCAGGCTGTGTCACACCACGGTCCTGTGAGGGACACAGTCAGCAGCTTTATTATACAGTGTTTATTTACTAAGGTAAAGATGGTTTTTGAATGATGACTCCATTCTCCAGCATTTATCCAAGATTATATACTTACTTTCAACCACATAGCATTGTTTTTGAAAATAAACCCTCTTTGGACACATGGAGATTCAAAAAAGATTCAATTGTAGGTATTTTCAGTTAAATGTCAATGTGATTTTTAATGAGTTCTCCTACTCGTGGGCTAAACCTGGAAGTTCAGGTTTTACTTCAGCTCTTTATAATGCGGTGAATGGGATTTGATTGTATTGGGTAGCAAGTGTTCTTCCTACTAAAACAGTTCCCCTTAATTCATGGCTCTGGCTGGGGGCTTTTCCCCTGCAACAACTGCTGAGGCTCATGGGTACTGTAGTATTAAGAGTTATTATAAATAGCAAGCTGAAAAGACAGAATTGAAATATATATAACTTAGTTAGCTTAATTGTGTGGTTGAATTTGTAGTCAAAAAAATCTGGATCCTACACTTCCCCTAATTTAATTTAGTTGCATTTTTTCCATTAGGCCCTCCCTCATGGGTAAAAACCCACATCAATCAAACATCATTTCTCCAGTTTGTAGTGTCCAGTCCCAAACAGAGATATTCCTGATCATATCATTATGACATCATCAGGGTTATTTTCACAATAGCAATTATACAACTGAATAATACTAACCATGACTAGTAAATAGACCTTGACATTGGTGGAGTGCCCTTTTGAAAGAAACAAATGCAGCACATGCTCAAATGAACAGCGTGAACTTTAACAACTTTGGCAGTATTATTAAGTCTAAAATGTGTATTTTATTTATTTTGTCATCAGTCAAAAACTTTTCACAGTGTAAATAGTGATAAATATTTCAGCAGCTGTTTACACTGACCCTAACATACTGTGATCACAAGGCACAGTTCTGGACCAGAGCTATTTAGAACTTAGTGTGGGATGTGTTTGACTGAGAGGGGTGGGGGGTAAAGCACATCACTCAGTAACAGCGCCACACCCTCTGAAAAGAAAAAAAGTTCATCAAGTGTCAAATATCTTCCTGAAAGCCCAACACAGAATTCTAAACACATCACGCCACACACTCACACTCTTGTCTCCATCTGAGGACAGTAACCCACAAATGTCACCAGATAAGAGAGCAGACAACAGAGCTCATACGGAGACAAATCAGAAGCTGCTGTCTTGTTGTTTTCTGTTTCTTTTGTATAAATGTCAAAAAGGCCAACACTGTATCATCTCTAATAAACACATAGAGAGGTTGGAAATAATGGATGTTTCCTCTTTTTTTTTTTTTTTTTTACCTCATTTTATGTTGTGATTGTTGAAATACTTAGCCATAAGACTTTACAATAGAGAGCCTGCAGCCTCATCAAAATGACAGACAGGAAGAGGACATTATAATAATAATGATGGTGATAATAATAATACAAATAAATAAATCAATAATAAAATCAATAATATTATGGTTCATAGACAGTCAGCCAAGGGAAGTAACATTTCATGCTGTACAGCCATGTGCTGAGTTGTATTTCTATTTGAATATTTAATATCTGCTGGAGGTTACATGGTGATGTTCCCAGCACATGGTTTTGTAAAACCTCAAACAAACCTCAAAAAAAATAGTAGTAGTAGTCATTAACAGCCGGTTAAAACTGCAGCAGGAACAACTGTCTTTGCCTATAGAGGTGGCAATATCATCATGTCTTCGTCAGCAGGTTTACACTGTTACTGTTGTCTCTCCTTCCTAACAGGTGTCTCAGGTCAGTGTTTGTCAAACTGGTCACACACTGACTGAACAGCTCCCCTCTGTGGACAGCCTGCAGCCTGCTAAATGTGAAAGTGTGACTTTGTGATATAGTGACTTTTGAGGCAGCTTCACTGGGTGTTGTGCATCAAAAAGGGAGCAGCATGATGGTCTCTACCTTGACACACTGGGGTTGGTTGATGAATGCATCAAGTTGTCATGGTGCAGCCCTCAAGCCCGTAGGATGCCAGACTGATGATGGAGTCAGCAGACAGCAGTGATCTCACAACACTGAAGAGAATAGGACACAGTGAGAGAAACAATTGAAGGATTACCACGCCATAACAACTGCACACATGTATTGCAAACACACAGAAATATACTTTAATATTTAGAACACACATGAATCGCATGCAAACAACATTGTACAGAAACACACACATGGAGCTGCTCCAAGACAATCTTAGCCTTAATCCGTGCACAGCTGTCAGTAACCCCCCACCCAACACACACACACTTGCAGAGACAATAAGATGAATTCTTTATATCCCTACACAAACACAGTAAAACACAACTCCAATCTGTGCTGGTGTCACTGGGGTCATGAATAATATGTTTCAAAGACAATTCACAGAACAGGTGTTTTAAACATTAATGTGCCAATGCCAGACATCTGAAACACTTTTGAGCAGTCTGCATACTACAAAACTGGCAACTCTGTGTTTATGCACCGTATCTGTCTAAATGACATGTTGAAGATTCACCAGGCCTAAAGCATTTTTTTTTTAGAATTTTGGATTGCAGCACTAATGTATACAAATGTTTTCTCATAACCAAACGACAGTGGTGATCAGGTTGTACATTTTCCTTGTGTTCCATTGCTTCCTCTGCAAACATCTTACAGAAATTAAGAAAGCAGTGGCGTGGATTCAGTCTGTAAGGGGCAGGAATGAAATCACCAGCACAGGGGCAAAAATGTGTACCTCATAAACTGTAGTGTCCCTGGTTCAATTCTGGCCAAGGATTTGTGATTTAAATGAACTTTCCTCCAGTGCCACCCTCAGGAAAAACTTTGCATTTTAAGGCCCAATAATGGATAGGATACAAGAATTCAATTTGCCAGTGTGTTTTTTGTTCATATTGTTGGGACCCCTAGCTGCCACTAGTGGAGTTCCAAACTTCTAGATTGGTGTTAGAAGAGGATATACACACGCAGCCTTCAAATATTAAAGGATATATTCATAACAGTCTGTATTAAAACAACAGTCAGGAGCCCAAATGAACATTGAAAGAGGTTTTCCTTGCTGTAATCATTCCTCCTGTTCATACTACAATTAGAAGATCCGTTTGCTAATGTGCTTTCAATGTAAATGATTGAGGACAACAATTCTGTTTGTATGAAGCTTCAGCAGTCTGAGAGTCAAATCATGTGGATAGATTCAAAAGTCTTTGTAGTAGAAAATGTCCTCTTTATTTCCCTGGGTAGGGATTTCTGGCACAACTTCACCTATTTCCAAGGTGCATGGAAAAGGAATGACTAGCAACACTTATAAGAACAATTTATGAGACCAATGTGTCAGCTGACCCTGAAAAGGAAAGGGTCTTCTAATGGTCAGTATGAACAGGAGGAATGATTACAGTTTCATTTATTTTTTGGGGACCTGAATGTTGTTTTAAGACAGATTTGAAAAATTGTGAATTCGTCCTTTAAAATTGCACTGCTGATCAGTGTGGGTGTACAACACGAGCTGCAGAGCAGGGTTTTATGGTCTAGGAATGACTGAGGCATCACAATATAGAATCTTGGATGTTTTCACTAATATTCACATATAAAAGAAATACAAGGATTTAAACTAA
The DNA here is from genome assembly GCA_038419695.1 of Scomberomorus guttatus. NCBI lineage: Eukaryota > Metazoa > Chordata > Actinopteri > Scombriformes > Scombridae > Scomberomorus > Scomberomorus guttatus. The sequence goes on from CM076458.1 coordinate 30,151,635, forward strand.
TTTTCTCCCAGATTTTATGTTTACGCACTTAGAAAAGCCCAAATATTTTCACTGAACAGTAAAAAGATCCTGAGGGCAGATACACATCTGATTCCACCAACAGAAAAATAAAGTGAATATGCTTCTTGCCCACTATCCTGCAGATCAGCCACTGTCCCTCCAAGTGAACATATAAATGCTGGAACTACTGAAGATGAGGTGCAGATTGTGTGGGTGTTTAGTGGTTGAGAGGCCATTTTAAGTGAGTCATGACCCAGAGTGCTGAAACAAAAGACAACTTGATTTGTAAATATAAATGTGTAAATGCTTGTCAGTGCTCTGCAGTATGTGGGTCTCACTGCAGACAGTAAAGAGGAGAGGGGTGAAAGGCAGGTGAAAAGTGGCAGAAGCTATAAATAGTACAAATAACCCTGTATAACTTATCAAAATTAACAGCATGCACATTATGGTGTTGAGTGTATTTCAGGAGACAATAATAATTTGAAAAAGAAAATAGTAGTAGTGTTTAAAATCTGTGCTGATTTGTATTTACCCTGTTTATCAGGCTGCCCTAACAAATCTCTAAAGATTCTCCAGCTGGTCCAGAATGCAGCTGCACGTGTTCTGATAAAAACTAGAAAAAGAGATCATATTTCTCTCATTTTAGCTTCTCTCCACTGGCTTCCTGTAAAATCCAGAAAATAATTTAAAATCCTTCTCCTCACCTACAAAGCTGTTAATGGTCAGGCACCATCATATTTTAAAGAGCTCATAGTACCCTATTACCCCACTAGAACACTGTGCTCCCAGAATGCAGGCTTACTTGTGGTTCCTAGAGTGTCCAAAAGTAGAATGGGAGGCAGAGCCTTCAGCTATCAGGCTCCTCTCCTGTGGAACCATCTTCCAGTTTGGGTCTGGGATGCAGACACCCTCTCTATGTTTAAGAGTAGGCTTAAAACTTTCCTTTTCGATAAAGCTTATAGTTAGGGCCGGCCAGACTTGCCTTGGACCAGCCCCTAGTTATGCTATAGGCATAGACTTCCCCATGATGTACTGAGCTCCTCTCTCCTCCTCCTCCTCCTCCTCCTCCTCCTCCTCTCCATCTGTATGCATTCATGTGCCGCATTCATTGATGCATGTTACTAACCTGGCTTCTTCCCTGGAGTATTTATGCTTTCTCGTCTCGCAGGAGACCTTTGGCTGCAGATCAACTGCTGTCCAGTGTGATGCCCATCGCTGCTGCTAATATTATTAGTCATATTTCTATTATTATTATTATTGTTGTTATTGTTATTATTGTTGTGCTTTTCTGTGTCTCTCTCTCCTCTCTTTTTCAGCCATCAGTTGAAAATTTGGACTTCCTGTTCTTCGTTGATGTTTGTGAAGTTTTGGGGAGTGTTTGTGCTTTTTGTCATCTGTTCCTCTTACCTCAATGCAAACTGTAATCACATTTTTTTTCATCATTCAGAATGTTAAAATCTGTTTTTTCTGTAGTGAAATACTTTTTGGAGAAGGTTTGATTATTTAAGCAGCTGCTGGTGTTTTACTGTTCTAATTGCGGTTGGCTGTGTTTTATCAGAGGATAGAGTTTTAAAGATTGTGTCTGTGAGTGTGTGTGTGAACCCTGATCCATAGTAGCTTCTACTATCATGGATCAGGACTATAATATGGATCAGCTGATATAGCAATCCACACATGCATACATCCAGTCCACCAGTCACTCTGGGGACCTCATATGTCAATGATTTGATTAAACTGTGAGTCCTACAGTCAGATAAGATAATTAACCAGCTAGACAGTTGATGTGAATGGTGCTGCCATCATCAGCTCTGTCTGTAACCTTGACAACACAACCTCCACTCAGAGAAAAGCCAAACATCTCCTGCCCTGAGAAATCTGATCTGTCAGGCAGCTTGTTATGTCTGGATCCAAACACACATCATCATCTTTCAACAGTCTCTCCTCATTCATCTCCCAGCTGGTGTTAAACCCTTAATTTTAGCAGGTGACCCCTTGATTCTAACATCTACATGATGAATGGAAGCAAGTAGGGGTAATTATAGACAGGGAGTCTGTTTTCTGAGACCTCAATCTGCATTTAAGGTGTATTTGAAGCTGACACTTTTTTCTGTTTTTAATTTGTTGCTAGGCATCCATGTCTTTTTATTTTGATTCTGTTTATTTGTGTCTCTTTTATCAATATTGCACACTCTTGTCTTGAAAACACTTTGGTTATTGAAATCTCTTTAAAAAGCCCTAAATATAAAATAAATATGTAATCACACAAGGTGTTAATATGTGTTAGTGGGGATTTTAATTGTCATTGTATCTGATAAGGTGATAAAGTGTAATTGAACATGTTATCTTGGGGTTTCTAGGAAGTTTTGTGAAAGGACTATGTACTTTGCAGTTTCCTTCAAACAAATGCTCCATTTAAACCCAAATAAAGATTAATTGATTATTCAATGATAACTGGAAACTTCATTTTTCATGTTCACTTAAATGCTGCCTGTAGACAAATGGATTTTTTCATGTTTAGCTGACCTGGTTTGTACTGACTGAAAGACTCTCTACATTATTCTAGGAATTGATTGCAATTGAATTGGAAGTGACCCATTGAAGACTGTCTCTATTTACCCTAATTAGTACCAAATTACAAAGTCCTTTTCAGGAAACTTCCAAGGAAATTACAGACTTGTAAATTAAATTGTGGCCAAAGTTCAACATATTTATATAGTCTGTATACAGAGAATTCTATCAATTGTATAATGTATGTTTTATTTTCTTATTTTCTTCTACAAATTCTAATCTAACCTCTGAACAGAGGCTGACTCCACCCCATTCAATGATGTCATAATGAAGACCCAGTCTACTTGATTTTCAAATGCTGGAGGCATGAACAGGCTGACTCTTTCAGGCTTTTGGGGCATATTCACTTGATTGTCAGATATCTCAGCCAATAACAGTCAGCCATGGTGGTTTTCACTTGTTGATCCTACCTCAGCTGCATCCAGGCCTTGTCCCATTTGACCAAATATAGATTTGAACACAGTGACAAAGGTGACCAGAGTTGCAAAGACATGTTACACTGAAAAGCTGAAAAACAGGTTTTCAGCTGACAAACCTGCATCAGTGTGGAGAGGCCTACAGGACATCACCAGCTACAGGAAACCCTCCTCCAGCACTGTGCAGAACCATCAACTGGCCAACGACCTGAATGTGTTTCACTGTAGGTGTGATAAACCCACATTCACACCCCTCACCTCTCTCAGACATGACACAACCAACTGCCCCCCCCCAACTCCCCACCGGCACTGAGGATCTGTGAGGAGGATGTTTGTCAACTCTCCCAGATGGCGTGTCACCCTCCTGTCACCCTCCTGTCCTGGTGACCTAGCTAGCTGGTCACCCTCCTGCCCCAATGTCTGTGGTCATGAAGTCCTTTGAGAGACTGGTGTTGATCCACCTGAAGGACATCACGGGCAGTTGACATGACAGTGGACTTCAGGAGGAGCCCCCCAACACTGCCCCCCCTCACCATACTCAACAGCACTGTGTCGGCTGTAGAATCCTTAAGGTTTCTGGGATCCACAATCTCACAGGAGCTGAAGTGGGAGTCTGACATCAACACAGTCATCAAAAAGGCCCAGCAGAGGATGTACTTCATGTGCTAGAAGCTACTGATCCAGTTTTACACTGCAGTCATCGAGTCTGTTCTCTGCACATTTATCACTGTCTGGTTTGGATTGGCCACCAAACAGGACAGCAGCAGACTACAACAGGCAGTCAAGATGGCAGAAAAGATGATTTGTGCTGACCTGCCCACCATCCAGGACTTTACACTTCCAGAGTCAGGAAATGGGCAGGGAAAATCACTGCAGACCCCTCACACCCTGGCCATAACGTGTTCCACCTTCTCCCCTCTGGTTGGAGCTACAGAACACTGCATGACAAAACTACCAGACACAAGAACAGCTTCTTTCCACATGCAATCACACTTATAAACAGTTAAATCAGACATGTGATGACAGTTAATCCCTGAGCAATAACCATGTATTACCAATACATCGACTAATCATATGTACAAATCACATTCAGTTTATATTGAAATCGTGCAATAAACACGTACAAGCTGTTGTAAATGACAGTACATGCCAGATAAAAATGTGTATATATCTATATGCATGTACTGTACATAACCCACTGTATGCACCTAAAGTAACTTATTACATTAACCACACTATTTACACTACTATATACATAGTTTACAGTGACAGTTTGATCTAGACATTGTATGTAAGTTGTTGTCCACTGTTGTGTGTGTATATGTGTATATATGTACTGTATACTGTATATATGTTTTATTATATTTATTTTATATATGTATATATATACAGTACGTACAGTTTTTTTTTTTTTCCACCTACGTGCCTGTACATAATATATTGTATAATAATATGTCCACTTATCTCTGTTAGCCTGCTTGTTTAGCTGTATGTCTTCTGTATGTCTATCTTTCGGTACATTGTATGTGAGTATATTGAGAGCCACTGGAAACCGGAGTCACATTCCTTTTGTGTTCAAACATACTTGGCCAATAAAGCTGATTCTGATTCTGATTTTCTGGCTCCAGTAAGGCAGGAAGTGGTGAAACTCCAGTCTTCATAACACTCCATCAGAAATGTGTGGATGATGTCACAGATGCTACATCCATGTTCTCAACAGTATGCATGTGCTACACCATCTTTTAACATGGCATCATCATGGTCATTTGCATTCTCCATATTTTCTGCCATATACAGAAAATGAAAAGCAATGAGTTGATGTATGAAATTGGCTTCAGTTGAATCAACCACAAACATGAGCAGTTCCCAGCTGATTTGTTTTGGCTGTCTGTTGTCTCATTGCTGCCTGAAAAAAAAGAAAACTAAACACAAGCCCAATGAGTATTGCAGTTACCATAGCAACAGGAATAGTGATGGAGAGTAGGTGGGTATTTGGGGGGGGGGGGGGGGGGGGGGGGGGGGGTGGCGGCAGAGAGAGACAGAATGACAGAGAGTGTGAAAGTAAAACAGTAACTGTGGTCAGTGGAAATTAGTGTGCGTAAGTGAAGATGAAGAGGAAGAGTAGAGGGCAGAGAAAAAGATACTGAAACAGATACAGATACTGTTTTCTTTATTCTCTCTCTGGTGCACAATTTCATTCATGCATCACCCCTACCCCCCTCTTCCCAGGTGGAGGGACAATGACGCTTGCTGCCTATCTCCTCTCATTATCATTCCCCCTCCCCCTTCATCTGTCTCCCACTACAGCTGGATAAGCCAACCACTAACCAGCTCCTCTCTCTGTTACAGAGCAGGGATTTCAAGATTGCATCCTCACATTTGTAATCAGATGTAGGGCAGGATTATCTCAAGGTCTCCTCCATCTTGTACAGAGCTGGAGGCTGCTAAGACAAAGGAGGGAGAGAAGAGGAGAGCAGAAAGGTATCAGAGGTGGATCAGTGTATGAGTTAAAGATAGAGAGAGAGGGAGATATCACCTGTGGATGTGAGCAGGAGGAAGAGGAAGATGAAGGCTTTCTAAGAAACTGCACCCATCACCCAACACATCTGAAAAGGGAGAGGAAAGAGGGGAGGATAGCCTCAGCGGCAAGCAGATCACTGTGAAAGGTAAGCTGGTGGATGAAAAATGTTCACATTCTCTTTTCTCCTGGGAAATACACCGATCTTATATATGTGTGCATGTGTGTGTTACTGCATGTGTGTCTGTTTTGTGTTCATGGGTGTGAGTCTGTGAGTCTGACTGTGAGAGGGGTTTGCAGAAGGGTGTGTGTGTGATGTAGAAGTCTATGGTTCTAGTTCAAGTGGGTCCACCCTACTCCCTGAGATAATTTTAGCACAGAGAGAGACGCTGCACATCATTTCCCCTTAATGAGTCAATACCTGCAGATTTCACATGCCTGTTATCTATGAGCATATGAATTAGGTAAATCTAGAAAAATCTAGAAAATTGTACATCAGGTTTTGAAGTTTAATTTGATCAAACTAGCATCTGAAAAAGCTAGAATTATGATGGCTAGTTCTTAAATTTCAGAATGAACTACACTACATGCAGGGTCTTACACTGTTAGCATACACTGATTTGTTACTGTCCAGATCCTGTGACTCGCTTTATGATGCTTTAAAACACCACACATTCTAATAGACATGTGGATCCAGTCTCATGATCAGAATTACCTGCCCTGTAACTGTTTTTTAAAATAATTGTTCAACATTCTGGGAAATACACATATTGGCTTTCTCTCTGAGAGTGAGATGAGAAGATGGATATCAATCTCACATTTTTGTTAAGTACAGAGCTGGAGTCAGGATAAGGTTAGCCTAGCTTGGCATAATGGCTGGAAGTAGGGAGAAAATGGCTAGCCTGGCTCTGTCCAAAGTTATATCTCATTTGTTTAATCTGTACACCAACAGAAATGCAAGTTTTTGGTTTTAGGGGGAGGTACATGCTGGAACTATTTCTTGGTGAACAAAAGCATTGTGCAGTGACTGTGTGCAGCCTCTAGGAGTCTCGTCACCACACTGAAGTTGCCATCCTGCCTATACAGAGACAAAAACCAAAATCTGTGCTCACCAACTATATCTGGCAACCCACGCTATAACCAGCGATGTTACACAGAAGTGCTTGGTGAATGGATAAACTGTTTTTAATTAAGAAATTGTTCAAGCAACTCCCCCTAAAACCACAAACTGTCATTTTTACATTTCTGTCTGGGTTAGATGAATGAGACACAACACGTTAAATTGGTGAGCTTTAGTGGTGGTGGTAGGTGTATCTTTGAATTTAAGACAGATAGGTAGTTTTTTTAGGGAGTTTTCCTTATTCCAATTGAGGGTCCAAGGACAGAGGATGTATTGCTGTACAGATTGGAAAGCCCCCTGAGGCAGTTTTGTTATTTGTGATATTGGAGTATTTTTAAAAAAAAAATTGACTTGACTTGACTGTTTTTTCCTGCTTCCAGTTTTTATGCAGTGCTAGGCTAACCACATCAAAATTGATGTAGCTTATTTTCCAAAATGTTGGATTAAAATCCAGCAGATGTAGACAATGAGTATGTGGAAATGAAGCTAAGATTGATGTGAGATGTGTGTAGCCATCTTACTCTTACTCTTGGCTGAAACTGAAATGGAGATGGCTGAATGAATTTAGTCCATTCATTTTGTTGTCCTCATCTATGATCGTAGTGTGTCACAAAGGTGAATCTGAATTGGGGTTGAAGGTTTTCCTGTGTTTATGAAATCATTTGCATGTTACTCTTTTCTGGTAGACTGGGAATTCTCACCATAACAAACATTTGATGTATACACAGAGCTTCAGATAAATGGTAAGAAAATGCCCTATTTGTTATTTTCTTAGTTATTAAGTTATTGTAACTATTTTGACAGTCAACAGTGGAGAGATGACAGGAAATGAGGGGGGGAGTGAAATGGAGAAGGGCAGGCAACAACCCCTTGGCCACAGTGAGCCCCCCATAATACTATTTTTTAAATGAAAAAAATAAAGTACAGCATCCTTTAATCTTTTATTTTGGTAAAATGCCAATAGCAGATGGACCTGCCTTCACCAGTCAGGCTTTTTCACACAGATTTGTGTTTAAAATAATAAGTAAAAAAAATAATTATAATAAGTAAAATAATAATAGTTTTGTTTGTGTCTGTGGGAATGTGAGCACAATATCAAGGCATTATAAGGTCTTAAGGAGTTTTCCTCATTATTACCATTACCATTTCAGTTGATATTGTGCTTACAAGGGACATATTCATTTGTGTTTCAACAAACTAACAGACAGCAATGCTGGGGCTATATAATATTCCAGCAAAGGACACAGCACACAGACAGGAGGAGGAGGGGCCCAGCCACTCATTTTTATCCCACGGCCCCTATCAGGTTTAGCTGGCCATGTTCCACAGGCCACTATGGGGGTTTATAGGGTTTACAGAAGAGGAGCCTTCTGTGAGTGGGGGGCATGTGATGGCATATATAGAATATGATTGGGGGTCAGAGAGAAAATCATGTCTGGTCTGGATGGACAGCCAGGGTAGCAAATAAAGCATTAGTATTATTTTAGTGGTCTACCTGCCAGAGTTTGAACTTGTCGTGAATTATTGGTTGGTAATTTCTGAAGAAAGAATATATAGGAATTTCAACTTGTCATGTGGATAACCTAGTCCAAATTATAAAATGTCAGTTTAAATTTTATTTTCATTTGTTTATTTTTATGCATCACACTCCTGAAACAAAGTTGCCTCATGGATTCAAATAAAAACTTGCAATATTTCTGGGATTTTCTGAGTGTGTTGTGTGTTTTATTTGTTCTTAAAGGTCTTCCATGGCAGATACTGGGCGTCCTGTGTCAAAGCTGTACCCACTGGAGGGAGCTGTTTCCTTGGAATCTCCCCTCTCTCCTAAGCCCCTCTTTGCCACCTCCAAGATCTCTAGGGAGGCAATAACATCTACCAGGCTGGCCGAAGGACCAGGCTACACCTGCCTGGAGGACCCAAAAGAGGCTATCAGTGAGATCTATAAAGAACTTTCAGCACTTTGTCCTGACAGAGAAATTAACAGTGGCAGTCTGAGGGTTGGCAGAGAGCCCGGTGAACAGGAACAAAGCTCATCTGAACACTGTATGCCCCCCAGGGCTTTAAGTCGCCCCCATAGTCTGGCAGAGATACATACACCCTCATATCACCAGGGGAAAGTGGTGAATGCAACCAATGACAACCCACAGACTGACAGGACAGTGCAGAGTATAAAACCAGCCTCCCTGCCTGTCCACAGGAGTCACTCAGACACGTTGCCTCTGGTTAACCAGGGAGCAGCCCCCCAGGCTCCAGAGAGTGAGGCTTGTAGACTTGCTCACCATGCAGGAGATAAAGTATCCAAGTATCCAAGTATCCAAGAAGCTGAGAATCACTCCATACTAGCCTGCAAACAGCCCATGCAGCTGCAGCACTGCAACATTGTCACTACTATTTGCAGAGGGGCCAACAGTGGAGAAGGTGGACTACCCCTGCAGCCTCAGAGCAGGTGTGTCTGTATCTCTTCCCCCAAGACAGCAACCAAAGTGGAGGGTGTTGAAGAAAAGGGCCATCCTCCCCCTAAATGTGACAAAGCACTCTGCTATGGCTCTTATATCCATCATGCCAATTTTGAGGACACATTTGCTGCCTATTGCCACCCCCAGCCCATCCTGGCCCCCTCCCAGCTGCTGCCACACCTGGCAGGTGTAGAGCCAAGCTGCAACATTCAGCGTGCAGTGGCACCTCCTTCAGCCACAAACCACCTCACACTGCCTCGCCTCATATCCTCTGTCAGTGAGACGGGCCTGGATGCCAAACACCTGTTGCGGTGCTGCAACCTCAACTGCTCTTGGATCAGCTCACTGCCCCCTAGCTCTGGGCCACAGTCCCTAAAACACCTTGGACAGGAATGCTGCAGCATCAGCCATGTCAGAGCCACGAGCCGAGACACAGGGACTATGACAGCCCACAAAGAGCTGAGGGATGTTGGGGTGCAGACAGGACAGACCGCCACACCACATGTGTTCCCGCAGATCCATGTGGCAGAGGAGAGCAGGAGTGAGACCTCCTGCTGCCAGACTCCACCCACTGATACTAAAGGAGGAAAGAAGTCCCCAGTGAAGGAGGTGAAGTGGGATGCAGAAGGAATGACATGGGAGGTTTATGGGGCCTCTGTGGACCCTGAGGAGCTGGGTCTAGCCATCCAGAGACATCTGGAGCTGCAGATCAAGGAGACGGCAAGCTGTGCCGCCAAGCTTTCACACCAGAACACCGACACCTCCCCGCACAGTGGGAACACTGGCTGTGAGAGAAAGAGGAGCAGGATGATGGGTTCCATTCGACCCCCGTCCTGCTGTGCTCGTAACACTTCAGCTGTCGACTGACTGACCTGCTGACTGATGGACAGGACAAAACCTAAACACTGTGTTCAGTAGCCAATATGACTACTCATAGCCTCAGCCTCAAATGTCACCCAACTGACCACAAGGTCTATTGAAGGTAGAATAATCTGCATTCTTCAAGAATGACCTGCATACCAGAATCCATGGACACCTCTCACGCAAAATCATGTATATGTATTATAATAGAAGATTTATGCTATCATTATAAAAAGGGAAATCAGAAGAAAAAGTGCTGAGAAGGAAACTAATGATATCATGAACATATTTGTTCTTTTCTTGTCTTTGGTTTAATATTTCAACTATTGAATATATGATTCCTGCAGCTGTGCACTGCCAGTGTTCTCAGAGGGCCACATACAGGTGTGTCTTCATAATTATCTACCTACAGGACATAAACACAATAAAAACCCTGTAAAGTGTAAAGCAATCTGATACAGTCTGAACAGTCCTGCAATAAACACTACTCTTGTAAAATTTATAATGACTGTGTGGGGTGGCGAATAAAAAGTAATCTAACACTAACCCAGTCTAATCCTAACCCTATCCCTTTACCAGTGGTATTTCCATCACCTTAAGTGTCTCATCTTAGATGCCACTGCATCCTTGCTTCTCCTTCTCCCCCCTCTCCCATCTGACACTGTGGTTTTGGTGTTCCTCCTCCTGGCTCGTGCTCCACATGGCGTTTGGGGTCTTGAGTGACATGTCAGTGGATTGAGAATCTCTTACCTAACCCTAATCCCTGGCACCCTGATCTACAGCCTCAAAAACTACCACAGAGTCAAATCTCTCTCTAAAAATCCCTCGAAAACAGTCACAACAAAAATGGAACATTATAAACACACAATGGCACATACATTGAAAAAGGGAATGAGTATCATAATAATATTGTAAAAAAAAGTAACCATAGTGGACAAACCTTACCCTTAACTGCATTTTACAACAATGGTGATAGATTGATCATGTCCTTTGGAAAGGAGTTCCACATCTTGTGGCCTCCAAAATTAATAATATTGTACTCGTTGTATGTGTTTGGAGAATTCTTAAACTATGGAAAGATTGAGTGAGAAATGGTCTATTATAGGTAGTGCATGTGAGTGACTTATTTAGCCGACATGTATTCCAGAAACATAGTTTATGCTCTTGAGTCTGCAGATTCAGTAAGCAACTTCTTCTACCCCAAAGTATCCCATGCTTCATATTTTCCAGTGTTCTGTATTTTTGTTTTTATTTAACCTTAAATAAATTATGTAGTAAGGCTTAGGGTAGGGTGATTTGGCTTTGTGGGTATTTGAATTGTAGGTTATTTTCTTCAAGGTCAGTTATTTAAGGTGTTAAAATGTGCTCAATTCAACTTCTAAATATTTGATGCTTATTGAGTGTTGGTTCATAAAAAAATGAAAAAAACGTCAATTGCATTTTCCTGGAAATTCTAATTCATGTGTATTCATTTGAGTTTTCAAGGACATCTGAAAAACTGAGTACAATGGAAAAATGGGTTCAGGATCAACTTCTTTGAAAGTAGTTGGTTGTATAGTTTCCGTGGTACAATGTTCTATTTTACCTGCATTTTTTTCTCTTTGTTTTTTACTGCCACATTTTTCATATTTCCAAGCACAAATCTTTTATCATTTTGCCCATGCAGCATTCCCAACTTTCCTTGTTGCTTGTAAATTACTATTCTCAGTCTCAGTAGAAAACTGAACCAACCAATAGTTCCACCTCTAAACAACATAGAATCCTTTTGTGGGTCAATATAGAATCTACAACAATTTACTAGGAAAAATGCAAAGGCAACTGTTAAATGTGTCAGTGGTGGATATTTCATCCTGTGAAATGGCACATTTGTATTTTCCATTCTATAATCATAGGCAGATTAAAAAGGGAAATAGTCTAAATAGAGGATTTATGGTTTCATCTGGTCTGAGTGTGAATATTTAATGCTAATTCATCTGTTTGTGATTTGTCATATGGGTGGCTGGTTAGCACTTTTAGGCCCTCTGGTTGTCATATAAATCAGGAGTTGAAAGATCGACTGTATCAGATTGCTTTTCAATCAATATGTACTCAGTATAATGTTAATATTGAAATGTCCCATGAGGTTCCTTTTTTCTTACACTAGCATAATGATGGCAGGGCTGGATGCACAGTCTGTCATCCATCCATGCTACCCTTTGTTGCAATGTATCTCAGCAGCTGCAAGGCAAATGATCATGAACTTTGCTATGGATATTCATGGTCCCCAGAGGATTATGCCTAATGTTTTTGGTGACCAACTTATCTTGTGTCTAGCACCAGCATTAGACCATAATTTTAACTTTTACACAAGAAATATCCAAATATAATGGATAGATTACCATGAAATTTGTTAAACACACTCATACTCCCCACAGGGAGTAAACTCTTTGTGTTTGAGCAGCAATATCAAGGGCGAAAAGTGGCTGATGGTATATCACTCCTGTTTTTATTAAGCTGATTGTCAGTGGTATGTCACTGCCGACTATGGGTATTTCACTGGTGTGTGCCATGTAGATGAGCATGCCACTTGTGCTCCACTCACAGGTGCAACTTTTCACCAATAGGTACAGTGTGAAACTAGTAGCTTATGCCATAACATGGCACTGGCCTACTATCAGTATGGCTGTTGAGAGTGGTATCTGTGGAACATGAATGACATGCCGTTTTTATGTGGCACACAGCAATGACATACCATAAAAGTCAGCAGTGACATATGCCAGTAGGAATCAGTATATGTTGGTGGAGAGTTGTACGTGCTAGTAGATAATGATCATTTACAGATATTGCAATTTAAGACAGACTTGTGAAATGGATTCTCTTTCTATCTGTTTCATCTTGTGTGGAGTTCAATTGATTGCCAAAGAATATGTGAAGTCAACAACTCTGTTGTGTTAGTTCAGTGTAAGGTCATTGACAACTAGTGGGCTCACAGACAGATTGTTTGCCTGAAGTTTAAATGGACAGTGTGACATTTTGAGAAATCTGTCAACATTTTTGGCAAGCTTTTACCATATTCCCCAGAGTAAGAAGAGAAGATGGATGTCAGTTTCATCTCTGTATGCGCAGGACAGAGATAGATAGGTCTAGAGTGTGTTTAGCCTAGCTAAACATAAAGACATGGAAGCAGGGGGAAACTACTAGCCTATCCAAAGCCTATCAAAAGAGAAAATAGTATGCCTTATTGGGGTTGCAGTTGTGCCCCATGTGGAACTCTCAACAAAACCTGGACCTATCTGTGTACAAGATACTTAGATGAAAGTGATATTGATTGTATAGAGAGACTGATATATAATGTGTTGTATTATTTGTTATGTTATGTCATTAGGAAATATAGTCTGTGTCCACCAGTTGAGATGAAGGACACGTGAGAAAAATATAAGCAGATCAGTGGAATCAAGCAAGAAGGCTCTACTACTCTGTATGCTCTTTTATTTCTGTTTCTCTGTATTGTGCTTTATACATTAAGTCTGGATTTGAAAATAACTTCAGCAGTACTTGATGTCGTTTTGTTTGTGTAGGCCCTCCATAATCATATTTCAGGTTTCACACAGTATTTTATGCCAAATGTCAACTTTGTCATTTGAAAGTGTTGTTAAAATGTTGTTGTGTATCAAGGAGGAATTTGGCCAAATCTTGATGCCAGCAATAAAATTACAGAACCTCTGTGCTGATTCTGTCTTTGGTCAATTTTGGAGTGAGTGCAAAAGTTTAAGTTTCTCAAACACTAAATTCAAATAGGTAACTTGAAGGGGCAACAAATGACAGTGAAATTTGATGACTTAGTATATGGTGTTCAGATTTGTACAAAAGCTTCTAAATTAGTTTAAATAAACACTTAAAGGTCATGATGACAGTCTTAATATAGGTTAGGATCAAAGTTCATCTTTGGCCATGGAAAAAGCTGTTGAAAAAACAAGCTCACCTCAAGGTCCATTTAATACCTGTTCTGGAACTTTTGATGATATCACATGATCTTCCTCCCCAGATGGAGTTTGCCTAGTTGTCATGGAACTGGAGATGTTCAAAATACCTTTTTTGTTTCTGGAGTTCTTCCTCATGTTGGCCTAAAGGTTCAGGTTCAAGGTTAATTGACTAACTTTAAAGGGGAGTTTTCCCTTGCTGCTGTTGCCAAGTGCTTGTTCATGGGGGAATGTTGGGTCTCTGATAAATTAAAGAGTACGGTCTTGACCTGCTCTATGTGAAAAGTGCCCTGAGATTACTTTTGTTATGATTTGGTGCTATATAAATAAAACTGAATTGAATTGAATTAACTTACTAACTATCTTGAGGTTGTTAATTCTAAATATTACAAAAAATTAATTGAGATTACAAATTTGGTATACAATAGCTTCTTCTCAGTCCATGGATGTAGACAATTTACAAGCTGATTTTCAGGTTGAACAGTCACTATCATACATCTATTTACTGTATGAACAGTAAATAGACTGTGATGATACAATATGAACATTACATCCAATGTGATGCTGCAGTACAAACAGAAAATACACTGTGATGCTGCAGTATGAACACTAAATACACTGGGATGCTGAAATATAAATATTAAATACAATGTGAAGAAGCAGTATGAACACTAAATACACTGTGATACTGCAGTTTGAATAGTAAATACACTATGATGTAGCAGTATGAACAGTAAATACACTATGAAGATGCAGTCTGAACAGTAAGTACACTGTGATACTGCAGTATGAAAAGTAAATACACTGTGATGCTGCAGCATGAATGGTAAGTATGAAGTATGAACAGTAAATACACTGTGATAATTCAGTATGAACAGTAAATACACTGTGATACTTCAGTATGAACAGTAAATACACTGTGATTATGCAGTTAGAATAGACAATACACTGTGATGATGCAGTTAGAACAGTAAATATACTGTGATGATGCAGTACCAATAATAAGAGCAGTGTGATGATGCAGTTAGAACATTAAATACACTCTGATAATGCAGTATGAAGAGTAAATACACAGTCATGCTGCAGTATGAACAGTAAGTACTCTGTGATGATGCAGTTAGAACAGTAAATACACTGTGAAGATGCAGTTTGAACAGTTTGAACAGTAAATATACTGTGATGGTGCAGTACCAACAATAAGAACAGTGTGATGATGTAGTTAGAACATTAAATACACTGTGATGATGCAGTATGAACACAAAATACACTGTGAAGATGCAGTATGAACACTAAATACACTGTGATACTGCAGTTTGAATAGTAAATACACTATGATGATGCAGTATGAACACAAAATACACTGTGAAGATGCAGTATGAACACTAAATACACTGTGATACTGCAGTTTGAATAGTAAATACACTATGATGTAGCAGTATAAACAGTAAATACACTGTGAAGACACAATATGGACAGTAAATACACTGTGAAGATGCAGTATGAACAGTAAATACACTGTGAAGATGCAGTATGAACAGTAAATACACTGTGAAGACACAATATGGACAGTAAATACACTGTGAAGATGTAGTATGAACAGTAAATACACTGTGAAGATGTAAATTGAACAGTAAATATACTGTGTAGACGCAGTATGAACAGTAAATACACTGTGAAAATGCAGTATGGACAGTAAATAAACTGTGAAGATGTAAATTGAACTGTAAATATACTGTGATGATGCAGTATGAAGAGTAAATACACTGCGAAGATGCAGTATGAACAGTAAATACACTGTGAAGATGCAGTTTGAACAATTTGAACAGTAAATATACTGTGACGACGCAGTACCAACAATAAGAACAGTGTGATGATGTAGTTAGAACATTAAATACACTGTGATAATGCATCATCACAGTGTATTTGTTGTTCTTACTCCCCCTCCCCCCCAGCACGAGGCACCAGGCAGACTACAAGGGGAGCAATGATGAAGAGATGACCTGCCAAGTCACCACAACAACCACTTCGGAGAACCAGGAGAACAGCCTGGCTGTTTACGGAGGGATGTTACTGATGTGGAGAACTGGTCACATTGCTCGCCACTGCCCGGCACCGACCCCACGCAGCCCAGCACCCCAGCACCCGAGCCGCCATCAAACTAGAGTGGGGTGGCACAATGGAGGAACTGCCACCCGCAACCAGCCCTTCTTCCTTCGCCAAATCACAACTGCTGCTTGGCTGTCTGGGCCGGACACATGGACTGTACCTCAACCAACCTTAATGGCACCCCATGCAGAGCCCTGGTGGATATGGGGTCCTTCATTTCTATGGTCCACCCCGGGAACCCTACCTGGTATGAGTGGCCCAAGACCGCAGGGTTGGAGGCCCACTAAGCTTCATATAACCACAGTCACTGGGTTACTGTTGCTAGCCCCATCGTTGACCACCAGTTCTGGTCAGCCAACATACAAGACCCCTGCATCATCGGGCTGGACCTGCTGGCCAAATGGGAGGCCACAGTGGACTTACCCAAAACTATTCTCTACCTGGGTTCTGAGGCCATAGCACTCCACACCACCAGTGAAAAGGGGCTGCAACTTGTCATTACCACCAGTTGGTGGGTCCACCGCATCACCACCACCAGCCAGAGGGTCCTCTGTGCCACTGCCACCACCCAGAAAGTCAGCCACACCAACCACTGTCCGCCCGAGACCATGCATGCTGTCGACGACCTGTACCAGAGGAGTTGTGAGGGCCTTGAGGCAGATCAGAGGCGCCAGCTGCGGGAGCTACTGGGGCTGTTTGCTGACATCTTCGTGGCGCCTTCATCCCAAGAAGTGTCACCTCTTCCAGCGAGAGATGTCCTTCTTGGGTCATGTTATCAGTGCAGTAGGGGTGTCCACCGACCCAGCAAAGCTGGCCACAGTGAGGGACTGGCCGGTCCCCTGCAATGCTGGAGAGCTGCAGAGCTTCTTAGGCCTGGCCTCTTACTACTGGTGGTTCATCAAGGACTTCGCCACCATCGCCAGACCCAGAAAGGCCAGGCATTCCAGTGGGGCGAGGACTATGCCGCTGCCTTCACACAGCTCCAGTCAGAACTCGTTGAGGCTCCTGTGCTGTCCTACCCAGACCCCCAGCGACCGTTCATTGTGCACACCGATGCCAACGATGTGGGGCTTGGCGTGCAGCTGTCCCAGAAGGGGGAGCATGGTGAGCAGGTCATCACCTACTATAGCCACTCCCTCAGCTGTCCAGAGAGGAACTACCGTGTTACCTGCTGAGAACTGCGGGCTGTCATGCTGGGACTCCGCCACTTCCGGCCCTACATCTACGGGGAGAGATTCCTCCTGAGCACTGACCATGCCTCCCTCACCTAGCTCCTCAATTTTAAGGAGCCAGAGGGGCAGCTGGTGCGGTGGCTGGGGACGCTACAGGACTACAACTTTGGTGGTGGCCCTGCATACTACCTTGACGGATGACAACAACGCCCCTTCGGTTGGCAGCGATGCCAGCCCCCAGGCCCCATAACCAGCAGCAACTGATGACAACGGTTCGGAAACCATCGATCCCCCAGCACCTTCAATGCAACCAGAGCCGAGACCCTGTCATCTCCCAGGTCCAGGATTGGTTGGGGGCAGGCCAACAACCAGGATGGGCGGCAGTATCAGCACTGGACCCCAAGACCAAGGCCTTCTAAGCCCAGTGGCCCAGCCTCACCAGCTGGGACAGCCTCCACCATCACACTGGCCACTTGGACTACCTCTACAACCTCCGAGAACGGTTCTGGCTCTGTGCACAAGCTGACCAGGCAGGCCCTTTCAGATGCCGGGTCTCGACAGAAGCGGGCTTATGACTCTCGTTGCAGGTGGGAGGTCTTTGCCTCCAGAGCGCAAGTGTGGGTCTACAGCCCTGAACGGAAGAAGGGACTTTCTCCCAAGCTGATGAGCCAGTGGGTCGGACCTTGTACTGTGCTTGAGAGACTGTCGGACGTGATGTACAGGGTGAGGCAAGTCAAACGGAATCGGGTGGTGGTGCTCCACCGTGACCAGCTTGCACCCTACCGACCCTTGGCCCCATCTGAGGGGGAGTCAGAGGCTGAGAACCAGCCCCAGACTGGCACTAGGTGCATGGTAATTTGATGAACATAGATAGCAGCACCGGTCCAAGCCATGTGCAAGTCACTGTGAGTGTGTTTCAAGATTTCAAGATTTAGTTTATTGTCATTTTCTTGTGTACTTACATACACAAAAAATTGAAATGCTGTTCCTCCTAGCCCACAGCAGTGCAACAACAACAGAAAGGATAAAGATATATATCTAAAAATTCCCTTAAAAACAATAAAAACATGTAAATCCAGCATTTTGGATTCTTAGCAGTGAACAGGCCTCCCCAGTCAACCAGGGTTTCTGGTTGGAACGCGTCTTGATGGTTTTGACAGCAGTCACATAATCTATGCACTTGTTGATATAGCCTATGACAGACTGTATATTCCTGCAAGTCAGTGATGTCATCATATGTTGCTGCTGCTTTTAAGATGTCCCATTGTGTGTTTTCAAAGCAGTCCTGCAGTGATGGAATTGCCTCCTGTGGCCCCATTCTGACTTCTCTGAGTACTACTTTCTCTCGTTTCACCCAAGGTCTGTATGTAGGTGTTAGCATAACAGTTAGGTAGTCAGAGTTGCCAATGTGGGGGAGGAGGGCTGCTTTATAGGAGTTCTTGATGTTTGTGTAAACTAGGTCTAATGTGTTATTGCCCCTTGTTGCAAAATTCACGTGCTGGTAGAACTTTGGTAAAACAGACTTGAGACCTGGTTGAAATCTGCGGTTAACACGGTTGGCAGATGAACAGCCTTGGGGATAAAGGTTGAATAAAGTTGTTAAATGAAAATTAATTAATAACAGGAACAATCAGCAACTTTTTTACTGTTTTTTTTTTTCAGAACAAACTACTGCACACACAACCACTGTGGCCAAAAGCTGCTTCTGTTTCTGCTCCACTGTTCAGCAGTTTTTCTTCTTGTAAATTTCCACCAGGAGCAGGATGGGAAGTAGTCTCAAAAGGAATCTAGTTGTAGTCTTGCAAATAGTGACCCTGTAAGATCCCCAGTCTTTGCAAAATCTTAGTCTGGGACTAAAAACTCAGTGACTTATGACACATTGTCTTTAGATGTGAGAGGGTGTCAAATTTTAGTTTTTTAAAATTCTTTTCAGTCTTCTAGTGTATGGTAGACATAAGTCACCTTGTGTTCCTATGCGTTCAATAATCTCCTCTGATACCAATTTGCAAACATTGATTATAGAAATTCACTATGTTCACCCATCTATGCTTTCCCCATACCCTTACTTACTTACTACTACACACTAGCAGACTTAAATTTCACCACTTATACTGCACATCAGATCTTATAAAATGTTGCACAACCTCCTCCTGCTTTCTCATTACATCTTATATCTATACTTTCAAAGCCTGGATCCACAAAGTCTAAACATAACCCACGTTTCCTAAATACAGTTTCCTGCCCATTTGCAACCAAGCTCCTTGCATTCCATCGCAAGATATAAATCATTAACAGCTTAATAATCACCTTTGTTTATTTCCATGCTTCCCTCTTCAGTGCAATCCTCACTCCTGTCTTGTGCAGCTCCTCTAGGCCTAGATGTACCTCCTCAAGAAATCTTTCAGCAACTTTAATATCTGACCTTCTGGTATGGTTTCTAGGTACCCATAAAACATCTGCCATAAATGCAAGAAATTACTGCTTTTTCCATAAATCAACAAGGACCGCTACCACAGCTTTTCTCAAATTATCATGCATTGTTTATCGGCTGATAAAGATCAGCGTCATCCATGGTCATATCAATCGCCTCATGGGCCGCCTGCACTGG